>CM039676.1:183846617-185046617 GCA_022496015.1 Hordeum marinum
CCCCCGACCGCGACCCGCCGCGCCAGACACCCCGCCCGCGCCCCTCCGCCGCCGGACGCCCTGCCCCGCCCCCGCTAGTGCCCCTCCGCTCGCTGGCCGCCCCGCCCCCGCCAGCGCCCCTCCGCCCCGTCGGCCGCCTGCGCCCACCCGCCCGTAGGCCGGCCCCGCCCTCCGCCCGCCCGCGCCCCCTGCCCCCTGATGCCCCACAGCTGCCTCCACCTACCCCACTCCGGTGAGCCCCCTCCCCTTCTCTACTTTTATTTTTTTAATATTCTAGTTAGTAATTTAGTTAGTTATTAGTTGTAATTAATTAGTTTAGTTAGTATTTAGTTAGTTAGTTGTAGTTAATAGTTTAGTTTAGTTAGTAATTTAGTAATGTAGTTAGGTTAGTTAGTTAGTAATATAGTTTAGTAAGAAGAAGAGGAGAAGGAGATGAAGAAGAAGAAGAAGAAGAGGAAGGAGAAGAAGAAAAGGAAGGAGCCTCACCCATAACCGTCATCGACCCCGACCCGACACCCCGACCCTGACACGGCACCCCCGACACCCCGACCCCGACACGACACCCCCTACACCCCGACCCCGACACGACACCCCGACACCCCGACACGGCACCCCCGACCATGACACAACACCCCGACCCCGACACGACACCCCCGACACCTGACCCTGACACGGCACCCCCGACACCCGACCCCGACACGGCACCCCCGACACCCCGACCCCGACACGACACCCCCGACAACCCCGACCCCGACGCGACACCCCCGACACCCCGGGTCCGACACGACACCCCGACCCCGACACGACACCCCGACACCCTGACACGACACCCCCGACCATGACACAACACCCCAACCCCGACACGACACCCCCGACACCCTGGCCCCGACATGACACCCCCGACATCCCGACCCCGACACGACAACCCAACACCCTGACACGACACCCCTGACCACGACACAACACCCCTATCCCGACACGACACCCCCGACATCCTGACCCCGACACGACACTCCCGACACCCCGACCCCGACACGTCACCCCGAAACCCTAACACGGCAGCCCCGACCACGACACAACACCCCTACCCCGACATGACACCCCCGACACCCCGACCCCGACACGACACCCCCGACATCTTGACCCCGACACGACACCCCCGATGTCGATGGAACCCTAAATAGCAAGTATCGTCGGTGCGAGATACATGTGGCCGTCGGTGTCGAACACTACATCCATGTCCCACAAGTTACGCCAGCGTCCGGCGTCCCGCAGCAACAGTTCTCGGGGTCGATGGCGGTTGAACACCTATGCGAATTTGTCTTGCAACCTCTGCGATGACGATTAAAAGCCAAGTGTTGAAACTTGAAACACCCTAACTGTCTCAAGTCGGTTTGGTTGTTTGAAGTTTCAAAACTTGGCTTTAATCCTCATCGCAGAGGCTGCCAGACAAATTTGCCAAGATGTTCGACCGTCATCGGCCCCCAGAACTATTGCTGCGCGCGGGACACCGGGCGCCGGCGTCACTTGTGGGATGTGGATCTAGTGTTCAACGCCGAGCGCCACATGTATCTCACACCGATGATACTTGCTATTTAGGGTTTCATCGACGTCGAGGAACCCCCTAACCCGACACAACACCCCTACCCTGACAAGACATCCCCGACACCCTGACCCCAACATGACACCCCGACACCCCGACCCCGACACGGCACCCCCGACCATGACACAGCACCCCTACCCCGACACGACACCGCAGACACACCGACCCCGACACGACAAAGGTCATATCTTTGTGAATTATGATTTAGGTCATATATTTTTCGATTTTGTTATACAAAACATCATATTTATGTTGATCAGGTGGATTTAAATGTTGTGCATCGGTATAATGCGTGTGTGACTTTCGGTCTGTCGTTGCTCCTTGTGTGACTTTCATGTGTGTTCTTGATGGAGGAATCCCAACTGTTATCGTGGGGGGTGCCTCATCATTCTTCTCTTCTTTGCGATATACTCGTTGATATATTGCGCAAGAAGAGAAGAGGTGGGGTGTCCATCACCGACGGTCGAACTATTACTGTGAGAGAGTTCCCACTAACATATATACACCACCATATCAATGTGAGAGAGAGCGCACCAACACACCATGAGATATGAGAGTTACTTAAGGAAAGCCTCGACGAACCGAGAGTCACACACGCATTATACCGATGTACATCCACCCACGATGTAATACCAAAAACTATTATGTACATATATATTATTAATTAGTTCATGTTATTAGGTATTCAATTTTTTTATGTTGAACGAATTTCGTTCACTCTTTGTCATTGCAGGTGTTGACAGATGGTGGGCGGGGGTCGAGAGGGCTCTGAGCCTCCTTCCTCGGCGCGTGCTGGGAGGGGTGCTATTATTCCACCCCAGCAACTCCGGAGAGCACTGGTACATAGCATGCAGACACCGGCGGGCGCTTCTTCTTCTACCGGGAGAGGTCAGGGGAAGCCGAAGAGAGGTGCTAGAGGTAGGAAGGCTGTTGCGCCTTCCTCGCCACCACCCCCAGCTGATTCTCCCGACCACAGGAGTGCTCCGTCTTAGGTGGACCCGTCTGACTTGGACCCGTCTCGGACTCCGGTCCACGAGCCTCGGGTCACCGACCCTTAGTCCTAGGAGACTCCGGTCCCAGAATCTTTGTCCCAGGAGACTCGGGTCCCAGAGTCTTCATCCCACGTGACTCCGGAGGCTACAGGCCATGCTGATGGTGGCAAGGACAATTACTTGTCTGAGGACACCTATAGCAAGGGCGAGCTGGTTGAGGAGGGCAAGAAGGTCTACCAGCATGGTTGTACAAAGCTACCTCCCGTGCCGACGACCCACGAGCATAGGTGGTTGATTGCGCCTAATGCGGAGAAGTAAATGCATTTACTCTTTTTAACCTTTTGCCTTCATGTTTCTTCAAATTAATATCTAATGTGTTGGCCTTGTCATACTGCAGGGGTTGGAAATACGAGCGTGGTGTCTGTAGGCCCAACCAGGTCCTTGGTGTGCTTCTCCGGCACCACTTCCCGGGGAAGGTCCAGTTGCCCGGTGAGGGTGAGGCTCGACAGGTAGCACTGACCTGGGAGCTGTACAAGGCTGCCTCGGCCCCGCTGGAGGAGATGGTCGACGGTTTCTTGTGCGAGACAGTGGCTGACATTGTGATCCATCGCTTTTGGGTAATTTCTCCTTTACAGAATTAAAAATCAACAATAACTAGTGATTGTACTAATCAGTGTCTAATGTGTTGTCTTGTTTGATTGCAGACCTTCTACAGGTGTCTTGAGGAAGACGAGGCGAGAACGGCTATTGTTCTCGAAGCCGAGTGCAAGCGCCTACTTCAGAACTTACGGCACGAGGCTCGGGTGTAGGCTATTCGAGATTACTACGCCTCGGGTAACGTTAAGAGGGCCAAGAAGAAGTGCCGCAAAAATTATCTGAGTAAGGAGAAGTTTATGAAGGTAATTATCTATTCTTAAGGCCTTGTACTTAGTTTCTTTGATTTGATTCGTAGGCGTAGCGCTGAAATTTCTCTTGTCTAACTTAGGTGCCCCCGAGATGGTGTGCGGATAGGATGGACTGTTGGGAGGCATTGGTGGATGAGTGGTGCTCTCCCGAATGGCTAGCCGAACACAACAAGGCCAAGGAGAAGCGTGCCCAAATGAGAGGTGTGCCACACCATCAAGGGAGCTCCAACCTGTTTGAGTACGGGGATAACTGGGTATGTGGTTTGCTTCATGATTCATGCAATTTCATTCTTCATGCTAGCTTGAGCCCTTAACTAATATTTTGTTCACCTCTTTTAGGCGTGAGAAAACAAGAAGGAGGTGCCACCTCTGTTCGACCTCTATGCCATGGCCCATACTGGCTCGTACAAGAAGGCCAAGGCATTCTTTGAGGATGACCTTGATCATCCAGAGAGCTTCAGCAACATCTCCTCCCACAACAAGGTCGTGAGGTACAGAGATGAGGGGAAGGTGAGGAAAGGGGAGGACTTCAACCCGAGCCAGAGTCCTTTTGATCCAGAGCTCGTGATGATATCTGGTGGTGGGAGGCCCCATTGCTCGATAGCCATTGGGGATGGACTGATATGTTGTCCTAGAACTCTCCCAGAGATCAAGAAGTGCCAGACGAGCTCTGATCCTAAGATAAGTCCTCATCCACGGCCAATGGAGCTCGCCATTGAGGCTAGGGCCCAGGAGCTTCTGGCGGAGGAAAATAGGCAGGCGGCACAGAGGGAGAGGGATATGGAGGAGAGGACGACTAGGCTGTTGGAGGAGGAGAGGAACCGGAACGACGCGTCTCACCAGGCTCTATACGAGCTCCTCGTGGTAAGTTTCTCCTGCATATTAGCCAAATCATGCACGTAATGTTCGTTTCATCACTAACTAATATGAATGACTCGTGAAAACAAAATGTGCAGACCGTGTGCTAGAACAATGGTCAGACCCCTCCGTCGATGCCCCATATTGCTATAGCACCCACGGTGAGTTTCATTTAAATGGTCATTAGTTACTAGTATTCACATTTGAGTTGCATCATGCTAAGGAGACATTGCAAATGATTTTTGGTGCAGCGTGCCTCCCGACAAGCATCGACCGATCCTTCTGCGCCTGCCGCAACCCCAACCAGTCCTTCTACATCTCACCCTGGCCCAAACCCTACCGGTCCTTCACCTCCGTGTTGATGGTAAGTTTTCCCAAGTGTTTTCATTAACAAATGCATACTTAGCTTAAGAAATGAACTACTTAGCTCCAAAATGACCTATACTTAGCTTATTTTCATCAAAAATGACTTGATATGCTTAGTTAGCTAGAAAATGGTATATTCTACCTAGGATAGCTATAAAATGACCTATACTTATCATTTTTTCCTCCAAAATGACTTGCTATGCTTAGTTAGCTAGAAAATGGTATATTCTACCTAGGATAGCTATAAAATGACCTATACTTAGCTTATTTTCGTCAAAAATGACTTGATATGCTTAGTTAGCTAGAAAATGGTATATTCTACCTAGGATAACTATAAAATGACCTATACTTAGCATATTCCCCCAAAATGACTTGATATGCTTAGTTAGCTAGAAAATGGCATTAGTAGCTAGTATAGCTCAATAATGATCTATAGCTAGCTTAGCTAGTTCATTTATGACATAATTAGCTCACTTAGGTACAAAATGGCATAACTACCTAGGATAGCTCAATAATGATCTATAATTAGCTTAGCTAGTTCATTTATGACATAATATGCTCACTTAGGTAAAAAATGGCATAATAACCTTGGTTTACCTCCAAAATGACCTATACTTAGCTTATTTTCCTCAAAAATACATAATAACCTTACTTACCTCCAAAAGGATATATTCTACCTAGGATAGCTATAAAATGACCTATACTTAGCTTATTTTCATCAAAAATGACTTGATATGCTTAGTTAGCTAGAAAATGGTATATTCTACCTAGGATAGCTATAAAATGACCTATACTTAGCATTTTTTCCTCCAAAATGACTTGATATGCTTAGTTAGCTAGAAAATGGCATTAGTAGCTAGTATAGCTCAATAATGATCTATAGCTAGCTTAGCTAGTTCATTTATGACATAATTAGCTCACTTAGGTACAAAATGGCATAACTACCTAGGATAGCTCAATAATGATCTATAATTAGCTTAGCTAGTTCATTTATGACATAATATGATCACTTAGGTAAAAATGGCATAATAACCTTGGTTTACCTCCAAAATGACCTATACTTAGCTTATTTTCCTCAAAAATACATAATAACCTTACTTACCTCCAAAAGGATATATTATACCTAGGATAGCTATAAAATGACCTATACTTAGCTTATTTTCATCAAGAATGACTTGATATGCTTAATTAGCTAGAAAATGGTATATTCTACCTAGGATAGCTATAAAATGACCTATACTTAGCATTTTTTCCTCCAAAATGACTTGATATGGTTAGTTAGCTAGAAAATGGCATTAGTAGCTAGTATAGCTCAATAATGATCTATAGCTAGCTTAGCTAGTTCATTTTATGACATAATTAGCTCACTTAGGTATAAAGTGGCATAACTACCTAGGATAGCTCAATAATGATCTATAATTAGCTTAGCTAGTTCATTTCTGACATAATATGCTCACTTAGGTAAAAAATGGCATAATAAGCTTGGTTTACCTCCAAAATGACCTATACTTAGCTTATTTTCCTCAAAAATACATAATAACCTTACTTACCTCCAAAATGATATACTCGACCTAGGATAGCTATAAAATGACCTATACTTAGCATTTTTCCTCGAAAATTACTTGATATGATTAGTTAGCTACAAAATGGCATTACTACCTTGGAGAAGAGGAGAGGAGAGGAGAGGAGAAAAAGAAATAGAAGATAAATTCTTCTTCTTCCTTTTCTTCTTCTTCTTTTTTTCTTCATTTTCTTCTTTTTCTTCTAGCTAGTCTTCTTCTAACTATATCTTTCCTACTTTGCAGATTTGCTATAGATGAGGAAGAGTGCATTGATGGACTGTACTCTTCTACTTCTGCTACCTTTATGTTTAACTTGTTTTGGATACATATGTATGGATATGTTGTTGGAAACCATATTGTGTGTTGTTGGAAACTTGTATATATGTTGGACTTGTATGTTGGAACTTAATTATTGGTATATGCTTGTTTCAACTTATTTGGTATGCTTGTTGGAACTTGTTGAATGATATGTATGTTCTGGATATGTATGTTGGATATGTATATGTTGGCTATATATGAATATTCTATCAAATTGAATGATTTTAAGAAAAAACAAAAAAACATGGGCTATATAGCCACTTCGTCATCTGTTGGCAGACGATAAAGAGCTTTGTCGTCTGCCAGCAGATGGCAAAGTGGCCATGTGGCAGCTACGTGTGCAAACTGGGGCTGGCCAAGGTGGGTTATTTGCCGTCCGCTGGCAGATGGCAAAGACCTTTGAATCTTTGCCGTCTGCCAGCGGACGGCAAAGCACGCCGTTAAGCCCCTAACGGAGCTAACTGGCCATGTGTGCCGTCCAGGCCCTTTGCCATCCGCTGGCGGACGACAAAGATTCAAAGGTCTTTGCCGTCCGCCAGCAGATGGTAAAGAGGCCTTTACCGTGGCTCATTCAGCTGGACGGTTTGCCGTCCGCTGGCGGACGACAAAGCCTTTGCCGTCCGGGATTCATGCCTTTCCCGTCCGGGATGGCGGACGACAAAGTATCTGTTTCCTGTAGTGAAGGATGCTAAAAGGTGTGCAAGCTTCAGTGATCCTTCTATGAACTGAAGCAAGCATCTCAGAGTTGGAATATACACTTTGATGAGGTGATCAAAGTTTTTGAGTCTATACAAAGTTTATGAGAAACTTGTATTTACAATAAAGTGAGTGGGAGCACTATAGAGTTTCTGGTAAGCATATGTGGTTGACATATTGTTGATCGGAAATGATGTAGAATTTCTGGAAAGCATAAACGGTTGTTAAAAGAGTTTTTCAAAGGAAGACCTGGATAAAGCTACCTAATTGTTGAGCATCAAGATCTATAGAGATAGATCAAGATGCTTGATGAGACTTTGAATGAGTACATACCTTGACAAGATTTTGAAAGAGTTCAAAATGGATTAGACAGAGAGAAGTGTTCTCGCCTGCTTTGTAAGGTGTGAAGTTGAGTGAGACTCAAAGCTTGACCACGGAAGAAGAAAGAGAAAGGACGAATGTCGTCCCCTATGCCTTAGCCATATGCTCTATATAGTATGCCATGCTGTGTACTGCACCTCTGTGTGCCTTGCCATGAGTACGTCAAGGGGTACAAGAGTGATCCAGGAGTGGATCACTGGACAGTGGTCAAGATCATCCTTAGTTACTAAAAGACTAAGGAAATGTTTCTCGATTATGGAGGTAAGAAAGAGTTCGTCATAAAGAGTTACGTCGATGCAAGCTTTGACACCAATTCAGATGACTCTTAGTAGCAATCCGAATACGTATAGTGGAGCAGCCATTTGGAATAGCTCCAAGTGGAGTGTGGTAGCAGTATTTACAGTTTGACATAGAGATTTGCAAAGTACATACGAATCTGAATGTCATAGACCCATTGACTACAAGACCTCTCTCACATGCAAAGCATGATCGAGCCCTAGAACTCAGTGGGTGTTAGATTCATAACAATGCGAATCACATGGTGATGTGAACTAGATTATTGACTCTACTGCAAGTGGAAGACTATTGGAAATGTGCCCTAGAGGCAATAATAAATTAGTTATTATCATATTTCCTTGTTCATGATAATCGTTTATTATTCATGCTATAATTGTATTGATTGGAAACACATTACACGTGTGGGTAAATAGACAACACTTTGTCCCTAGTATGCCTCTAGTGAACTAGCTCGTTGATCAAATATGGTTAAGGTTTCCTAGCCATGGACATGAGATGTCATTTGATAATGGGATCACATCATTAGGAGAATGGTGTGATGGACAAGACCCAAACTACAAATGTAGCATATGATCGTGTCAGTTTAATGCTACTGTTTTCTGCATGTCAAGTATCTGTTCCTATGACCATGAGATCATGCAACTCACTGACATCAGAGGAGTACCTTGTGTGTATCAAACGTCGCAACATAACTGGGTGACTATAAAGGTGCTCTACAGGTATCTCCGAGGGTGTCTGTTGGGTTGGCATGGATCAAGACTGGGATTTGTTACTTCGTGTGACGTTGAGGTATCTCAGGGCCCACTCGGTAATACAACATCACAATAAGCCTTGCAAGCAATGTGACTAAGTGTTAGTCACGGGATCTTGTCTTACAGAACGAGTAAAGAGATTTGCCAGTAACAAGGTTGAACTAGGTATGGAGATACCGACGATCGAATCTCGGGCAAGTAACATACCGAAGAACAAAAGGAACATCATACGGGATTAACTGAATCCTTCACATAGAGGTTCGACCGATAAAGATCTTCGTAGAATATGTAGGAACAAATATGGGCATCCAAGTCCCGCTATTGGTTATTGACCGTAGAGGTGTCTCGATCATGTCTACATAGTTCTCGAACCCGCATGGTCTGCACACTTAAGGTTCAGTGACGTTTCGGTAGTATAGAGTTATGTATGGTGGTGGTCGAAGGTTGTTCGGAGTCCCGGATGAGATCCCAGACGTCTGTAACATCCCAAAATTTCATTTTGGAATGTTATGATATATAGCTTTGCATCATCATCATTTTGTTGGAATGTAATGAATTTGTTGAAGTGTTTCTTTTGAAATCTGAAAGGCCATTTCTATTTTTCCATGTATCTGTTTCATCTATTTGAAAACCTTTGGAAATGTTCAAAGAAAGAGAGGAGTAACATGACACTCCACAGCAGGGGCATCTTGGTGAAATATTTGAGCAATTAAACCATGGGGTTATTTGAAAATTTATCTCAAAAGGATTTAAAATCAATTAGGCATTTTCTGAAAAATAAATTTTTAAAAGTTATTCAATATGATAGAGGAAAAATGTTCATTAAATAGCATTAATTCTCTTGATCATTTTGATATATATAATTCCTAAGTTTGGAATTGTTTTGAATGCATTAAAAGAGTTTTTACTGCACTGGAAATAGAAAAGGAAAGTTTTTAAAACGAACCGGGCCTGTCCACCGTCTTTAATTCCCGAAACCACTCCGGGTCGGCCACCGAAGCGCTAACCACGCCGCCACCCTCACTGATGTGCGAGACCCACCATCCGACTGTCGCGTCAGCGTAGTCATCCCCTTCCCCACGCCCGACCGTCATCGCCGGAGATCCCTCTCTGTGGATCTCGCCCCTCGTGCCCTCCCCGTGCACCGCACCGCCCCTATATAAAGCCCCGACCCTCCACTATTCGTTCCACACCCGAAAACCCACTTTTCCCTCGCCAGAGCGCTGCCACAGCCCTTGCTGGAGTTCGGCATCCCAACTGAACGTCCCCGAGCTCGTGCCCGTCGCCACACTCACCCCCAGCCCCCTCCGACGCCACCAATCGACACCGGAGACTCGCCGCCACCATTTGAAGCCTTCGGATGCCGCCCCCGACCACCGCACCGTCGTCCCTGAGCATCTCCGACCGTCGGCCGCCGTTGACCTCGCCGGAGACCCCGACCCCCTCTCTGTAAGCCTTCACCTCCACCCGTAGCCGTTGGATCCGTAGTCAACGTGCGAGATTAGATCTGTTTAATAATCGAATCGGTACGCTTTAGTCGTCGGTCGTCCGTTCGTTAGCTCTCATGCGCATGCCCTCGCGGTCAATCACAACCTGACACGTAGACCCTGTCCGATAGATAGGAAGTTTTTTCTTTTTCTTTTCTGTTTTAGAAAACAGAATGTATTCTGTTTTTGTTTTTATCATATCTTTTAAAATATTTGGTATTTTTATTTGAGTCTTTTTGCATTGGTTCACAAATTTGATGTAGTTTATGTATGTCTGCTTAGATTTCAAATTTGAACTTTAAATTTTGAATCTAATCAAATTTGTTTAGATTACTAAAATCTGTATAACTAGAGTTTAAAAATATATTTTTGAGTGAATCTTTTTGCCACTATTTTGTATTAGTTAAACCTATCATTCTACATAGTTTGAGAATTTTTAGAATGAATTTCTAGAATGTATTCTATTTTTGTTTTTATCATATCTTTTAAAATATTTGGTGTTTTTATTTGAGTCTTTTTGCATTAGTTCACAAATTTGAACCTGAATTAGTTTAACCTTTGTTTTTAGATTTCATTAGGTACTGTTGATTCAACATTAGGTGTATTTTTTTGTAAATAAAATATGTTTTTCAAATTGTTTTGTGCTCTAGTTTGAATTGGTTCATCTTGTTTTCACCATGTATATTGTTTAGAAAAAGTTTTGTAGTAGTTCTTTTAGCACAATACTTTTATAATGAAATACTTTCTGTTTTCAAATAAAATTTTATATTTAGTTTTCTGTTATCTAAAATGTCTAGTTGTTCAAAACCAATTTTTTTGACTTGTATGTCTTAGTAGGGATTTTGACACCAAATTTTTTATAGTCTTATACTTTAAGTGATTCTTCTTTTGATTGTGCTTTTGTTTGTTGAAGCATTTGTTTACCTTGCTATTGAATGAATTGTATTGTGTTTATGCATATGGTGTGCTCTTGTTTGATTCGTTAGATCATTCGGAGTGCGAAGCTTGTTATCTAGAGTCACTTGATTTCGAGGATCGTCAACAAGGCAAGTCACTTTGACCATGTATACCTATGTTTTATTGCATTAGTTCTTCCATCTCCCCAATTGCATGCAAAGTAGGTAATTTGGAAACTTGGTTACTTGTTGTAGTATCATGTGGTAGGTACCCCTCAACCCTTTGACACATTGGCCCCGGGAAACGTTGATTTACATTTTGCTATGCTATTAGTAGACGGGGTTGGTTGTGTGATTCATGAGAGTTGTGAGTTAATAATTTCAAGACCTACATGATGATCAAGTCTTCAAGACTCCGAGTTTTCAACATACCTCTGGGTGGATGATGGTTGAACGGGGCCCTGGAGAAACCAGTGGTTAGCCTAGATGATGTTGGAGAAGTGCCAGTATTCATGCGGAAAGGTCCACCCAGGCACAAAGAGATGGATGGATGCTTCAAGACCCAAGGCTTACCTGCACAGCCACAAGCCATTATGGGCTCTGGCTTGGTTGGATATCGTGGTGACCCTAGACAGGCGGTGCTACGAGATGTAGAAGAATGGTAGGAAAGGATGGGCACCGACAGAGTCTCGGGGAAACCCTTTAGAAGACCATGTTTTGGTCATCCGTTTCTCAAACACCATGAAGTGCGAGAAATCCAACGAAGGCGATCAAATCTTGTGGGGAACGTGTGCAAAACTCTGCAAAGTACCCAAACCTAATCGATTAGCCGTGTCCACGGTCATGGACAGTTTGAGCCAAAGGAACTGAAACTATCTGGAGCTCTCAACACAATTAATTACATTGATGTGGGTATTAATGTCTACTTGGGTATGAGAATTGGTTGGTGGAACCATCTCATTAATCAACCAACATTGTAGTAATTATGATTTTTGCCCCCTCTTGTTGTAGGAAAATTTTGGCTTTATGAAAAAACTTACTACCCCCCCCCCTGCCATATATGCATATAGAATAGATGATTACTTTACCCCCTCTCTTGTGACTTTGCCAGCATATTCAATATGCTGACCTATACGGCTGCAACGTATCATGTTGCGGAGTACTTTTTCGACCAGGAGTGAGGATACGCTCTACGCTCGGTGAGATGCCCTTGGAGTCAGATGGACTCAACTACCTATGGAGCTTCCGCAAGTTTTTGGTTTAGTTTATCTCATGAGTTGGCCTTCAGCCACTTTATTGTAATCCTTATTGTAATAAAGGACTCGATATGAGATTTCGATTAATTAATGTTGTGTGATTTCCCTTTGATATATACATTGATGTACCGTGTGTGTACCAACATGATCTTGGGATGGTACATAAACACCGGAGGTTCGACCTTTCTGGTCGGGTCGCTATAGAAATGGTATCAGAGCACACGCTGATCGTAGGACGTAACCTCTAGGATTGGAAAAGCCTTAGGATTTATTTCTCTTTTGTCTTTAAAATTCTTATACTCTCATCTACTCATTTCTGACTTCCCTCCGATTTATTTCAAAATTTATAGATGGCCACCTTCATCCCAGTTTTGATCACGGAGTTTTGTCAGCCTGACGCAACGATGCCCTTTGGCAAGGAGCTGATGAGGATCGTCAGGGACGTAAGGATTGCTTTGCCGAGCATCACCGGGACTCCTATCATGTCTTTTCCACAAGATGGACGCTACAAGATAGAGGTGCACATCCCCGGGAAGACCTTTGGAAATCGTAAGGAACCCATCGACTTCAAGTTTGTGGCACCCAGCTGGATACTTGGGAGAGACATGGCCATTCATCGTGCCCTTGGACGTATTCAGGAGGAATACAGAGGTGGAACCATTTCACCAGGACTCGGCGTGGTTTGTCGCAGGGATGCCAGTGGAAATATCATAACCACTCCCACTGAAGACACCACCATTTCCTATATCCAGACTTTGGAGACGCACATCAGGACCTTGGAGCTTCGGGTACATGCCGACACGAAGACGATCAAGAGGCTGATGAACCGTGAGATTGACCTCGAAGCTGACTTACGGGAAGCCAAGTACGAGCATGAGTATGAGGTGAAGGATTTCTTAGAGAGGATCGATAAGCTGAACACTCGCATCGCAACTCTGGAGGAACAGATGGACATGGGTGAAAAATCTTCATCCAGAAGGAGACATGGCTCCTTTGATTAGCAACGATGATGACTATGAGGAGAGCACCACCGGAGGAGGCCACTTCACCATGTACTTTTGAGGAGAACTTTAGTTATGCCCCCATGTATCTTCATTTTCATCGTTAAAAACGTAGGTTGATGTTTAGTTTGATTTTGGAGATTTGTATCTCGATGTTTGAAACTTGAGTTGAGTAAATGAATGAGTGTTTGGTGTGATATGTTTGTTGCATTGCATATTGGTAGTGAATTTCCCTTTTAGGTCATTGTTCTATTCTAATTATCACCCCTCTGGAAATAGCAAGATGCCTCCGCGACGTGAGCCCGACTTCACTTTCCCGCCAGAGCTCACACAACTTCTCCAGCAGCAGAATGCCCTGATGCAGCTGTTGATTCAGAATCAGACCAACAACCACAACAACCACCCTCCACCTCAAGGCGACAACCTCACCCGTTTTCTAAGACTGAATCCCCCAACTTTCTCCAGCAGCACTGAGCCCATTGTGGCAGATGATTGGCTCCACAAGATGGAGAGGGAACTCACCACCGCAGGATGCACTAAGGCTGAAAAAGTGCGCTTTGCCGCCCATCAACTGGAGGGACCAGCAGCTTCATGGTGGGAGAACTACACCACCACGTACCCCATTACTGGTGTGACTTGGGAGCAGTTCAAGCAAGCTTTCCGCACCGCACATGTCTCAGCTGGAGCCATGAGTCTGAAGAAGCATGAGTTTCGCAACTTACGCTAGGGGAACCGTTCTGTGGCACAGTACATGGATGACTTCAGCACGTTGGCTCGTTATGCACCAGGAGATGTGGCCGATGATGCAGCCAAGCAGGAGAAGTTCTTGGAAGGACTCAATGATGAGTTGAGCGTGCAGCTAATGGTGGCTACCTTCAGCAACTACCAGGAGTTGGTAGACAAGGCCCTCATCTTGGAGGGGAAGCAGCAGCAAATCGAGAACCGCAAGAGGAAGTATGCATAGGGGAAGTCTACCTCTGGAGCTCATCAGAAGCACCGCTACTCCCTGTACTCAAGAAATACCGGATCAGGGACCGGTAAGTATGGAGGACACACTCATCCCGTGCACAACCATGGAGGCCATAACCATGGAGTAAATGGGAATAATCATCCCAACAATGGCAGCTTCACGAATGGTAATGGAAGTGGGAATGGCAACCAACACCGTCCCGCTCCAGCTAAGAAGGATCTGAACCATATCACCTGTTTCAAGTGTCAGAAGACAGGGCACTATGCCACTGAATGCCCTCAGAACAAGCAAGGAAATGGAAACGGCAACAAACAAGGCAACTCCGCAGCTAAGAAGCCAAATCCTTTTCCTCATGCTCAGGTGAACCACCTTGATGTGGAAGAAGTCTATGATCAGCCCGAGACTGTGGTTGGTAAGTTTTTATTGCATTCGCGTCCAGTTATGGTACTTTTTGATTCTGGTGCAACTCATTCATTCATATCAAGGGTAGTTGCGGAAAAGTATGGTTTACCCACCAGAACCCTTAGTCAGCCCATTAAGGTCAATTCCCCAGGAGGTATGATGATGGCAGGGATAGGATGACACGCCCTAAAACTCCACATAGGAAACCATGTTTTTCCTACCGACCTCATCGTCTTAGAATCCCAGGGATTGGATGTAATCCTAGGCATGGATTGGATGACCAAGTATGAAGGAAACCATGATTGCCCCAGCAAGTCTATTTCACTCACCACTCCGGAGAACAAGAGGATTAAGTATGTATCCCGACGCACACAGATGAGTGCTCGGTTAAATTCCCTCACAGGAGTTGTTCAGGAGGAAGTGCCGGTTGTACAAGACTTTCCAGATGTATTCCCGGAGGAATTACCAGGCATGCCACTAGATAGGGAGGTTGAGCTTTTGATAGAGCTACTACCAGGGACAACCCCAATTTCCAAGAGACCCTATCGGATGTCCGCAAATGATTTAGTAGAAATCAAGAAGCAGATTAAGGAGCTATTGGATAAGGGATATATTCGCCCAAGTTCATCACCTTGCGGAGCCCCAGTTCTTTTGGTGGAGAAGAAAGACAAAACCTTGAGGATGGTGGTCTATTATCGTGCATTGAACGAGGTGACTATCAAGAATAAGTACCCTCTGCTGATGATTAATGACCTGTTTGACTAGCTAGTAGGTGCCATAGTATTCTCCAAGATCGATCTTCGATCAGGGTATCACCAACTGAAGATTCGTGAACAGGATATACCCAAAACAGCTTTCACCACTAGGTATGGCTTATATGAGTATACAGTCATGTCCTTTGGTTTGACTAATGCTCCTGCCTACTTCATGAATTTGATGAACAAAGTGTTTATGGAATATTTGGACAAGTTGGTCATGGTGTTCATCGATGACATTTTGATATTCTCCAAGAGCGAGGAAGAACACAAGGAACACTTGCGTTTAGTTCTGGAGAAGCTTAGAGAGCATCAGTTATATGCCAAGTTGAGTAAATCTGAATTTTGGCTGATGGAAGTCGGATTCCTTGGACACATTATTTCCAGAGAAGGAATAGCAGTAGACCCCGCTAAGGTTGAAGCAGTCACTGAGTGGAAGTCACCCACCTCAGTTAAGGAGATTTGCAGTTTTCTCGGACTTGTCGGATATTACCGGAGATTCATTGAGAATTTCTCAAAGATTGCCAAACCCATGACAGAGCTGTTGAAGAAAGAGTAAGTATATCTGGACTGAGGAATGTGAGGCCAGTTTCCAGGAGTTGAAGAAACTTTTGGTCACAGCCCTAGTGTTGATACTGCCAAACATTCGGAAAGACTTCCAGGTTTATTGTGACGCGTCACGTCAAGGACTTGGAGGAGTACTCATGCAGGAGGGAAAAGTTGTAGCATATGCATCCAGACAGCTACGACCCCATGAGTTGAATTATGCCACCCATGATTTGGAGCTAGCAGCCGTAGTGCACGCACTCAAGACCTGGAGACATTTCCTTATGGGAAATAGTTGTGATGTGTACACTGATCATAAGAGCCTGAAGTATATCTTCACGTAGAAGGAGTTGAACCTCAGACAGAGGAGATGGTTAGAGTTAATCAAGGACTATGACATGAGATTACATTACCATCCAGGAAAGGCAAATGTTGTGGCAGATGCTTTGAGTCGGAAGAGTTATGTGAACACACTCATAGCCGGAGGATTACCCCAGGAGTTAACCAATGATCTCAGAGAGCTTCGGTTAGAGATAGTTCCACAAGGATATGTTGTCACACTAGAGATTCAGTCCACCTTGACTGGAAGAATTCGAGAAGCCCAGAAATCGGACAAGGAGATAGCTGAGATAAAGCAGAGAATGAAGGAAGGAAAGGCTAAAGACTTTCGTGAAGATGAACAGGGTACTCTATGGTTTGAGAACCGAATCTATGTGCCCAATGACCCAGAGCTCAGGAAGTTGATACTTCAAGAAGCCCACCATTCACCATACTCGATACACCCAGGCAACACCAAGATGTACCTGGATTTGAAGGAAAGTTACTGGTGGACAGGTATGAAGAAAGATATTTCCGAACATGTTGCGGTATGTGATGTTTGTTAGTGAGTAAAGGCGGAACATCAAAAACCAGCAGGGTTACTCCAACCTTTGCCGATACCCGAGTGGAAATGGGATAAGCTTGGTATGGACTTCATCACAGGACTACCTAGGACCCGTTCAGGATATGATTCCATCTGGGTAGTGGTCAATCGTTTGACCAAGGTGGCTCATTTCATTCCGGTGAAGACCACCTATACCAGTGCTAAGTTAGCCAAGATATATATGACCAGGATCGTATGTCTGCATGGAGTTCCGAGGAGTATCGTGTCAGATAGAGGAACACAATTTACCTCAAAGTTTTGGCATCAGCTACATGAAACTTTGGGTACAATGCTGGAGTTCAGTACAGCTTTTCATCCGTAGACCGATGGACAGACTGAGAGAGTCAACCAGATTCTGGAGGACATGTTGAGAGCCTGTGCGCTACACTATGGGTCCAGTTGGGACAACAACTTACCTTACGCAGAGTTCTCGTACAACAACAGTTATCAGACCAGTCTGAAGATGGCCCCTTTTGAAGCTTTATACGGAAGGAGGTGCAGAACACCATTGATGTGGGATGGTGTTGGAGACCGAAAACTTTTTGGTCCCGATCTTATCAAAGATTCTGAAGAGAAGGTCAAACTGATTCGAGACCGACTCAAGATAGCTCAATCCCGGCAGAAGAGCTATGCTGATAACAAACGCAAGGAGGTGACTTATGAAGTAGGGGATCGAGCATATCTTCATGTGTCCCCACTTCGAGGAATCAAGAGGTTTGGTGTTAAAGGAAAGTTAGCACCCAGATTCATAGGCCCCTACAAAATTCTGGAACATAGAGGCGAAGTTGCATACAAGCTGGAATTGCCGGAAGGACTGTCCAGAGTTCATGATGTTTTCCATGTTTCCCAGCTAAAGAAATGCCATGCTGAGATGGCTGATATTCCTTTGAGAGACACGGTGCCCCTAGAGGCCATACAACTTGATAGTGACCTGACCTATGAGGAGAAGCCTGTCAAAATCCTCGAGACTACCAATAGAGTTACCCGAAGCAAGACCATCAAGTTCTGTAAGGTTCTGTGGAGTCACCACACCGAGGAAGAAGCCACCTGGGAACGCGAAGAAGATCTTCGTAGAGACCACCCGCACCTATTTTCTAGCCAACCCGAATCTCGAGGGCGAGATTCATCTTAAGGTGGGTAGGTTTGTAACATCCCAAAATTTCATTTTGGAATGTTATGATATATAGCTTTGCATCATCATCATTTTGTTGGAATGTAATGAATTTGTTGAAGTGCTTGTTTTGAAATTCTGAAAGGCCATTTCTATTTTTCCATGTATCTGTTTCATCTATTTGAAAACCTTTGGAAATGTTTAAAGAAAGAGAGGAATAACATGACACTCCACACCAAGGGCATCTTGGTGAAATATTTGAGCAATTAAACCAGGGGGTTATTTGAAAATTTATCTCAAAAGGATTTAAAATCAATTAGGCATTTTCTGAAAATAAATTTTTAAAAAGTTATTCAATATGACAGATGAAAAATGTTCATTAAATATCATTAATTCTCCTGATCATTTTGATATATATAATTCCTAAGTTTGGAATTGTTTGAATGCATTAAAAGAGTTTTTACTA
The DNA here is from genome assembly GCA_022496015.1 of Hordeum marinum. Lineage (NCBI taxonomy): Eukaryota > Viridiplantae > Streptophyta > Magnoliopsida > Poales > Poaceae > Hordeum > Hordeum marinum. The sequence goes on from CM039676.1 coordinate 183,865,160, forward strand.
TGCTAGAAATAGAAAAGGAAAGTTTTTAAAACGAACCGGGTTGGCCCACCGTCTTTAATTCCTGAAACCACTCCGGGTCGGCCACCGACGCGCTAACCACGCCCCACCCTCACTGATGCGCGGGACCCATCGTCCGACCGCGGTGTCAGCACGGTCATCCCCTTCCCCACGCCCGACCGCCGTCGCCGAAGATCCCTCTCCATGGATCTCGCCCCTCGTGCCCTCCCCGACCACCGCACCGCCCCTATATAAAGCCCTGACCCTCCGCTATTCGTTCCACACCCGAAAACCCACTTTTCCCTCGCCAGAGCGCTGCCCCAGCCCATGTCGGAGTTCGGCATCCCAACCGAACGTCCCCGAGCTCGTGCCCGTCGCCACACTCACCCCGAGCCCCCTCCGACGCCACCAATCGACACCGGAGACTCGCCGCTGCCGTTTCAAGCCTTCGGACGCCACCCCTGACCACCACACCATCGTCCCCGAGCATCTTTGACTGTCGGCCGCCGTTGACCTCGCCGGAGGCCCTGACCCCCTCTCTGTAAGCCTCCACCTCCACCCATAGCCGTCAGATCCGTAGTCAATGCGCGAGATTAGATCTGTTTAATAATCGAATCGGTACGCTTTAGTCATCGGTCGTCCGTTCGTTAGCTCTCACGCGCACACCCTCGCGGCCAATCACAACCTGACACGTAGACCCTGTCCGATAGATAGGAAGTTTTTTCTTTTTCTTTTCTGTTTTAGAAAACAGAATGTATTCTATTTTTGTTTTTATCATATCTTTTAAAATATTTGGTGTTTTTATTTGAGTCTTTTTGCATTAGTTCACAAATTTCAACCTGAATTAGTTTAACCTTTGTTTTTAGATTTCATTAGGTACTGTTGATTCAACATTAGGTGTATTTTTTTCTGTAAATAAAATATGTTTTTCAAATTGCTTTGTGCTCTAGTTTGAATTGGTTCATCTTGTTTTCACCATGTATATTGTTTAGAAAAAGTTTTGTAGTACTTCTTTTAGCACAATACTTTTATAATGAAATACTTTCTGTTTTCAAATAAAATTTTATATTTACTTTTCTGTTATCTAAAATGTCTAGTTGTTCAAAACCATTTTTTTGACTTGTATGTCTTAGTAGGGATTTTGACACCAAATTTTTTATAGTCTTATACTTTAAGTGATTCTTCTTTTGATTGTGCTTTTGTTTGTTGAAGCATTTGTTTACCTTGCTGTTGAATGAATTGTATTGTGTTTATGCATATGGTGTGCTCTTGTTTGATTCGTTAGATCATTCATAGTGCGAAGCTTGTTATCTAGAGTCACTTGATTTCGAGGATCGTCAACAAGGCAAGTCACTTTGACCATGGATACCTATGTTTTATTGCATTAGTTCTTCCATATCCCCAATTGCATGCAAAGTAGGTAATTTGGAAACTTCGTTACTTGTTGTAGTATCATGTGGTAGGTACCCCTCAACCCTTTGACACATTGGCCCCGGGAAACGTTGATTTACATTTTGCTATGCTATTAGTACACAGGGTTGGTTGTGTGATTCATGAGAGTTGTGAGTTAATAATTTCAAGACCTACATGATGATCAAGTCTTCAAGACTCTGAGTTTTCAACATACCTCTGGGTGGATGATGGTTGAACAGTGCCCTGGAGAAACCAGTGGTTAGCCTAGATGATGCTGGCGAAGTGCCAGTATTCATGCGGAAAGGTCCACCCAGGCACAAAGAGATGGATGGATACTTCAAGACCCAAGGCTTACCTGCACAGCCACCAGCCATTATGGGCTCTGGCTTGGTTGGATATCGTGGTGACCCTGGACAGGCGGTGCTACGAGATGTAGAAGAACGGTAGGAAAGGATGGGCACCGATAGAGTCTCGGGGAAACCCTTTAGAAGACCATGTTTTGGTCATCCATTTCTCAAACACCATGAAGTGCGAGAAATCCAACGGAGGCGATCAAATCTTGTGGGGAACGTGTGCAAAACTCTGCAGAGTACCCAAACCTAATCGATTAGCCGTGTCCACGGTCATGGACAGTTTGAGCCAAAGGAACTAAAACTATCTGGAACTCTCAACACAATTAATTACATTGATGTGGGTATTAATGTCTACTTGGGTATGAGAATTGGTTGGTGGAACCATCTCATTAATCAACCAACATTGTAGTAATTATGATTTTTGCCCCCTCTTTTTGTAGGAAAAATTTGGCTTTATGCAAAAACTTACTACCCCCCCACCTGCCATATATGCATATAGAATAGATGATTACTTTACCCCCTCTCTTGTGACTTTGCTGGCATATTCAATATGCTGACCTATACGGCTGCAACGTATGATGTTGCAGAGTACTTTTCCGACCAGGAGTGAGGATACGCTCTACGCTCGGTGAGATGCCCTTGGAGTCAGATGGACTCAACTACCTATGGAGCTTCCGCAAGTTTTTGGTTTAGTTTATCTCATGAGTTGGCCTTTAGCCACTTTATTGTAATCCTTATTGTAATAAAGGACTCGATATGATATTTTGATTAATTAATGTTGTGTGATTTCCCTTTGATATATACATTGATGTACTGTGTGTGTACCAGCATGATCTTGGGATGGTACAGAAACACCGGAGATTCGACCTTTCATGTCGGGTTGCTACAATGTCACGAGGAGCTCCGGAATGGTCTGGAGGTAAAGATTGATATATAGGAAGTCCTATTTTGGTCACCGGAAAAGTTTCGGGCTCATCAGTAGTGTACCGGGAGTGCCGGTAGTGTACTGGGAGACCATCGGGTGGGGTATTTCGACCCAAGAGGCTACATGGGCTGTGGGAGAGTGAATACCAGCCCTTAGTGGTCTGGTGGAAGTCCCACACAAGGCCCATGCGGCTGGGAAGAAAAGCCCAAAGAGAAAAAGGTAGAAAAGGGGAAAAAGGCAAAAATAAGGAGGAGTCCTACTCCTACTAGGATTGGAGGAGGAATCCTCCAATCCTCCTTGGTTTGGCCAACCCAAGGGCTGGCTCCTTGGGAGCCAAGCCTCCTCCTCTCTTCCTCCTATATATACTAGAGGTTTTAGGGTTTTTGGCACTAGTTTTTCAGCCATGTGCTACCCGTTCCTCCAGTGCATAGTTTCTCCTCTAGATCGGATTTTTGAAGTGCTTAGGCGAAGCCCTACCGGAATAGCTCCACCACCATCGTCGGAGCGCCGTCACGCTGTCGGAGAACTCTTCTACGTCTTCGCTCCCTCTTGATGGATCAAGAAGGCGGAGATCGTCATCGAGCTGTACGTGTGCTGAATGCGGAGGTGTCGTCCGTTCGGCGCTAGATCGGAAGGACCGTGATCAAGATCGTGATGAGATTGCGGGCCGAATCGTGATGAGTTCGCGGGACAGATCATGATGAGATCGCAGGACGGATCGTGATGAGTTCGCGGGACGGATCGTGATTGGATCGCGGGATGGATCGTGATGAGATCGCGGGATGCTCGGCGATTTGGATCGCAAAGACGTTTGACTACACCAACCACGTTTCTTAACACTTCCCACTTAGAGATCTACAAGGGTATGTAGATCCACTCTCCCTCTCATAGATGCTCATCACCATGGATAGATCTTGCGTGTGCAGAGGAAATTTTTTGTTTCCCATGCAACGTTCCCCAACAGTCATTACCTCATGCCATGAGGCACATGTGAACAAAGGGGGTTGATGATAATAATTTTGGAGAATAAGGTTCTTCATCAATCAATAGTGCCTCATTTTTCTTGATTTCCTCTAAATGGTTAGTCATAGAACAACTAGAGGAAACCAAAGCATTTTGATCATGGCAACACGGGAGAGCAAGAATATCATCGCGAACATTTGTCAAGAAATTCTTAGGTGATATGCATGGACTATCAATACAATAATATATACTATTTGTGGTGCTAGATATGCCCAAGTCCATAGAAGATACAACACTAGCATCTACACAAGCAAGATCATTAATAATGAGCTTAACACCATCATCACAAGATATTTCTTCACTCACCATGCCATTACCTTGTGGCATGCCACATGTCAGCGGAGTGGAAGATGTGAAGTGTGCAAGTAATCGGAGGTGGAAGGAATGGAGATCACTTCATGATATAAAAATGTGTAGAGCTCATCCATTAACTCCTTCAACATAATATTGTCTTCATCAATATTGGACCCACCATATATATCTTAGAGTTTGGTCCAAACCTCATGAGCCGACTTGCAAGTCGAGATTGACTTAAACACTTCAAGGCTCATAGTTTGATGCATGGTAAGAGAGGCATCACAATCAAGATACATGTCATCTATAGATGGAGATGGATCATCCTTTGCATAAGAAATCCCTACAAGAACAATTAGTAATGCATTTGGACCCATGGCCTGAAGGTGACAAAGCATAGGAATTCCCCACAATTGATAATTTGTATCATCAAAATCAAAGGTGGCATTATGCACTAATCCATTAGTCGACATCGATACTCTCTAGGCGGTGAAGCCTATTAAGGAGAGACCTCGCTCTGATACCAATTGAAAGGACCATGATCTCGCTTGGAGGGTGGTTGAATAGGCTTTTAAAAACTTCTAAGGATTTGGTTTTATCCTAATGCGGAAATAAACTAAGAGGATACTTGTCAAGCACAAATCCTAAACATACTAAGCTCAACTAAAAGCGACAACGACTTAACATAAACAAGATGAGCACAACAAGGATGCTAACAATAACAAGTAAGTTATACAAACTTACTTGAACAATATCACGGTATGTGGAAGTGTAGGACACAAGTTAACAATTCGCATTAATCACAAGTTATATCAACAATAGCAAGTATGAATTGTGGGATATAATGCGTAGGCCTAAATAATCTCTACAAGGAAATAGCCAAAACAATATAATGAGCACAACAATATATAGTGAATGTATGCTCAAGTAACCAACATAAACCACAATTAAGGAGTTAGGGTTAGGGATAACCAAAGTCAGGGAGACGAGGATGTATCCCGACGTTCACTTCCTTGGAGGGAAGCTAGTCACCGTTAGAGAGGTGGATGTTACCACGAAGGCACACCAACACCACGAAGTCTCTCCCGATTCTCATTGAGATATCACCACGAAGGCGATTCCCAACTACTAGTGGTAGACCTTGAGGAGGCCTCCAAACCTTCACAAACTTTCCGGGGGACAAATCACAAGTTGATTCCTCACCGGAGCACTCCTACCGCCTAGAAGTCTCCAACCTCCAAGAGTAACAAGATCAAGGGGGAAATGCTCAAGACTTGCTCAAAACACAAATTGCTTTGGTCAAAAGAGAGAGGAGGAGTGGATGTATTCTTGGATAAAATCTCTCACAAGAACTCTCAGAAATATCTTCAAGATTTACCACAAGAATGCTCAAATCATTCTCTCTCAAATCCCACCAAAAGCAACTAATGCTATGAAGGATGGGAGAGGATAGGAACAATTTAGGAGGTCAACAAATGAACCCTAGATTCATGGGATAGTTTTTCCCAAAATGGATTGGAGCTTTGAGGCTTGGGGGAGGAGGAGAGAGCTCAAAACGATGGGGAAATCTCAGATCCAAAAGCTCTACCTTGTTGGGGAAGGAGGGTACCTTATATAGTGCCCCACCAAATCCGCCTATTATGCATAGAAAAAATTTAGCCGGGAACTTCTGGGCTTGCCCGGAACTTCCGGGCTCCCTATTGGGTCAGATGGTGTGGACTTTCTGGTTAGCCCAGAACTTGCCCTCGAACCTGCCTAGAACTTGTGGCCCCCAGAACTTCCGGGTCGGCCCCGAACTTCCGGGCTCCCTTGGGGACAGATTTTCGCAAACTTTCTATTTAGCGCGGAACTACCAGGGTGTCAAGCCCGAAACTCCCCCCCCCCCCAATAAACAACCAACATACTAAAAGTAAAACATGCATAACTTCTACATACGAACTCCAATTTTGATGATCTTGGGCTCGGTTTGTAGCTATTGAAAAGTGTGAGGTCCTCACATAGAGAACCACCCAATATCAAACAAAATGGATGATGCAATTAATGCAAAGGTTTGAGCATAGAAACTGGAGAACCCGTTTTGGCGTATGGTTGTACTTTGGGATATATGATAGGAGTGTAATTGTGTGTAGAAGATGTTGACTTGAGAAAATCCATCACGAACCCCTTTGATCCCCTCTTAATAGTGTGGGGTCCTATAACTCAAGAATCATAAAAGAGCTACACTACATAGCTACCGAGAATCCATTCTTGAGTGAATATATTTCTTCGGTGGTCATCATTCCACACCACTAACGTGAAAATAACTAATACCTTTGACTCGAGCCTTTCACTTTAGCTTGATGTTATTGTTTCTTGTTGGCTCAAGTTGATGGCAATGCATCGGTGAAGTCTTGCAGTAGCTCTCCCATACACGATGTGGAAAGCGTTACTATATATTCATCTTCACTTGTTCATCATGTGAACATCCACAAGCTTCAAGCATCTAATCCTTCGGGATGGTTATGTTGAACTTTCCCTTGTCAACCATGATCATGAACACTTGTTATCATCCTCTCATGGACATTTGGAATCTCTCTCTTGATGCGAGCCCATGAGAATTACCTAACCCTCATAAACATAGACAACACATAGTATGGGCTAGTACACAAAGTGCAATTGACATTTACTTACCATACCACAAGATTTCATGTGGTACATCATTTGCGCTTGTGTGATGACCAACTTTGAGTTTAATATTTGATCTTCATCTTGGTCAACATTTATCTTTGATCCATGATTAATCTTGATGTCTTGAAGGCCCTATTGATTTCTTATTGTACTTCATTATACAAACATAGTCTCTTGAGAGGCACAATGAATTCTTCACTTGAATTACTTGCTTGATGACATAATCATCCATGACTCAACATATGAGCTCATCATGATTATATTTTCAAAACATGTGTTGAATTATTCTCTCAAGATCTTGATCCATCTTGGTTCAAACCATAAGCCAAAGCATGAGAATGTATGAGATCCTCAATGAACTCCACATAGATCACATCTTATTCATCACATGAAATTCATCTTGATTGTATCATATTTGATTCAATCAATGGGCTCATGCTTGATGCATGCACAACAGTATGTATATGATGTTCATTTAGAATTCATTCGAGGTCCTTCTTGCATCATCATGGAACAAATATCCTTCAACTCATCCAATATTCTTCATGCATTGCAAATAGAACATTCCTTCAAATGTATAACTCAATGCCAACATTAGTCCATTAGGATTGTCATCAAATAGCAAAACCAGACATGGGGACTACATGCACTTTAAGAGGTCCCCAGCGCATGCTGCGGTGCTGTCATGGTGGGTGCGCGGTGGAGTGGGTATCCTCGTCCTGCTCGTGACGGTGGCGGGCCAACCAGTTCTACAGGGTCATGGTGGCTCCCGGCGACGCGGTTGCTCCTGTCTGGAAGCACAACATGCTCCCTTGGTGGTTTTGATAATTCATGACAACATACATTGGCTCTTCGACTAATACTTTTATCTAGTGTATTTCAGATAATAGTCCATGGAGAGTTGGGTTGGCAAAAGAATTGTGGAGATACCCCAAGATGCAAGGAAATTGGTTGGCCAAGCTTCAAGCAAGAGGACTCTACATTTTATATTTGCGAGAAATCACTTTGAGTCCATAGGAAAGCCAATACTATTAAAAGGGGGTAAGGTTTTATTGGTGAACAAAATGCTCATATGTGCACAAGTGATAGTCACCAAAAACACCCACAAACTCGCCCACCAAAGTCTGTCCAAAGCCAAATATTCAAAATTGGTGCAACCAACATTTCCATCCCGGTGCCACCGATTCTCAACCTCAGACAGACTCAGCCAAAACCCTAGCCACTTTGGTGTAACCGATTCCATACCGGTGCCATCGAGTTTAGGTTGCCAACTTTCTGTTAAGCAAGTTCACAATTTCAGTCCCTCTGAGATTGTTGGATCAGCGTCACCAAGAATGACAATCTGACCGTTGGTCACCTTATCGGTGCAACCGAGATTCCTATATCGGTCTCATCGAGATTCAAAAGTTGCCACCTTTTGGACACTTCGGTACCACCGAGATTAATACATCAGTGTCACCGAGTTGGTCATTTTATGTCTAACGGTTGGATTTTTGGGGATGCCTATATATACCCCTTCACCACCACCTACTCAAAAGAGAAGCACTCACGACTATTCCATACCTATCCTATCAGTTTTCTGAGAGAGAACCACCTACCCTTGTGTTGAGGTCAAGATCTTCCACTCCAACCATATGGATCTTGATTTCTAGCCTCCCCAAGTTGCTTTCCACCAATCTCATCTCTTCTACCAAGCCAAATCTGTGATATAGTGATTGTGTGTTGAGGAGTCTATACTTTGGAAGCATAAGAGCAAGGAGTTCATCGCATTACCGAGCCTATTACCTTTTGTAGGGTGGTGCCTCCTGGATTGGTTAGGTGTTGCCTGGGCGCCTCCTACTTCGTGTTGTGGAGTTGAACCAAGAAGTTTGTACGGGCAAGGAGATTGCCTACTTCATGAAGATCTACCCATAGTGAGGATAGTCCTTCGTGGACGGAAGCCGTTATGGAATAGTCAAGGTTGTATTTCGTGGACCCTTATGGACGGAGACCTCCGTGGACTCTCGCGACTGTTACCCTCCGTGGGTTGAAGACTCCATAAACATGGACGTACGATAGCACCACCTATCAAAACCACAGGAAAAATCCTTGCATCTCCAATTGCGTTTGATCTACATATCTCAACTCTTTACTTCTTGTGCAATGTCTTTACTTTCCGCTGCCATATTTCTTGAAATGCATGTGTAGGGTATATAGAGTTGCTAGTCTTGCTAAAACTGTTAAAATCTGCCAACCAATTAACTTGGGAAAGGGTTGGTTTTAATTTTCTGCTAGTAGTCTATTCACCCCCCCCCCTCTAGGCACTCTTATAGTGATCCCTCAATTGGTATCAGAGCATTGGTCTCCATTGCTTCGGTTTAATCACCGAGGAGGGAGATGGATGTGTCTAGTATAGGGAGTTTGAGTTGTAGAGTGTCTATTCTTGATGGAGAGTACTATAGTCAATGGAAAACTTTGATGCTTAAGATGTTTAACGAATTTCAATTGAGCAAATTAGTTATGCGCCCCTATGAGCCTCCTATTGATCCCTTGCATCCCACACACGAACAGGAAATTGATGTGCTATGCAATCTTAGAACTATTAATCTTATTGTTAGAGCTTTGCCTAGAAACGTGCTGAACCAAATGAAGAATTTTGTGTGTGCTTATAATTTGTGGAATGATTTGAACAAACGATATCCAAATTATTCATTGAATAATCTTGATGAAATTCTTCATAAAACTATTGCCTTCCACGAAATGACGCCAAGTGATCCTAAGTTTGATGATTGTATATTTGAGCTTAGAGACCTCATGCATGCTAAAGGAGATATCAAAACTATCAGCAATATCATTATAGAGGCCCTTCACATTCATAAACTTGAACATGGTCATGATCACCATCCTAACGAATCTCTTGTTCTTTATGACGAGGATTTCCCACTTGATGATGACAATGTGGAACATGGCTACTATGATGAAGATGAGTTGTTCGACATCGAGTATGAGAAGATCCTGAAGAATCTAAGTCTCATGGCAAAATTCAAGGATTATATGTATGGAGGAAAAGAGTGGATTCTCGATAGTGGATGTACCAATCATATGATCAGAGATAGAGAAATGTTTGAAGAGATCACACCAAACCATGGACTGCGAAGGTACATAATGTTTGGAGACAACTCCAAGGGTAAGGTACTTGGTCTTAGTGAGGTGGTCATATCCCATGATATCTCTATTCAAAATGTTATGCTTGTTGAATCTCTTGGCTACAATCTTCTTTCCGTATCTAGACTTGTCAACTTTGGTTTCAATGAGTTATTCACGAAAGTAGATTGCCAAGTGTTTCGTCAAGATAATCATAAAATGGCCTTTACCAGTATCTGTAGAGGTGATCTATACATTGTTGATTTCACTAAGAGATCCAAGCCTCGCACTTGTTTAATTGCTAAATCTTCTAAAGGTTGGATTTGGCATAGAAGACTAGGACATGTTGGCATGCATAATTTAGACAAGCTTATTAAAGGTGATCATATACTTGGTGTTAAAGATGTTATCTTTGACAAAGATAGGCTTTGTAGTGCTTGTCAAGCTGGAAAGCAAGTAGGTGGAAGTCATCCTATTAAGAGTATCATGACTACTAGGAGACCCCTCAAGTTACTTCACATGGATCTTTTTGGTCCCAATGCTTAAAAGAGTCTTGGTGGAAATCACTATGGTCTAGTTATAGTTGATGATTTTCCACAGTTACGTGGGTATTCTTCCTTGATGATAAGTCGTGGGTTCAAAAGATCTTCAAGAACTTCATTCGCAAAGCGCAAAATCAGTTTGAAGTGAAGATCGAGAAAGTTCAGAGCAATAATGGATCAGAGTTCAAGAACACCCATGTGGATACCTTTCTTGACGAAAAAGGTGTCTCACATGAGTTCTCGGCTATGTACATGCCTCAACAAAATGGATTTGTTGAGAGGAAGAACTGGACGCTTATTGAGATGGCTAGAACGATGCTTGACGAATACAAGACGCCAAGACACTTTTGGGCAAAAGCCATGGAAACAACATGGCATGCCACAAACCGACTTTACTTGCACAAGCTTCTTGGTAAAACGGCATACGAGATACTCACTGGTAACAAACCCCAAGTTGGATACTTTCGAGTATTCGGCTCCAAGTGCTACATTCTTGACAAGCATTGTTGTACTAAATTTGCTCCTAAATCTCATGAAGGATTCCTACTTGGTTACGGATCGAATTCTCACACTTACTGTGTCTACAAAAACTTCACTCGAAAAGTTGAAGAGACTGTAGATGTGAAGTTTGATGAATCTAATGGTTCGCAAGTCGAACAATTGCCAAATGATGTAGGTGATAAGGACCCTTTGGAAGCTATCCTAGATTTATCCATCGGCAAGATTCGTCCCATGGAGGTGAAGGAAAGTACTTCATCAACTCAAGTGGAAGCCCCTACTTCACGGCAAGGTGAACCACAACATGACATGGAGGCATCCACAAGCGCCACATGGCAATATGATGAATAGGAGGAGGTACATAATGAAGATCCACCACAACCTCCTTCACCACCACCTCAAGGGAACGACACCATCAACAACAACGAATATGAAGGAGATGATGATGAATAAGAAGATGCTCCATCAACTAACAAGCCCAAGCTACCCCGAGTTTGAGCACAAGTGACCAAGAACCATGCCCTAAACCAAATCTTTGGTGACATCCAAACCGGGAGAATCACTGTCTCTAAAACTCGTCTAGCTAACTTTTGTGAGCATTATTATTTCATCTCTAGCATTGAGCCCTTGAAGGTAGAACAAGCTCTTGAAGACATGGATTGGGTGAACGCCATGCATGAAGAGCTTCACAACTTCGAAAGGAACGAAGTGTGGACTCTCATGGAGAAACCCGAGGATGAGCACAACATCATCGTAACCAAATGGGTGTCTCGGAACAAGCAAGACGAAGACGGTCAATTCTTACGCAACAAGGCACGTCTCGTGGCCCAAGGATATACTCAAGTCGAAGGTATGGACTACGGTTAGACTTATGCCCCCATCACTAGACTTGAAGCTATTCGCATTCTTCTTGCCTATGCTAATCACCATGATATCACGCTTTATCAAATGGACATTAAAAGTGCCTTTTTAAATGTTGAAATAGAAGAAGAGGTTTATGTTAAGAAACCACATGGTTTTGTGAATCCTAAGAAACCTAATCATGTTTACAAGCTTCATAAAGCCATTTATGGCCTTAAGCAAGCCCCTCGTGCTTGGTACAAATGCTTAACAACATTTCTCATTGAAAAAGGTTTTGAAATTGGTAAAATTGATGCAACCTTGTTCACTAATAGAGTTAATGGTGAATTATTAGTGTGCCAAATCTATGTGGATGATATTATCTTTCGTTCCACTAACCCTCAATTTAGTGAAAGATTTGGAAGGTTGATGTCCGAGAAGTATGATATGTCCATGATGTGTGAGCTGAAATTCTTTCTTGGATTGCAAATCAAGCAATCAAAAGAAGGAACTTTCATCTCTCAAACTAAGTATACCAAGGACTTGATCAAGAAGTTCAACATGCAGGAGTGCAAAAGTATGAAAACTCCCATGCCAACTAGTGGACATGTTGATCTTACCAAGGAGGATGAACTGGTTGATCAAAAGGTTTATCGATCTATCATTGGTTCATTGCTATATCTATGTGCATATCGTCCCGATATTATGCTTAGTGTTTGCATGTGTGCTAGATATCAAGCTGCACCTAAGGAGTGTCATCTTTTGGCCGTGAAACATATTGTGAGATACTTGATACAAACACCAAACTTTGGCATTTGGTATCCCAAGGGATCTTCTTTTAACCTTGTTGGCTTTTTTGATTTGGACTATGCCAGTGACAGGGTTGATAGAAAATCCACCTTAGGTACTTGTAAATTTTTGGGTAGATCTCTTGTGTCTTGGTCCTCCAAGAAAGAAAACTCGGTATCTCTATCTACTGCCGAAGCTGAGTATATTGCTGCTGGATCTTGTTGTGCGCAATTACTATGGATGACACAAATGATTAAGGATTATAGAATCCATGTTAAAAATGTTCCATTATTTTGTGACAATGGAAGTGCTATTAAGATTGGTCATAATCCTGTGCAACATTCTCGAACTAAGCATATTCAAGTTTGTCATCATTTCATTCATGATCATGTTGCCAAAGGAGATATTAATCTTAAGCATGTTCGCACTAACAAGCAATTGGACGATATCTTTACTAAGCCACTTGATGATAAAACTTTTTGTCACTTGAGGAGTGAGTTGAACGTCATTGATACTTCAAACTTGAGCTACACTCACTCGGATGCTTGCAAGGGCATGAGCCTTCTTGATACTTCCATGATATTCCTAACATGTTATCTTATGCCATGGAATTCTATGCTCCCTTGTATTGCATCTAACCGTTTGTAGGTACTTGGAAGAACTTCATTCCACGAGATTGCAACCAACTCCAATCATAAGCAATCTTGTCTTGACCAAGTATCAACAACCCCTCTTGATGATGGAAGGAAGAAGATAAGAAAAACATATCATTGATATACACTGGATCATTATTGAAAAATCTCAATTGGTATCATGTCAAATGGATATACCTATTGTTCTTCCTTGCATGACTAACCTTTGTAGGTAACAAGTCTACTAAAATGAGAAGGATTGCTCCCAACTCAAGATGTTCTTCATCAACCTCGAGCATCCTCAACAAGTTCACCTACGAGCAACGTCATCAACATCACTTGAAGGTATGCACTCATATCCTTGAAAAGGTTTAACTCCAATTCATGAGCTAAAGCAACTCAAGTGATATGAAGACATTAAAATGCTTAGTCAGAAAATGGTAACCCCATTTTGAGCTTAACATAGAGTATGACCTAGGATCAATTATTCTTGCTTGGCTCCTAAGTCAATATACTCTAATATAGGTGACCTAGTCACCACCCATCGTCTAGTTAAGAAACTTGTGTGGTTAGTTCTCTATTTGTAGGATCTCTCATAACCACTCAAATCTTCTCTAGATGATGTCATTCACTTTCCTTTTGAAAATATTTTCTTTTGAATCTTTCAAAAGAGAAATTTGGTCCCTTATTCCTTTCTTTCTGTTTTAGCCTCAGAGCCGCCGACTCAGATATCTCGGTTCTACCGAAATTGCTGACAAGCCGCACTACAAAATCTCGGTACCACCGATCTATCTGTCTCGGAGTCACCGATTTGTTTTTCTTATCTTATCTGTCCTTCTTCTGTTACTTTGATGATCCCTTCTTTAGGGGGAGAATAACAAGCAAAACTTAGGGGGAGAATAACAAGCAAAACCTAGGGGGGGAAATTCTTTATTCAAGGATCCCTAGCTCAAAGGAGGAGAAAACTTAACAAGATCTCACTACTATTTACCATAGGGAGAGAAGTTACCTTCAATGATCCCCTCAGTTCTTTTCTATGAACCCAACTTTCAATGACCCTTGTTCTCGAGGATCCCTTCCTTGTCAATGATCCCTGTACCTACTCCTAAATTTGACCTTTTTGGAAATTAATGCCAAAGGGGGAGAATAACAAAGCTTCATGCTAAAGGGAGAGTTACATGCTTATGCAAAGGGGGAGATATGATTAAGGGGTAGAGAAGATATCAAGCTTTTACTTATATAAACAAGGTGAGAATACCAAAGCGGGGGAGAAAAACATGTTTGGAGAATATTATTGAGCTTATTTTATTTGACTGTTCACTTTAGAACTTTTCTCACCTTATCCAATCCCAATATCTACATGCTGAGATTCGGGGGGGAGAGGATGAACTACTACTTTCATATCTAAGGGGAGAAAGTTCTAAATGATCCTGGAGACATATCAATTCTAAAGAATACTATCTTCTATATATTCTCCATATCTAAAGTACCAAGATATAGTGTTTACTTTTGAGTTCTATTGTCTTTATATTAGTAGAATACTCTTGTGTTTCCTAACATAATTTTCTCAATTGTACTTCTACTACTAGAATGATCAAGAAATCAAGGTAAGTATTTGCATCACACTCTTGGTCAAGATGATCTCTTGCTTCTTGCACATATTGTTTACAAGAGTGAAGTCTTGAACAAGGACACATCTCATTCATATATATTTTGATGCATATATCCAAGATACACATGACTGCTTATATTCCTTCATCCATTTGTGTGTCCATGCATTCCAAAGAAACTATCGTTTAAAGGACTGCACACATTTGGGGGGAGCAAATCTAAGTCATGTGTCTCTCAAAGTCTTCATTATATCCACACATATCTTTATTTGAAGCTTTGATTGTATGTTGTCATCAATTACCAAAAAGGGGGAGATTGAAAGCACAACATGCTCCCTTGGTGGTTTTGATAATTCATGTCAACATACATTGTCTCTTGGACTAATACATTTATCTAGTGTATTTCAGATAATAGTCCATGGAGAGTTGGGTTGGCAAAAGGATTGTGGCGATACCCCAAGATGCAAGGAAATAGGTTGGCCAAGCTTCATGCAAGAGGACTCTACATTTTATATTTGCGAGAAATCACTTTGAGTCCATAGGAAAGCCAATACTATTAAAAGGGGGGAATGTTTTATTGGTGAACAAAATGCTCATACATGCACAAGTGATAGTCACCAAAAACACTCACAAACTCTCCCACCAAAATCTGTCCAAAGCCAAATATTCAAAATCGGTGCAACCAACATTTCCATCCCGGTGCCACCGATTCTCAACCTCAGACAGACTCAGCCAAAACCCTAGCCACTTCGGTGCAACCGATTCCATACCGGTGCCACCGAGTTTAGGTTGCCAACTATCTATTACGCAAGTTCGCAATTTCGGTCCCTCCAAGATTGTTGGATCATCGTCACCAAGAATGACAATCTAACCGTTGGTCACCTTATCGGTGCAATCGAGATTCCTATATCGGTCTCAGCGAGATTCAAAAGTTGCCACCTTTTGGTCACTTCGGTACCACCGAGATTAACACATCGGTGTCACCGAGTTGGTCATTTTGTGTGTAGTGGTTGGATTTTTGGGGATGCCTATATATACCCCTTCACCACCACCTACTCGAAAGAGAAGCACTCAGGACTATTCCATACCTATCCTATAAGTTTTCTGAGAGAGAACCACGTACCCTTGTGTTGAGGTCAAGATCTTCCACTCCAACCGTATGGATCTTGATTTCTAGCCTCCCCAAGTTGCTTTCCACCAATCTCATCCCTTCTACCAAACCAAATCTGTGAGAGAGTGATTGTGTGTTGAGGAGCTATCATCTGGAAGCACAAGAGCAAGGAGTTCATCGCATTATCGAGCCTATTACCTTTTGGAGGGTTGTGCCTCGTAGATTGGTTAGGTGTCGCTTGGGAGCCTCCTACTTTGTGTTGTGGAGTTGAACGAAAAAGTTTGTATGGGCAAGGAGATCGCCTACTTCGTGAAGATCTACCCATAGTAAGGCTAGTCCTTCGTGGACGGAAGCCGTTATGGAATAGTCAAGGTTGCTACTTCGTGGACCCTTATGGGTGGAACCCTCCATGGACTCTCGCGACCGTTACCCTCCGTGGGTTGAAGACTCCATAAATGTGGACGTACGATAGCACCACCTATCGGAACTAGGGAAAAAAATCCTTGAATCTCCAATTGCGTTTGATCTACATATCTCAACTCTTTACTTCTTGTGCAATGTATTTACATTCTGCTGCCATATTTGTTGACATGCATGTGTAGGGTATATAGACTTGCTAGTCTTGGTAAAACTATTAAAATCTGCCAACCAATTAACTTGGGAAAAGGTTAGGTTTTAATTTTTTGCTAGTAGCCTATTCACCCCCCTGCCAACCAATTAACTTGGGAAAAGGTTAGGTTTTAATTTTTTGCTAGTAGTATATTCACCCCCCCCCCTCGTCTAGACACTCTTCTAGTGATCCCTCATATTCTCGAAGCTTCCTTCTTGGAGACTGGGCCTTTGATCAATCCAATGTTCGGTAAGCGGCCCATATAGTCCGGCCCATAAGAAATAGGTTGGCCACCCAAGGACCCCTGAAACCAGGACTCCCTCAGTAGCCCTCGAACTAGCCTCCAACGCCAAGGGTCTTAGCTCCAGCTTCGCTTGATCAGAGTCTTCGGCTTGCGAGGCGAGTTCTTCTCCTCAGTCAGTGATCGGCCGGGATTAGTTCGGCCTCCGATGACATGTAGCTTTTCCCGATCTGTGAATCGCCCGAACACCATGAATAGCTTAGCCCTGAAGGCCAAGCGTCAAGGAGCGAATAGAAATCCCTAACAATCTTTCTAACGTATGGTTGCGGCCCACCACGACCGTTGGACCAGTTGCGAAAACTTGAACCGCGGTTCGAGGCCGTTTTCATCAGCACGATCCATCAATGCACAGATCGTGCTCTGTTTCACATGTGATATGTTTAATCGTGCACGCATAACAACATGCACATCTTGGGAAGCGGTGCGATACGTGGTGCAGCAGAGGGAGGTTAACCAGTGACCAGCCCCATAAGAAGGGAAAAAAACCCAAGGCACAGCCACGCCTTCCATTCGCATCCTCTGCTTCCCCAATCTCCTAAGCTTCCAGAGCCCAAATCTAGTTTTTCCACTCCTTCCTCATCCAAGCTCGACCATGGCGGGCTCTGGTTCCAACGGCAAGTGGTAGGCCTCCACAGTCACCGACCGGGACATCTGGGACCTCAAGGACGCCGGCTACCTCCCCGCCAATGTCTACCACCGCGCATTAGAGAAGGGCCAGATGATTCCTTCTCCCAAGCCAGGCGAGAGGGTGATGTTCATCCCCCACTTCATCCCGGGACTGAGCTTCCCGCTCCACCTCTTCGTTAGGGGACTCATGTTCTTCTACGGCCTCGACTTCCACAACCTCCCACCAAACTCCTTCATGCATATATCGGCCTTCATCATCGTCTATGAGGCTTTCTTGCAGGTCGAACCACATTTTGGACTATGGATTAAGATATTCATTATCAAGCCGAAGTGTGTCGCAGGCGAACAAGCAGACTGCGACGGGGTAGTCATCAGCAAACTCCCCCATGTAGGATGGCCCTCCGAAACCTTCATCGACACCATCAAGATCTGGAAAAAAGAGTGATAATATATCATCAAGCCAAGCGAGGAAGGCCGAGCTGCTCCGACCAAATTCAAATCTAGCCCCCCACCAGATTGACCTCATGGCTCCGAAAGGGCCTCAACTGGGGGTCAGATATAGAGGCGGATGACCTGCGGAAGCGCATCGCCTCCATGATTAGAGGCGATATCGAGCTGGCCAACATGGTCCAAATTATGCTCCGGCGGTGCATCCTTCCCTGCCAGTGCCAGGACTCTCCCATGTGGGCTTATTGGCTTGACAATGAGCCTACTATTCGTCAGCTCTTCCGCACTACTCGAGAGAAGTTGTGGAAGGCATTGCTCAAGGCCTAGGAGAACTGGCCAGCCGAGGAGGAGGGTCGGGGTCTGCATGCCGATAAACCTCCTCCTAGGTATAACATAGTTTTGTTTGATCGACTTTGTTTTCCGAAAGAAAATCTACGCATTGTCCGATCTCCTCTGCAGAAATGGTTGAGCAAGGCCATGGGTATCAACTGCCCGGTGCCTCAGCCTGAGGACATCAGGTCCAGGCTGTTGTCGGAGATCCTCGTCATGGCACCTTACAAGGTGCGAGAGAAGAAGGAGGAGAAGAAGAAACCAGGCTGAGGAGGCCTTCGTATCAAGGACCAGCCGGACGTTGTGTCTGGGGAAACCCATGCCTCCTCCAATCAGGAGGACGAGCATGATGATGAGGGGGAAGGCGACTCCCCCTTGCAAGAAAGAGGGCAGATTCATCGGGCTCCATAGAGGAGGTACCCCTCTTGCCCCTAAGAAAGCGTGTCAGACACAGTTGATTCTGTCCGACGATAGTTTGGACTTGGATACCGAGTCCGAGGGCTTGGCAAAGGTTCCACAAAGGAGCCTAAGGGTCAAGCCCCCATCTCGGAGGTAAGGATCTGAGAACTTCTTGAGTTGTTAATGCTAAGTTTTTAAATGTTAAAATCATGTGACCTCCCATCACGCGTCCTCCCCACCGACCAAGTTTCGAATGGGGAGACTTCGCCCGCCGAGATAGCGGAGAGCGGGGCCGCGTCTCACCCCACTCCTCCGGGTGCCGCAAAGGACACCGTGGAGGTGTCATCCCAGTAGGCTCCTCTGGAGCCGAACACCTGGGGTGGGGGCGATGACGTCATGGTCAAGGCTAACGCCTTGGCCAACGAAGACCAGGGGAAGAGCTCCGCCCGGATACTGAGGAGACCGGACGAGGGGATGTTCAGTCCCCTCCAAGGACATCTCCAAAGCGTACCATGCCTCCGGAGACACCGGTTCAATCCCCGCTTAGAGGTCGGGTCAACTGATCACCACCGGCACCATCGACCAATGGATGGCCGGTTATGAGGGAGGCTCTATCGAGTGCCTCCATCTCCGAGGAGCACTGCACCCTTATGGGTGCGGTATTGCAGAGCATTCAATCCGTTTATAGCGAACTGAAGGAGGCCTTCAACGGTCTCCTCACGGGCTTTCAGGTGAGCCAGTAATGCTCTATTTGTGAAATATTAATTTCTTTGTGTTATCATTATATACATGGCATCCCCCGAATTCTAGGTGAGTTTGGAAAAACTCACCTGGGGGTCAATAACTGACCATTATCCGAACAATGTGCGAGACAATATTAGTTCAAAATTCTCTAACATCCCTTAAGAGGACTGATCATAAGATCATATTCATGACAGTTCGGAGGGTTGAACACATGTAACCTGCTAGTGGTTTGTTTATTTGTATCCTACGTCATTGGCGGCAACTGCTAATGCCGCCGAGCTAGACGACCTCAATCGGAAGCTCAAGAGCTCCGAAGATGATCTTGACGCTCTGAATAAGAGATTCGACGAGGCACAAGGTAAGCTAGATTATAATATCTGAATTTTTCATCATCGTGTTGTCGACTTAGTATTTATATGTTTGATGCTTATGCAGCCTCGGCAAAAGAAATTAAGAAACTCAAGGCCGAGTTGCAAAAAGAGAAGCAGGGGGCCGCGGACTAGAGGGCGACGGCCGAACAAGCAGTTATCGCGTGTTTCGCTCTAAAAGCCACCAGTGCCAAGCATGAAGCTCGTGTGGACAAAATCCAGTAGGAGCTCAAAGAAACCATCCAGAAGTGCAAGGACCTCGAGCAGAAAGGCAAGGAGCAGGCCGCCGAACTATCCACCCTGAAATCCGATCTCCAAAAGGAGCGGGTGGATAGGCAGTTCTTTGAGGAGCAAGTCTGCTAAGCAAAGATTATCACGAATGGTAAGTCGTATTTACTTCAATGTGTCTTCAGGGATACCAAGTTCGCGTTGCTTACCCAGATATGGCGTTCCTCAGGCACCTGCTTGGACCTCCAGAAGTGCATAGCGGATGCGAACCAATTCTATGCTTTGTGGGGAGAAGGAGATGGCGCTCGTCTATTCTGGGCGCAGTTTGAAGCCCCCGAGCGTTCTCCTCTCCTGATTGAGCAGCTGAAGCAGTTGATGGAGCTACACCGGATAGCGGATCCAGCCATGAAGGATCTCTGTATCCGGCTATGGCCCAACGAGCCACTTCTAGGCAGCTACTTTAGCTTGGTGCGGAAGCTGAGCGACATCTCGCCCTGGATCAACGCACTAAGGCGCTCCTTCTGTATCGAAGGAGCTCGAATGGCCTTTGCGATGGCCAAGGTGCACTGGCCGGGGCTTGATCCGATGAATATAGTCACCACCCCTCCGCCTCCTGGAAAGGAGCATAGGTGCCCTTAGCTATACTTCTGTGGAGTAATGGAGGGTGCTCGAGCGGTAGAGTCGCATTGTTCGAAAGAGAACATTTATGATTAAATGCGTTGTAATATGTCTAAAGACCTTTGAATGCTTGTATATTTATTATGCATGCTTTATCATGTTTTCAATGTTTTGCATTCCTTATAACTCCTATGTGGCCATTGAAACTGAAAGTTGCGAGTCGGCGGCTTCAGTCCCCATGTAGATGCTATGGGGGGTGTCTCTACTTTCGCACTATAACCCTTAGCCGAGATATCGGTACCCGAAGGCGGTAGTGTGCGATGGACCAGGCAATCAGACCATAATGCTTTATTTCTTTCACTTAGCCATAGGGGCACGAAAAAGGACTGCAGGAGGCTGATGACTAGCCCCCGGTAACTAGTGATGTTCGGATGAACCGCAGCTAAAGACGATATCACATGGTTTGTACAAACACCAAACCCATCGTATGACATGGGATAACCTTTGACAAGGTCTTGAGTATAACACTTAAGCTCGGATTCGTAGACTGGTTCTCGCATACTATGATAGTCGGTTTTCGGCTTTCTCCCCTGAGGTGTTTGACCAGGCTAACTGGAAACACAATTGTCGAGGTTCTCCCTTTGCCCTTTTAGCCGAATGATCGGAATGTAAAGGGGCAAGCACAGGAGCCGGGCAACCCAACTATTGACCCAAGACATAGTTCGAAACCAATGCATATAAAGTGAATTCCAAGACACCAAATGCATAATCAATTGTGCATAAGGAAATTATTTTTAAACTCGAGCCCCCGGTCTATTAGCCAGTTGCATCATAGTGTATCGAACAGTTTCTCAAGAAGAGGGAGAAAATAGAATATGTGCAAAAAAGGACAATGAGACAACCATGTATAATGATTTTATATTTTTCTCAACAACTCTTATTGCTTGAATTGCCAAAGCAACTATTTACATGTATTTGAAATATAAATTTTACAGGAGTGGTTGTACCAAGGGTCTTAGATTGGTGACCTGACGTCCTCGATGTGCCCTGTCGCTTGTTTGCTCCTGTGCCTCCTAGGGAGTGGTGCACCTCAATGGGTGGTACTATTCGGCAAACGGATCTTATAAACGAAGTCTTGAGAAGTCGCCGAAGTGTGGGTTAGCTTTACGCCTTTAGAAGGACCTTGATGGTACCTACAGTGTGTCCGAAGACATTTGATGGTAGTAGTTCGGTCCAGCCGAACACTTACCCCCTTTTTCCCCACCACCGCCCATGGAATCTTGAGAGCAAAGTTGTTCCTTGTTGGCACGTGCTTCGCTGGTCCTAGAACTATGTAATGGGGGGCGAGTCCCTATTTATGGGGAGAAGAACATTCTGAGAGTTCGGGCTGAAACCGAGCTCGCTTCCCAACCTTACGTGCCTTTACGGCAGGTGTCAGTGCTTGCCAACCATCATTGTAGTGGAATTCGACCACCAGGGCCAACGCATGTTCCTCAGTTCGGAGGGAGCACTCTGTGTTGCTATTGACAGTAATGACCCCCTTGGGGCTGGGCATCTTGAGCTTGAGGTATGCGTAGTGTGGGACAATGTTAAAGTGAGCGAACGTTGTTCGGCCTAGCAAGGCATGATAGCCGCTGCGGAAAGGTACGATGTCGAAGATCAAGTCTTCGCTTCGAAAGTTATTGGGCGAACCGAACACTACTTCCAGGCTTACAGAGCCTATGCACTGGGCTTCGACGCTTGGGATCACTCATTTGAAGGTAGTGTTGTTGGGTTTGATCCTTGACGGATCTATACCCATCTTTTTCACCGTATATGGGTAAATCAGATTTAGGCTATTTCCTCCGTCCTTGAGGACCTTAGTGAGGTGATACCCGTCTATGATGGGGCCTAGGACGAGTGTGATCGATCCCCCATGACGGATACTGGTCGGGTGGTCACGTCGATCGAAAGTGATCAAGTACGCCGACCATGGGTTATACTTCGGGGCTACAAGTTCTACCGTGTAGACCTCTCGAAGTGTGCGTTTCCTCTCCTTTTTGGGTATATGAGTGGCATATATCATGTTTACAGTTTTCACATCTGGAGGGAACTTCTTTTGTCCACCGCTGATTGGACCACGAGGTTCATCCCCGTCCTTGATGTGTGGGCCCTTGCCTTGATCCTCGGTTGCGAGTTTGCCGGCCTGTTTGAATACCGAACAGTTACGGTTGGTGTGATTAGCGGGCTTCTCTTGAGTGCCATGGATCTGGTAAGGCCTCTCCATGATCTTGTCTAGCAAGGTGGGTCCGTCATGATTGCCTTTAGGAGGCTTCTTTCGTCGCCCTGGTCGCGAGTTGCGGAAGCCGGCGTTAACGGCTGTGTTATCGGCATCATTGTTGTTGTGCATGCGCTTATTCTTGTTGCGCTTTGGTTTTCCGTTACCGTCCCGAACTTCAGAGGTTCCGGGGTCTTCGGGGTTGTGGCTCCATCTTGCGAGCCAGTTATCCCCGCCCGCGCAAAAGTGGGTCATGAGGGATGTAAGGGCAGACATTGTCCAAGGTTTATCCTGGCCAAGTTGGCGGGCCAGCCATTCATCCTGAATATTATGCTTGAAGGAGGTTATTGCCTCGGCGTCTGGGCAGTTGATGATCTAGTTTTTCTTGGTCAAGAACCAATTCCAGAATTGCCGTGCAGACTCTCCTGGCTTCTGGACGACGTTTCTTAGGTCGGAGTAGTCCGGAGGCCAAACATAGGTGCCCTGGAAGTTAGATCGGAATGCGTCCTCTAAATCTTCCCAGCACCCTATGGAGTTTTCGGGGAGGTTGTTCAACCAGTGCCGAGATGGCCCCTTGATTTTTAGGGGCAAATATTTGATGGCGTGGAGATCATCTCCTCGCACCATGCGGGTGTGGAGGAGGAAATCCTCAATCCAAACGGTTGGGTGAGTTTTCCCATCGTATTTCTCTATGTTTATGGGTTTAAACCCTTCTGGGAACTGATGTTGCATCACCTCGTCCGGGAAGCACACTGGGTGGGCAGCGCCTTTGACCCGAGCTATGTCGCGCTTGTAGTCGGCATCTGTTCGAGCTCGGTTTCGTTCCCGGCCGCTGTTGTTGCGGTCCAGCCAGGGCCGGTACCCATCCTGTTGATCGGGTGAGTATACTCTGGATCTGTAGATGGATCTTGTGCAACCTGCCCTATGGTCCAGGTCATGCCGTAGGTCGAACCTGTCATCGGGCTCTATTGGCTCTTTTATCTGGCTTCGGGGTATCGCCGGCCTATAACCGGTGTAGTCAGCCATCCTGTCTCGTCCTCGAGGAGGGCGGTTTGGTTTGTCGTATGGGGTATGTTTGGGAGACGGTGTGTCAGCAAGATCGTCATCGAATAGTGGCAGCAGCCTTCTGCGTGTATAGCTCTTAGGTTGGTCTGATAGACTGGTACCGTATCCCTCCTCAGCTGAGAGGACTCATGTCCATCAATCGTTGAGGTTGTCCTATTCGGCCTTAAGCTGTCGTTCTTTTGCTTTCAGGTTGCGGGCCATGGCTATAAGTTGTTGCCTGAACAGTTCTTGATCTTCAGGATTATCGGGTATGTCAAAGTCATCGGCTTCCAGGATGTCCTCCTCCTCGACGAGGTGGGGGGAGGTAATTGTCATCCTTGGAATTGTTTAGGTCATCGGGGTTGCGTTGGTCTTCAGGCCTCTCCTGACCCTCTAGCGGGTGTTCAGGGACATCGGGATCGCCGAGGTCTTCCGGGGTATATTCGTCCCTAGTGCCGATGATAGATTTCCTTCCCTTTTTGCCTTTTAACTGTTTATGCGGCTTCCGGTGCCTTGACAATGCTTCACATGACTTGTCGCCATCATTTTTAGGCGTGTTCTCGCCATTAGCAGCGGGATTGTCCACCATGTAGACATCGTATGTGGAGGTGGCGGCCCATCGCCCGGTATTAACGGGGGTGGGAGCGCAATCCTCCTCCTCCATGTATTTTGCCTCCTCGGAGGCATATTCCAACATGTCGGTTAAATCTTCGACTGTGGCTATCAAGTGGGTGGAGGGTGGGATGAAAACTTCGTCCTGACCAGCCCTGAGACCGTTCTGAGCACGGATCGGGGTTTGGTCGTCAGTAATCTTCATCGACGAGATCTGATCCAGGGCCTTGGTGAGTATCGAGAGCTCGATCGGGTCAACCTGCTCGGACCTTTCAGAGTTGACCTCTGTTGTGTCCGCACTAGGGGAGTGTTCGGAAAGAAAAGGTATCCAGTCATCT
This sequence comes from Hordeum marinum, assembly GCA_022496015.1. Classification (NCBI taxonomy): domain Eukaryota; kingdom Viridiplantae; phylum Streptophyta; class Magnoliopsida; order Poales; family Poaceae; genus Hordeum; species Hordeum marinum. Next base: position 183,889,900 of record CM039676.1, read on the forward strand.
AGCACTATGGATGGATCCGGACTAAGAGTCAGGTCATGGCCGGGGTAAATTTTGTGGACATGACCGAAAGATGGATCCGAGGTTAAAGCCTCGGAGTCTTCGGCCAGGGCAGACAAGACTGCGAGCCCGGTTAGCGAAAGATCTCCCCGAGAGTCTACGGAGAACTCTAGGTTCCCGAATCTGACCTCTTGATCAGGGGCGAAGCGCCTAACCCGGCCTAGATGGCCGGTCGGGTCAGAGTGCAACACGGTGCTACCGAAAGCGAAGATCTGTCCGGGGACAAAAGTGTCCATGTTGCAGACCTCTTCGTTGATGACGACGCGAGCCATCGATTCCTCTAGTGATCACAGCGGAACTCTCAATGAAAGCACCAATGTCGGTGTCAAAACCGGCGGATCTCGGGTAGGGGGTCCCGAGCTGTGAGACTTGAATCGATGGTAACAGGAGACGAAGGAGACGATGTTTACCAAGGTGCGGGCCCTCCTATGGAGGTAATACCCTACGTCCTTCTTGATTGTGTTGATGATATGTGTATTATAGAGTTGATCTACCTCGAGATTGAAATAGCCAAACCCTAGATGAGTTGTTCTCCGTCTACAACCTACAACCCTCCGGCTTATATAGACGCCGAGGGTAACTAGGGTTTACACATTGTCGGTTACACGTTGAAGGGATAAACATGCCTATTCACTACTCCAAACGTGGAGGATACACCACGATTCTTGAAGCTTCCTTCCTGGAGACTCGGCCTTCGATCAATCCAATGTTCGATAAGCGGCCCATATAGTCCAGCCCATAAGAAACAGGTCGGCCACCGGAGGACCCCTGAAACCAGGACTCCCTCAAACGGTGCATTAGGGTCGACGGAGGTTGGTGCAAGGGAGCCTGGTGTAGTGTCACAACGTGCAGTTGAAGGAGAGGTGATGTCTTCAGTTTTGTCATTGGCAAGATGTACATTAATGGAAGGGGCTTCGGAGGAGAAGTCACTATCTTCGAGAGAAGGCGTCTGATGTCATTTTTCTATGCGAGGTGGCGGAGCACTGAAATGGAAGTGTTGCATGTAGCCATCCTCACGAAGACCATCCTTTGGTGCGAGCATTGTCAATGTCCTCCAGGCACGACGAATTGACTCATGAGCAACGAAGGCATTCTTGGTTGTGAGATTGCGGATCTTGTTGATGTCCTGTACCATAGAATGCATTTGTCTTCCGAGTGCACTCATAGTGACGAGCTTATATCTAAATGACAGAGACAAGAAGCTCTATATCTGTCATGGCACGGTCAATCCTGATTCTTTCCTGGCGAGGAAAGGTGCTGGCAGTGGCTTCAATGGCTGTGACACTTGGTTGAGGTTGTCGAATGGAGCCAATCAGCCATGCAACAATGGGATCAGATGAAAGCTGAAGTCCTTTTGTATCAGCTGCTCCACTGGAGCCTTCCATGAGGGGGTTCTTGCTCTTTGATGGATAGATGTTAGTGTGAATGACTTCGACATTTGGAAGATAAATCCCATGATCTCGAGTAGAGGGCAAGAACCTAGTGTTGGTTATGTACTTGATGAAACACATGATCCATGATGCATAGATCTTTGGTTCAAACAAGGTGATGCTATTGGCAGCCAGATTGCGTAGGAAGAGGTCTTGAAGATTAAACCTGATGTCGTAGACTATGTTGTAGAAAAATGTCTTAAGAGCCCCTTCTAGCTTGCATGAAGATGAATGTCCCTTTGTTAGCTGAATGGTGTGGCAAAGAATATGATAGATAGTCTTAGGAAGATATTAAAGATCTTCAACAAAGAATGAAGTGGGAAAATCTGCTTCAGGGGCCAAGGGCTTCATCATAGTGAGCATAGCCGTCATGTTGGGCTTGGGAAGTTGGAAGATAATTGGTATGGCTTCATTGTCATCAGAGGATGCAAGAGGTGTTGCCGAGAAGAATTCCGAGGCATCAACAGTAACATATTCATCTCGAATCATGAAGTGCATCTTCCATGTCTTCAGGTCTCGGCCGAAGCCAGAGATGTGGAGGGTGGCGTAGAACTGAAGAATGAGCTCTTCATTCCAGTATTCATGATCGCTGACAAAAGCTAGGAGTCCATCATCCCAAAGACAGTCAATTGCTTGATCAAAACATGGCAGACCCTTCATAGCTTCAAGACTGAGCCGCTTGTGTGGGAAGATTCGGTTCTGACCATAGAGCACACATGTATAGAATTGCCGTTGAGGAGTTCTCCAGAACCTATCAGACTGAATCTTCGAACGAGCATATGGATTGCGTTCTGAGTCGAAGAAAGTGTTGTTGAGCCTGAAGTCTTTAATGCCAAAGACAAGAGGACAAGCATGCCCTTGTTGGAAGAGCATAGGGAGCCTTGGCATTGGGTTCAGAACATTTGGGCACCGATGAATGTTGAATTCATATTGCGGTCCCATTCTTGGTGGAGCAACCAGCCTGGGCCATTTGGTGAGAACCATTTGCCCTTCTCTATTGCGAGCCAGGACAATGTTATCACCATAGTCATCAGAGGATGGCGTCGCAGGAACTAGAGGACCATCTGGGGATGGGGCATTGGTTTCACCCACAATGTTTTTAGCAACATTGTCTTCAGAGTCTTGACCTTCATTCTTAGGCAGATTGTGGGCAACGTCTCTGATCCTGAGAACTTTGTCTTTTGGTGCAGTCGGAGACACGTGGGCTTCATCTTCAGGGATGCTTTGCAACAAAGATATGTACAGTCGAGGTTCGTGGGAAGCCTTTTGAGAGGCGATGCATGTTGAGAGGCTTCAACTTCCATGGCCACAAATGGGGACTCAAGAGTTATGGGCACGAGAGTCGAGAAAGCAGACAGTGGAGTGCTCGGAATGTTTTCAGGCACATATGGCCTAAGAGGGGTGCCAATATCCACATACTCACTATCGTCATGTGGTGGCGTTTGGATTGGTGGTGCATCATCTTGCGGCATGGGGTGTTCTCTTTCCACATTAGTTTCATCAACATGAGCTTCAAGAGCAATGTCTTTAGCTATGATGTCTTCAACAACTGCAATGTCTTCAACAGCTAGAATTTCTTCAGCAGTAGGATTCGCTGTGGTAGCAAACTGATGAAGTATCACTTGGCTCTCTTGGTTCTTAGAGGCAGGAGGAGCCATGGAGATAGGCGTCACTTGTAGTGGCTCCTGTTGAGCATCAGGGGTGGATGTTGGAGCAGGAGGGGGTTGAGGTACTTGGGCTGACTCGGATGCCTTCAGCTTCTTTGTCTTGTGCCTCTTCATAGGTTGGGCTTCAGAGGTAGCAACAACCTTGCATTTCTTGGCTTCAGCTTTAGCTTGCTTTGTATTCTTGCTTGTTGTAGCAAAGGAAGGCGGAGTGCTTGAGTGCCAGAGAAGCCAGCTGGAAAGTCAATACCTCGAGGTTCAGGCCTTGATGGAGCAGTTTGGCTTGAAGACATTGAAGCATGTTTGGATCTCTCAATGATCCTTGGGTCAAGAGCAGGCTGGCCAAGATCCTTTCGCTTCAGCTTTTCATTGTGTGCCTGACCCATGGTGTTAGGCTTTTTCTTGAGACGCACTCACTACAAGAAATGTGTTATCTTGTGACCTTCTATCAATGACCTTGGAAAAAATGGTCGTAAATCTATGACCTTTTGAGGCAAATTGGTCATAAGCATTCCGGAGGGGTCCTAACCCTAAACACCAACGACCATTTTGGTCAGAAAGGTCATACTTTCCTTAATTGAAATGGTCATAAAGCGAACAACTGGTCCACTGCCTTATTTCTAGCTGATAATGACCAATATAAATGGTCATAAGCTATGACTTGGCACCACCTCATAAGTTTTGCCTATGTGTCATGTCCATGTGTCAATTTTTGCCTACGTGTCATGTCCATGTGTCAATTTTTGCCCTAGGTTGTGAAGCAACCTATATCTCTGTTATTCCCAAAATTCCCAAAAAATTCTCATAAATTCTTTGTATCGTATCTTCATCAAATATGTCAAAAACCTTCCTTGCCTAGTTCAAAATAATTCAAAAATATTCATTTTCCTATTCTATTCAGAACAACACTTTGTGAAGGAAGTGCTAGTTATATATTCTTGATTGCCCTCAAAAAATTTGGGAACTCTTTCCTATCCAAATAATTACCTCATGGCAAAATTCAGCTCCATTTGCCCAGTAAATCGTCCTTGACAAATTTCCAAAATATTCGTTCACCTAGAAGCTTTGTGAAGGAAGTACTGGCTATGCATATCATAACGAGTTGAATTTTTCCCAGATCTTCTATATGCCCAAATAATAGCTATCCACAAAATTTTAGCCCCGTCTAACAATCCATGTGAGCTCACCATCCAATCTTTGTTTCTAGTAATATTTTCAGTTTGTGAAGCAACTACATTTTATATTTCTTTATAATTGCTGAAACTTTACCAGTACAAGACCATGATCACAAAAACTCCCTCCACCAAATTTTATCTCATTTAGATTAGCCAATTTCCCTCAACATTTTCCCTAATATTCTCTTCAGTGGAGAGCATTGTGAAGCAAGTACCATTTTTATTTACCCAAATAGTATGAAATTTTTACAGTGCCTTCATATGCCCAAATTATCGTCCTCCTACAAATTGTAGCTTAATCCAATCAACTATGTGAGCCCAACTTCAACTTCTATTTTTTGTCCAGATTGGCACATTGCAAAGCAAGTGCTATATAGACCCCTCTTATTGCCCTCAAACTTTTTGGGCGATCTTCCATATCCAAATAATTGCCACATGTCAATATTAAGCTCAATCCATTCATTATTTTGAGCCCAACTTCAACATTCATATTTCTGTCCAGTGTGGTACTTTGCAAAGGAAGTACCACCTAAGCTCATCCATTTGAGCTAAAAATTTGTGAAGAGAGTCTTCTTAGTAGATGATCATCCGCAGCCAAAACTCGCGTCTATTGTCCATGTGCATTTCCTGTACCGCTAATCAAACACTTCGCTGCTAATTCATGTTTGAGCATAGTTCCATCTCCTCGTGAGATTATTCTACTGTAATTTTCTTCCTAGCACCTACCTGGGAGTGTCCATCCCACTAGACATGCCTATGCTATGTAGAATGCATGGCAATGCCACGGTCATGCGGTGACCATGCGGCGAGCATGCGAGTTTACGCGCTCTGGAGTTGGGGCACTCGGCCACCGTCCAAACCTCGACGTATCGCCACCAAACCATGTATTTCTGATTAAACATATACTTATGTAACTAGAAATGATTTTTTGAAAAAATCATGAGCAAACTATAAGGCAGTTGCAGTTCAAATTTGTCTCGGTTCCTACTGAATCGACAGAGTTTTGTCTTTTTCACTAGAGGTGGATCGAAAGATTTTGGCATCCAAATATTTTGTCAATTGTGCATTAAATATGGCCTAATATTTTATAAAAATGATTTTGTCCAATTTTGTAACAAATATTTGGTAGGTCCTTCACAAAAAACTCATTTTGGGCTCTCAAAAAAGGAAAATGATTTTTTGTGCAAAGAAAATGAAAACTCCCTTTGGCAACATTGTTTTCCATTCCAACATGCACCCTTGTGAACAATATGAGATCATTTGAACAAACTATTCCATGAATGTGGCCATAAGATTGATCATTTGGCTTGAAAACCATGAATCTTCACATATGATAGCTCATTTCTGAGAACACTTTTTTAAAATAATTACCGTATTACAAGTTTGTTATTTTTCTTGGTAACTTGGTCACATATTATGACACAACGCGAAGGTTTTGCATTTTTTTTTGAATTATTTATGCCCGTTTCAAAATGCAGTCGAAACGGCAGGAATGACCGTTCATAGCTAGGGGTTGAATCTTGCCAAAATTTTGTTGGATCTATGATTAAATAGATAATTATTTACCTATAAATGTTTTTTTTAAATCATGAGCAAACTATGAGGCACCTCTAGTTCAAATTTGTCCCGGTTCCTACTAAATCAGCAAGGTTTTGTCTTTTTCACTAGAGGTGGATCGAAAGCTTTTGGAACCCCAATATTTTGTCAATTGTGCATTAAATATGTCCTAATATTTTATAAAAATGATTTTGTCCAATTTTGCAACAAATATTTGGTAGGTCCTTCACAAAAAAAAGTCATTTTTGGCACTCGAAAAAAGGAAAATGAATTTTTTGTGCAAAGAAAATGAAATCTTCCTTTGTCAACATTGTTTGTAATTCCAACATGCACCCTTGTCCACAATATGAGATCATTTGAACAAACTATGCCATGAATGTGACCATAAGATTGATCATTTGGCTTGAAAGCCATGAATCTTCACACATAATAGCTCATTTCTGAGAACACTTTTTTTTAAATAATTGCCGTATTATAAGTTTATTATTTTTCATGGTAACTTGGTCACATATAATGACACAACGCGAAGGTTTTACAATTTTTTAATTTTTTGAATTATTTATGCCCGTTTCAAAATGCGGTCGAAACGACAGGCATGACCGTTCATAGCTAGGGGTTGAATATTGCCAAAATTTTGTTGGATCTCTGATTAAATAGATACTTATTTAACTAGAAATGATTTTTGGAAAAAATAAAGAGCAAACTATGAGGCACCTCTAGTTCAGATTTAACCCGCTTCCAACTGAATCGGCAGAGTTTTGTCTTTTTCACTAGAGGTGGATCAAAAGCTTTTGACACCAAACCATTTTCCAGTGGTGCATTAAATATGGCCTAATATTTTATAAAAATGATGTTGTCCAATTTTGCAACGAATATTTGGTAGGTCCTTCACAAAAAAACTCATTTTGGGCACTCGAAAAAAGGAAAATGATTTTTTTGTGCAAAGAAAATGAAAACTCCCTTCAGCAACATTGTTTGCCATTTCAACATGCACCCTTGTGCACAATATGAGATCATTTGAACAAACTATGCCATGAATGTGGCCATAAGATTGATCATTTGGCTTGAAAGCCATGAATCTTCACACATGATAGGTCATTTCTGAGAACACTTTTTTAAAATAATTACCGTAACTTGGTCACATATGATGACACAATGCGAAGGTTTTGCAATTTTTTGATTTTTTAAATTATTTATGCCCGTTTCAAAATGCGATCAAAACGGCGAGCATGACCGTTCATAGATAGGGGTTGAATCTTGCCATAATTTTGTTGGATCTCTGATAAAGTAGATACTTATTTAACTAGAAATGATTTTTGGGAAAAATAAAGAGCAAACGATGAGGCACCTCTAGTTCATATTTAACTCGCTTCTAACTGAATTGGCAAAGCTTTTGACACCAAATCATTTGGTCAATTGTACATTTAAGATGACTTAAAATTTTAGAAAAATGATTTGGTCCAATTTTGCAACAAATATTTGATAGGTCCTTCACAGAAAAACTCACTTTGGGCACTCAAAAAATGGAAAATGGATTTTTCGTGGAAAGAAAATGAAAACTACCTTTGGCAACATTGTTTGTAATTCCAAGATGCAAGCTTGTCTACTCCTAGAGACCATTTTTTGGATTTTATCATGTGAAAAAGTAGAAGCAAAACAATAGGAAAAATACAATTGCATATGCTTTATTCTGATTGATGGAATTGGTTGTGACACGGATCGATGACATGGCGTCCATCCATCCATCCATCCATCCATCTCTCCATCCCCCATCCATCCATACATCCGTCGGTCCATCCTAGAGCTCCCCCTCTCTCTCTCTCAGAAAAAATCTCCCTCTCTCGCGCGCACACGAACCCTATCCCTCTCCCCGATCCAGATCCGCCACCCATCTCCCTCTCCTCGCGCCACCGCCTCCCACCACGGCTCCCCGAGCCACCTCCGCCCATCCGTGCCCACCCCACGCGCCCGCGCGTCCTCCTCCTCCTCACTGCCATGCCGCTGCCGCCATGTCGGGCTGGGACAAGGGCGTCGTCTTCTAAACCGACCAGGCGCAGTTCCCGTAGGCATTGTTCCCTCGCCGTCGTCCATCCTCCCATCCTCTCGATCCACCGTGCCATCGTGGCTGACCTCTCCGTGTTTTTGCGTAGTTCCACCAGTACCAGGTGGTGGGTCACATGCTGCCGATCCCCGGTGATGAGCAGCCCAAGATCTACCGTATGAAGCTCTCGGCCACCAATGAGGTCTGCACCAATTCCAAGTTCTGGTCAGTCTCCTCTCCCGACCTCGCCGCGCCATGGCCTCGATCTTCCTCGCGTGTCGGTTTCTTGGTGGCTTATTTGGTTGGTTGCTTATTTGTTTGCACGCAGGTACTTCCTGAGGAAGCTCAAGAAGGTGAAGAAGGCCAATGGACAGATGCTCACCATCAACGAGGTATCACTTTCCGACATTAACCATGATCTGTGATTGCAACCTTACCTCCCTACCTGTGCTGACTTGGGACTGCCATAGTTGTGCAATATATCAGATTTGGTACCGAGAGGCTCGATTTTAGTTGCTTCATAGGTAAATATGTATGCAGCGTTGCAGTGTTCTACCTTGACCAAACGATAGATAAACCGTGTTTCTGGGGCCTGTGTTAGGATTTAGTTCCTCGTATATATTGGTGTCGTACCCCATTTGTGTGTTGTAGGTTTAATTCGTGTGTTCTGTTATATTGTGCTGAAATGGGGCATTCTGGAGGAATGGGATATTCATATCTTTTCGATCCATCCTGGTAATTTCTAGCTTGACATTGAGTTTGGCAGTTGTGGACTTTAAAATATTCAATTATATGGAGCTTTACTCTCTTGAAAGTTGCTTCTTGAAGTGGCCACTGTTTATTTTAGCCATGAGAGATAGGTTTAAAGCAAGCCACATTATATACAATCTGGAATTGGTTGTGTGCATTTGAGGGTGGTGATAAACTGATCATATAATAATTCGTTAAAAGAAACTAGACCAATAGGGGTTAGCAGTTGTGGCTTTATAGTTATTATTATATGGTGAGACAACCATGAGGCAGGTCTTGGACATGGTGGCAGGCTGGGTGCATGGCCACACACAACACCTATAGCCAACTTGATGACCAGTTTCTCAACTGATCGTAATTCATAAGGAACATGATCTCTTTGAGGCATGTTCTTTACGAAGTATCTTGAACTCATGTTTGTTCCTTCTCTTTGCTTAACCAGTCGTGCCTTGGCTTTTCATATGTAATTACCAAAATTGGGTAATTGTTTGGCAATGGTATATTGATTTTTATTTGAAAAGAATAATTTGATCTTAATTTTCACCTCCCTGTTCTGGTGGTCTTGATTTTAACCAAGCAGTCCATAAGTCTGCTGGTAAAAAATGTCACTTATGTTGTGTTTGTATAGTCGGTTATATTAACAATTTGGGCAATAGAAAAATGATAAAAAATCATTGTGTTACAATCCAAGTAGAGGCTTATCCGATATCCATCATATTCTTGAACGTTATTCAGCTTGTTGTGTATGTAGCAAAATCTTGGATGTTGTAGCTGAAGTTGCTGTTGGTCGTTGTTGCTGAGGTGTCCATTTTTTCCATTTTTGCTATGACAAAAGCGACGTAGTTTAAACATGTCTGATGTTTAGGCAAGAAATAGGCGGATCCGAAAATAGTTAAGTAGATTGGAATGTAGAGTTTTATCACAACTTTCTGGTTGACGTTGAAGTGGGATTTGGAGGAATGTGATATTCATCTCTTTTGCATTCATCCTGGTAATTTTTTGCTTGACGTTGAGTTTGACAGTTGTGTCCTTTAAAATCGTCAATTATAGGCAACTTTTTTTCCATGGAAGTTGCTTTTTAAACCTGGTACTCCTATCTTTGTTTTCGTTTTTCAGCTCGCCTTGCCCACTCAAAGTTGATCTCCTATCTTTGTTTTCGTTTTGCCAAAACAATGAATCCTTCTTCTGATGACTAGTACAATTAGTGAATACCTAACTAAACTTGTACAGATTGGTTCAACAGTTTAGTGATGATTAGTCATTTTTGTATTACTAATTATTAGTAGATTAAACAGTCTTGTTATAACCTTGTGTTATCTTGTCTAGTTCTGCAACTTTGAACACACCCTTGTATTGTCTTTCAGGTTAACACCTATACCTGAAGCCGTGGTCCTTCTTCTTCTTGCGCCCAGGCCCATCCAAGAATGTGTCGGTTGTATCCTTGGAGGAGGGGACAGCTGCATGCAACTCGGATGGTTGCCGCCAAGGCCAAGGCAGTCGCGAGCGCCTCAACTCCCTTCGCGCCGCGAGGCACTCCTCTCCGCCCTGACGGCCCTCCCCGCCACTGCTCCCTTCATGGACAAGCAGTACGTCCTCCTCATCACTTACCATCGCTTTTGCATCAGGATACTCTATACCTGCATCTCTAGACTAGCAAGCTAGTGCACTCTGCTTGAGTGAAACTGCTCCTGGTCCTCTGCTTGTTTATCTCCCCATAAGCGACTCATAGTTGTACCTGGTTACTTTAGGGCACAAGCTTTGTAGAGAAAGAGTGGAATATTATTACGTTGCTATGTTATGCTAGTAATTGCTAGTTGATGGATTATTATTAGGTTGTTGTGTTATGCAAGAGCAAGAGTGGCAACCGTGTTCAATTTTTCCTAGGCAAATAACTAGCAGCCATGTTAATTGTGAAGCCTGATGTGCTTTAGGTGTTAAATCTGTGCATATATGCGATCTTTTCTATGTACATATATATATATATATATCCTCCTGGTCAGTTGTTTGAATATAGTTTTGTAGGCAAGTTAATGAGTATTAAATGAACCTGTACTAAATGGAAACAATTTCTGTATGGTGTACATAAATATCGAGTTGAAAGCTGATCTATAGCAAATATTGTTGCATGTAACTTTTTTAGTTGGTTCCCCTTTTACAGGAGCTCCATGCCTAAGATGGTTGGAAAGTATGAAAACGTGAACAGAAGTGCAAAGTCATGAAGCCCTATCTAGCAAAGAGTTGTTTGTTCTATTTGACAGTAATAGATGGTAAAAATTATAATATTGTAATATCTCGCACATCTGGGTGTAATAAACTATAAAGTTTGTAATAGACTAATTTAGTTTTATTTCACGAATTTCGTGTGTTCTTTGTTATGTTTGAAATATTTGATTATGAGTGAAATATTTGATTATGAATGTGATTCGTGTGTGAAATGGGAACATCCTGGCCCATCTGTACATAGTGTGAAATTTCTATGATGTGAGCCCAATGTGTGAGACTATGACAAGTGGAACCTATCTAATTGGTGGGACCGGCTCCAAAATATAAATGCGAAAACAATGTTAAAAGCCCACAGCCCAGAAATAAATAAAAGGCTGAATTGCTGGGCCAGGCCCATCTAGCTAGCGAAAATTAGCAGGAAAAATATATATTAAAAAAGGCTGAATTAATGGGCTCGGCCCATATAAACATAGAATTGGACCGGGCTGATTCTAATTTATGACCTTTTCATTTGGTCGTAATTCTTCCACGTCAGCTTGCCACGATGGATCCGACGTGGTGTCGGCAGACTTCTAACGACCAAAATTGGTCATAGAACCTACGACCTTTTTTTGGTCGCAAACGTCTACGACCAATCCAGAAGAAAGGTCCTTAATTTCCATTCTTGACCCTCAGCTTTTGACCAATTATTTTTGGTCGTAAAAAGGTCATAAATGAAAAACAATGACCATTCGGTGACCAATATTGATGGTCGCCAGTTAGCATATTTCTTGTAGTGACTAGGGTGCCTTTGACAGCTTCACATCTCTTGTCAAACAATGCCTTGAGGTCTTTCATCATAAGCTAGCAGCCTTGAATCTGATCAGCATTGAGTTTGTGGGCGTTGGCCTTGAAGAGTGTCTTCTAATGGCTAATCTTCATCTTGAGTTGTATGGACTTTTGTGCCACAGTAAGATCCTCATTAACAAGCCCATGAAAGGTGACACTAAGTCCAATGGGTAGCTGTAGGGCATTGATGGTGAGGGATGGATTAGCAAATCACTCATCAATGAAGTGGTCGAGAATTGCTGGGTCAAAGAGAGGTAAGTCTTCAAGACGTTTAGCTTCCTCTTCCTTTTGTTGGATCATCCTTGCCAGCGATTCATTATCAAACTCATCATCAAAGAGCTCGATCATATTTGCAGCATCCATCACTTAGACAGATGGCTTGGGTCCTCAGGAAGCAGTAGCTTTCCTTTTCATCCGCATAACCAGGCGAGACTCATATTCTGTGTCTTCTGAATCAATAGACGATGACCTTGAAGCCTGAGATGTTGTCCCAGCAACCTTGGGTGCCTTTGAAGACTTTGAGAGCTTTGAAGCCTTTGAGAGCTTTGAAGCCTTTAAGGTGTGCTTAGGCTTCGGATTTGTAGCAGGGGGTAGATCAGCTTCATCATGAGCATCTTCAGCAGTGTGCCCAAATATGCTAGAGGGATGGGGATTCTTTGGCATTGGTGGCCTGACATACATGGGTAGAATCCAATCCGGATAGCATCAGCCCTTGTCTTCGAATGAAAATTTTTGTAGACGATGTCAGTCCATGGGGCCTTCTCAGCACACTTTTCAGCATACTCATCAGTTATGAAGCGAAAGTTGAACCACTCCACACTCCAATATCTTCGAATCCATTGGATTCAAGTCTTGCGCTGATGATAGGTTTCCTGTGAGTCATACTTGTAGCACTCATATAGATCTAGAGGTAGATCATTTGCTGTGTCACTACGTATTTGTTTTCCACCCTTCTTGGGAGTACCATCTCTAGCCATTGTCTTCAAAGGCTTCGAGTTGTGCAGAGTCTTCGAAGGAAAATCTAGGTGAGAGCTTGCCCCTAGTGAGTTCACATGAATCTGCAAGCAGTCTCCAAATGAATTCCGACTATGAGATCCAAGCAATTCTGCTACGGGCATGTACCTGTGAAAGAGTTAGAGATGCGAGGGAGTGGAAGAGGTCATATGCATTCTCAGAAGATTTTTAAAGCAAGATATCTTGGTATGAAGATATTGACCTCATTCACCAAAGACTTTCACTTTTGCTCAAGATAGGGTGGTTTCAGATTTGTGCAAGTTCGAGAATTCACACAAGTGAGAAATCAACCTAGATTTAGAACATAAGCAAAAGAATTTAGTAAATAGAGACACAAGTTTGAGATCTATTGGAATCAAAGTGGGAAAATAGATCTCGAAGACATTTACAAATGTCAAGCACCGTGGTGTTAAGCCAGGCAATTGGATCGTACTTTTTCACGCACTTCAGCATTTTATACCTCACTCAATACATGAGTGTGAACTATGCACATATCACATAGGTGGAATAGAATGTGTTGGTAGATTTCAAAGGGGTAAAAGTGGAGAAGAAAGTCTTGCAAATACTAGGCGGATCAACGGGCTATGGAGATGTCCATCAATCGATGTCAATGCGAGGAGTAGGGATTGCCATTCAACGGATGCACAAGAGCTATAAGTGTATGAAACCTCAAATGAAACTAAGTCGGTGTGCATCCAACTTTGCTTTCTCATGAATACCTCGGGCATTTGAGGAAGCCCGTCATCGGAATATACAAGACAAGTTCTATAAGGGAAAATTCCCACTAGTATATGAAAATGACAAAACATGAGACTCTCTATATAAAAAACATGGTGCTTTTTCTAAGCACAAGTGTGGAAAAAGAGGTAGTAGCACTGTCTCTTCTCATTTATTTATGTTTTCTCTTTTTTCTTTTTTTCTTTTTTCTTTCTTCCTTTCTTCCTTTTTTTCCTTTTTCTCTTTTCTTCTTCTTTTTGCCTCTTCTTTTTCCGTCTAGAGTCCCATCCCGACTTGTGGGGGAATCATTGTCTCCATCATCCTTTCCTCACTGAGACAATGCTCTAATAATGAGAATCATCACAATTTTATTTACTTACAACTCGATATGAAAAACTACTAAACAATATGACTCTATATGAATGCCTCTGGCAGTGTACCATGATGTGCAATGATCAAGCATAACATGTAGACAATGATGAATGGTGGCTTTGCCACAAGTACTATGTCAGCTACATGATCATGCAAAGCAATATGACAATGAGTGTACAAGTCATATCATGTAACGATGGAAGTTGCATGGCAATATATCTCGGAATGGCTATGGAAATGCCATGATAGGTAGGTATGGTGGCTGTTTTTAGGAAGATATAATGAGGCTTATGTGAAACAGAGCATATCATGTCACGGGGTTTGGATGCACCGGTGAAAGCTACACCGATCCTCGAGATGAGAATGGCCAATACACGGTACCAAAGAGGTTGGCATATATGAAAAGGTGAGTGTGCATACATCCATGGATTCACATTAGTCATAAAGAACTCACATACTTATTGCAAAGCTTTACTAGCTCTCTCGAAGTAAAGTACTACTCGCATGCCCCTAGGGAGGAGGTTGGTTGCAGTTAACCATCGTGCGCCCCCGACCTAGACAACACTAGGTTTTCAACGAGGAATAAGAATGCTTAGACATCATCACCATGCCATAACCAACTTCTACATGAACAACAGATTAACACCCTTTAACTATAAATATTTTTACTAACCAATAACCATGCACTCATGCCCTTTCATATTACCATATCAATATCATTAAGCCACAATTTCTCTTTTATGTGCTACATGGAGGTTTTGATTATGCACTTTTTGAATACCTATTATTTTTGGACTAGTCTTATAAACCATGCAAATTACCATCAATATATATTATACTCTCAAACAAATTCAAGTGAAGAACCATAGTGCAATTACTTCTATAAAATATATACACCACTATGCTCTAAAAGATATAAGTGGAGCACTAAAGCAACTTCTTAGCTCAAAAGATATAAGTGACGCACATAGAGTATTCTAACAAATTATTGGTGATCATGTGTCTCTCTCAAGTAGGTGTGTCCAAGAAACAATGATTGTGTAAAACTAAAACAAAATCAAACTAAAAAATAAGATGCTCCAAGAAAAACTCATATCATGTGACGAATAAAATTGTAGCTCCAAGTGACATACCGATGGGTTAAGACTAAAGAGGGGGTGCCTTACGGGGCATCCCCAATCTTAGACTCTTGAGTATTCCTCAAATATACCTTGGGGTGCCTTGGGAATCCCCAAGCTTATGCTCTTTATCGCTCCTTATTCTTTCATCCATTGTGATAGCACCCAAAACTTGAAAACTTCAGCACACAAAACTCAACAGAAAACTCGTGAGCTCCGTTAGTATCAGAGGTAAATACAAAACTTTAGGTACTGTTATAAATTTATTCATATTTTATTCCTTCATAAGGTACTATATTCCAACTTATCCATGGTTTGTACCCCCCCCCCCCCCGATACAATCTATAGCATCATCAAAACAAGCAAACTATGCAAGCAAAAAACAGATCAGCATGTAATGATCGGTGAAATCACCATACCTCTTTAACTTCAAAAATTCTGAAAAGTTAGGATAACCTGGGAAATTTGTATAGCAATACTTTTTGCAAAATTCGAATAATAAGTACGTTCCAGTAAAATCGGAGAAATTCTGCACTGGACGCAAAAGTTTTTGTTTTTGCACTGTATCAATTCTGCTTACCATGCAAGTCATCCCAAATGATTTACTTGGCACAAACACAAATTTTAAAAAAATTACATTATCAATAATCATGTAATCACACCATGACAGAAATGAACAACAAAAATTAAAGATAACTATTGGGTTGCCTCCCAACAAGTGCCATCGTTTTATGCCCCTAGCTAGGCATAGTGCATAGTATCAAGCATTGTCATCTTTGACACTCAATCCATAGGTGCCCCTCACAATAGATTCATAAGGTGGTTTAATTATATTTCTAGGGAAGTGTTTCATCCCTTTCCTTAGTGGGATTGGAATCTTATGTTTCCCTCCTTCATATCAATAATAGCACCTATAGTTCATAGGAAAGGCCTACCAAGTAGTAGGACAAGATGAACTGCATTCAATATCAGGCACAATGAAATCCACGGGCACATAATTTTTATTAGCAATAATAAGTAGATCGTCTATTCTACCCAATGGTTTCTTAATAGTGGAATCCGCAAGATGCAAATTAAGGGAGCATTCATTTATATCGGTGAGACCTAGCACATAACATAAAGATTTTGGTATAGTTGAAACACTAGATCCGAGCTCACACAAAGCATTCCTACTCCTTAACTTTTATTTCTATAGTAAGTTCCCACTCATCTTGCAACCTTCTAGGAATAGAAACTTCTAGCTCATGTTTTTCTTCATGAGCTTTTAGCATAACTTCTACAATATCTTTAGTAAAAGCCTTATTTTGTTCGTAAGAATGGGGTGTGCTAATAATGTATTGCAGCAAGGAAATACATTCTACTAAAGAGAAATTATGATAATTAAATTCCTTGTGATCCAAGATAGTGGATACATCACTAGTTAAAGTTTTGACCTCTCCAAATCCACTTTTTCATTTTTATCATTAAGATCATCACCCTCCGAACAAACGGGACACCTTATAGATAAATTTGACTCATATCCAGTCCCTTTATCATCTATTTTCACATTAGTAAATAAATATTCAATGGGAGAAGTGCCCATCATTTAAGATCTTCATCATGATTACGGTAAAAATTGGGTGGAAGAGCCTTTTCTAAGAACTCTTGCTTCCTTACTTTCATTAATAGATATTTGGATGAATTTAATAGACTCATTAATATCATTCTTGGGTGGCAAGGTTTTACTTTTAAGAGTTTTCGCATCATGAGCAATCCCATGTTTCTAGCCATATCATCAACTTTATGCAATTTTTCTTCTACCATAGTGTCGAAAATCTTTTGAGAACTAATCAATTCTTTAATGGTGTTCTCAAGATTAGTAGGTATCCTATTATTATTATTATTATTAGATGAGTTTCCATTGGAATTACCATCAGAATTTTCGTAGTTATTAGAGCAATTACCAGGATATGGCCTAGCACTGAAATTACTTCTATAAGCATTAATGTTGAAATTATTTCTGAGACAAAGTTCACATCCATAGCATCATTATTTTGATAAATCCAAGTAGACAATGGAATATCATTAGGATCAACTTGAGCATTCTTGTTTGCAATCATACTCATAAGAGCATCCATTTTATCACTCAAAGTAGTAATTTCTTTGACATAATTTACCTTCTTACCAATTGGAGCTTGCTCGGTGTGCCATTGAGAATAATTTGTCATGATATTATTCATAAGTTTTGTAGCCTCTCCTAATGTCACCTCCATAAAGGTACCACCTGCACCAAAATCTAGAAGATTTCTAGACACAAAATTTAGTCCAACATAGAAATTTTGTATAATTTAAGCCATGAGTGGGATAATTTCTGATCATCAATTTCATTCTCTCCCATGCTTGTGCAACATGTTCCTGATCATGTTGTTTAAAATTCATAATATGGTTTAGGAGGAGTGATATAATTTTAGCGGGAGGAAAATACTTGGCAATAAAAGCATCCTTACTCTTATCCCATGTTCCAGTACTATTGCGAGGCAAGGATGAAAATCAAGTTTTAGCTTTATCTCTTAGTGAAAAAAGAAATAATTTATATTTGTAAACATCATTATCCATATCATTTTTTTTTCATATCACATAATTAACAAAAGTGTTGAGATGAGAAGCGGGGTCCTCATTAGGAGTTTCCAAAACTTGTTATTTCATAATAAAATAATAATTAGTGGTGGGTGGTATTATTGTACTAATAAAATAATAATTATTAGTATTTGATAAATAACCAACTTAGTAGTATCTGGAGACATGGTGAAACAAGTAAACTAGCAAGCAAACGAGTAAACTAGATAGCAAACTAGATAACTAAGCAGATAAGGAAATAGAAATATTTTTGTATTTTTGTTTTTCATAGGAAGAAAATATAATAGCAAATAAAAGTAGAACAAGTGAATGATAATTTGTGAGTAGGTACTTGATAGGAATTTGATGATGCTCCCCGGCAACGGCGCTAGAAATCCTTCCTGATACTTGTAAACTGCGTTGGGATTTTCACCGAAGAGGAGGGGATGATGCAGTAAAGCGTAGGTAAGTATTTCCCTTAGTGAGAACCAAGATTATCGGACCAACAGGAGAACCACGCAAATTCCCTGGAACTCGTTACTTGCAAGCGATAAGTAGTGACATATAGATAATTTGATAAATATAAATAGTAAATTAAAATAAATTAAATAATGGCAGCAAGGTATTTAGAGTTTTTTTAAATATAATTGTGAGGAGACCCGGGGGCCATAGTGTCCGCTAGAGGCTTCTGTCTCGAAGAAGGCATACAACGGGTAAACGAATTACTAATGGGCAATTGATAGAAAAGCGCATAGTTAGGCAATATTTATTCACGGAAATGATCATGTATATAGGCATCGCTCCCATAAACAAGTAGACCGACTCCTAGCTGCATATACTACTATTACTCCACCCATCGACCGTTGTCCAACATGCATCTAGAGTATTAAGTAAAAACGGAGTAATTCTTGGAGGACGATGACATAATGTAGAAAAGTAAATCCAATAAATACGAATAAACCCCGTCGTTTTACCCTTAGTGGCAGCAATACAATATGTGTCATGTCCCTTTGTTTCACTCGGATTGAGCACCGCAAGATTGAACCCACTACAACGCATCATTCCCACTTGAATACAAATCAATATAGTTGGCCTTACTAAACCGATAGATTAGAGAGCATTACGAACATGTAACCAAAGATAAAGTTCAAGGTTAGCACCCACGTCAATGATGCTTGTCTCTCTCACTTTCACTTCTCTTTTTGAAACCATTTTAAGTTCCCCACTTTTTTTATTTTTAATTATTTTAAAAGAACAAAATAGAATAAAATTACTCTCTAAAACTTTCGGGTTGTCTCCTGGCAGGGTTTCTTGAAAGACATTAAGCTAGGCATATAGTGCTCACTTAATTGATCCGCCCGGATCCCAAGGTATATCAAAGCCAGTTTTAATTAATAATGATTTTTAATTTAGTAGTGATCAAAAAGCAACATATATCATGCAACAACGAAGTCTAGCTCTCTTCCCATGCATTGGAATATCATAAAAGAACAATTCATTCACACAAAGTAAAGGTCAATGCATAATATAAACAGTTTCTTGCAATTTTATAGTCTTGGAAACATAGAGAGGTGAAGATGTAGTTCCTCTCTCATAATAATTGCAAGAAGGAGAAGCAAGCACATGCATATTATATCCATAAAATTCATCATGTGTAATAGTAAAACGCAAGCCATCAATATAATCCCTAATAAGTGCAAACTTCTCCGATATAGTGTAGTTGGGAGAATTCGGGAAGATAATAGGACTATCATGCATGGGTGCAATAACAACAATTTCATGTTTAACATAAATAACTCATAATTCATATTGGAATCATGTCCACAAGCATAGCAAGCATCAAGTTTATCAAAAAGGGATATTTCAAACGAATCCAAGGAATCAAAGAAATTGCCATAGCTTTCATCCTTCGGTATGTGCGAAGGGAATGAGATAAAGAGTTACTCTCATTATGAGGTGGGCACGGGTAGCTAATCCTATCTTCCTCCTTTAGTTTTGTTCTTCGCTTCCCTCCTTATCTTTTTCATCTAATGATCTCACAGTTTCAGCAATTTCTTCTTCCATAGATTCCTGCAAAATATTAGTCTCTTCCAGGGTAGCAGACATCCTCTCAATAAATTCCTTAACAAAATCATTAGAAGCATAGTTTTCTTAGCAATATTTAAGTATGGAAAAACTTAGTTTCATAGAGAATAGCATCATACTTTTCAATCAAAGAAGCAATTTCATATGCACCCTTAAAAGCAACAAATTATTCAATTCATTCGATATCATAATTACTATAGACATACTTGGCATAAGATAATATTTCATTATCATTAAACTTACATTGGTAGGGAAGGTGTTTTTTAGATTCTTCAGAACAACAATTAAATCATGTATTTCATAGAAATTCCAAACATAGCAACACAAACAATTAATTTGATGCCATAAGAGATTTCGTTTTTTAGACAATGGTGTTGCACAAAATAAGAATGTTCATCTAATGATTTTTCCTCAACTATGCTAGTTGGGTCTTCATCACGAGCACAAAGGGATCGAAGATGATCCAAGTAGAATGCACCGGTAGTATGGAACACTAGTGGTTCCTCAACTTTTGGGGTAGCAAGTACAACTATTTTTTGGTAGTTTACGTTTACTACCCATAACTAAAGATAGAAAAGAAGAACTGAAAGTAAAATTACTTGGAGATAAAGCAAACAAGCACACAAGAGAATATCAACCCCACACTGTTGTTCCCTAGCAATGGCGCTAAAAAAAGGTCTTGATAACCCACAAGTGTAGGGATCATTTGTAGCCATTTTTCTATAAATAAGAGTGTCGAAACCAATGAAGAGATAAAGGTAGAACCATTATTCTCTCAAGTTCTATTGACCATCGACACAACTCTACGCACAACAATGTTCACTATACCTAGTACAAGAAATAAACTACTTTGCGGGAATAAAACTAGAAGTACTTTGTAGGTGTAAGAAGATAGATTTGCAAGATAATAAAGAACGTGGAAATAAAAGTTAGGTGTTGTTCTAATAAACGAACAATAAAGTAAATATAACGAGTATGGAAAAGTGGTGGTAGGATTTGCGAGATTGCCCTAGGCAATTGATAACAAGATCGGTAATCATTATTGCAATTTTATATGAGGAAGAGCCATGAGCTAACATACTTTCGTGCTTGGATCATATGAACTTATGATTGGAACTCTAGGAAGCATCTACAACTACGAAAGATCATTAAGGTAAAACCCAACCATAGCATTAAGTAACAACTCCCCTTTAGTCCCATACGCAACAACCCCCTTACTCGGGCATAAGCTTTTGTCACTCTCGCTACCCACTATAAGCAAATCATGAACATACTGTAACACCCTACAGCGGGAATCCCTCACGTGTGCACATCATGGAAGGCCCCATATGATAGCAACAAAATAAAACACACAACTCAAACTAATCAAAATCATCAATCAACCCATAGGACAAAAGGAATCTACTATAACCTCATAGGATGGCAACACATCATTGGATAATAATATGAAGCATAAATCACCATGTTCAAGTAGGAGGTACATCGGGTTGCGTGAGAGTGGACCACTATAGATAGATGAGGGAAGGTGATGGTGGTGACAGCGGTGAAGTTGTTTGTATAGATTGTCGTCATGATGGTTGCCCCGGCGACGTTCTGGAGCCACGCGAGAGAGGGGGGAGAGAGCCACCCTCCTTATTGTTCTTCCTTGGTCTCCCCTCTAGATGGGAGGAGAGTTTCCCCACTTGCCCATGTCCGTCGTGGCCTTCGGAGGGTAGGAGCCCCTCCAAGATTGGATCTCTCTCTCTCTGTGTGTGTTCTGTTCTGTTTCGTGCTCCTGTTTTCTGGCCCTTCACCATTTCTTATATTCATGGAGATCCATAACTCCCCTTAGGCTAAAACTTTGAGGGGATTTTTCTCGGGAAATTATCTTTCTTCCTCGAAAGAAGGGCCCCAACCGACTTACTAGGGAGTCACAAGGTAGGTGGGCGTGCCCAGGGGTGCTGGTCGTGCCGACCTACCTTGTGGGCCTCATGTGGCACCTCTTCAAGTGATCCCGACGCCCAAAAATCACATATATTCCAAAATAAATCTTTGTAAATTTTTATTGCGTTTGGACTTCGTTTGATATGGATTTTATGCGAAACAAAAAACATGCAAAAAAACTAGAACTGGCACAGGGCACTGGATCAATATGTTAGTCCCAAAAATAAAATAAAATGTTGTCAAAAGTATATGAAAGTTGTAGAATATTGACATGAAACAATAAAAAATTATAGATATGACGGAGCCGTATCAGTAATACACGTAAGGCTCCACAAGGGTTACATATTACAATGAAATGGAGATGGATGGCGGTGAATATGAATTATGTCGTTGTCCCCTTGTACGAGGAGGTGGTGATGGCAATCACCTCCTTCGCAATCTAGAGGCTAGGATTCTCTATTCTGGATGAGTTTCTACCGTCTATGTGCACCTTATCCCTGATTCGATCACATAGGGTGAATTAGTTGACGATGCGGTAGCAAATACGCGTGGTACGAGCACGCGTTCTCATATCGTGCACATAGATCATCCTGGAGGCGTCATGTTGACTTCCTCCTTTTCCCAAATGCTTTATTATTTCATGGTAATACATTATCACATTTTTAACGTGATTTATCACCAAATATTGAAGTTCCTTCTGCAAACTCCCAAACGCATCCGAAAATCACATCCTTGTGAAAACATGCGAAAAAGAAGTGTGCAAATGCGATAAAACTCAGTAAAACCTACTGATAACCCACAAGTATAGGGGATCTATTGTATCCTTTTTGATAAATAAGATTGTCGATCCCAACGAGGAGCTAAAGGTAGAATCAATATTCTCTCAAGTTCCACCGACCACCGATACAACTCGACATGCGCTAAAGTTCACTTTACCTAGAACAAGAATAAAGCTATTTTTTTGATATAATTGGATAGGTTTCCAAGAATAAAACTAGAAGTACTTGGCAAGATAACAAAATTTAGTTTGTTTTAGTAGAGAGATTTTGGAACACAATGGGAAAGATTGTCCATAGGCAATTAAATATGACACATGTGATAGTTATCATATGCATGGGGGGAGAGGCATATGCTAACATACTTTTCGTACTTAGATCACATGTTCTTATGACTGGAACTCTAGCAAGCATCCACAATTATCAAAGATTATTAAGGTAAAACCCAACCATAGCATTAAGTAAAAAAGTCCCCTTTAATCTCATATGCAACAACTCCCTTACTCGTGTTTAAGCTTTTGTGAGTCTCGCAACACACTATAAGCGAGTCATGGACATATTGCAACAACATACAATGGTAATCCCACACGTTCGCACGGAATGGAGGACATAATAGGACATCGCCATAATAACATACAACTCATATCAGTCGCACCATACCACAAACAAGTAACCCATAGGACAAAATGAATCTACTCAAACATCATAGGATGGCAACACATCACTAAATAATAATATGTAGCACAAATCATCATGTGTAAGTAAAGATTCGAGCGGGAAAATAAGGGTTACACTGCTGCATAAAAGGAGAGAGAGAGAGAGTTAGTGTTGACGACGGCGAGGTTGTTGATGTAGATCGCTGTCAGGATGATTCTCCCAGCGATGCTCCAGCTCCACCAAGAGATAGGGGAGAGGTCCCCCTCATTCTTTTTCTTCATTGGCCTCTCCCCTAGATGGGAGAAGGATTCCCCTCTGGTACTTGGTCGCCCCGGCCCCCGAGGGACGGGATCCCCTCTAGATTGGATCTCTGTCTGTTTTCTTCATTATTTCGCTTTATGGGTTTTTGGTCGAAGAACACCGTTTCTTAAATATCCCGTGATCAGTAACTCTGACCGGACTGAAATTTTTCAATGATTTTCTCCTGATATAAGCTTTCTTGCGCTAGAAGGAGATCTCCAAATGACTTACATTTGGGCAATATGGCACCCAACCACGCCCTGGGGGGTAGGCGCACCCCCCTAGCTTGCGGAGCCCATGGGCTTTGCCTCGTGCTGATTCTTACACCAAAAATTTACATATATTCCATAAAAAATCTCCGTAAATTTTTATCACCTTTGTACTTCTTTTGATATGGATTTTCTACAAAACAAAAAATATTCAACAAAAAGGAATGGCACTAGGCACTAGATTATTTTGTTAGTCCAAGAAAATCATATAAATTATTGCCAAAAGTATGTGGAAGTAGTAGGATAATGGCATGAAGCAATCAAACTTATACATATGATGGAGACAATCACCTACTACCTAGGCACAAAATAAAGGATAAAAGCATCACAAAATTTGGACTCATCGAACAGGGATAGCTCCACATACCTCAATTTGGACTCACCTACTTCCGAAACGGGAGCCAACGAGGATAATCCAAAAAGACTCACAATAGCTTCATCAACTAACAATGACATGTCCCCAAACGTCATCACTCTGGAGAAGGTCCTCATGACGGCCCAGGTGGCTCCGAAAGCGATACCAAATGGTCTTCCACACCCGACAAGTTTCCTTAACTCCACCTGGTCCTCTGCCAGTCAGTGCTCCCCCAGATGTTGGAGGTTGTAGTGCTTTTCCACCCGCGGCACCACGAATGCGTACACTAGTGGCACCTCTATCGATGCCTACTCCTAACTCCGCATCCACTAGTACCCCGTTGTAGTGTTTCCACACCTGCTGCATGCTGAGCTCTGACACTGGTGACTCCTCCACTGAAACGAGCATCCAGTCCTCCTCCTTCTCTTCCTCCTCCATGGCTTCACCGTGGCCATGAGTTTACCCTCCTCCCCGTCCTCCTTCATCTCGTCCTCCAAGCACTTTGGAGGCTCGAAGGTTGTCCCTCATCAATGGGGTTCAGGCGATGGGCCTCCACATCATCGATGTCTACCGTGATATGGTCGTGGTGCACCGATATGAGCCTCCTATACCACATGTAAAAGTACTAGTCCATGGTGACAATGAATGACACAAGCATGTGAAGGGTGAGCGGGTGATTGCAGAGCGGCTCGAACGGTGGGAGAAGGGATCTAAGGGATAGATTTTTAGGGTGTGACCGGTTGGCTTAAATAGTCGGGGTAGTAAGAGAGGCAGGTGTCGTGGGAACGATTCCGACATTAGAGAGGGGTAGGATAACGGAGCATAATCTATCAAGATGCAAATGGGTGACACGGTGGCTTTAGCGAGTTCGGGCCTCTCACGGTGGAGATAACAACCCTACGTCTCGTGCTCTAGAGAGTCTTTGCTTATTTGTCATGAACACGGAGTTACATGGTGTCATTGAAAGAGAGAGAGAAGGGAGAAGAAGGAGCCCCCGTAGTCTAGTGGTGGGGGTGGCTTATATAGAGTGTGCCACCCCTTCACCTCCTATGTTACAAAGTGGGGCATTGATGTCGTAACGTCGGATGGTTCTTTGACTACCTTGTCGACTATCGGTCTTCGCATATCCGAGTGAGCCATATGACCGAGTGATTGGTTGTCTTCCGAGTGGACGGTACGATGATATGTCCGAGTGGGTAGTACATCTGTATGAGATTTATCTGGACCCACATGACATGTGGACCCCATGCTTTATGATACTTCGACCCTTCATGGGCCTACCTAATTTGTGTATCCCCGACAATAGCCCCTAAGACTTTGACTGATTGTTGGCGGTCGGTTGGAGTCTGCAAAGTTTATTAAACTTGAATGTTGTTGTTGGAGCTGACCGAGCAAAATGTTTCTTTCATTTCTCTTCCAATGAGGGCACGCTAAGTGCACCCACTGGGTGTAGTCCTCGAGCCTCTATCGGACTAGATGAGTCGGGCAGAGGGTTTATGTCTTCCAGTGCAGAACTAAACTAAACAGGTGAACTCTGATGCGCTTGGCGTAGTAAATGGTTGCAATCTAGAGTTGAATCAGTCGGACTGATCCTTGTGCATTGGGCACAGTAAATACATATAACCTGGAACTGGGCCAATCAGGCAAATCTTCGTGTGGTTGGCATGTTGAATGCTTATTGAGTCTGTCTTACATGATTTCTGGATCATGGCTAAGTCCCCGAGTGTGGATGTTGTCGTCACTCGGAGAAGTTTCTAACTTAGGCGAATTAGGTTCGCAGCTAAGCCCCCGAGTGTGGATCATGTCCTCACTCGGAGTAGTTATTGACTTAGGCGATACGGAATCGACGCTAAGCCCTCGAGTGTGGAGGATGTCCGCACTCAGAGTAGTTTTTGACTTAGGCGATACGGAATCGCAGCTAAGCCCCCGAGAGCAGAGCATGTCCGCACTCAGAGTAGTTTTTGACTTAGGCGATACGGAATCGCAGCTAAGCCCCCGAGTGCGGAGGATGTCCGCACTCGGAGGAGTTTTTGACTTAGGCGATACGGAATCGCAGCTAAGCCCCCGAGTGTGGAGGATGTCCGCACTCAGAGTAGTTTTTGACTTAGGCGATATGAAATCGCAGCTAAGCCCCCGAGTGTGGAGGATGTTCGCACTCTGAGTAGTTTTTGACTTAGGCGATACGAAGTCATAGCTAAGCCCCCGAGTGTGGAGGATGTCCGTACTCGGAGTAGTTTTTGATTTAGGCGATACGGAATTGCAGCTAAGCCCCCGAGTGTGGAGGATGTCCGCACTCGGAGTAATTTTTGACTTAGGCGATACGGAGTCGCAGCTAAGCCCCCGAGTGTGAAGGATGTCCGCATTCGGAGTAGTTTTTGACTTAGGCGATACTGAGTCGCAGCTAAGCCCCCGAGTGTGGAGGATGTCCGCACTCGGAGTAGTTTTTGACTTAGGCGATACGGAATCGTAGCTAAGCCCTCGAGTGTGGAGGATGTCCACACTCGGAGTAGTTTTTGACTTAGACGATACTGAATCGCTGCTAAGCCCCCGAGTGTGGAGGATGTCCACACTCAGAGTAGTTTTTGACTTAGGCAATACGGGATCGTAGCTAAGCCCCCAAGTGTGGA
This sequence comes from Hordeum marinum, assembly GCA_022496015.1. NCBI lineage: Eukaryota > Viridiplantae > Streptophyta > Magnoliopsida > Poales > Poaceae > Hordeum > Hordeum marinum. Next base: position 183,916,433 of record CM039676.1, read on the forward strand.
GGATGTCTGCACTCGGAGAAGTTTTTGACATAGGCGCTTAGGTTCGCTAAGCTGAGCGATGGCGCGCGGGGCGGCTGAGTGATGAAGACATGCCACACGGAGTGGCGATGCACGGGGCATCCGAGTGATGTAAACGAGTCTGGTCGAGTGGCGACACGCGGGGCGGCCAAGTGCTTTATGTCGAGGAGGCGTCTGACCTAGTGAGGGTATGCGGAGCGGCCATGTTCAGTACGTCATCGAGGGGGCGTCCGAACACGTGACGACGCGCGGGGGGTCTGAGTCAAGCATGTCATCGCGGCGGCATCCGAACAAGTAACGGCGTGCGGGATGACAAGACCATCATGTCGTCGAGGAGGTGTCCGAACAAGTGGAAACACATGAACGACCGTTGCGGCGATTGAGCCTGAGTAGCGACAAAGATGGTGCACAGATGCGTCGAGTGATCTCGTAACCTGTGTATGAAAAATAACACAAGCCGACATAAAAAATTATCAAAGTAATTTGATCTTTGCTGAAATAATTTGTGTAAATAACACCCATAGACACCCACTGGGTGTGCCAGGTGCTTGTTGGTTCGGGGCCAGCAAGGGTCTAACAGAGTGCAGGATCCGACTGTACTTGTGCAAGTGAAGGATCCAACTGAACTCGTTTGAGTACTAGAGCCAAACGAAGTGGAAGTGAAGTGTTCTCACATAAAAATTAAACAACCGAACGCAGAGGTATACTCAATGGTATGGCCTCCGAGTGAACGTCATGTGCGACTTCCTCGACACTCGGTGATGTGGAAACAACTATTTAATTAAATGCAGCGTATGAAGAATGACTTAGCTGTCTGATGGCGCAAGAGCGGCCGAGTGACGAAGAAGCGTCCGGCTGATTGACGGCACGCGGAGCGACCGAGTGACGAAGGAGCGTCTAGTTGAGTAACGGTGCGCGGAGCGACCGAGGGATGCAGGTCTGTCTCACCGACTGACGATGCGCGGGGCGGCCGGGTGATGAAGATGCGCCGCATGGAGTGGCGATGCGCAGGGTATCCGAGTGAAGTAGATGTGTCTAGCTGAGTGGCGACGCACGGGGCGGTCAAATAACGGCGCATGGGGCAGCCGAGTCGAGAATGTTGTTGCGGAAGTGTCCGACCAAGTAACTAAGTGCGGGGCGGCCGAGTCCAGCATGTCATCGAGAATGGCGCATGGAGGCGTCCAGGTAACCTTTGTATGAAAAATAACACAAGCTAACATAAAAAATTCTCGAAGTAATTTGATGTTTGTCAAAATGATTCATGTAAATTACACCCATAGACCCGCTGGGTGTGCCAGGTGCTTACTGGCCCGGAACCAGCAAGAGACTAAAGAGTAAAGGATCCGACTGAACTTGTGAAAGGGAAGGATCCGACATGAAGATAAAGAACCGAGCACAGGGGTACACTTGGTGGCGTGGCCTTCGAGTGAACGTCATGTGCGACTTACTTGACACTCGGTAGAGTGCATAAATAATTATTTAATTAAATGCAACGTGTGAAAAAATGACTTAGTTGTCTGACGACGCGCGAGCGGCCGAGTGATGAAGACGTGCCACACGGAGTGGCGATGCGTGGGTCTGCCGAGTGATGGAGGAGCGTCTCGCCGAGTGAAGAAGGAACGTCTCACCGAGCGATGAAGGAGCGTCTCGTCGAGTGACGGCGCGAAGGAGCGTCTCGCCAATTGACGAAGGAGCGTCTCGCCGAGTGACGATGCGAAGGAGCGTCTCGCCGAGTGGTGACGCGCGGAGCTGCCGAGTGACGACGATGCGCCCAATAGAGTAACGGCGCGCGGAGCGGCCGAACGACGAAGGAGCGTCCGGCTGAGTGGCAAAGGAGTGTCTTGCCGAGTGGTGATGTGCGGAGCTGCCGAGTGACGGTGCGCGAAGCTGCCGAGTGACGACAACGCGTCCAGTAGAGTGACGGCACGCAGAGCAGTCGAGTGACGAAGGAGCGTTCGGCTGAATGGAGAAGGAGCATCTCGCCGAGTGATGATGTGCGGACCTGCTAAGTGATGACGACGCGTCCAGTTGAGTGACGGCACGGAGCGACCGAGTGACGATGGATCGTTCGGCTAAGTGATGAAGGAGCGTCCCGCTGAATGATGACGCGCAGAGCGGCCGAGTGACTATGCAGCGTCCGGCTGTGAGACGGCGCGCAGGGCTGCTGACTGATGACAACGTACAACTAGATGACGGCGCCCAGGGCGGCCAAGTGATGAATAAGCGTCCGGTTGCGCGACTACGCGCAGGGCGACCGAGTGAGGACGGAGCGTCCAGTAGCATGACGACGCGTGGGGTAGCCAAGTCACTACATGTTAATCGTTTGTACATAGCTCAAACGGAATGTCTGTTCGAGTGAACCACTGTTCGAAGACGATGACGGACGTGTGACCTGCAAGTTAGTAGCAAGTATAGCTACTGATATATTTTTTTGAGTGGACTAAGTGTCCTGCATAGATGCTATTTTTCAAGAATAAGAACCACCGATGGTTATGCATGGATGCATGCAAGATTAGCGGTTCATGAAAACAGTGTGACGGAAGTTTTAGTTATAGTAATTAGGAAATTGATGCCATCCCACGAAAGGTTAATGAGGCCATTACCTTAAAGAAAACGGTCAGGCCATCCCACGAAGGATTATGAAGGCCACGTACTTCCGTTTTTACTTTGAGGCATTGACTCCTTCAACGAGTTGGTGGCGCACTTCCTTCTGTTACCTTTTTCCCTGCATGCGGTTAGTTGATCGAGGAGGTGTCGCACATTATGCATGCACTTACCAGGCATGGACTCCTTCAATCTCAACGCATCCGGCTGTATCGTAGGCGTGGCGTGGTCCGGCCGCGGAGAACATCGCCGGCAACCGACGCCGGAGGGAGGCAGCGCAGCGCGCGTGTAACCACGAGGGGCCTGGTCCTCCACTGCGGTGGTCGCCGTCAAGTAGCTGAGAAACCGAGGCTGGAGTCGACGACTAGGCGAATGGCCGTGGCCACATGCAGGGGCTTAACAACGGCGTTGCAGATGAAGCCGAAGACGACGACGGCCGGTGTACATAGGGACATGCACCGACTCTAATATCCACGTCACGTCTATTCTGCGCTTCCAGTCCATCGTGCCGTGGGGGACGTAGAGCGCATCATGCTGCTCGCGGCCTGCCTTCGCTGAGAAAGCAAGCGTGCTCAGTAGGAATCGATCTGCCACTGAACCAACGTCTTTTGTTTCTTTAATTCTTGTACATGTATCGATTAACATGAGCGCACGAACGTGTGAACATGCAAAAAAGAAGCAAAAAACCAAGTAGCACAGAACATGGACAAAAGAAGCAAAAACCAAGTAGCACATCATCGATTAGTTGTTAGATCGTAAGCGGATAGTACTCAACGGAGAGAAAACTCATGATCCATCCGTTTGTGATCCTGGGATGAAGACGTATATTTTCCCTTATTTTCGTGATGCTTCAGTTACTCACTACAGAGACAAACGGTATGAGTTGTAAGAACAAGCAATTAAACATAGATAAATAAATAAATAAACATATGCATCATGGCTCGATAAACGCCAGTCCCCACGGTGGGTGCCAAATATCGTGGGAATGATTCCGACATTAGAGAGGGGTAGGATAACGGAGCATGGTCTATCAAGATGTAAATGGATGACACGGTGGTTTTAGCGAGCTCGGGCCTCTCACGATGGAGATAACAACCCTACGTCTCGTGCTCCGAAGAGGCTTTGCTTATTTGTCATGAACACGGAGTTACATGGTGTCATTGAAAGAGAGAGAGAAAGAAGGGAGAAGAAGGAGCCCCCTTAGTCTAGTGGTGGGGGTGGCTTACATAGAGTGTGCCACCCCTTCACCTCCTATGTTACAAAGTGGGGTATTGATGCCGTAACGCCGGATGGTGCTTTCACTGCCTTATTGACTGTCGGTCTTCGCATATCCAAGTGAGCCATACGACCGAGTGATTGATTGTCTTTCGAGTGAACCGTATGATGATATGTCCGAGTGGGTAGTACGTCTATATGATATTTATCTGGACCCACATGACGTGTGGACCCCATGCTTTACGATACTTTGACCCTTCATGGACCTACCTATTTTGTGTATCCCTCACAGCAGGTTTAATGCATTTAACTGGAGTTCATTTTTTGTTTGTTTCACCGGTGTGACTGTCGGGTAGGACGGACGACTAGTTAACCATGATTATTGTTTTTGTAGCCTGTTGTTGGGTCCCATCTGCTCTGGCCGGCATGAATGTAGCACGAAGAGCGAGTGGACGCTATCAGAGACGGTGGGTTCAGGGCATTAGAGTCTGATGTGGCAAGCATCCAGAATCATGCAAATCTTGGAGTATGGTGCGAGTTTGCAAGATTTCGGATGTCCGGACTAGTGCGGACATTTTAGGTAACCCCCGTTGGATGAGTAGAAGTGTGTGGACCGTAAGATCAGGGCATTTTGCGGCTGATTTGGGAACCGTGTTGGAGTCTCCCTTGCAGATGCCGATGCGATCATTTCCCCTACTATTTCCACAAACCTGGCAATAAAGCCAACCCCCATGGGGGTGCACACTCTCTACACACCGAGTAATTCGCGAAGCCCAAGGTCTCATGCTATGTACCTCTATAGACGTTGTTGGTAAGAAATTAGACCAGGAGTTGTTCTCTATCATACACGTTTAAAATCCACCTCTAAGTATTAGAGCTTATGTACCAAGCGATCGTATCAGGTCTATGCAATGTTAGCTAACTTTAGCATGTTGACATACTTTTATGTGTATCGTATTTTACGAAACTGATTATGAATTTCGTTTATAAAATGTTTAAACATTTTACACATATGTGCATTAAATAAAAGCTCGCAAAAACTTAAAAGTGTTCACGAAAGTCTTGAAAAGGGTTTATGTATTTCAAGAAACTTATGATATTAAATGTCTTCATCTTTTTAATAAAAATGTTCAAAATTTTAAAGAATAATTGAAAAATCAAAAAGACCAAATAATTCGTGTATTTTATAAAATTGGTCATGCAATTTTAGAAAGTGGGTCATGTAGTTAAAAAATATTTATATAATATTAAAAAACTATTCATGAAAAATAAAAATATGTTTTAGCTGTTTTTAAAAAATAATCCACTTTTGAAGAACTTTTTTGAGTTATTATAGAAAATGTGTTGATATTCCAAATAAAATCTCTATTAATTGTCGAAATGAATATTTATATGTATTGTTATCTAAGCAAACAAACAAAACATAGAGAAATAAAAAAGAAGAGAGATAATGAATAGAATATCCGGAAAAAAATCGACACGAAAAAATATCAAGAAGGAAAAAACACTAAAAAGAGTAAAGCCAGATTTTCCTGAGCAAAAGGGTCAGCCATCTATTAGAAAACCTAACTCACTAGTAAAGGGTTATCCCTTGCAAATGATACTCCTCTCCTTCTCAAGGTTGACGCGCACTATATTTGTCACTTGTTGCAATTTGGAAGTTTAAATTTCCTTCGTAGAATCGTTTATTCAAAACGTTCTACGTCTTGAAACATGCATCCAAATTTCAAAGTATTTTCATTGTTGAATTTTTCACGTCAAGATCTTTAAAACTAGATTTATTCTCAACATATTTCGACAATCTTTTTTCAAGAAGAAACCAAAAACAAAGGAAGCCAAAAAAAACAATAAAAATAAAAATATAGATTAAAACAAAAAAAAGTAGACAACCGGAAAAAACGAAAACCAAAAAAGTGGAAGAAGAAACTGGAGCCAGTAAGGACGGTTGAGGTCCTCACCTTTTATTTTTATTTTCAAGAAGCACAATTGTTTACTTCAGCGGAAGCAAATATTTGCTTTCACGAAAAGCAAACATGTGCTTCTCGTGGATAAACATTTTTTTCCAAGAACTATAGTAGTGCTTCACGTGGAAGAAAATATATGCATATAAAAAAGGTAAAGAACAATAATTAAATAAAATCCCGATAAAGTATATACAAAAGATAAAATATCAAAATCTAGAGTGAGCGCCCATCACACAACACGTGTTTGAGGCTAAATGCACCACATTGCACACTTCCAGGTCAAAAAAGTAACCCTTTCAGGAGCCTCCCACGGGGTAACCGTTGGTTAGTTACTTCCCCAGAAATCGAGCGTGACAACGTATCGCTTAGTGCAAGATCAAACAAGGTCTCGCCTGAAATGGAAGTCCACATGCCTTAGGATGGCCTATCATGGTGGACGTCCCCACATGCCTTAACCCCTCTTCTCTTCACATCTATTTTTGTGTCAAAAGCACACGTGGTTCGAGGTGAAGCCCCTAGGAGTTGGCTTGCTTCTCCGGTGGGGGTGGAGAAAATCAATGTGGATGGTGCAGTGTTGCACAATAGGCGTGGTGGGGCTGTATCTGCTATTTGTCGAGATCATACATGACTTTATCTTGGTTCCTTGGCGGTGGTCTATCGGGGTATAACGGATCCCATCATTCTGGAAACGTTTTCCTATAGGGAGGCTCTAGCCTTTGCAGAAGATCTTCACTTGACAAATATTAAGGTTACTTTGGACTGTCAAGGGGTGGTAAATGACATCAACCAGGGGACAGGAGGTCCCACTCGGCCATTATTCATGAAATAATGAGTCGCAAAGACATGTTCACTACTGTCTTTTTTCTTCATGAGCGTAGGAACCACAATTTCGAGACTCATATTCTCGCCAAATTTACTTGTAATTTAGATTTAGGTCGTCATGTTTGGTTGGACAGTCCTCATGACCAACATCTTGTACCTATGAACATTGTGTGATTAATAAAGGGGCGAGATTACTAAAAATAATAATCTATTTTTTTGTGTTTTCATTTTTCGTTTTTTACTTCTATTTACCTTTTAAATATTTTATAGATATATAATATAAAAAGCACATAACATAAATTTTCGTATAACTTTTATACTTGTATTTGGAAAATGTTAAACGTGTCTAGAAAAATGTTTCGGGTGTATAAGAAGAATGTACAAAGTGTATGAAATAAATAGATTTAAAAAAAATATTTGAAGTATTTGATAAAAGTGTATACAAAATAGTTTCCGATGTATACAAAAAATGTACATGACATATGGAAAAAATACTTCAAAATATATAGTTCAAAATATGTTAATCAGGTACTCCCTTCTTACCAGAAAGTGTCGCTCATTTAGTATAACCTTAGTACTACTATGTACTAAACCAACAACACTTATTTGGGACGGAGGGAGCATTAGATTTTTTTAAATGTGTATAAAATATTGTCGGTGTACAAAACAAATGTACAATATTTATGAAAAAAAATTGAATCATGTACTTGAAGCATGTTAAACATGTATAATAAAAATAATTCTTATTTTTAAGTAAAATGTTTGATTAATATGAAAAAAGCAGGCACCAAAACATATATCTAAAAATACGTAATTCTTGTACTTGAAAAATATTAAACATGTATAAGATACATGTTTCTTTTGTATAAAAAAATATACAATTTGTATGGAAAAAGTAGAAATCAAATCATATATGAAAAAGGTTTAATCATTTATTTGGAAAAAAATAAACTGTATAAGAGATGCTTCTACTTTATCTGGAAAATATAAAATATGTATGAAAAATTATACCTCCAAACATATATTTAAAAAAAATGTTAATCATGTATTTTAAAGATAATAATTGTGTATTAAATGTTTTATCTGTATACACAATGTAATGTGTATGAAATAGAAAATAGGCATTAAAATATATGTTTTAAGAAATGTTAGTTGTGTGTTTGAAAAAGCTTAAACATGTATAAAAGAATCTGATGTTTACAAAATCACACACATGTTTTAAAAACCCAATGAAAACCAGGAAAGAAAAATCATAGAAAAGGATGAAAGAAAACAACTAGAGAAAACAGAAGAAAAAACAAATATAAAAATTGTAAGGAAAACAACTAGAGAAAAGCGAAAGAAAATAAAACCATCACAAAAAGCCGATAATCTTGCTACACAGCTGGGCTGACCCTTAACTCGACCTACCGGGAGAGGCTACGTGCAAGGGAGCTTACATCATGTTTTTTTACCTTGATCTTACATCACGTTTTAAGCAATATATAGGGCATACGTTAAAAACTCCAAATAATAGTCTATCTTATAGCAATCCCCGAATGACGGAAGCAACTTAGATAAGGAGTACTTGTTGCGCGCTTTCAGTCACTACCACATGTTGCATGTTGGGCGATTCCTTAGGATTTTATTTTCATTTATTTATTTTTATGTATGCATTTTTAGGTTTATGTTCTTTCTTTTTCTTACGCAAGCAATATGAATTTACTTCTCGTGGAGGCACAAATATACTCCTGCAAGAGGCAAACTCGGAAAAAGGAAAAGGAAAGATGTTTTTTTTTCTTTGCTTCCGTGAGAAGCATAGATTTACTTCTCGTGAAGTCACATTTTTTTTTCTGCGACAGGAACATATGCTTGAAAGGAAAAAAACACGTTTTTTGTTCTTTTTTCTCTTACGTATGTGCCTTTCGGAAAAAGAAAATAACTTGTTTTTTTCTTTCGTAAGAGGCATAATTTACTTCGTGAAGATACATATTTGCTTCCACGGGAGGCACAATTATGCTACTCGGAAAAGGAAAAACAACCCATATTTTTGGTGAGAGACACAAAGTTTTTTTCGCGAGAGACATACTTGCGCATCTTTGAAAAAGTTAAAAGGTAGGGGGGAAACCGTGCTTCCTGTTTGTTTTTGTAGATAAAAAAAAGTTCATCAAAACCTATGAATATTGGATAGTTTCGAACATGTCGTCACGATCAATCCAATGGTAACAATGGTTTCGGATTTATATGCACAATTTTAAAAAATAAAACGTTTTAAATAAATAAATGTTAAAAAAATCTCAGGTTGTGACAAGTTGCGAATAATACCTTAATGAATGATTTTGACAAATGACTCTCCTAGTTGATCCATGTGTATTAGCATGGCTACATGCCATATGTGCGTCGAATGGTTTGATCCAGCAAGAGCAGGCACATTCTTCTCTTTGCAGGGGCGGAGCCAGGAATTGAACATAGGAATGGCTAGTCAACAACTACAAAATATCACGCAGCTAGCTTATCTTTATCTAATAATAAAGCATAGAGCGCTTATGTTCATACGTCGTCGACGTTTTATTCAAAAAGGTTTCTCTGTTTCTAATAGTTCCAACCCGCACTCCTTGTTTAAGTTAAAAAATGGTTACATAACCCCCCCCCCCCCCCCTCCCCGGACAATCACCACCGGGCACCACTGCCGCTTAATTAAATTGGTTCACCACTCACGGCTGGCGTTGGCGAATCCATTCCCGGCGGCGGCGGCGGCTTCCTGTGACGAGACGAGGGACCTGAGGGAGCTCGGGCGGGGGGCTTTTCGCCGATGAGGCGAGGCCGAGGAGGCGGCGCACGCATGCGAGGAGGCGAGGTCGAGGAGGCGCAGGATGACGCCGGGAGGCGGGGTCGAGGATGCGCAGGAGGATTCTGGCCGGTGGCGCTCCGACAAGGGCTTAGCGAGGGCTGCGGCGGCCGGCGTGCTACTTAATCCCCTCGATACCCCCTAAGACAGAGGACGCGATTGTGGCAGAGCAGGCCGGGGCGAGGCGACTGGTGTGGTGCGCCTAGACGAGGCATTGGCCTCCTCGCGGTCAACGCGAGCAGAGAAGAAATGCGGATGAAGCGACGATCCGAATCAGGGTCGGAGGCGCGAGGCTACTGGCCGGAACCGTAGAGCATGACAGCGACTGGGCGGGCCAGATCGGACGACGACAAAGGAGGAGCTCGAGGATGAGGTGGGCAGGTGACACATGCTTCGGGGTGGTCTGAATCCGACAACTTGACGGGTGTGTGCCGACGGCAGTTTTGAACTCCATGGTGGTGGCGCCATTGTTGTTCGTTTGAGTTCTCCTGTTCAACGGAGAAGATAGAGGGTGAGAACATAGATGAGCCTTATGGTTGAATTGGGAGAGATAAGCACGGGGAAGAGCCGACTCACCGGCGTGGTCCTGTTGTTATTGCCCGCTTCGTGAACGAGGGCACGAGGAGGTGCTAGGGCACAGTGAGATCTGGGGAAGAAGGGAGACTGCACTGTGCCGCTGTTTGCAAGTCCCTAGATGGGGAATTGATCTAATCCACATGTAGCCTGCTAGACGGCTTGCGCGAGATACACACGCGTCCTGAGGGTCCCACGCACCGCTACCTCATCTCGCCTGGTCCACTCGTTTTTTCCACCGATTGACATTCACATGTGAACTCTCTCTTTCGTAACACCCGTAGAAACACCAAGTAAACGTGTGTCAGTGTATTCACTTCTAGAAAAAATGATCCAACCGAATCCTTTATTTTCTCCTAAATCGTCTGAACCGATCGACATACTCAAACTGGAATCAAATTTGGGGGCAATATAAGAGTGACCGGACACGCCATGTCACCTTGCTCCATGCCATAGCAATTCCAGACGATTCCATCTATGGCCACCCACTCCTGCTCTTTCTATCGTGGCAACGACACAGGGAGAGGAGACGATGCCTCACGGCAACGATGACGTTGGCAGAGGAGGCGGCTAGAACTCGTGCTCGTCGAGGATGGAGCTCGTGCGCGGTGGGGATACGCCCGAGCTAGATTTTAAACACCTTGCCCTATGTATAATCAACCCGCAGTACACCTAGAACAAATAATACTTTTTAAAAATACCCATATTTTTTAGGGTGTGTTTAGGACACATCTAGATGTGATATAGTTATTACACATCCAAAATGACTAAATCAACCTTAAGAAGAAAAAAGAAAAGGAAAAGGAAATACCCACACGAATCTTCATCTGAGATCAATGATAAAATCTTCACCTGAGATCAATGATATATGATTTGGATGTGCAATAATTATGTCACATCTAGATGTGCTTTAGCAAAAATCTTTACCCACTAATAAAGTATGGATTGCTTCTGCCCGTACGTCATTATATTAACCCCTAAAATTGTTACAAATTACCCATTATGTCACGCATAAGTGAAGAAAAATGATCCGTTCTTTTTTTCAAAAGTCGTGGCAAGCGATCACCCAAACTAGCACAAGGACTTGCGTGTGCACTGACTAGAGCCTGAACGTGCTATTGCAGAGACGCGGGTTCGAGCCCCGATGGTCTCAATTTTTCATACGTTGTTTGAGATTTTTTATTCTGACAGTTTGGTGAAAGCAAAAATAGTGCTTGCTGGGGAGTTGAACTCGCAACCAGGAATTTAACCACTTAGCGTTTAAACCAACCGAGCTAGATCACCTTTTGTGCTGAAAAATGATCGCTAAGTCTACTTAACTCAACACCTCTGGATGTGCATAGGAGACCACAACCAAACAAGCTAGCACGGGCTTGTGCTATGACACATGGTTTCTCACATAATAATCCCACCTTGATTCTCTATACCAAAACCTACCAATTTATATAGATTTGCATGTTACCGCAAATACTAGCAAGCCATCTAAACAGAGGAAACAAACACGGGGATAAGACTCGGGGATGAACCATTATAAGCTCATACACAGAGCTTCAATTTAGGGTGGGGGTTTATTTAAATTTAAGTTGTTTTCTCTCACGAGAGACGATGTGGAGTAGAGAGAATAGTGCAAAAGGAAAGAGTCCAAGGTTAGTCTGAAGTGCCATAATCGTGAGCTTACTTTTTTGCAAATTTGCAAATTATGTGCTATCCGAAACCATCGTCAAGCACGCCAGAACACAGTTCTTCTTTGATAACTGGACAAAGTCTTGAGCACCGTGATGATCTCATCCCCATATGGTAATATATTTGTAACAAAATAGAAATCCATTGTCCTGTTGAGAAAGGAAATAAATATCTCATCATGTATCTAGCTTGATATTGGCTTTTTTCTCATGAGTATAGTCTGTTTTCTCATCATGTATATGTCTTCATATTGTCTTTTTCATGAGCATATTTGGTCTGTTTGCTTTTGTGATTTTCATTATTTCTGGGAGCAAAGCATGTCTTTAGCATATTGGTAGTCCATTAGCATAAATGGTCCATATGCATCACCATGGATAAGATAATACTCCCTCTCTTCTTACTGTACATATTAGATTTGTCATAAGTCAAACTTTTCTTGATTTCACCAAGTTTATAGAAAAAATATCAACACTGAGAATACCAAATCAATGTCATTATATATTTATATTCATGTGTAGTGATAGCACATATTGGCGGGCGAATGGATGTGTGCGTCAATGCAAGGGAGCACTGCAGGCGGTCAATGTTGGTGTGGTACCTGCAGTTGTCCTATGAAAAATTGTTGCCATACTAGCTTGGTACTACACTGGTTGTGATACCTCCATGATTTTTAGAATAAATTATTAAGAAGAGCAACCTTTAAGATTCAAGAAAATAATTATTTCAGGTTTACAATAAATCATTCTAACTTCGTGAGAAGATTGTTCAAACTCCATGAGAAGAATCTCCTAGGTTTAGGAAAAAGCAATTATCACCAATTTAGGTTATTGGTTAATTAATCTGTCGCAAGATTTAACCCGGTAAATTCACTTTTCTTCCATCTCTTCGGCTACGCATGCCTCACATTAACCACAAGCAATTAGTGCATCATTATTGATGAATAGCACCCGAAGCAGTAGAGGTTGGAGTCAAACTAGGAAACCGGAAACCAAATAGTGCATATATTTCTTAGCCATTTTGCAAGGATGGTCATGCTGGAAGCACATAATCTTATGCCCATCAAAAAGACAAAAAAACATTTATTTAGGGGATTTCGGCTTTGAAGTTTGCCTTATACCATCGTAAGAGGAAAGCCAAAACCTAAAGCACCTTTTTTTGGAGATTTTCTGGCCTTTCAGGCAAACTGGAAAATATGGAGCATAAACCCGATACGAACAAACTTATTCATGTTAGGACGAATTGATTTGGATCTAAACCAACTACCGTCATTGTTGCACGTTAACATCGTAACTGAGAAAGCATCAATGATCAACACAAATCGGGTCGTATTAAATTGGGTCACCATAGTTTTGATAATATAGTTTTGTTAACAAATGATATGTAATATGATAATATAATTCTGCTAAAAGTTCTCTTTGGGCGATTAAGTCAACTAAATCCATGAACGGACTATACTAGCCTTTTCTTCATACTGAGAACTCAATTTTCTCCCCCGTTGCAACGCACATGCATTTGTGCTATCATATCTTAAAACCCTAACTCCGATTTTAGAAAGATATATATTGAATTTAGTTAGAAAAATATGTGGAATATGAAAATGATGTTATTTTATGTCTTAAATATTTTTTAAATAATACTTAGTATGAAACCTTAATTAATAATGCACGATTCATCTTTCTTTCGTACCGATGCCAACGTGACTTACCATGAACACCTTATCAAAGCCAAATTGGAGACGAAAGAAACCGTCGATAACCGTGTATGTACGCCTCGGCAAGATCTTGCATGAAAAACCAATATATTTCTCATTTTATGCCGAGAGAGACGCCTCAGGAAGACCTATTGAGGTCTTAGTCATGGTTATTGGGTTAGGGTTATGCAGTATTTTCTTCTTCCGTTGCAACGCACGTGCTATTTTGCTAATACTAATAAAGGAAACAGTGCTTTTACCCATATGTCATTAAAATTGTCTCTAGAGTTGTAAAATATTACCCACCAACGCCATTCATAAGTGCTAAAAAACATCTCACATTGAAAAATCTCGGACTGGCGGGCCCATGCGGTTGTAACATCCTATACTACGCTCCGTGCACTAGGAGAATACACAACACACCTATTTGTGCCGGCCCATGTATAAGCTACCTGTTTATAATTTTTTTTCCTTTTCTGTCACTGTTTTTTATACTTTACATAATTTAGCAATTATAAAAATTGGAAAACAAAAAAAATGAGATTTTTGAATAAATTTTTTAATAATTCATAAATGTTTGTGGATTTAGAAAATATTTTCGTTTTAAATAAAATGTTATCATATTTAAGAAATTTTCAAATTTTTTAAATAAATGTTCGTGAAATCAAAAAACGTTCATAATTTTCTAATATGTTCAAGTATTAAATTTTTTAATGAATTTGAAATTTTTTTGCCAATTCAAAAATGTTCGTCAGTTGAAAATTTCCAAGAAATTCAGAAATTTTTCATAAATTAAAATATACTTTACTGATTCATATTTTTTTTCTGATTCAAAAAATATCATGTATTTCAAAAAGATTTATCAATTTCCTAAATTGTTCCACCAATTTGGAAAAAATGTTCGTCGACTGTAGGCATGTTCGGCTATTCAAGAAAAATGTTTTGAATTTTTTTAAATTATTTAGAAAATATTGGAAAATAGCCTAAACTGTGCATTAATTAAGAAAACGTTCCTAATTTTACAAAATTTCACGGATTTGAAAAATCTTCACTATTTAAAATATATTTCGAGATAAAAAAATGTTCATTATTTTAAAAAATTGTTCACGGTACAAAAAAATTAATGATAGTGTATCTTGATGATGCAGCAAAATGTGAATATGACAATTTAATATTATGATTTTGTTCTTCCGTTGCAACGCACGAGCCAGTTTGCTTGTTTTAATTAGACCTCTTTACCTTATACTCCTTCCGTTCCTAAATATAAGCCTTTTTATAAATTTCATTACGGACAATATATCTAGCAAAATGAATAAATCCACATTTTAAATTATGTCTATATACACTTGTATGTAGTCCGTATTGAAATCTTTAAAACGACTTACATTTAGAAACGGAGCAAGTATTTGCATGTATATGATCTTATAAAATATTGCCCCAAGATATATTGATTTGTGTTAATTTAAAACCTTTAATCTACTGTCTTACATGCTAGATTAATTAGACTGCTCGGTTCCCCGCAAAAAAGTTAAGCTGCTAGGTCGTAAACCACTGGAAAAAAATATTGGCAACCAGGGTAGTGTATATTCGCGTACCTTTGAATTAAGCCCTAGATCAAGCACATATACTTGGCGGATCAGTTGCGAATCATCTGAGTGGCAAACAACGTGAAAGGAATCAGCGTCAGCGTCATGATCTGAGTAGCCTATCTGCCACATTATGCGGCAAATAGCAGCCGGACGCACACAGAAATAGCCACCTGGGTCGGCCAACAACAGAACCCGCCATGCAAAATTACAAAAATAAGTGCTCTCACAGGGAGTCAAACAGAAGACCTGACGCCCTGACGCACAGCGACAATACCACTACACCAAGCAAAATTTCATGAGTAATGAGTAGCGCGGTAGTTTAAGTACTATGAACAACCATAGATTCGAAAGTTTTGAATTTCAAACATGTTTATTTTTAGAAAAATGAATACTTTTTGAAACCCGAAACTTTTTCAACATTGTCAGTTAAAAATTGAAAATCCAAAAAAAATTATGAATACGTGAACAATTTTAAAAACAGGAACATTTTAAAAAAAAATTCTGAACAAACGTTGAAAACATGAACATTTTTTGAAAACGCGAACCATATTTTTTGAAAAATGGGAACAAATCTGAAAGTCTAAAACTTATTTGAAAATGTGAACAAATTTGAAAAGGTGAACATTTTTTGAAAATCACGATCAATATTGAAAAATGGGAACAAATGTAAAAGTTCCAAAACTGTTTTGTCAATTTGAACAAATTTGAAAACACGAACATTTTTTGACAATCACGAACAAATTTTAAAAAATTGGAACAAATGAAAAAGTTAGACAGATTTTTTTGTAGATTTGACCAAATTTGAAAACACAAATATTTTTTGAAACTCACGCATTTGTTTAAAAAAATCGGAACAATGTGAAATTGCATTTTTTTTTGAAAATTTGAACAAATTCGAACGCAAACATTATTTGAAAATCATGATTGTTTTTTTTAAATGGAAACGAATGTGAAATTGCAAAATTTTTTTGAAAGATTTCAAGAAATTGAAAATGTGGACATTTTTTGAAAATCACGAACAAAATGTGAAAAAGGGAACGAATGTGAAATTCCAAAACTTTATTGAAATATTGAAAAATAAGGAAATGCGAACATTTTTTGGAAATAATGAACAAAATTTAAACACCGAACAAATTTTGAAAACACAATTAAATTTGAACAAATTTGGAAAATAACGAAATATTTTTGAAATGATGAACAAAAAATCAAAATTTTTAAAAAAATACGAACAAAATGTTGAGTATTTTGAACTTTTTCGATATTGTGATTTTTCTAAAACAATAGTATAAGAAATAAACAAAGAGAAAAACGAAATTGTTTGCTTTTTTCTGCAATGTGATTTTTTGAAATTTTCGAACATATTTTGAAAAACAAAATAATTTAAAAAAATCAAAATGAAAGGAAAATAAAAGATAAAATAGAAAAAAAACGAGAAAGAAAACCTTGAAAGAAAACCGAGAAAAGCAGTGGAAACAGGGAAAACCCGGCCGTTGGTCGCACTGTAAGTGGGCCTACCCAAGGCTTGGCGCCCCTGTGCGAAAGCCCGACTATTCGCCGGAAAGAGCGGCGAATAGGATTTTCCGTCCTAGTCAGCGCCTTGGGCGACAACTAGCGATCCCGGCGCTCACGCTTTCAAGTTATTGGGCCCGGCCCAATAATGCGCGCGTTCGCTCGCAGGCACGTAGCTTCGGTGTTGGTCATCCTGGGTTAGCTGTTGACTTGTTTGTCTAAAACAAATACCGCTGATTGGTTTTACTACAAACAAAAAAAACTGTTGCAGGTCGCGGTTTACCGGTAAAATGTTGACTTTTGAGAAAAACTAAAAAAAGGGAATAAAAAACATGAATTCCAAAATGTACATTAAAAATCCATAAAGGTAAGAAAATTTGAAGAAAGAAAACGAAATCGAAAAAAGTTCATCGGATTTTAAAAAAGTGTTCTAAGGACGATGTCAAACTCCATCGGCCATTTATATTTCTCAGGGTGATAATTATGTATCGGCCATGTTTATGCTAAAGGTGATAGTTATTTATCGGTCATATCTTTGCTTAGGGCGATAGTTATATATCGGCCGTTTTCTTCAAATTTTTGTTTACATCATACCTTGGAACCGATTGCCACCAATCGGCTTTAAAGAGATGGGAATGAATCCGCTCCTTGTAGCACTAAGGAAATCAAACTCTGAGATGTCACGCCCTGTTAAGCAGGTAACATCGGGATGATTCCAATCCATTGATGCATCGGGCCAAAGCAACACAAGCCGAATTATCCGTGTGAACGACTTCTACTTCATCATCGACCCATTGTATTAAGAACTGATGCATGGTAGATGGCACACACTGGTTAGCATGAACCCAATCATGACCTAATATAACATGATAGTTACCTTGCACCTCGGCTATGAAGAATGTGGTGGCCAAAATTTTGCTTCCTACAGTGAATTGCATGCACATCACACCTTTGGCCTCTGTCTTTTCTTTACCCTCAAATCCGTGAAGTACCATATTGGTCTTTATCAATGCATCATCATGTAACACCAACTCCTTGAAGACCGAATATGACATAAGATTTACCACAGCACCACCATCTACGAGCATCCTAGCAACCGATGATCCGTTAATGTGACCCTTGAGGTACAATGGCTTCAAGTGTTTCACTGGTTCTTTTGGCTTCTCGAAGATAGCGTTCTTAGGACCAAAATCTAGCTGGGCCACCTCCCCTTCTTCACCTATAGCACGAAACTCGGCAGGTAAGTAATACACCATATTAATATCCATACCTTCCCGAACCGGCGTAGATTCGTAATCCACCATCTCATCTTCATCTCCCAATGAGAATATTGGACTTGAAGTTTCCTCAATTGAAGGGGATGTTTCTGGTGGTGTGGACGATGTAATAGGGGTCGCATCATCCTCTTTTGGTGGTATATGTGTGGTTGTAGCTAATGTAGAAGCATCTGCGTTTTGTTTCTGTTTAGGCCTCCACACTTGTTTTGTGAGTGGCAAGGGCCGAATTTTATTGAACAATTTGTCCCTTTGCTTCTAGTATTTTCTCTCTACCTTCTCGTGATTCCTCATGCGTTGTAATCTTCTTTTCACGGTCTTAGTTAATCCCGAAGGACACCACTTAGGTTGAGCATATTTGGGATCCCTATGTTTGGCCTTGCTTGTGCTAGCCTCATGATCATTAGTCATGGAACCCTGCTGAACAATAACAATATCACCATTAGAACTAGCCAGATCACCAACAATCGGCTCTTTTATCTCCTTTTGCTTGTCGTATTTTGAAATTTCCACATTAGATGACTTAATACGCCACACTTTTTTATTGACCTTGCTTGAAGAAATTTTTGTTGGCCGATTAGAACCATAGCTCAAACGGCCTTTTGTGGGATAATAAAGCCTCACGCGAGTAGGCCTTCTAGGCGCTGCCCACCCCATATGAAAAGCATAAGGAGGCTTTGGGGGCTGCCCCCATCCTCCATTGAAGTCTCCTTTGTAATATGGCGCATAGGGTGGTGGCGACAACCACGGTGTTGATGCCCATGACCTATACGGCCTTGCATAGCATCGAAATTCTTGCTTCGGAGGTGATCTCAAATGCTTTAAATGTGATGGCTGATTAGAGCTAGAACCGGCCGCTTGATTGGCCTATTTGGGTAGCAACATATCAAAACTTGGCTTGACTCGCTTGCCCTCAGCTTCATTCTTTTTCCACTTGCCAACTTCTGAATTCATGGGCTCGATAGTTTTAGCATGAGTATACTCTTGTACTTGCGGTTGCCCCCTGAGTGCAGGATTTTTCATGGTGATCTTCAATACTTCCTTACCATCGGGTTGCTTCTCAAGCACAACCTCTCTTCCCAAGACTTTGCCACCTTCCTTGCCTTTCTTGGGTTCACCAATAACAATATTATCTTTATTAGCGGATTCGGCTATGTTAGGCCGAATTAACATTTTCTTCCCTTCCAAATCCATGGTGTTTATCGGAAAGGGTTGGTTATCAACTTGCATCTCTGAAAAATTCAATCGTCCGTCATTAATGGCCGATTGTATCTGTCGTCGAAAAACATTGCAATCGTTTGTAGCATGAGAAAATGAATTATGGTACTTGCAATAAGCACGTCGTTTTAGCTCCTCAAACGGCGGAATGGTGTGCGATATTCTGATCATTTTATCTTGCAATAGAGCATCAAATATTTTATCACACTTAGATATATCAAAAGTGAACTTCATCTCTCATCACGATGCTTGCGAATCGGCTTAAGAGCATTGCAGGTATAGGGTTTGGCCTTGGAGAACCAAACAAATTCAGTAGTATAGACATCAACCTCATCGTCCGAATTATCACCATCATACTCAACCATATGCACTATAGGACGATCGGCTGTAGACCTATGAACCTCTTTGCTTCGACTGTCTTGATCCAAAGCCTTTTGTAGGACTTGTTTAATACTTAAAAACTCATAAATTTCTAGCCTCTCTTTAATGTGAATTTTCAAACCATTAAGAACAAGATCTGCCAAGCCTCTTTTGGTTATCACTAAGCTATATCATCGGTTTTTTATATCTCTAAATCTCTTGACATAATCGGCGACCGATTCATCATGTTTTTGCCTAACCGATGTAAGATGTGACAACCTAAGCTCATTATCGCCACTATAAAAGTGATCATGGAACTTTTGCTCTAATTGCGACCATAAGAGAATTGAGCCATGTAGTAAAGCAGCAAACCATGAAAATGCGGTGCCGGTTAAACATATGGGAAATAAACGCACTTTCAATTCCTCTATGGAACCTGCTTCACCCAACTGTGCTAGATATTGACTGACATGCTCCCAAGTTGTTTTCATGCCCTCTCCACTAAATTTAACAAAATCAGGAACCTTGTAACCTTGAGGGCACAAAACTGCATCGAAGTGTTCAGGATAAGGCTTTTGGTACACACAACTCTTTACTTTCGGCTCGTTTCCGAAAGTTTCTTGAAACATCTTATGCAAATCCTCCCTCAATTTGGCTAAAATTGGATCCGAGGTGGATGTAGATGCTTGTGGCAATGACATAGGAGAAACTTGGGTACTAGCTAGTGGTGTAACTTGTGGGATGGGTGCTGAACCATAATTCGGCAGAATACCAAACATGCTTGTGCCTATGGGTGGTGTGATAGAGTGATTCGGTGTTGACACCGAATTGGGCACACTCATAATAGGATTAGGATATGTAGGTGCAGCCAAAAGCTGGTTGGTTTGACTAGGGTAAAAATTCAATGACATATTATATTGTTGTTTCATAGGAGGTGCCGATGAAATAGGTAAAGTTGGACTAGGGTTTTCAAATATACTAACAATACCAATAGATGAAGGAGGCATATTTTTTTGAGCATTAGCACTTGCTATGAAAGAATTGTACGCCATCACATTACCCTTACTAACAAGACTTTCAATCACAGCCACTTGCTCTGGAGAAAAATCTTTACTCACAGTGATTTCATCTTGTTCATCAATGAGAGGAGGGAAATTAACTTTTCCAACTGGAGTGATGTTGCCTTGACGGTCCTTCTTGAAACTTGGAAGAAACGCATGCAAATCCTCCTCCTCACGCTTTTTCTTGAGCGCCTCAAAAGCCTCTTCACGCTGTTTATTGTGTGCTTCATAGGCTTGAAGATGTTCCTCCGATAGTTCATCAAGACTGGGTTTAATGATTTATCGGCATTAACTTCTGAGGGCTGGGGGAGATTAGACATGGTTGATGATGATTCTTGATCTTTCTTCCCTAGCGGAGTCACCAAAAAGTGTGTTGACACATGAACATGGCACGTGTACCCTCGACGCCGGGGGTGATGCACCGCAACTCACGTCAAAGGAGACCCAACTGACATCGCGATACGCAAGACAGTCGACGGGTGCTTTTGCAGACCCAAAACCCCACACGCCCGGGAGGGACCCCGTCTGGACGCATAGTGGCTATGGGCTGCCCTAGGTCAGTTCGCTCACCCCCTAGAGCCTCGTGGATCGCTGCTCTCCAACACGAAGAATGAATGAAGAATGAATGAAGAATGAGAGAGAAGAACAAGGGAGAGATGTAAAAACTAGGGTAAAAAGTGTAGATTGATTTGTTCGATTGTGTGTTGTTCAATCGGCTGTCAACCCTTAGGTATATAAGAGGTGGTTGGACTTTCCGTGCAAGGAAAAGGCTTGGATTCACGTCAAAACCCTAGTCAAATTCGGATGGTTTTTGTCCGAACTTTCCAAAATTAATCGAACTCGGAATTAGGTAAGTCTAGGACAATAGTTTGGTTGTTAGGTCCCCCAGGCCACAAATGACCTCGGATGAAGATGATCCCAAAATCAAACTTGACCATCTCAACGAGACGAACAATTTTTGTGCTGAACGTTTTTCGATTCGAGGCCATCTTCACAGCCGAATCGCTCGCGCAAAACAGGCTATTATTCGCGCTACCCATCAGACACCGGGTCTGATGGGCACGCCACTTCTGGCTCGTGACAGGGCCACACTCAGATGGCTCTAACTTTTACATACGATCTCGGATTGGGATGATTTTATATCAAAATCGACCGTTTCAACGAGATGAAGACAACTCATGTAGGAAGTTTTCTCATTTGGGGCTTACCTTGAGGCGTAATCGGCCGAACAATGCTCTGAATATAAAATCTCAGTATTTCGAACACAATTTCGGCCTTCGACATGTGATCGAATGGCAATGTCCCAAACTTCAAAGATGTTCATATCGACAATACGGAACTTTTTTATGTAGATCATTTCTCCATTTGGGACAATCTTAATTACCTTTCGTTTCTTGCCAAAATCTGGTGTCAACAAAATGTTCATCAGATTTGAAAACAAGTTCACTAGATTTTCAAAATGTTCAACATTTTTAAAAAATATTTCATTAAATTTGAAAAAGGTTCACCAATTTTTAAGTATGTTCATCGATTTTCAAAAAAGTTCACAGAATTGAAAAAAAAAGTTCATCAATTTTGAAAATAAGTTCAACGATTTTTAGAAAGAAGTTCATTGATTTTGGAAAAAGTTCACCAAATTTTAAAACATGTTCATCGATTTTCAAAATAGTTCACCGAATTCGAGAAAAAAAATCGTTGATTTGGAAAAAAATTCACAAAAATTTAAAAAGATTACATCGAATTTCAAAAACCATCAATTTAAAATAAAAGTTCATGTATTTCCAGAAAAATACAACGGACTAGGATGAAAACGAAAAAAGGGAAATGAATAACCAAAAAAAAAGAAAAGGGAAAAGAAAGAATAGAAGAGATAGAAAGTTCATTTCTAACTGACCCCACTAGGGTGGCGGAGTGGTTGCACCAGTATAACTCGTGAGAGCGGTTGCTGGTTCGAATCTCACTAGCACTCTTTTGTTTTTGCGGGATTAAACACAGAAAAATACTAGGTGGGCCGGCCCATCGTGGGAGTGCTGCACGTGCCCGTTTGCAGAAACGGCACTAACGGGTACGTGTAGCGCCAAATAGGATTTGCCGCAAGTGAGGTGTAGCCCGGGCTTTACCACATCTACCTAAAACACTTATAGCGTGTTTGGTTGGGGGTAATTAGAGATAGAGAATGGGAATTAAAGGGGTACGAGACTTTAAATCTATTGCTTGGTTGGGGGGACCGGGAAGTTATGAAGGAATAGGCATGGGACTTGAGACTCCAACTCCCACAGTTTTATTAAAAGGGAAGGGGGTGGGAGTTGGAAAGGAATTGTTTTAGTGAGTCAATCTTAATACTTCATCATAACTTATGTTCACTTCCCTGGTCTAGTCCCAAGTCAATTCCCATGAACCAAACAAGGAATACAAATTCTCCTCAAATTCTCACACATAATTCCTATCATGTGCCAAAGAGGGTATTGGGAATAAAATGACTCATCCCATGTCTAATCTCAGTATACACTAAACTCCCATTCCTCTTCCCAAATATTGCCAAACGTGCTATTAGGAAAACTTATATAACATCTCACATGGTCTAATTTGGTTGGAAGGAAGTAAGGCCCAGCCCACCCTGGCAGAATCGGGGGGTGATTAGGTTAGGAAAGGAAAGAAACGTAGCTTTAAGTAGTCTATTTACGTAGGTGTAGCATTTTTGAGTCTAGCCCTGCTCGCCCCTGTCTTTGTCCCGATTGTTACTTCCACGGTAACCTTTGTCTCCAAGAAAAAAACCCATTACTTAAAAAGAACAAGTTCACCACTTTCCTAGGTATACTTTTTCTTTGCGAGGTAAATAGAGTTTTATTCCTCTGGAATAGTGCTACAGTCTGCTAACACAACGCTTGACACAATGTGTGGAACACGGTGCAACCAACAAAGGGTGCTACCTCCAGAACGACCAATATTAGCTAGACAAGGAGTACACTATTTTTTATTATGTTCTAAATTCTACGAAATAAAATGGCGTGCCTCTAAGAGCTTTTTGATTTCCAGTATGAGGTGTCCATGATAAAAGTTTTCCAAAGATTCATTTGTCAATGCGGCAACCAGAGCGGCACAGTCACATTGAATAAAAATTGGTAACTCTGATCTTTGGAAAGTGAGTGAGAGACCTTTGAGTACAACACTAATTTGAGATTCTAGAGCATCCTTGTAGTCGAAAAGATGTCTGTACGCAGATAAGATTACCTCTCCCGCTAAGTCCCTTAGGACCATACCTGAACCTTTTAACCCCTTTGAGGGAGTCCTGGATTAAGGGGTCCTTCGGAAGCCGATCTGCTTCTTCTGAGCCGGACTGTATGGGCCGCTTACTGAACATTGGATTGATCGAAGGCCCTGTCTCCAGGAAGGAAGCTTCGGGGAATCGTGGCTTGTCCTCCATGTTTAATGTAGCGAATAGTCATGTTTATCTCTTCGGCGTGTAACCGACCATGTGTAAACCCTAGATACCCTCGGCGTCTATATAAGCCGGAGGGTTTTAGGTTGTAGAGGACAACTCATCTAGGGTTTAGCTATTCGATCTCGAGGTAGATCAACTTTGTAACCCACATATCATCTATACAATCAAGCAGGACGTAGGGTATTACCTCCATAGCAGGCGCCTGAGGAGCGCCACACCCGGGTAAGCAACTCGAACTTGCTCTCCCCGAAGACACACTGCAATAAGTATGGCTTACCATCTGTTATAGCCTTCGCCTGGCGAACTTGCTCTTCGAAAAACCACCTATCCGCCCGCTCCTTTTGGAGTTTGGTTTTCATGGTGGATAGTTCGGCAGCCTGCTCCTTACCTTTCTGCTCAAAGGCCTCACACTTGTGGCCGACGTCCTTGAGCTCCTGTTGGATCTCCTCCACCCGAGCCTTGTGCTTGTCGCTGGTGGCCCTTAGGGCTGACAACGCGGAAGCCACTTGTTCGGCCGCCACCCTCTCAACCGAAGCCTCCTGCTTCACATTTTGTAGCTCAGCCTGAGCTTCTCCATTTCCTTCGTCAAGGCTGTGTAAGCATCAAGAATAAGAATACTGCATCAATAGTAGGATAACCATAATTTTTTGGATACTGAGTAAGGCTTACCTTGCGCCTCATCGAATCTCTTTTTAAGAGCATGAAGCTCGTCTTCGGAGCTTTTGAGCTTCCGATTCAGCTCGTCTAGTTCGGCCGCATTCACATTTGCCGCCGGTGACGAAGCCTGCAAAAGATATATCCTTATTAGGTTACATAAGATCAAAATTACCGAACTAACGTCAATCTGATTCTATGGCCGGTCTTCTTTAGGGCTGGTTAGAACATTCCGAACATTTAATTTGGTATATAGTTCGGACAATGATCCATGATTGAACCCTAGGTAAGTTTTTTTTCAAACTTCCCTAGGGCTCGGGGGCTGCCATGTATACAATGATAACGCAATACCGCACCCATAAGGGTGCAGTGCTCCTTAATGATGGAGGCAATCGACAGAGCTTCCTCCATGACCGGCCACCCATTGGTCGGTGGTGCCGGTGGTGATCGGACGACCTGATCATCGACCGGGGATTGAACCGGAACCCCCGAAGGCATGGTGCGCTCCGGAATGGTCCTCGGAGGAGACTGAATGTCTACGCATCTGGACTCCTCAGTATCCGGGTGGGTTCCCGCCCCTGGTCTTTTGTGGCCAACATGTTAGCCTTGACCATGATATCATCTCCCCCGCCGCTAGTGCCCAGCTCCATAGGAGCATGCTGGGACGACACCTCCACGGTGTCCTTCACGGCGCCCAGAGTAGTGGGATGCGATGTGTTCCCGCTCTCCGCTAAATCGACGGGCGGGGTCTTCCCCTCCGAAATCTGGTCAGTGGGGAGGACGCGCAGTGGGATGCATAATGAGAAAATGCTCGCATGTCAGTAACCCTCAAAGCCTATCAATAATAGCCGAGGGAGTGTTTGGATCCTTACCTCCAAGATGGGGGCTTGATCCTTAGGCTCCTTTGTGGAACCCTCTCGAAGTCATCGGACTCGGTATCCGAGTCCGAACTATCATCAGACAGGATTACCTATGCCTGACGCGTTTCTTTGGGGTAGGAGGGGGTACCTCCTCCTCGGCGTCCAATGACGCTGCCCTCTTTCTTGCGAGGGGGGAATCACCCTCCCCCTCACCTTCATCCTTGTCCTCATGCTCCTCTTGATTCGAGGAGGCATGGGTTTGTTCGGACACAACCTCTGGCTGGTCCTTGATGTGCAGGCTTTCTTGGACTGGTTTCTTATTCTTCTCTTTCTTCGTAGGTGTGTAAGGCGCCACAATGAGCATCTCCGCTAATAGCCCGGACCTGTTGTCCTCGGGCTGAGGCACTGGGCAGTCAATGCCCGTGGCGTTGCTCAACCATTTCTGCAAAGAATGATCAGAAAGATCTTTTGGAACTTCTTTATGAGAGATAGAGTTGATCAAACAGAGCTACGCTATACCTTGGAGGCAGGCTTGGCGGCGTGTAGACCCCGATCCTCCTCTTTGGCTGGCCAATCCTTCTGCGACTTGAAAAGCACTGTCCACAACTTCTCTCGAGTAGTGCAGAAGAGGTTCCAAATCGTGGGCTCATCGTCAAGCTGACGAGCCCACAGGGGAGTATCCCGACCCTGGCAGGGGAGAATGCCCTTCCGGAGCATGACCTAGACCACGTTGGTTAGCGCGATGTCGTTCTTGATCATGGGGCCGATGTGCTTCTGTAGGTCGCTCACCTCCTTGCTCGACCGCCAGTTGAGGCCCTTTCGGAGCCACGAGGTTTGTCTGGTGGTGGGGGTGGGGGGGGCGAATCTGAATCCGACTGGGGCAGCTTGACCTTCCTCCCTCGGCTCGGTGATATAAAACCACTCCTTCTGCCATACTTTGATGGTGTCGATGAAGGCGCCAGAGGGCCATACGACGCGGGTGAGCTTGCCAATGACAGCCCCGCCACAGTTTGTGTGTTCGCCCGTGACACACTTCGGTTTTATGTTAAACACCTTGAGACAAAGACCGAAGTGTGGCTCGACCCACAGAAAAGCCTCGCAAACGAGGATTAAGGCCGACATGTGCATGAAGGCATTCGGCGGGAGGTCGTGGAAGACGAGGCCGTAGAAGAACATGAGGCCCCTGACGAAGGGGTGGAGTGGGAAGCTCAATCCCTGGATGAAGTGGGGAAGGAAGACCACCCTTTTGCCTGGCTTAGGAGTAGGGATCACTTAGTCCTTCTCTAGCGCATATTGAGGGATGTTTGCGGGGAGGTAGCCGACATCTTTGAGGTCCTGGATGTCCGGGTCGGTGACCGTGGAAGGCTCCCACTTGCCGTTGGAGTCGGAGCCTGCCATGGGATGAGCTCGAAAGGGGGGGGGTGATGGAAAATCTAGATCTGCGCTTGGAGCTCAGAAGAATGGGGAAGCAGAGGAGGCGAATGAGAAGCGGGGTTAGGCCTTGGGGTTTTCTTTCCCTTTTATGAAGCTTAGCGCTGTTTGGCCTCCCCTTGCCGCGTCGTGAATCCCTTCACTTCCCGAGACACGCGTGCAGTTGCACGCGCATGATTCAACGTATCCCATATAAAACGGGACACGATCCATGCATTGATAGATCGTGTTGATGAAAATGGCCTCGAATAGCAAATCGAGTTCTTGCAACTGGCTTGGCGGTCGTGGTGGGCCGTGACCTTTTGTCAAAAAGGTCATCAAGGGATGTTATTTTACCCCTTGACATTTGGCCTTCATGGCCGACCTATTCACGGTGTTCGGACGCGCCTCTGTTCGGAAAACTACATGTCATCGGAGGCCGAAGTAAACTCGATGGGAAGAACTCACCTAGCAAGCCGAAGACTCTGATAATACGAAGCGATTGAAGCTGAGACCCTTGGTGCTGGAGGCAAGTTAGGGGGCTACTGAGGGAGTCCTGGATTAAGGGGTCCTTGGGAAGCCAACATGTTTCTTATGGGCCGGACTGTATGGCCCGCTTACCGAACATTGGATCGATCGAAGGACATGTCTCCAGGAAGGAAGCTTCGAGAATCGTGGCTTGTCCTCCGCGTTTAATGTAGCGAATAGGTATGTTTATCTCTCCGGCGTGTAACCGGCCATGTGTAAACCCTAGATACCCTCGGTGTCTATATAAGCTAGAGGGTTTTAGGTTGTAGAGGACAACTCATCTAGGGTTTAGCTATTTGATCTCGAGGTAGGTCAATTCTATAACCCACATATCATCTATGCAATCAAGCAAGACGTAGGGTATTACCTCCATAGGAGGGCCCGAACCTGGGTAAACCTTGACTCCTTCGTCTCTTGTTACCATCGATCCCATTCTCATAGTTTGGTACCCCCTACCCGAGATCCGCCGATTTTGACACCAACATTGGTGCTTTCATTGAGAGTTCCGTTGTGATCGCCCAAGGAATCGATGTCTCGCCTTGTCATCAACGAAGAGGTCCACAACATGGACACTTTCATGCCCGGACAGACCTTCGCCTTTGGCAGCGTTGTGCTGCACGATGATCCGACCGGTCATCTAGGCCGTGTCGAAAGCTTCACCCCTGGTGAGAGGTAAGATTCGGGAACCTAGAGTTCTCCGTAGATCCTAGGGGTGACTTTTGTCACTAACCGGGCTCGCAGTCTCGCCTGCCATGCCTGATGACTCTGAGGCTTTAACCTCGAGTTCCTTTTTTGGTCACGTACACGGGGTTAACGCCGACGATGGCCCGACTCCTAGTCCGGATCCGACCATAGTGCCAGAGGACTGGGTACTTGTTCTTGCCGAACACTCCACTCGCCTGGACACATCGGAGATCAACTCCGAAAGCTCCGAGCAGTTTGACCCTATCAAGCTCTCGACATTCAACAAGGCCCTAGATCGGATCTCGTCGATGAAGATTACCGACGACCCAACGCCGATCTATGCTCAAATCGGCTACAAAGCGGGTCAAGACGAATTTTTCGACCCACCCACCACCCACTTGATAGCCACAGTCGAAGACTTAACGAACATGTTGGACTATGCCTCCGAGGAGGCAGAATACATGGACGAAGAGGATTGCGTTCCCACCCCCGTTAACGTCGGGCAATGGGCCGCCACCTTCACATACGATGTCTACATGGTGGACACTCCTGCCGCTAACGGTGAAAACACGCCTAAGAATGATGGCGACAAATCGGGCGACGCGCCGTCAAGGCGCCGAAAGCCGCATAAGCGGTCAAAAGGTAAAAAGGGAAAGAAAGCTATCATCGGCATCGGGGACAGAGAAACCCCGGAGTACCTAGGCAACAACCGATATACCTAAATACCCGCTAGAGGTTCAGGAGAAGCCTAAAGACCAGCACAACCCTAATGACTTCAATGATTCCGAGGACGATAACTACCTCCCTCCTGTAGAGGAGGAGGATATCCCGGAAGCTGATGAATTCGACATCCGTGATAATCTGAGGATCAGGAACTTTTTAGGCAACAACTCATATCCACAGCCTACAGCTTGAAAGCAAAAGAACGACAACTTAAAGCCAAACAAGATGACCTCAATGATCAATGGATGAGAGTCCTCTCAGCCGAGGAATGGTACAGTACTTACCTGTCGGACCAACCTAAGAGCTATCAACGCAGGAGGCTGCTGCCACAATTTGACGACGAGCTCAATGATACTCCGTCTCCCAAACATAGACCATGCGACAAGCCAGACCGCCCTCCTCGAGGACGAGACAGGACGAGTGACGACACCGGTTATAGGCCGGCGATGCCCCGAAGACGGGGAAAGGAGCCATTAAAGCCCAATGACAGGTTCGACCTGCGAGACAATCTAGACTATAGAGAAGGTCGTACAAGATCCATCTACGGATCCAGAGGTTACTCACCCGATAGACGGGAAGGGTACAAACCATGGCTTGACCACAATAATAGAGGCCGAGAACGAAATCGGGCTAGAACAGACGCCGAATATCTGCGCGACATAGCTCGGGTCAAAGGCGCCGTTCACCCATTGTGTTTCACGGACGAGGTGATGCAGCATCAGTTCCTAGAGGGGTTTAAACCCGTGAACATAGAGCAGTACGATGGGACAACTGACCCAACCGTATGGATTGAGGACTCCTCCACATCCACATGGCTTGAGGAGATGATCTCCATGCCATCAAATATCCCCCCTAAGCCTGAAGGGGCCAGCTCGGCAGTGGTTAAACAGCCTCCCCGAAAACTCCATTGGATGCTGGGAAGACCTAGAGGATGCATTCCGATCTAACTTCGAGGGCACCTATGTTCAGCCGCCAGATTCCTCCGACCTAAGCAACGTCGTTCAGAAGCCCGGAGAGTCTGCGCGGCAATTCTGGAATCGATTCTTGACCAAGAAAAACAATATTGTCGACTGCCCGGACACTGAGGCAATAGCCTCCTTCCGGCATAATATTCGGGATGAATGGCTGGCTCGCCAGCTCGGCCAGGACAAACCTTGGACTATGTCCGCCCTCACATCACTCATGACCCGCTTTTATGCGGGCGAAGATAATTGGCTGGCAAGACGTAGCCACAATTCGAAGACCCCAGAACCTCCGAAGTTCGGGACGGCAACGAGAAACCAAAGCGCAACAAAAACAAGCGTCAGCACAACAACAGGTGTGCCGATGACACGGTTGTTAACGCTAGCTTCCGCAATTCCCGACCTGGGCAACGGAAGAAGCCTCCTAAAGGCAATCGCGACGGACCAACCCTGCTGGAGAATATCATGGAAAGGCCTTGCCAAATCCATGGCACTCAAGAGAAGCCCACCAACCACACACACCGCAATTGCTGGGTGTTCAAACAGGCTGACAAACTCACGCCCGAGGATCAAGGCAAGAGCCCTTGCAGCGAGAATGAGGATGAGCCTCGGGGTATGATTGGTGGCGAACAAAAGAAATTCCCTCCAGAGGTCAAAATGGTAAACATGATGTACGCCACCCATATACCCAAGAAGGAGAGGAAGCGCGCCCTTCGAGAGGTCTACGCTGTAGAGCCTGTAGCCCCGAAGTACAACCCATGGTCAGTATATCCGATCACCTTTGATCGACGTGATCACCCGACCAGTATCCGTCATGGGGGTTCGGCCGCCCTCGTCCTCGATCCCATTATAGACGGGTATCACCTCACAAAAGTCCTAAAGGACGGAGGAAGTAGCCTTAACCTAATTTACTCAGACCCGATGAAAAAGATGGGTATAGATACATCAAGGATCAAACCCATCAACACTACCTTTAAAGGAGTAATTCCAGGCGTTGAGGCCCGGCCCATGGGCTCCGTAACCCTGGAAGTAGTGTTCGGCTCGCCCAACAACTTTCAAAGCGAAGACTTGATCTTCGACATTGTACCCTTCCACAGTGGCTATCACGCCCTGCTCGGCCAAACAACGTTCGCTCGCTTTAACACCGTCCCACACTATGCATACCTCAAGCTCAATATGCCCGACCCTAAGGGGGTCATTACTGTCAACGACAATGCAAAGCGCTCTCTCCGAACTGAGGAACATGCGTTGGCCTTGGCAGCCAAATCTAATTACAGTGATGATCGGCAAGCTCCGATATCTGCCGTAAAGGCACGCAAGGTGGGGAAGCAAGCACGGCTTCAGTCCGAACTCTCAGAACCTTCCTCTTCCCTTAAATAGGGATTTGCCCCCCATCGCATAACCCTAGTACCAGCAAAGTATGTGCCAAGGAAGCACAACTTTGCACTTAAAATTCCATGGGAGTCTGTGGGGGAAAAAGGTAAGTGTTCGGCTGGACTGAACTATTACCATTACACTGTCTTCGGACACAATGCAGGCACTATGAAAGGGCCTGCCAAAGGCGTAAAGCCCATCCACACTTCGGCGACTTGTCAAGACCTTGTTTGCAAGATATGTTCGCTGAACATTACCACCCATTGAGGTGCACTTAGGCGCAGGAGTAAAAAAGCGGCAGGGCACATCGATTCACTAATCGAAGACCCCTCGTACAACCACTCCTCTAGAATTTCTTCTTTTTCACATACGTGTAAGCAGTTGCTTCGGCAATCCAAGCAATAAGAGTTGTTTAGAAAAATATAACATCATTATACATGTTTGTCTCGTTGTCCTTTTTGGCACATATTTTCTTTCTCCCTCTTCTCGTAAAACTGTTCGGTATGTTGCGATGCAACCGGCTAATAGACCGGGGGCTAGAGTTCAAAAAATAAAACCGCCTTACGAACATTTGCTTATGTGTTTGGCATCTTGGAATTCACTTTATATGCATTGGTTCTGAATTATGTCTTGGGTCAATAGTTGGGTTGCCCCGCTCTTGTGCTTGCTACTTTACGTTCCGCTAGTTAGGCTAAAAGGGCAAAGGGAGAACCTCTACGATTGTGTTTCTGGCTAGTCTGGTGAAGCACCTTAGAGGAGAAAGCCGAAAACCGATTGTCATGGTAAGCGAGAACCGGTCTGCGAATCCAAGCCTAAGTGTTATACTCACGACCTCGTCAGAGGTCATCCCATGTCATACGATGGGTTTGCTATTCGTACAAACCATGTGATATCGGTTTTAGCCGCGAATCGTCCGACTATCACAAGTCATCGGGGGCTAGTCACCAGCCTCCCGCAACCCTTTTTGTGCCCCTAAGGCTAAGTGAAAGCAATAAAGCACCATGGTCTGATTGCCTGGTCTGCCACACACTACCGCTTTCGGGTACCGATAATTCGGCTAAGGGTTATAGTGCGTAACTAGAGACAACCCACATAGTATCTACATGGGGGCTGAAGCCGACGACTTGCAACTTTCAATTTAAACGGCCACAAAGGAGTTATAAAGGAATGCAAAACATTAAAAATATGATAACCCATGCATAACAAATATACAAGCGTTCAAAAGTCTTATGACATATTACAACACATCTAATCGTACATATTCTCTTTCGAACACTGTGAATCTATCGCCCAGGCACCCTTTATTATTCCGAAGAAGTAAAGCTCGGGGCGCTGATGTTCCTTTTCAGGAGGCAGAGGAGCGGTGGCTATCTTCATAGGATAAAGCCCCAGCCAGTGCACTTTGGCCTTTGCAAAGGCCATCCGAGCTCCTTTGATGCAAGAGGAGCGCTTCAGTGCAGTGATCCGAGGCACGACGTCGACCAACTTCTGTACCAGTCCGAAGTAGATGCCCGGTAGTGGCTCGTTGGGCCATAGCCGGATGCAGTGATCCTTCATGTCCGGTTCCGCCATCCCGTGTAGCTCCATCAACTGCTTCAACAACTCAGTAAGGAGAGGAGAGCGCTCAGGGGCTTCGAACTGGGCCTAGAATAGACGAGCTTCATCTCCTTCTTCTCGCAAAGGATAGAGATGATTCCCGTCCGCCGCAGTCTTCTGAAGATCGGAGCAGGCGCCTGAGGAACGCCACACCTAGGTAAGCAACTCGAACATGCTCTCCCTGAAGACACACTTCAATAAGTATGGCTTACCATCTGTTATAGCCTTCGCCTCGCGAACTTGCTCTTCGAAAAACCTCCTATCCACCCGCTCCTTTTGGAGTTCGGTTTTCATGGTGGATAGTTCGGCAGCCTGCTCCTTGCCTTTCTGCTCAAGGGCCTCGCACTTGTGGCCGGCGTCCTTGAGCTCCTATTGGATCTCCTCCACTTGAGCCTCATGCTTGTCGCTAGTGGCCCTCAGGGCTGACAACATGGAACCCGCTTGTTCGGCCGCCACCCTCTCAACCGAAGCCTCCCGCTTCACATTTTGTAGCTCAGCCTGACCTTCTCCATTTCCTTCGTCGAGGCTATGTATGCATCAAGAATAAGAATACTACATCGACAGTAGGATAACCACAATTTTTTGGATACTGAGTAAGGATTACCTTGTGCCTCGTCGAATCTCTTGTTAAGAGCATCAAGCTCGTTTTCGGAGCTTTAGAGCTTCCGATTCAGTTCGTCTAGTTTGGCGGCATTCACAGCCACCATCGATGACGAAGCCTGCAAAAAAATCCTTATTAGGTTACATAATCTCAAAATTACCAAACTAACATCAATCTGATTCTATGGCCGGTCTTCTTTAGGGCTGGTTGGAACATTCCGAACATATAATTTGGTATATAGTTCAGACAATGATCCATGATTGACCCCTAGGTAAGTTTTTTTCAAACTTCCATAGGGCTCGGGGGCTGCCATGTATACAATGATGACACAAAGAAATTAATAGTTTGCAAATAAAGCGTCGCGTGGCTCACCCAAAAGCCCGTCAGGAGACCCTTGAAGTCCTCCTTCAGTCCATTGTCAACGGACTGAATGCTCTGCAATACCGCACCCATAAGGGTGCGGTGCTCCTCGGAGATGGAGGCACTCGACAGAGCTTCCCCCATGACTGGCCACCCATTGGTCGGTGGTGCCGGTGGTGATCAGACGACTCAATCATCGACCGGGGATTGAACCAGAACCCCCGGACGTGTCGTGTGCTCCAGAATGGTTCTAGGAGGAGACTGAACATCTACACGTCCGGTCTCCTCAGTATCCGGGTGGGGTCCCACCCCCGGTCTTCGGTGATCGAGGTGTTAGCCTCGACCATGATATCATCTCCCCTGCTGCTGGTGCCCAGCTCCATAGGAACATGCAGGGAGGATACCTCCGTAGTGTCCTTCGCGGCGCCCGGAGTAGTGGGATGCAACGCATTCCCGCTCTCCGCTAAATCGGCGGGCGGGGTCTTCCCCTCCGAAATCTGGTCCGTGGGGAGGACGTGCGGTGGGATGCATAATGAGAAAATGCTCGCATGTTAGTAACCCTCAAAGCCTATCAATAAAAGCCGAGGGAGTGTTCGGATCCTTACCTCTGAGTTGGGGGATTGACCCTCAGGCTCCTTCGTGGAACCCTCTCGAAGTCATCGGACTCAGTATCCGAGTTTGAACTGTCGTCGGACATGATTACCTGTGCCCCACGCGCTTTCTTTGGGGCAGGAGGGCGTGCCTCCTTTGTGGCGTCCGATGACGCCGCCCTCTTTCCTTCGTCCTCATCCTCATGCTCCTCTTGATTCGAGGAGACATGGGTTTCTTCGGACACAACCTCTGGCTGGTCCCTGATGTGTAGGCTTTCTTGGCCTGGTTTCTTATTCTTCTCTTTCTTCACAGGCACCTCGTAAGGCGCCTCGATGAGCATCTCCGCTAATAGCCTGGACCTGTTTTCTTCGTGCTGAGGCGCCGGGCAGTCGATGCCCGTGGCTTTGCTCAGCCATTTCTGCAAAGAATGATCGGAAAGATGTTTTAGAACTTCTTTATGAGAGATAGAGCCGATCAAACAGAGCTATGCTATACCTTGGAGGCAGGCTTGACGACGTGTAGACCCCGATACACCTCTTCGGCAGACCAATCCTTCTGCGACTTGAAAAGCACTTTCCACAACTTCTCTCGATTAGTGCGGAAGTGGTGCCAAATAGTGGACTCATCGTCGAGCTGACGAGCCCACAAGGGAGTATCCCGGCGCTGGTAGGGGAGGATGCCCCGCCGGAGCATGACCTAGACCATGTTGGTCAGCCCGATGTCGTTCTCGATCATGGAGCCAATGCGCTTCTGCAGGTCGCTCACCTCCTTGCTCGACCCCCAGTTGAAGCCCTTTCGGAGACACGAGGTTAGTCTAGTGGGGGGACTGAATCTGAATCTGGCTGGGGTAGCTTGACCTTCCTCCCTTGTCTCGGTGATATAAAACCACTCCTTCTGCTATACTTTGATGGTGTCAATGAAGGTGCCAGAGGGCCATATGACGTAGGTGAGCTTGCCGATGAAAGCCCGCTGCAGTCTGCATGTTCGCCTGCGACACACTTCGGCTTGATGTTAAACACCTTGAGCCAAAGACCGAAGTGTGGCTCGACCCACAGAAAAGCCTCGTGGACGAGGTTGAAGGCAAATATGTGCATGCAGGAGTTCGGTGGGAGGTCATGGAAGTCGAGGCCGTAGAAGAACATGAGCCCCCTGACGAAGGAGTGGAGTGGGAATCTCAATCCCCGAATGAAGTGGGGGAAGGAAGACCACCCTTTTGCCTGGCTTAGGAGTAGGGATCACTTGGTCCTTCGCCGGCGCATGGTGAGGGATGTTTGCGGGGAGGTAGCCGGCGTCTTTGAGGTCCCGGATGTCCTGGTCGGTGACCGTGGAAGCCTCCCACTTGCCGTTGGAGCTGGAGCCTGCCATGGATGAGATTGAAAGGGGGGTGATGGAGAACCTAGATCTGCGCTTGGAGGCTTAGAATAATGGGGAGGCAGAGGAGGCGAATGGGAAGGAGGGTTAGGCCTTGGGCTTTTCTTTACCTTTTATGAAGCTTATCCTTGTTTGGCCTCCCCTTGCTGCGCCATGAATCCCTCCGCTTCCCGAGACGTGCATGCCATTGCAAGCGCATGATTAAACATATCCCATATAAAACGGGACATGATCTGTGCATTGATAGATCATTTTGATGAAAACGGCCTCGAACCGAGAATCGAGTTATTGCAACTGGCTTGGCGGTCGTGGTGGGCCATGACCTTTCGTCAGAAAGGTCGTCAAGGGACGTTATTTTACCCCTTGACATTTGGCCTTCATGGCCAACCTATTCACAGTGTTTGGACACGCCTCTGTTCGGAAAACTACATGTCATCGGAGGCCGAACTAAACTCGGCGGGAAGAACTCACCTCGCAAGCCGAAGACTCTGATAATATGAAGCAATTGAAGCTGACACCCTTGGCGCTGGAGGCAAGTTAGGGGCTACTGAGGGAGTCCTGGATTAAGGGGTCCTGAGAAGCTGACATGTTTCTTATGGGCCGGACTGTATGGCCCGCTTACTGAACATTGGATCGATCGAAGGACATGTCTCTAGGAAGGAAGCTTCGAGAATCGTGGCTTGTCCTCCACGTTTAATGTAGCAAATAGGTATGTTTATCTCTTCGGCGTGTAACCGACCATGTAGTGAATAGGACAACTCATCTATGGTTTAGCTATTCTATCTCGAGGTAGATCAACTATGTAACCCACATATCATCTATACAATCAAGAAGGACGTAGGGTATTACCTCCATAGGAGGGTTTAAACCTGGTTAAACCTTGTCTCCTTCGTCTCCTATTACCAGCGATCCCAGTCTCACAGTTCAGGACCCCCTACCTAAGATCCGTCGGTTTTGACACAGACACCCTTATCCATGACATACGACCCATCAATTGGGAGAGGAATCCACCCATCAGGTGGTTTGGGCCACAGTTGAATTACCTTACTCATGAGTACTGATTTGACAGGGATCTCCACCACTGGCATTTTCCCTTTGACAATCTCTTTGACCAAATACTTTTGCATTTGAATATAAGACCACAGATAGCTGCACAAAAAGGTTTTTGATATATCTGATGGGGCGGTTGATTTACCAAATAGCATATCGTTCCTTAGGTTCCAGAACGCCATAGCAACATGATGATCATCACCCTAATTTCCTAGATTTGTTGGCAGGGCACCAACCAGTACATGCCATGGAAAAGAACGCATCTTGGGGGTGGGGACCTTGGTCTACCACACCAGATTCCAGAGCGGTCGATCTCCCTCGTGTTGCATGTTGCATGCACTGGGAGCATGCATCGCTACGTGGTTTTGCATTGCCAGGTGATACGCTGACTTGACTGAGAACTGCCCAAATTTGCCTGGAAACCAAGCCAGAAAATCATCCTGCCGACTTGGTGATGTCCGGATGCTTCTGATTATTTGGACATCCGCTGGCATAAATAATCTGTTTAGCAAATCGATGTTCCACACTCCATTGTTCAAGAAGTCGGAGACCTTGTTAAGCCTAGACTTCCCTTTCAGCGAGATTGGTTTGAGAGAAGGACCTTTTGGGATCCAAGGGTCCCTCCAGGTTCTGATCTTGTTCTCGTTCCCAACTCGCCAAATCATACCACGTTTCACTAGTTCTAGCCCATGCCCAATAGCTTTCCATGTAGGTGATCCATTGCCTGTAAATACTGTATCCACCAAATTCCCTGTAGGGAAATATTTAGCACCTAAGCAACCTTGCAACCATCCTTTTTGGATGTGAGATCAATCTTCATGCTTGTTTGGCAAGGAGATCTTGGTTATAAGCTTGCATGTCCTTGATGCCCATGCCACCCATGTATTTTGGTAGTACCATTTTATCCCATGCTAGCTGAGGGAGTCCTGAATTAGGGGGTCCTCGGATAGCTGACCTATTGTTATGGACCGGACTAGGAGGGCTACTTACCGAACACCGGAGGATTTGAAGGCCCAGTCTCCAAGATGGAAGCTTCAGGAAGCATGGCTTGTGCTCCACGTCTGATGTAATAATTAGGCATGTTTATCTTTTCGGCATGTAAGCGACCATGTGTAAACCCTAGGCATCCTCGACGTCTATATAAGCCGGAGGGTTTTAGGTTATAGGGACAAGACAACTCCTTTAGGGTTAGCTATACAATCTCGAGGTAGATCAACTCTGTAACCCCTTACATCATCAATACAACCAAGCAGGACATAGGGTATTACCTCAATTGGAGGGCCCGAACCTGGTAAACTCGTGTCCCCTTCGTATCCTGTTACCGTTGATTCTAGTCTCACAGTTCGCCCCCCACTACCCGAGATTCGCCGGTTTTGACACCGACACTAGCCACACCATTTTCCTCTTGCTTGCCTTCACTCCCCACCAGTATTGTGTAATGAGCTTAAACAAGTCATTGCATACCGATGAATGCAGTTTGAACACACCATAACATATGTGGTAATGGATTGAGCTACTGCCTTTATCAAAATTTCCTTACTTACCATGGACATATACCTCTTGCTCGAATCTACTAATTTCTTTGCTAATTTCCCCAGTAGAGGTTGTGGTAAACCTTTATGTATTCTTCCCTCTAGAACCGGAACTCCCAAGTACTTTGGCTCAAATATCTTCATGAGGACATCAATACCATTGCTACACCCATAGCCCCTGCTGCTATACATATTAGACCAATTACTAGAGTTCGAACACGCCAATTGAATTACGAGGTACTTTCGTTTCTTGGAAATCCTTCCAAAGTTCATGAACATAGGATGATGCCTAAATTAGATACTTTTGTTTTACTTATGAATGAAGGACATAGAATGGACAAGAAGGATGGCCATTCGAGCGAGAATAGGCATGGATAAGAAGATGCACATGTGGGAAGAACAATGGAGCTTCTAGTGGTGATTTTTGCACTTTGAAGCCACCATAACGATAGCATGAAGCTTTGGACAAAATATTCAAGATGCCACTGCACAAATTTCATCCATAAACTATTATAGGTGCTGCGCCACCTTATTTTTGGGCCAGGCCCATGTAATTTCGAAATACCACATTATAGGCTGTTTTTAGAGTCAGTATGTGTGGGGAAACTAAGTTAAGGTTGGTTTCGGACCCCTCCTTCAAGGGGTCATGAAATTCCCCTCTATTCCCCCATATATACAACCTAGGGCGCCGTTTAGACTTGGGTTTTGTTTAGATTAAAAGTTCGCCATAGCTGCAACTTCGCGTCCTTCGTTTGTGTTCTACGACCATACCAAGACGTCATAAAACCCCACTTTCATCAATAGAGCTTTCCTCTTTTCGCAATATCCAGATTGGAATTTCAGTTCCTTGCTTGTTCTTCATTTGCATGAAGGAAATAGACCCTCGTGGTCAGGTTGATCGTGCTTTGGCATGGTCAATAACCTCTCGGAGTTGGTTTAGCGATTGCTAAGGCGCGTCCTCCTCGCACGTTCATAGTCGAATCGTCAAAGTCTACTCCACCAAAAACGATAGTCACATCTCATTGGAAGACAGGGACACCTTCACCTTTATCAAGTGGTATCAGATTTCCAGGTTGCTCGATGAGATTTTATTTGTTTTTCGTAGTTTAGATCGCATTTGTTCTTCATACCTATAGTCCACGAAATAACCACAATTTTTTCGGGTTAGTTCATCCTATCCAAACCAATCTGAGCTTTTGCGTTTTTTGTTTGGTGATTTGCTTTGTTGAATTTGCGGTTGCATTGTTGTGTCGAGTTACTGGTCTTAGCGTCTAGTCTTTTAGAGTTTTGAGTTCTGTTCACAAGTTGTCACGCCACCGCCGCACCATCTTCATCGCTGCCATATACGACCACCACACAAGATACATCACCACTGCTATATACCACAACCGCATATTTGCCACCGATCTGAGTCCTTATGTACCACCACATATCCGCCGCAAATCCTAGTCCACCTCCATCATAGATTCGCCACCAGTGTATGTTCCACCACCCTGCATATATCCACCACTAGTCCAAGTTCCACCAGATTCATATCTGCCACCAATCCTAGTCCGAGTCTAGTATTTGCTGCTTCTTTTTTGATTTCCAGATCACACCATACTATGTGTCGTGATCAAGTTGGACTCCCTAACTTTCATGTTGGTCGCAATAGAGAAATAGGGAAGGTTTAAAAAAACTAAGTCTCAAAAATTCTGGCTAGGCGGTTTTTAGGCCATTCTAAGTCTCTTTCGGTAAAAATATGTTGTTGAGGAAAAAAATACAGAGCCCAAAAATAAAAAAATGCAAAAAAGAGATTTAGAGTGTGCTCCTCCCTTGTTTACGTGCACCACCATGATTTTGTTAGTGTTCTAGGCCTGCGTCGCTAGCATGCTCTAGCCTAGGACCAACACGATACCGTCGTTGAGCATTTATTCAACTTTGCATCTCTAAATTGATCATTGCTGACCCTTTTTGCTAGCGTGTTATAAGACATCCCAACTCCACATACTACTACTTCGCATGTTTGACACCACCTAGGGCAATCGCTTTATCCAAGCT
The DNA here is from genome assembly GCA_022496015.1 of Hordeum marinum. Classification (NCBI taxonomy): domain Eukaryota; kingdom Viridiplantae; phylum Streptophyta; class Magnoliopsida; order Poales; family Poaceae; genus Hordeum; species Hordeum marinum. Next base: position 183,956,618 of record CM039676.1, read on the forward strand.
TTGAGAGTTTTGACTACAACAATTGTTGATCACTGCCTGCTGCTAGGTAAGAACCGGTAAGAATTTGAGATTTGCTTGATGGATTTGTGACACACCACCACCACTGATGCTTGTGATCTGCGTTGGGTTTTCCGTGAAGAGGAACGGGTGATGCAACACAATATAGGTAAGTATTTCCCTCGTAGAGAACCAAGGTTTATCCAACCGATAGGAGTAGCAACCAACACCCATCTTCAGCCGCTACACACAAAGAAACAAACACTTGCACCCAATGCGGGCAAGAGGGCTGTCAATCCCCTTGGACTTGTTATTTGCAAGCTTGTAAGTAGTGTCATTGGTAGTAGATAATTATGAATTGCGAAATAAAATAAAAAGTAAATAAGAACAGCAAGGTACGAATAGACCCAGGGGCATAGTTTTCCCTAGTGGAATCTCTCATGAAAGTATACATACGATGGGTAAACACATTACTGTTGGGCAACTGACAGAAAAGCAGCTAATTATGCAATATTTATTCATGGCAATGATCATATGTATATATGCATCACGTCCATAAGTAAATAGGCAGACTCATGCCTGCACCTATTACTATTACTTCACCCATCAACCGCTACCCAACATGCATCTAGAGTATTAAGTAAAACAGAGTAATGCTTGGAGAATGATGACATGATGTAGAAAAAGAGAATTCAATTAATATGAACTAGACGCATCGTTTTATCCTTAGGGCAGCAATACAAAGACATATCTTGTCCCCTTCTGTCACTGGGATATAGAAACCCGTCAGATTGAACCCACCACAATGCACCCCTCTCACTGAAGATAGATCAATCTACTTGGCCAAAGCAAATCAACAGATCAAAGAGATTTACAAAGTTATGATGATCATGCACATAAGAATAATAATCGATTTCAGATAAGACTCAAATATTTATCATGAATAATCTGAACATAAACCCACAATTCATCGGATCCCAACAAACGCACCGCACAAAAGAATTACATCAGATAGATCAAAGGGAAGATGCGATGATCATTGTATTGAAGATCAAGAGAGAAAAAGAGAGATATATATCCATCTAGGTACTAACTACAGACCGATAGGTCTGTGGTGAACTACTCACACATCACCACGGGAGCAACAAGGATGATGCAGAGGCCCTCCGTGATCGATCCCCCCTCTGACTGGGCGCTGAAATAGGGCTCCATATGGGCACACGACAGAACAGAGACTTGCGATGGTAGAAAAAGTGTTTCGAGTGGCTCCCTAGGGGTTTTGGGATTAATGTGAATTTATAGGACAAAGAGGTACCCCAAGAGATAGCCGAGGGGAGCACGAGGCAACCAGATGTGCCCTGCCCCCTGGCCGGTCCTAGTTGCGTGGTGCTCCTCTCATGTGGCTTCTTGCCTCCTCCCGAAGCTTCCAGGTCTTCTTTTGGTCCAGAAAAAAATCACCAAAACGTTTCATGGAAATTCAACTTCGTTTGGTACTATAAACCTAAAAAGCCAAAAACACGCAAAAACTAGCAATTGGCACTAGGCATTGGGTTAATAGGTTAGTGCTAAAAAATTATATTAGTTGGTAAATAAATGCCTAAAAAGGTATCCAAGAATGGTAATATAATAGCATGGAACAATAAAATTTTTTATATACGTTGGAGACGTATCAACCACCACCACTTCCTAGTAGTTTGTAGGTTCATATTCTTGTGTTTTCCTATTTCTACTAACCACGCCAAGATCACAATTTGACAAGATCCACTGGGGGGCATGACCAACAAGGAGCTCCATGATAAATTTCAGCAAACGATGGGTGAACAGGTGGATGACTTGGTGACCATCTTGGGAGAGGCCATGGAGAAGTTAGATTGTTTGGAGAAGACGTTTGACACCAAGATGGATACTAAGTTCAATGAGGTGATTGCACGTCTACCACCACCAGTTGCACCTATCATACCTCTGCTACAACAACAACATCGTTCGGATTTCTTGGGATGAGTGCAACATGTGCCTATTTATCAAGGTCAAAATTTTGGTATCGTTGCTACTGTTGCGGCTTCTCTGGTTGATGTTGCTCCTGTCATTGCGCATAATGAGTATTATGATGGTGATTACAATGATGAGGGAGAGGTTGCTCCAAATCAGCACCAGAAGCAACCACCACCACAAGCACCAGGTCGTCCACATGGATACAATCGCAATGGTAGGGTTGCACCACCCCCTCAGGTACGGGATCATGACCATCTCCCCAAATTTAAATTGAATATTCGAACATTTGAGGGTAGATACGTTCATGATATATATCTTACTTGGGATTTAGAAATAGAACATCATTTTACCTGCTTACAATTTCCTAAGGATAGACATGTTGTTGTTGCTGTTTGTGCATTCACTAGTTCTGCATGTGTTTGGTTGTCTGAACATTGTAGAATACATCATGATAATAATACCCCTGCTACTTGGGCTGCTTTGAAAACTGCTATGTGTACTCGTTGGGTTCCACCATATTATCAACGTGAATTACTTCAAAAATTGCAGTGTTTAAGACAAGGAAAAATTCTTTAGAGGACTATTATCAGGAATTACAAACTAGCATGATTAGATGTGATATTGTTGAGGAAACCAAAGCTATGCTTGCATGTTTTATGGGTGGATTAAATAGGGAGATTTAGACTACTTTAGAGTATAAGGAGTATAACACTATCACTCATTTATTCCATCTTGCTTTCAAAGCTGAACATGAAGTGCGGGATCAATAGGCATTGGAAAGAACTAATTTTTCAGTAGGTCGAACTTCATCATGGACACCACATACCTCATCTTCATCCACAAGTCCTGCTACATCACCGCCTATTTCAACTGCCAACTCCAACCGTGATACCAGGAAACATGCACCTCCACCACCCTCCGCCAAGAGCACACTTTCGGGGCCTTCACAGAGCTCTTCGTCATCCATTGCATCAACATTGCAAACACATGAGGTCATATGTCATCATTGCAAGGGTGGAGGTCACTCTGCGAGAGAATGCCCATCTAAGCGTGTGATGATTATTACTAAGGATGGAGGATATGACTCCGATAGTGATTATAATGAGGAGACGTTGGTTCTTATTGCAAGTGAAGAACAGGGCGTATAGGATACTGAACAAGAGTCACAATACATGGCTACTAACTACACTGATGGGTATTGAAGTTTAGTTGCTCAACATGTTTTGAATGTGCAGGTTACACATGCTAAGATAAATCAGAGGCACAAATTTTTCCATGCAAAGGGAGTTGTGAAGGAACGTTCTGTTTGCGTCATCATCGATGAAGGGAGGTGCAACAATTGGCTAGCATGGAGATGGTGGAGAAGTTGTCTCTCACCATCATACCACATTCTCATCCATATTACATCCTATGGTTCAAACAATAGTGGCAACACGTACTGTTCATGTGCATTTTAGCATTGCTACATATTCTGATTATGTTGATTGTGATGTGGTACCTATGCAATCATGCTCTATTTCACTTGGTAGACCATGGCAATTTGATAAAAAAATTGTACACTATTGTACGAAAAATCAATATACTCTTGTTCATAAGGATAAAAATATAACTTTGCTTCCTATGTCTCCTGAACATATTGTGAAAGATGACATTGCTAGAGCTAGTAAAGAAAAATAGGAGCAAAGTAAGAGTGAAAATCAGATCGTGGCAAAGGAATTTGGGCAACATAATAAGCCTAATCAACCATCATCTAGTGTTGCATCTGAAATAAAATTGAAGAGTGGATGTTTATTGCCACTAAATTTGATATTACTAATTTTGATGTTACTACATCTGTTTGCTATGCTTTTGTGTGCAAAGAGGTATTATTTTCATTCGAGGATGTGCCTCCCTCTTTGCCTCCAGCCATCACTAACATCTTGCAAGAGTTCGCCGACGTCCTTCGATAGGACGTGCCACCGGGATTACCACCTATTAGAGGAATTGAGCATCTTATTGACTTACTTCCTGGTGCATCACTACCCAACCGTGCGCCATACCGTACCAATCTAGAGGAGAAGAAGGAGATTATGCATCGAGTACATGAGTTGTTCGACAAAGGTTATATACGTGAATCCCTTAGTCCTTGTGTTTTTCCTATTATTCTAGTGCCAAAAAAGGATGGTACATCACGTATGTGTGTTGATTGTAGAGGCATTGATAATATTACTATTCGTTATCCTCATCTTATTCCTAGGCTAGATGATATGCTTGATGAATTAAGTGAATTTACAATATTCTCCAAAGTTGATTTGCGTAGTAGATACCATCAAATTCATATGGAATTGGGAGATGAATGGAAAACATCATTTAAAACTAAGTTTGGATTATATGAGTGGTTAGTCATGCCTTTTGGGTTAACTAATGCACCTAGTACTTTCATGAGATTAATGAACGAGGTTTTACGTGCTTTCATAGGATGATTTGTGGTAGTCTATTTTGATAATATACTGATTTAGAGTAGATCTTTGGAGGAACACTAGGAATATTTATGTGTTGTTTTTATTGCTCTACGTGATGCACGTTTGTTTGGTACCCTTGAGAAGTGCACCTTTTGCACTGACTGAGTATCTTTCCTTGGCTATGTTGTTACTCCATAGGGAATTGTAGTTGATAACACCAAGATTGAAGCTATTGAGAATTGGCCGCAAGTCAAAACGGACGCACAAGTGAGGAGTTTTCTTGGCCTCGCTGATTTGTATAGGCATTTTGTGAGAGATTTCAGCACCATAGCTGCACCTCTCAATGATCTTACAAAGAAGGACGTGCCTTTTTCTTGGGGTACCACACAGGAAGAAGCCTTCACGGTATTGAAATATAAGATAACGCATGCTCCCTTACTCCAACTTCCTGATTTTAATAAGACTTTTGAGCTTAAATGTGATTCTAGTGGAATTGTGTTAGGACATGTGATATTACAAGATGGTAAACCTGTTGCATTCTTTTCTGAAAAATTGAGTGGGCCTGGTCTTAATTATTCTACTTATGATAAGGAATTATATGCTCTTGTTAGTACTTTGGAAACATAGCATAAATTATTTATGGCCCAAAGAATTTGTTATACATTCTGATCAAGAATCTTTGAAACGTATTAAAGTCTAGCAAAATTAAACCATAGACATGCTAAATGGTTTGAATTCATTGAAACTTTCCCTTATGTCATTAAACACAAGAAGGGAAAATAAAATGTTATTGCGGATGCGTGGTCTTGTTGTTATAGTATGCTTTCACCACTTGAATTTAAAATATTTGGCTTGGAGACCATCAAAGATCAATATGTGCATGATGTTGAATTTAAAGATGTGTTGCAGAATTGTAAGGAAGGGAGAACATGGAACACGTTTGTCATTAATGATGGATTTGTGTTCCATGCTAACAAGCTATGTATTCCAGCTAGCTCCGTTCATCTTTTGTTGTTGTGTGAGGCGCATGGAGGAGGATTAATGGGACACTTTGGCATGAAGAAGACAGTGGATGTACTTGCTACACATTTCTTTTGGCCCAATATGCGACGAGATGTTGATCATTTTGTTGCTCGCTACACTACATGTCAAAAAGCTAAGTCACGACAAAATACTCATGGTTTATATATACCTTTGCCTGTACCTAGTGTTCTGTGGGAAGATATATCTATGGTCTTTGTTTTAGGTTTACCTCGAACAAAGAAGTGGAGGGATAACATATTTGTTGTCATGGATAGATTTTTAAAATGGCACACTTTATAACATGTCATAAAAGTGATGCTACTGCTGATTTCTGCTTTTGTGAAATTACATGCTTGCATCGTGTGCCATATACAATTGTTTCAGGTCATGATGCTAAAATTCTTATCCACTTTTGGAGATGTTTATGGGCTAAGTTGGGGACTAAACTACTTTTTAGTACTACATGTCACCCTCAAACTGATGGACAAACTAAAGTAGGTAGTAGGTCATTATCTACTATGCTTAGGGTTGTTTGAAGAATAACCTAAAAATGTGGGAAGAATGCTTGCCTCATATTGAATTTTCTTATAATCGTTTGCTGCATTCTACTACTAAGATGTTCCCTTTTGAAGTTTGCGTATGGATTCCTACCTCGTGCACCTATTGATTTGTTACCTCTTCCATCTTTGAGAAGGTTAATTTTGATGCTAAACAACATGCTAAAATGATCTTAAAGGTGCATATGTTAACTAAGGAAAACATTGAGCGTATGAATGCTAAATATAAACTTGCTAGAGATGAGGGTACAAAACATGTTGTCTTTGCACCTGGAGATCTTGTTTTGTGTAAGGATAGGTTTCCTGATTTGCGCAAGTCAAATCCCATGCCATGTGCTGATGGTCCTTTTAAGGTGATAGAAAATAAATAAATGATAATGCATATAAACTTGAGCTGCCTTCAGATTTTGGGGTTAGTCCCACTTTAACATTGCAGATTTGAAGCCTTATTTGGGCGAGGAAGATGAGTTTCCATTGAGGACGACTTCATTTCAAGAAGGGGAGGGTCATGAGGACATCAATACCATTTTACACCCACAACCCCTGTTGTTGTACATACTGGACCAATTACTAGAGCTCATGCACACCAATTGAATTACCAGGTGCTTTTGTTTCTTGGAAATCCTTCCAATGTTCATGAACATATGATGGTGCCTAAATTAGATAATTTTGTTTTACTTATGAATGAAGGACCTAGCATGGAAAAGAAGGATGGCCATTGGAGTGGGAACAAGAATGGAGAAGAAGGTGCGCGCGCAGGAAAGACTAATAGAGCTTCTAGTGGTCATTTTCGCACTTTGAAGCCACCATAATGAGAGCATGAAGGTTTGGACGAAATTTTCAGGATGCCACTTCACAAATTTAGTCCATAGGCTATTATAGGTGCTGCACCACCTTATTTTTAGGCCAGGCCCATATAATTTCTAAATACCACATTATAGGCTCTTTTTAGAGTCCGTATGTGTGGGGAAACTGAGTTAGGGTTAGTTTTGGACCCCTCTTCCAAGGGGTCACAAAATTCCCCTCTATTACCCCATATATACAACCCTTAGGGTGCCATTTATACTTGGGTTTTATTTAGGTTAAAAGTTTGCCATAGCTGCAACTTCGCGTCCTTCGTTTGTGTTCTATGACCAGACCAAGACGTCACAGAACCCTACTTTCATCAATAAAGATTTCCTCTTACATTCGTAATATGTAAATTGCAATTTTAGTTTCTTACCCGTTCTTCATTTGCATGCAGGAAATAGACCCACGTGGCCAGGTTGATCGTGTTCCGGCATGGTCAATAACCTCTCGAAGTTCATTTAGCGATTGCTAAGGTGCGGTGTCCTCACAGGTTCTTAGTCGGATCTTTAAAGTCTACTCACCAAAAACGATAGTCACATCTCATCGAAAGACACAGACAACTTCGCCTCTATCATACCTCCTGGGTCATTTCAAGTATGTGTTTAACTTCCTCGGAGACCAACCTTTTTTTACTGTGAACTATAGGGAACCCCCCCGAACATTTCAAACTTTATTGCAACATTGAAATGTTACAAGATACAATGATTACTAGTAGTAATCAGAAAGCTAACTAAGATAAAAGAAAGGAAACCAAAGACCTACTACATGTAACCCCTCAAGCAGGTAGGTAGGAAATCCATCTCAGTAACTCATCTTTGAAGGCTGATTTAAGCCTGTACTACATAAGAGACATATCATGGTTAAAGGCACTACTCCATTTATTAAAACTTGGCCTCTCATGTCTGAAGACCTTGCCGTTCCTGATTATCCAAATGTTCCAACATGCCACAAACACAACCTCGGTGAAGAATGGCTTTGAAAAATCCATCCTAGCATGTGTAACACTTGCCTCCATCTCATCACCGTACAACCAGGATATTTGAAGAAAATTCCAGATTCCGACACTAAAATTGCACTAAAAAGAGTTGATTTATGGTTTCCCTTGTTTGTAGATGACACAACACATTTTGTGCCACCATCAATGTGCCAGTGCCTTCTTTCAACCATATCTTTTGTGTTGACCCTGTCCATGATCAGCATCCAAGAAAATACTTTTATTTTCATGGTACATGTAGATTTCCAGATCCATGACAACAAAGGATTGAAAGACTGATTAGAGTGAATCAATGAGTAGAAATATTTTGGCTTGTAAGACTTGACAAAGCCCTTCCAGTACTAGATATCTTTCTCCCCCTCCACTCTAGGATGAGTGATCACGAGAGCTTGAACAGTCAACAGCTCAGCATAAGCCTGCTCAGACAGAGGCAGGTGGAACAACTCCGAGATATCAGTGATACTAAAAGCCTCCTTCACAGTTATCCAGGAATCTTTAACATATGAGAACAACCTAGGGAACCTTTACTTCATTGTATTAACTGAGTTGCCAAATTTCCACCTATCAGACCAAAACAAAGCAGTGCCACCAGCATTAATGTGAACCCAAGTGCTATCCCTAAAGTGATCCATTATTTTGCAAATATCCCTCCCCCAAAAAGAGCGGGAATTGCTTGTTGCCCCTAGGACTCTATCATGGTTACAGGAGTCCCAAATTGGAGATACCCATGGCACATACAACTTGTTAAAGAACTTATTAGCATGCTTTAAAGAAGAACCATATTCTACACACCCATATTCTTGATTCCCACCCCCTTATTCTTAGGTCTACAAATCAAACCCCATGCAGCTAGTGAGGGGCAGGTTCATCTGTATGCTTTCTCCATAAACATTGTCTTTCGATTCTTTCTAATTGCTTAAGGATACCAGGAATTGACAAGCTACTGAGATAATTTTTTTTGGCATGGAGGATAGAGCAGAATTCAACAATTGCAACCTTTCTCCCTGATTCAGAAAATAAGAACTGGGAGTCATTCTTCTCTCCATACAATCCACCATGGGCATAAAATCACTCATCTTAGGCCTAGTAGTCCCCACAGGCAACCCAAGGTAAGTAAAAGGCATTGTGCCCACCTAACAACCAAACTATGCTGCCATCTTAGCAATGGAGGTGTCATCCACATTAATTGGTACCATGGAGGAGTTGTGATAGTTCACATCCAGCCCAGTGGAAGTAGAGAAAACCTTCAACATATCCTTGAGAGCCAAAAATATGTGCTTTATCAGTAGGAAGAATGATCAGAGTATCATCGACATACTGCACTATTGGATAGTCCTGGTCATGCCATGGGATTGGCAGATGCAGGTACCCCTGCCTGAACATATCATTTACTACTTATTGCAACAAATTAGCAGCAATCACAAAAATTAATGGGGGCAAAATGGATCACCTTGCCTCACCCCCTTCTTACATAGAAACTGTCTACCAGGGACTCCATTCAATAAAACAGAGGAAGTACCTATAGAAAGGAGCTTATTGACCCACATTATCCATCTATAGTTGAAACCTTTGAATTTTAGAATTTGGATAATTGCCTCATGCTCAATGGAGTCAAAAGCCTTTTCAAAATCTAGTTTCAGAATTATAATATGCCTCTTTTACTGGTGACACTGTTACAGATATTTGAAAGTCTAGCCAGTACAATCCTGAATAGTTATGCTTTTAATAAAACCATACCGATTTTTATGTATACAATTCATTATGATTTTCTGGAATCTGTTTGCATCCATCTTAGATACAAAAACTTTAAACCCATACCAGTAAGGGATATGGGTCTGTAGTCCTCCACCTCTTCAAGAGCTAACTGTTGGAAATATGCCCTAGAGGCAATAATAAAATGGTTATTATTATATTTACTTGTTCACGATAATTGTTTGTTATCCATGCTATAATTGTATTGACTGGAAACACATTGCATGTGTGGATACATAGACAACACTTTGTCCCTAGTATGCCTCTAGTAGACTAGCTCGTTGATCAAAGATCGTCAAGGTTTCCTAGCCATTGACATGAGATGTCATTTGATAATGAGATCACATCATTGGGAGAATGATGTGATGGACAAGACCCAAACTATAAACATAGTATATGATCACGTCAGTTTATTTCTATAGTTTTCTGCATGTCAAGTATCTGTTCCTATGACCATGAGATCACGCAACTCACTGACACTGGAGGAGTGTCGTATGTGTATCAAACGTCGCAACGTAAATGGGTGACTATAAAGTTGCTCTACAAGTATCTCTTAGAGTGTCTGTTGAGTGGGTATGGATCAAGACTGGGATTTGTTACTCCGTGTGACGGAGAGGTATCTCATGGCCCACCCGGTAATACAACATCACAACAAGCCTTGCAAGCAATGTGACTAAAGTGTTAGCCATGGGATCTTGTATTACGCAATGAGTAAGGAGACTTGCCAGTAACGAGATTGAACTAGGTACAGAGATACCGGCGATTGAATCTCGGGTAAGTAACATACCGAAGAACAAAGGGAACATCATACAGGATTAACTGAATCCTTGACATAGAGGTTCAACCAATAAAGATCTTCATAGAATATGTAGGAACCAATATGGTCATCTAGGTCCCGCTATTCGTTGTTGACCGTAGAGGTGTCTCGGTCATGTCTACATAGTTCTTGAACCCGCAGGGTCTGCACACTTAAGGTTCAGTGACGTTTCAGTAATATAGAGTTATGTATGGTGGTGAACGAAGGTTGTTCGGAGTCTCGAATGAGATCCCGGACGTCACGAGGAGCTCCGGAATGGTTCGGAGGTAAAGGTTGATATATAGGATGTCCTGTTTTGGTCGTCGGAAAAGTTCCGAGCTCATCCGTAGTGTACCGGGAGTGCCGGGAGGGTACCACGGGACCATCGGGAGGGGTATTTCGACCCAAGAGGCTACATGGTCTATGGGAGGAGGTTTACCAGCCCTTAGTGGGCTGGCCAAAGCCCCACAAGAAGACCATGCAGCTAGGGTGGGAAATCCCAAGGGTGGAAGGAGGCCCAAGTGGGAAAGGAGGAGTCCTAGTCCTACTAGGAGTGGAGGAGGAGGAGTCCTCCCCCCACTTCGGCCGAACTAGGGTTGGTTCCCTTGGGGGCAAAGTCTCCTCCCTCCCCCCTCCTATATATACTAGAGGCTTTAAGGGTTTTTGACACAGAAAAACAGCCACATGCTACCCTCTCCTCTAGATCGTAGTATCTCCTCTAGATCGGTTTCAGCAGTGCTTAGGCGAAGCCCTGCTGGAATAGCTCCACCACCATCGCTGCAACATCGTCGCACTGCCGGAGAACTCGTCTACTTCTCCGCTCCCTCTTGCTGGATCAAGAAGGCGGAGATCGTCATCAAGCTATACGTGTGCTGAACGTGGAGGTGCCGTCTGTTCGGCGCTAGATCGGGACGGATCGTGATTGGATCACGGGACGCTCAACGATTTGGATCGCAAAGACGTTCGACTACATCAACCGCGTTTCTTAACGCTTCCCGCTTAGCAATCTACAAGGGTATGTAGATCCACTCTCCCTCTCGTAGATGCTCATCACCATGGATAGATCTTGTGTGTGCGTAGGAATTTTTTTGTTTCCCATGCAACGTTCCCCAACAGTGGCATCATGAGCTAGGTCTATGTGTAGATGAGATCTCAAGTAGAACACAAAGGAGTTTGTGGGAGTTGATGCTTAGATTGCTTCCTCCATTGGCTTTGTTTTGGTTCAGCGGTATTGTGGAATGAAGCGGCCCGGACCAACCTTACTCATACGCTTACGAGAGACCGGTTCCATCGACTAACGTGTAACTTCGTTGCACAAAGATGGCTGGCGGGTGTCTGTTTGTCCTACTTTAGTTGGATCGGATTCGACAAAGGCGTTCCTTGAGAAGGTTGAAAAGCTACTTATGTATCACCGTTGTGGTTTTTGCGTAGGTGAGAATTGTTCTTGCTAGATACCCGTAACAACCACGTAAAACTTGCAACAACAATTAGAGGACGTCTAACTTGTTTTTGTAGAGTATGTTGTGATGTGATATGTCCAATTACATGATGAGATATATGTGATGTATGAGATGATCATGTGTTGTATAGAATATCATGACTTGCATGTCGATGAGTACGGTAACCGACAAGAGGCATAGGGTTGTCTTTAATTATTTTCTTCGTTTTGCTTTACTTTATCGCTATGAGTTAGCAATAGTCGTGGAAGCAATAGTCAGTGTGACAACCCCGATGGTGACATGTTGATGGAGATCATGGTGTCATGCCGGTAACGATGGAGACCATGCCGGTGCTTTCAAGATGGAGATCAAAAGCACAAGTTCATGGACATATCATGTCACTTATGATTTGCATGTGATGTTAATCCTTTCATGCAACTTGTTTTGCTTAGGACGATGGTAGCATTATAAGGTGATCCCTCACTTAAATTTCAAGATAAATTGTGTTCTCCCCAAGTGTGCACCGTTGTGAAAGTTCGTCGTGTCAAGACACCACGTGATGATCGGGTGTGATAGACTCTACATTCACGTACAATGGGTGCAAGCCAGTGTTGCACGTGCGCAACACTCGGGTTAAACTTGATGAGCCTAGCATGTACAAACATGGCCTCGGAACACAAGAGACCGAAAGGATGAACATGAGTCATATAGTAGATATGATCAACATGATGATGTTCACCATTGAAACCACCTCAACTTACGTGATGATCGGGGTTGAGTTGGTGAATTTGGATCATGTATCACTCAGATGACCTAAGGGATGTCAATTTGAGTGGGAGCTTTAGTAATTTGATTAACTAAACTCATTATCTTGAACAATAGTCTTAGTAACCATTGCATATTTATGTTCTAGATCAATGGATCGCGCAGTAGCACCCCTGAATTTTAATGCGTTCCTAGAGAAAGCTAAGTTGAAAGATGATGGAAGCAACTTTGTAGACTAGGCCCATAATCTGAGGATTATCCTCATGGCTTCCCAGAAGGCATATGTCCTTGATGTACCGCTTGGTAAACAACCCGCTGACATGTCATCTGAAGACGTTAAGAACGCTTGGGAGGCACGTTTTGGAGATTACTCAATAGTTCAGTGTGCAATATTGTATGGCTTAGAACCTGGACTTCAAAGACATTTTGAACATCATGGAGCATATGAGATGTTCCAGGAGTTGGAATTTATATTTAAGAAGAATGCCCGTATCGAGAGGTATGAGATCTCCGATAAGTTCTATGCTTGCAAAATGGAGGAGAACGGGTCTATCCGTGAACATATACTCATAATGTCTGGGTATATGCCCCATTTGGCGGAGTTAGGGTTGCCCCTTCTGCCGGAGGCGATCACTGACAGAGTTCTTCAATCATTGCCACCTAGCTACAAAAGCTTCGTGCTGAACTATAACATGCACGAGATGAACAAGTCAGTCGCCGAGCTGTTTGCGATGCTGAAAGTCATTGAGTCTAAAATCTAGAAAGAACATCAAGTGTTGATGGTAAATAAAACCACTAGTTTCAAGAAGAATGGCAAGGGGAAGATGGGTAACTCTAAGAAGAGTGGCAAAGCAGTTGCTCCTCCCTTGAAGAAACCCAAGGCTGGACCCAAGCCAGAAACTGAGTGCTTTCATTGCAAGGGAACTGGTCGCTGGAAGCGGAACTGCCCCAAGTATCTAGCTGACAAGAAGGCGGCTAACAACAAACAAGGTTTATATGATATACATGTTATTGATGTGTACCTTACCAACTCTCGTTGTAGTGCCTGGGTATTTGATACCGGTTCAGTTGCTCACATTTGCAACTCAAAACAGGAACTACAGAATAGATGAAGGCTGGCAAAGGACGAAGTGACGAAGCACGTGCGAAATGGTTCCAAGGTTGATGTGATCACCATTCACACGATCACTCTTCGATTACCATCGGGATTAGTGATGAACCTGAATAATTGTTATTTAGTGTCTGCGTTAAGCATGAACATTATATCTGGATCTTGTTTATTGGGAGACGGTTACTCATTTAAATCAGAGAATAATGGTTGTTCTATTTATATGAGTAATATATTTTATGGTCATGCACCCAATGTCGGGAGTTTATTCATATTGAATCTTGATAGTGATGATACACATGCTCATAACATTGATGCCAAAAAATGTAGAGTTGATAATGATAGTACCACTTTCTTGTGGCACTGCCGTTTAGGTCATATTGGTGTAAAACGCATGAAGAAGCTCCATGCTGATGGACTTTTGGAGTCACTTGGTTTTGAATCACTTGACACATGTGAACCATGCCTCATAGGCAAGATGACTAAGACGCCGTTCTCTGGAACAATGGAACGGGCAAGTGACTTGTTGGAAATCATACGTATTGATGTGTGCGGTCCGATGAACATTGAGGTGCATGGTGGATATCGTTATTTTCTCACCTTCACTGATCATTTAAGTATATATGGGTATATTTACTTGATGAAACACAAGTTTGAATCGTTTGAAAAGTTCAAGAAATTTCAGAGTGAAGTTGAGAATCATCATAACAAGAAGATTAAATTCCTGCGATCTGATCAAGGAGGTGAATATCTGAATTATGAGTTTGGTAGCCACTTAAGATAGTGTGGAATTGTTTCACAATTGACACCGCCTGGAACACCACAACGTAATGGTGTCTCCGAACGTCGTAATCGAACCTTATTGGATATGGTGCGTTCTATGATGTCTCTTGCTGATTTGCCACTATCGTTTTGGGGTTATGCATTAAAGACAACTGCATTCACTTTAAATAGGGCACCATCGAAATCCATTGAGACGACACCATATGAACTGTGGTTTGGCAAGAAGCCAAAGTTGTCGTTTCTTAAAGTTTGGGTATGTGATGCTTATGTCAGAAAGCTTCAGCCTGAAAAGCTGGAACCCAAAGTGGAGAAATGCGTCTTCATAGGATACCCAAAAGAGACAGTTGGTTATACCTTCTATCTCAGATCCGAAGGCAAAGTGTTTGTCGCTAAGAACAGAACATTTCTAGAGAAAGAGTTTCTCTCGAAAGAATTGAGTGGGAGGAAAATAGAACTTGATGAGGTTGTTGAACCTTCGATTTAACCAGAGAGTAGCGCAACGCAGAAAGATGTTTCTGTGGAGCCTACAACAGTTGAAGAGGAAGTTACTGATGATGATCATGAAACTTCGGATCAAGTTACTATTGAACCTCGTAGGTCGACAAGGGCGCGTACTACTCCTGAATGGTACGGCAACACTGTCTTGGAGGTCATGTTGTTAGACAATGATGAACCTACAAGCTATGGAGAAGCGATGATGAGCCCAGATTTCGAGAAATGGTTAGAGGCCATGAAATCTGAGATGGGATCCACGTATGAAAACAGACTATGGACTTTGGAAGTATTACCTGAAGGGTATAAGGACATTCAGAACAAATGGATCTTTAAGAGGAAGACGAACGCGAACGGTAATGTCACCGTCTATAAAGCTCGACTTGTGGCAAAGGTTTTTTCACAAGTTCAAGGAGTTGACTACGATGAGACCTTCTCACCCATAGCGATGCTTAAGTCCACCAGAATCATGTTAGCAATAGCTGCATATTTCGACTATGAAATTTGGCAAATGGATGTCAAAACAACGTTCCTTAACGGTTTCCTTAAGGAATAGTTGTATATGATACAACCGGAAGGTTTTGTCGATCCAGAGAATCCTGACAAAGCTTGCAAACTCCAGTGATCCATTTATGGACTGGTGCAAGCATCTTGGAGTTGGAATCTGCGCTTTGATGAGGTGATCAAAGCGTTTGGGTTTATACAAGTTTACAGAGAAGCTTGTATTTACAACAAAGTGAGTGGGAGCTCTATAGCGTTTCTAATATTATATGTGGATGACATATTGCTAATTGGAAACAATATAGAATTGCTGGAAAGCGTGAAGGAATATTTGAACAAGAGTTTTTCAGTGAAGGACCTAGGAGAAGCTGCTTTCATGTTAGGCATTAAGATCTATAGAGATAGATCAAGACGCTTAATAGGAATTTCACAAAGCACATAATTTGATAAAGTTTTGAAGAAGTTCAAAATGGATCAGTCCAAGAAGGGGTCTTTCTTGTGTGACAAGGTGTGAATTTGAGTAAGACTCAATTCCTAGTGACTTCAGAAGATAGAGAGAACATGAGTGTCGTCCCCTATGCTTCAGCCATAGGCTCTATGATGTATGCAATGCTGTGCACTAGACCCGATGTCAGGCTTTCCATAAGTATGACCGGAAGGTTTCAATCTGATCCTCGAATGGAGCACTGGACGGTGGTCAAGAATATCCTTAAGTACCTGAAAAGTACTAAGGAAATGTTTCTCGTTTAAGGAGGTGATCAAGAGCTCATCGTAAAGGGTTACGTCGATGCAAGCTTTGACACAGATCCGGATGACTCTAAGTTGCAAACCGGATATGATTTTATTCTTAATGGGGGAGCGGTAAGGTGGTGTAGTTCCAAGCAGAGCGTGGTAGCCGATTCTACATGCAAAGCGGAGTACATCGCAGCCTCAGAGGCAGCGAAGGAAGGTGTCTGGATGAAGGAGTTCATGACAGATCTTGGAGTTGTGCCCAGTGCACTGAATCCAGTGGATCTGTTCTGTGATAACACAGGTGCCATTGCCCTAGCCAAGGAACCAAGGTTTCACAAGAGGACCAGACACATAAAGCGATGCTTAAATTCCATCCGTGAGTACATCAAGGAGGAGGACATAAATATTTGCAATGTGCACACGGATCTAAATGTTGCAGACCTGTTGACTAAACCTCTTCCAAGTGCTAAACATGATCAACACCAGAACCATATGGGTGTTCGATTCATTACAATGTAAATCACATAGTGATGTGATCTACATTATTAACTCTAGTGCAAGTGGGAGTTTGTTAGAAATATGCCCTATAGGTAATAATAAAATGGTTTATTATCCATGCTATAATTGTATTGATTGGAAACACATTGCATGTGTGGATACACCATAGACAACACTTTGTCCCTAGTATGCCTCTAGTAGACTAGCTCATTGATCAAAGATGGTCAAGGTTTCCTAGCCATTGACATGAGATCTCATTTGATAACAGGATCACATCATTGGGAGAATAATGTGATAGACAAGACCCAAAATATAAACATAGCATATGATCGTGTCGGTTTATTGCTATAGTTTTCTAAATGTCAAGTATCTGTTCCTATGACCATGAGATCATGCAATTCACTAACATTGAAGGAGTGCCTTGTGTGTATCAAACGTCGCAACGTAACTGGGTGACTATAAAGGTGCTCTACAGGTATCTCCGAGAGTGTCTGTTGAGCGGGTATGGATCAAGACTGGGATTTGTTACTCCGTGTGATGGAGAGGTATCTCAGGGCCCACTTGGTAATACAACATCACAACAAGCCTTGCCAGCAATGTGACTAAAGTGCTAGCCACAGGATCTTGTATTACATAACGAGTAAAGAGACTTTATAGTAACGAGATTGAACTAGGTATAGAGGTACTGACGATCAAATCTCGGGCAAGTAACATACTGAAGAACAAATGGAACATCATACGAGATTAACTATATCCTTGACATAGAGGTTCGACCGATAAAGATCTTCATAGAATATGTAGGAACCAATATGGGCATCCCGGTCCTGCTATTGGTTGTTGACCGTAGGGGTGTCTCGGTCATGTCTACATAGTTCGCGAACCCGCAGGGTCTGCACACTTAAGGTTCGATGACTTTTCGATAGTATATATAATGTACGGTGGTGACTAAAGGTTGTTCGAAGTCCTGGATGAGATCCCGGACGTCGTGAGGAGCTCTGGAATGGTCCGGAGGTAAATATTGATGTATAGGATGTTCTATTTTGGTCGCTGGAAAAGTTTCAAGCTCATCGGTAGTGTAGCGGGAGTGCCGGGAGGGTACCGGGGGACCATCGGGAGGGGTATTTCGACCCAAGAGGCTACATGGGCTGTGGGAGGAGGTTACTAGACCTTAGTGGGCTGTCCAAAGCCCCGCAGGAAGCCCATGCGGGTGGGGTGGAAAATCCCAAGGGTGGAAGGAGGCCCAAGTGGGAAAGGAGGAGTCCTAGTCCTACTTGGAATGGAGGAGGAGGACTCCTCCCCCCACTTCGGCCGAACTAGGGTTAACCCCCTTGGGGGCCAAGCCTCCTCCCTCCCCTCCTCCTATATATACTAGAGGTTTTGAGGGTTTTTGACACAGAAAAACAGCCACATGCTACCCTCTCCTGTAGATCGCAGTTTCTCCTCTAGATCGGTTTCAGCAGTGCTTAGGCGAAGCCCTACTGGAATAGCTCTACCACCATCGCCACAACACCGTTGCTCTACCAGAGAACTCATCTACCTCTCCGCTCCCTCTTGATGGATCAAGAAGGTAGAGATCGTCATTAAGCTGTACGTGTGCTGAACGCAGAAGTGCCGTCCGTTCCGCGCTAGATCGGGACGGATCGTGATTGGATCGCGGGATGCTCGGCAATTTGAATCGCGAGGACATTTGACTACATCAACCGCATTTCTTAATGCTTCCCACTTAGCGATCTACAAGGGTATGTGGATTGATACATCTCCAACGTATCTATAATTTTTGCTTGTTCCATGCTGTTATATTATCATTCTTGGATGTTTTACAATCATTTTACCACAACTTTATATTATTTTTGGGACTAACCTATTAACCTAGAGCCGAGTGCCAGTTCCTGTTTTTTCCTTGTTTTTGGGTTTTATAGAAAAGGAATAACAAACGGAGTCCAAATGGAATAAAAATTTACGGTGATTTTCTTGGACCAGAAGAGACCCACGGAGCATCCGAGTTGGGCCAGAAGACCCACGAGGCCGTCACAAGCCTTAATGGCGCGACCACCCCCCCTAGGCGTGCCCTGTAGGCTTGTGACTCCCTGGTGGCCCATCCAGACTTATTTCCACCGCCATAAATTCCTATAAATACCAAAAAACCCAACATAGAACCTAGATCGGGAGTTCCGCTGCCGCAAACCTCTAGAGCCACGAAAAACCAATGGGGAGCCCATTCCGGCACCCTGCCGGAGGGGGAAATAATCACCGGAGGTCATCTTCATCATCCCGACGCTCTCCATGAGGAGGAGGGAGTAGTTCACCCTTGGGGCCGAGGGTATGTACCTGTAGCTATGTGTTTGCTCTCTCTCTCTCTCTCGTGTTCTTGAGATGGCACAATCTTGATGTACCGCGAGCTTTGTTGATATAGATTGAATCATATGGAGTTTTCCCCTCTCTATCTTGTTGTGATGAATTGAGTTTTCCCTTTGAAGTTTACTTATCGGATTACTTTAAGGATTTGAGAACACTTGATGTATGTCTTGCGATGGGATATGTGTGGTGACAATGGGATGTTCTATTGATACACTTGATGTATGTTCTGGTGATCAACTTGCGGGTTCTGTGACCTTGGGAATCTATGCATAGGGGTTGGCACACGTTTTTGTCCGGACTTTCCGGTAGAAACTTTGGGGCACTCTTTGGAGTTCTTTGTGTTGGATTGAATATAATGATTCTGAAATTGTGTGACGCATATTGTATAATCAAGCCCATGGGTACTTGTGGTGACATTGGAGTATCTAGGTGACATTAGGGTTTTGGTTGATGTGTATCTTAAGGTGTTATTTTAGTATGAACTGTAGGGCTCTTTGTGACACTTACAGGGACAACTCATAAGATTGATCAGAAAAGATAACTTTGAGGTGGTTTCGTACCCTACAATAATTTCTTCGTTAGTTCTCCGCTATTTGTGACTTTGGAGTGAACTCTTTGTCGCACGAGAGGTATTTATATATGATTCAACTATGCCAATATTGTTGAGAGAAATTGCACTAGTGAAAGTATGAACCCTAGGCCTTGTTTTCAAGCATTGAAATACCATTTGTGCTCACTTTTACCATTAGTTACCTTGCTGTTTTTCTATTTTCATATTACAAAAACCTATATCTACCATCCATATTACACTTGTATCACCATCTCTTCGCCGAACTAGTGCACCTATACAACTTACCATTGTATTGGGTGTGTTGGGGACACAAGAGACTCTTTGCTATTTGATTGCAGGGTTGTTTGAGAGAGACCATCTTCATCATACACCTCTCGTGGATTGATAAACCTTAGGTCAACCACTTGAGGGAAAATTGGCATTGCCCTGCAAAACTCTGCGCTTGGAGGCCCAACACGAGTCTACAAGAAGAAGGTTGTGTAGTAGACATCAAGCTCTTTTCTGGCGCCGTTGCCGGGGAGCTGAGTGCTTGAAGGTATATATTTAGATGTTGAAATTGAATCTTTTAGTTTCTTGTTTTATCACTAGTTTAGTCTATAAAAGAAAACTACAAAAAAATGTAATTGAGGTTGCCTCATATGCTTCATCTTTTTAATGTGTTTCGTGAAAATGATGGAAAGGAAAATTGTGCTCAAGTACTAGAAGAAGAAGTTATTAAAATGTTTGGCACTAAATCTTTGAGTGATGATCATGATAGTGATATTGTTAGTATGAATTCTCTGAGTATTCATGATGCTAATGATATGCAAAGCCACAAGCTTGGGGGTGCTATGTTTGATGAAGATGATATTTTTAGCCCCCCCGCCAAGTTTTGATGAGCAAAACTATTATGATTATGACATGCCTCCTATATATGATGATTATTGTGATGACACGTATGCTATAAATAGTAATGGTAACCATGAAACTTGTCATCATGATTTTAATATTCAAAGTGGTTATGTCAATCAAGTATGTCATGATAGTTATTTTGTTGAGTTTGCTCCCACTATTTTGAATGAGAAGAAATTGCTTATGTGGAGAGTGACAAATTTTCTATGTTTGTGCATCATCAAGATAATGATTTATGTTCTGGTTATATTATGGAATTTCTTCATTATGCTACTGAAAATTATTATGAGGGAGGAACATATGCTTGTAGGAATTGCAATAATATCAAGTTTCCTCTCTATGGGTTCAAAGTTTTGAAGTTATGCTTGTTTTGCCTTCCTATGCTAGTTGATTCTTGTTCCCATAAATTGTTTGTTCACAAAATCCCTATGCATAGGAAGTGGGTTAGACTTAAATGTGCTTGTCATGAGATTCATGATGCTCTTTTGCATGTTTCCATTACTATTCCTATGTGAGCATCATTGAAATCATCATGCCTAGCTAAAAGGCATTAAAGAAAAGTGCTTGTTGGGAGACAACCAAACACTTTTACTTTATGTTTTTGTGTGTTAACATGATTAATATACTTTTTTAGTCATGTTTTGTGTCTTTTATTTCAATAAAGTGCCAAGTAAATCCTTTGGGATAGTGTGGATACTTGTTTGTTTGATTCTGTGGAAAAACAGAAAGTTTTGCGTCCAGTATATGAATTATCTGATTTTACTGGTGCGTCAAAAAATTATGAAATTTTTACAAAAACTTTATATACAAATCTCCCAGGTTTTACTAATTTTTCAGAATTTTTAGAGACAGGTAAGTATGGTTACACTACAGATCTTCACAGACGGTTCCATTTTTGACAGATTCTATTTTGCATGCATAGTTTGCTTGTTTTATTGTTCCGATAGCTTATATTCAGTGGTATAAATTGTGGGAATGATGTAATACAGTAGGTATTATGTGATAAGAATTATGAATCTTTTATTGACAGTACATAAGTGAATGATCTATCTTTATTGGACTAACCCTTCTCACAAAGTTCCGTTAAGTTTTGTGTGATTAAACTTTTCAAGTTTTGGGTGAGACACCGATATGAGGAGAATAATTGACAATAACCTAAGATTGGGGATGACAAAGGCACCCCAAGGTAATATTAAAGTAAGACTCAAGCGTCTAAGCTTGGGGATGCCCCGGACGACATCCCCTCTTTCGTCTTCAACACTATCGGTATATCTTACTTGGAGCTATATTTTATTCGTCACATAATTTGTGTTTTGCTTGGAGCATCATTTTATTTTGTTGTTATCTGTTAGGTGTTATTTGTAATCTTGTTTTTCAATACAAAGTTCCAAGAATTGCCTTTAGGATGCTTGCATTGCATGTTTTGATATGTGCTGGGTAAAAACAGAAACTTTTGCTGTAGTGTTTGAATTTTTATATTTTACTAGAGAGTGGAAAGTTTATGAAATTTTTACAAAGTGTTTTCATATAAATTTTATATTATTTAATAAATGTTCATAACTTTTTGAGTTACAGAAGTACACTGGTTTCATAAATTGCTACAGACTGTTCTGTTTAGACAGATTGCTGTCATAGTTTTGTTATCTACTTATCCTATAGTTTCCATAGCCTATATTGATAGATATAAATTGTGGAAATGATAGTATACAGTACCTAATGTTTGAAAATTATTATGCAACTTGTCTTGGAAGTACATAAATAGTTGATTTATTATTATATTTACTAACCTATCTCACGAGTTCTTTTTGAGTTTTGTGTGGATGAAGTTTTTGAGAATAGGTGAAACCGTGGTATGAGAGGATTGAACGAGATACAAAAGCTCAAGCTTGGGGATGCACAAGGCACCCCAAGTAAATATTTCAACAACTCTCAAGCATATAAGCTTGTGGATGCTATGCATCCCACCTCTCTTCATCAACAATTATTGGTTAGCCTATGTTAAGACTAAATTTTTATTCGTTCACATGATGCATGCTATTCTTGGAGTGCTATTTTTATTTTTCTTGCTGTTTGAATAAAGTATTTAAGATCTGAAAATATTTATTGAGGGATAGAGAGTCTTCACATAGCTACTTAATTGTTTGACTACTCATTGATCTTCACTTATATCTTTTGAGCTAGGCAATGTTGCTCTAGTGCTTCACTTATATCTTTATAGAGCATGGTGGTGTTATATTTGATAGAAATTATTGAATTCTCGTTCCTCAATTATATTATTTTGAGAGTTTCTTAAAACAACATGGTAATTTGTTTAGGTTATGAATTTAGTCCTAATATAATGGGCATCC
Source organism: Hordeum marinum (assembly GCA_022496015.1). NCBI lineage: Eukaryota > Viridiplantae > Streptophyta > Magnoliopsida > Poales > Poaceae > Hordeum > Hordeum marinum. The sequence continues at coordinate 183,979,505 of CM039676.1, forward strand.
AAGAGGGATATAATAAAAACTTTCATATTAAGTGCATTAAAAACTATGAGAAGTTTGATTCCTTGCATATAGTTTTGAGATAAGAGAGATGGTAATATGAGAGTCATGCTAGTGAGTAGTTGTGAATTGGAAGAGATACATGTGTTAGAGCTTGTGATTCCCGTAGCATGCACGTATGGTGAACCGTTATGTAACGAAGTCGGAGCATGATTTGTTTAATGATTGTCGACCTTTGTGTGAGGGTCAGGAGCACATGATGGTTAAGTCCTACCAACCTCTCCCCTAGGAGCATGCGTCTAATGCGTTGTTTGATAACTAATAGACTTTTTCATTAAGTATGTGAGCTCTTTATGACTAATGTTGAGTCCATGGATTATACGCACTCTCACCCTTCCATCTTTGCTAGTCTCTCTAGTACCGCGCAATTTTTGCCGGTACACCAAACCTTCATTCCTCAAAACAGCCACTATATATTCCTAAAAACAGCCACCATACCTACATATTATGGCATTTCCATAACCATTGCGAGATATATTGCCATGCAACTTCCACTATGTAGTTTTTCATGACTTGCACCATCACTTCATATTGCATATAGAGTCATACTTTGTCATAGGTATCGAGTTGTAATTTCCTTTTTGAGTTATAAGTAAATAAAAGTGTGATGATTTATCATTAATAGAGCATTGTCCCGTGAGATAAAAGGACGATGGATGCTATGACTCCCTCACAAGTTGGGATGAGTAACCGGACTTTACAAAAAATAAAAGAGGCCAACGAAGCCCAAACAAAAAAATAAAAGAGGCCATAGAAGCCCACCAAAATAAAAAAATAAAAAATGAGAGAAAGAGAGAAGGGACAATTGCTAATACCTTTTTCCACACTTGTGCTTCAAAGTAGCACCATGATCTTCATGACAGAGAGTCTCCTATTTTGTCACTTTCATATAACTAGTTGATATTCATTTTGCACGACCACTTAGTTTTATTTTTGAGATTTCATACACTTATAACTTTAAGTGCATTTGTTGCATGCAATCCCTACTCACTCACATTGATATCTATTGATGGGAATCTCCATAGCCCGTTGATACGCCTAGTTGATGTGAGACTATCTTCTCCTTTTTCCCCTTGCACCTCCTCCATATTCTATTCCTCCTATAATGCTATATCCATGGCTCACGCTCATGTATTGCGTGAGAGTTGAAAAGGTTTGAGAACACCAAAAGTGTGAAACAATTGCTTGACTTGTTCATCGGGGTTGTGTATGATTTAGATACATTGTGTGGGGAAGATGGAGCAGAGCGAGACCATATGATTTTGTAGGGATAACTTTCTAAGACCATGTTATTTTGAAAGGACACGACTACCTTGTTGGTGTGCTCGAAGTATTACTGTTTTTATCTCAATATTAGACTATTGTTTTGAATCTTACGGATCTGAATATTAATGCCATAATAAAGAATATTACATGGATAAATATGTTAGGCAGCATTCCACATCAAAAATTCTGTTTTTATCATTTACCAACTCGAGGACGAGTAGGAATTAAGCTTGGGGATGCTGATACGTCTCCAATGTATCTATAATTTTTTCTTGTTCCATGCTGTTATATTATCATTCTTGGATGTTTTACAATCATTTTACCACTACTTTATATTATTTTTGGGACTAACCTATTAACCTAGAGCCCAGTGCCAGTTCCTTTTTTTCTCTCCTTATTTTGGGTTTTACAAAAAAGGAATATCAAACGGAGTCCAAACGGAATAAAAATTTACGGTGATTTTTTTGGACCAGAAGAGACCCACGGAGCATCGGAGTTGGGCCAGAAGACCCATGAGGCAGTCACAAGCCTCAGGGGCATGACCACCCCATGGAAGCGCCCTACAGGCTTGTGACTCCCTCGTGGCCCATCCGGACTTATTTACACCACCATAAATTCCTATAAATACCAAAAACCCCAACGCAGAACCTAGATCGGGAGTTCCGCCCCCGCAAACCTCCAGAGCCACGAAAAACCAATTGGGAGCCCATTCCGGCACCCTGCCAGAGGGGGAAACCATCACCGGAGGTCATCTTCATCATCCCGGCGCTCTCCATAATGAGGACAGAGTAGTTTACCCTCGGGGATGAGGGTATGTACCAATAGCTATGTGTTTGATCTCTCTTTCTCTGGTGTTCTTGAGATGGCACGATCTTGATGTACCATGAGCTTTGTTGATATGGATTGAATCATATGGAGTTTCCCCTCTCTATCTTGTCGTGATGAATTGAGTTTTCCCTTTGAAGTTTACTTATCAGATTGAGTCTTTAAGGATTTGGGAACACTTGATGTATATCTTGCGATGGGATATCTGTGGTGACAATGGGATGTTCTATTGATACACTTGATGTATGTTTTGGTGATCAACTTGCAGGTTCCGTGACCTTGGGAATCTATGCATAGGGATTGGCACACGTTTTTGTCTTGACTTTCCGGTAGAAACTCTGGGGCACTCTTTGAAGTTCTTTGTGTTGGATTGAATATAATGAATCTGAAATTGTGTGATGCATATCATCTAATCAAGCCCCTGGGTAATTGTGGTGACATTGGAGTTTCTAGGTGACATTAGGGTTTTGGTTGATGTGTATCTTAAGGTGTTATTTTAGTACGAACTCTAGGGCTGTTTGTGACACTTATAGGGACAACTCATAAGATTGATCAGAAAAGATAGCTTTGAGGTGGTTTCGTACCCTACAATAATTTCTTCGTTAGTTCTCCGCTATTTGTGACTTTGGAGTGAACTCTTTGTCGCACGAGAGGTATTTACAAATGATTCAACTATGCCAATATTGTTGATAGAAATTGCACTAGTGAAAATATGAACCCTAGGCCTTGTTTTCAAGCATTGCAATACCGTTTGTGATCACTTTTGCCATTAGTTACCTTGCTGTTTTTACATTTTCAGATTACAAAAACCTATATCTACCATCCATATTACACTTGTATCACCATCTCTTCGCCGAACTAGTGCACCTATACAACTTACCATTGTATTGGGTGTCTTGGGGACACAAGAGACTCTTTGCTATTTGATTATAGGGTTGTTTGAGAGAGACCATCTTCATCCTACACCTCCCACGGATTGATAAACCTTAGGTCATCCACTTGAGGGAAAATTCCCATTGTCCTACAAAACTCTGCGCTTGGAGGCCCAACACGAGTCTACAAGAAGAAGGTTGTGTAGTAGACAATTAAGATTTCCCGAGGAAAATAGAGGAACCCCACACAATTAAGATTCCCCCACCAACCCCCACAGATGATGAAAAAGCAAAGCTACCAAATCTCTTGGGCAAAAATCTCTAATAGCTCTGAAGTCAAAAGAGGAGCATTTAGTTTCCTAGAAGCACGCGACAACACATTGAGTTTCATCTAGCTTTTGCCTGACTGTTCTCTGTCTAGCATCAGAGTTAATACCCCTCACATTCCACCACAACACATTCCATTTTTTACATGAGTTACTCATTATAAAAAACATCAAAAATAAGAAGTGGTTGATGATACATAGCATCACAAGCACGAATCCAACACAAGAGAGTGCTGTAATATATTACATAAAAATACCCATAGTTCACCAAATGACCAACCTTGGACAATTGTCGGCAAAAAAGATGGAACACTTGGTCAGGTTACTGAGTTGTCCCGTCGTTGCTGCATACATGTTCAACACCTCTTTGACGATCATTGCTTGGTCGGGCTTTGCCCGAAAAAATAGAAGAGTATAATATGCAATCGAAAGGTGAGAGATCGCTGAAGCCCTTCTGCAAATTTTCATAGCTTCCAAACCATCCTCCCTTATAGCTTTATGTAACAAAGCAGATAAGGACTTAGCCACAAATAAAAATAGAAAGGGAGATAAGGGATCACCCTATTGAAGGCCGAGAGAGAGAGAATTGATCCAATAGCATCCCATTAAACTTGTCGGAGTACTTGACTGATTTGACACACACCATTACCCGGTTCACCCAACTCGTCGAGAACCCCCACTTAAGAAGGTAACTCTCCAAAAATCACAGTCCACCCGGTCATAAGCCTTTGAGAGATCCAACTTATCTGCACAATGAGATTGTTCCAGCAGAGAAGTTTGTATGTGGTGGATACATTCAAAGGCAATAATAGTATTATCAGTAATGAGTTTCCTCGGTACGAACGCACTCTGATTTTCAGATATAACCTCCGCCAACAAGGGACGAAGGCAGTTAACCATACATTTGGAAACCACTTTATAAATGACATTACATAGGCTTACAGGCCAAAAGTCCTTCAAATCAGTTAGGGATACAACCTTAGGGATTAAACGATAACCGTCACATTTACTCCCGGTGGCATGGAACCTGTGGCAAATAATTCCAGTACCATCATAGTGATGCCCTCCTTCAAAATTTGCCGATTTCCCTAAAAACAACTGCCCTGAAAACTGTCCAGACTAGGTGTTTTGATTGGACCAATTTGGAATAGCGCATTAACCAATTCCTTCTCCGTGTATTTTGCATCCAGAATGTGATTCATTTGTTGTGTAACTTTGGACTGTATACACCCCAACAAGGCCTCCGAGTTCAGTGTCGGATCCTTAGTGTATAATTCCTTAAAGTAAGAACTAGCCATCAACTCCATATCTATGGGTACCAAACACCATGAGTCATATGTTCTCTGGAGACACCAGATGGAATTTTCCCTCACCCTCCGTACCACTTTTCTATGGAAATATTGGGTGTTACGCCACCTTCTTTGAGCTAACTGGTGTGCGATCTTTGTAGCCTCATCATTTTCTCCCTATAGAGGAGCTTGTCCAAAACATACATTTTCTCATGAATTACATATCCGTGTGCATTATTCAACTGAAGCTCTTCCAATTCTGCTTGTAGAGACTTAATTACCTTCGAGACATGGCCAAAATTCTTCTTGCTCCACTCCCGCAGTCCTTCATCACCTCCTTTAAACTGATCGCTATTTCTCCCATGTTATGTGCACGTCGTCTAGACCAAGCCTTGGTGATGACCTCTCGGAGCATTGCATGTCTCTCCCACATTATCTCGTAGCGGCGAGCGACGGGGCATCTCTGGACAGGCTCCTCCGAGCACGTCTCGAGCAGGACATGGCAGTGATCCAAAACGGGCGAAGTGAGATGCCTCACCTTAGATGTAGGGAACATGTCCCGCCACTGCTCATCCGTGCACACCCTATCAAGTCGCACTTGAACATTCCTCACTGCATAGTGGTTGTTATTGTATGTATAGGGAACTCCTTAGAACCCTAATTCAATTAGTTCACACAATCGGAAGCAGTCCTGAAATGCTTCCATCCGTGATCAGATCCGGGTGGTGTAGGGAAAGTGTTCATGTTGCTACATGCATTCATTGAAGTCCCCACAGACTACCCATGGCTCACTCGGCACTATAAGTGCATCTAGCGCACCTTAATGATTTTGGTGTATTGAAGACTTATAGGTTAAGAGACTAATGTGTTTGTGAGTGTACACGGGTTCTATAAGTCGTTGAGGAGTTTGATATATCCTATGAATGTCGACCCCTAAAAATGTATTTCTTCAACTGAATACTTTGACGCTCTTCTTGAAGACTTTGAAAATGGGGGAAATTGGTGTGACCTTGAAGATATTGATGCGAGGACTATGAAGCCTAAAGACTTTAGTTTTCTTGTTTCATTTCCTTTGTTTTGAGTCATAGGAACACCGTACTACTAAAGGGGGTCGAGGTAATACTAAGGACAAATTTCCAAATGATGCTCATCTCAAAGCCTTTGGAGTTAGGATTTTGCCAGTGCTAATTACCTACTGTGAGGAACATGATAGCCCTGAGCAACTTGAGAGGTCAAATTTCCGACCGTTGTTGTGCTTTGCGCCAACTGTCCAAATATCTTATCCCAATAATGGTCATATCATTAGGGGCGATTATATCTTATCATATCAGGTTGCACCCTAGCTATAAATAGCCACCCCCACAACCACTACCTGGTTGGCTGCTCCACGAGAGATTGAAAAGTGTCACTTAGAGAAACCCATCCTCCGAGGACTTTGAGAGTAAATCATTAGTTAGGATAAACCCCAAACCCAAACACCTAAAACCTAAAGCGATTGAGCATCACTGAAGATATTGTTCCTATGTGGAACCGACACTTGTTACCTTTGAAGACCGTGTATATTCCAAACAGTTATATGTCATGGTCTAGAGCATCCAGGAGGAAATGTGGATTGTCAAGTGACCGAGTTTGTGAAGGTTTCAAAGTCTACCTTGAAGACTACCACGAGTTTTGGACAAGGTATGTGTGACCTTAGCTAAAGGAGAATATGGTAAAGCCCGTGTGTACTTTGGTTTAAATACCAAGTCACTCCAAACCAGACGTACGACTATCACAACAGTTGGATCTGGGTCATCAAATCATTGTCTTCATCGAGCCCCTGGTTCTATTTCCTCAACCCTTTCATTTCCATGTTAACTTGCTAATGAAATTGATTGTTACTGTTTGAAGACTTCACCTGAAGACTTTCTCAGTTTCCTCATCTCAAATTCTTCAGTCACCTTGTCTTATGCCTGCTTATCCCGTTTTCATGCTGCTTGTGCTATGTGTATGTTTCATTTCATCATGATGACTATGCAACTGCTCTATCATGCTTGCACTTGAGTACTTATTCCGCTACTAGTATTTCATCACTCGATAAATTCCTCAAGTAGTAATTCCTGAGTGACGAATTTGTAAAAATTGCCTATTCACCCCCCTCTAGTCGATATAACACACTTTCAGACACACCTGATAATCTCATGAGGTGATCCCACATATGTCTCCTATTTTCCACTATAGGTTCACCATAAACAAAGGTTGCTCTCCATGCCTTCACCTCTGTGGTGTCAATAATTCACACATCAATAAACCTCTACAGGCTTCGATTACTATCACTTGCAGGCCTTCCTCCCAAAAGAGCGCGAGGCCTCAAATTTTACCTTCTGAGTCTACACCTTTAAAACAATGGAGCCCAAGCATTCACTTTATTTTCTCAACTTTCACTGTGGCTTGCCTCGTCTCGCACAAGAATACAAGTTTGGGGTGGTTAACCCTTGAAAGGGATAACAAATCTCGAACTATTCGGCGGTTCCCCACCTCGGATAGTTCCATATTAAGTGATTCAATGCTCCCGGCTGTACACCTTGAGGGGGTCCGCCGATGTAGATGATTTGTTCTCAATGTTCCCATCTCTCTTTGTTCTCTTACTATCTCGACTGTTTGTTGGAGACATATCATCCCTCTTCTCATGAGGTTTGTCATCCAACAACAGTAGCTCAGTTCTAGATTTATTTCCATGCACCGTATTGGTGTCGTCCTCCTCCAAGTTCAGCCGTTTTCGAGGATTCCTGTCAACATCCATTACCATGATCACATTGTTCTTAATCAAACTAGAGGCAGTGTCTCTAAGCTCATCACTAACTTTCTATGAGTGGGGAGTCCCACTAGGCACATCCTCCTTGTAAGTACTCTTCCCTGCACCTCCTCTTTGTTGTGAGAAATTGGGGGGATCCACATAGATACAATCCCCAAACTTAAGGTCCATAGTAACATGTACCCCTGATCCATACTCTTTAAATTCATATCCAATTCCGCCACAAAACATACAAAAGCGAGCCAACTTCTCATATCTGACTATAAATACTTGTTGCTCTTGTCCTTTGACAATGCTAATATGCTTGGTCAGTGGTTCCCTGATATCATGTTGAACATGCACTCTAATGTAATCACCACATGGAATACAACGTAGCCGAGTTTCTAGGATTTTGCCTGCTTTTCTCATTAGCTTTTCCATTATATTTTATTTACCATACCCATATGGCAGCTTATGGACTCAGAGCCAAATGGACTTGTGTACAATCTCGATTTCCTATGTTTTACTCAAACCATCATATGACTGTATAAGAACAGCAAGATTCCTTAATAACCATGGCCCCTTCTCAATAATTCGCTCATAATATTCTAGGAAAAAAGCTTGCAACACGTAGAGATTGTTACCCACTAGCCTAAAACGTACCTCATGCGACGTGTTCCATGTCGCACACATATCTCTGAACAAGTCTGCCTCACTAAAATTCTTCTCCGTGTAGGCCCTAGCTAGGGCTAGCCAGCGAATGTTGTCATTGATGACCGGATCATCCTCGTCAATCACTAGATCATCGAAGGTTTCTCCATCAAGATCGAGTTGCTTGAAAATGGGTTAGCGGCCCAGGCCTCCCCACTTGTTGCGGACTGTGCATCAGGAATGGACGCCATCATCCAAGGGAGGCTTGGCGTCGAGGGGGATAAGTAGTTGTGGCCGACGAGCGTTCATAGATCGGATGGGACTCCGGCGGCGATGCGATCGCCATGGAGGAAGACGAAAACCTAGCCACTGCGTAGGGGAGTTTTTTTGGTTCTCACTTCCCTGGGTTTAAACTGAGTGTTACTTCCATATTTTCATTTTCCCGTTTTTTCAGTTCCGACTTCCAGTTTTTAACTTTCTTTTCTTATTTTGTTTTTTGTCTTTTGATTTTGTTTTGTTTTATTTATTGAAAATGTCATAGTACTATTAAAAAATACACTAATATTTTAATTTATATGTGAATATTTTTTAATATTCTATGAACATTTTTCCAAATGTATTATTTATACTTAAGTTACACGAGATTTTCTTTTAAATAGAAGCATTTTGTTTCAAACTAAACTAATATGTTAAAATCTGGGAACACTTCTAAGAAATTACACGAGCGTGTTTTAAGAAGGAAATGAACATTTTTATGTTAATACATGAAGTGGGTTTTTAGTGTAATATTTTGTGAAAAAGTGCGTAAATATGTGTTTTAAAATATGTCCATATTGTTTAAATCCATGGTCAAAATTTTCAAACTAAATTCTGCTTACAAATATGAGACCACTTTTTCAAATTACATCAGCATCTTAGAAAGGCATGAACCGGAAATTGCTTTTGGGTCCCAGGCTCCATGGAACCCGGACAGTGGGAAAATGCAAAATTCTGGAAAAACAACTTACACATGAACCTAGCGATGTGTACTAAATCTCCATATTTTCATGATGAAATATGTTGTGGTTCAAGATGCAGAACAAAACATAATCATGTCTTTCTACCACATGCTATTCACTTTATTTGAATTATACGATGCACAGCAAAACATATTCGATCACCAAACCTTACAAAACTTGGAGTGTACGCGTCAGTGTTCATTTGTATTTTTTCTCGGAAATTTTGGAAGCATGAAAATATACATTTCAATTTGTTTAAAAGGATTCATGGAGCCCACCTGCAAGAAATTCACTCTATACGAGAACTTCTTTTTTTATACATGAACACTTTTGAGTTTTTATTGTTTTCGTTAAAATAACATGTGAGCAGTTTTTTTAGAACGCAAGGATAATTTTCAACTACATGAACATTTCTATAATACACAAATAAGTTTTGAAACCGTGGACACTTTAAAAAATGAATTAAACAAATAATTTGTAAGAATATAAAAGCTTCTTAAATTGTAAGATTTTTGTAAGATTATACAGATATTTGTATGGTGGTAAAATAATATTTTTTCTATGTTGAGAAAAAGTAAACAGGTGAAAACTTTTCTTAGAAACATAAAAAATGTAATAATGACCAGGGCATTCAAAGAGTATACCCCGGTAGGGAAATGTGTTGGAGCACTCGGGTGCCACACACACTTATATGAAAATAGCATTAAAAATAGTATGAAGAAAATTTCGAAAACACTATAAATTTTTCGGATATGAACTTGGGTGTCCTTTGTACACCCGTGTTCATTTTCATGGAGAATGGGTGCCCATGGTATCCTCAACGCAGGAATTACAGTCCGGCATATGTTACATCTAGTTTTCTTTCTACACGTACGGTTTATTTTGTATTTTTTAATGACATTACCACGGGCATTCATTCCCCGCGAACTGAAGACGGGTGTACAACCGGCATCCAGTTTTCATGTGCAAAATTTCATTTTTTAATTTTACTAATATGTTTTTATAGCTATTTTCATATAGGGATGTGTGGCACCCGAGTGCCATAAATCCTCTTCCTACTTCGGTACCTTTTGTGTGCATCAACTAAACGCTCACCTGGACGTTGCCCAAAACTACCGATCTTCCTTCTTACTTTATAAAGTTTACCTGGAGGATAGTAGCAGGCTAAGAACACATAGGACAACTTCATCCAGTCGTTTAAGGTATGTGCACGTTGATCTTGTAGCCAATTTGCAGCAACATTAGCCAAAGTGTAAGAAAATAAATTCAATTTAATTTTTTCATGAGCCAAATAATGCAACTGAAATGTAGCACATAAGGTCTAGAATTCTTGCACGTGCACACATAAGGAATTTCAGTTCCATCACCTTGGTATGCCATCTTTTTAAACATATAAGTAACCTATGATTTATCACATACTCCCTCCGTCCGGAAATACTTGTCCTAAAAATGAATAAAATTAATGTACCTATAACTAGAATAAGTCTAGATACATCCATTTCTAAGACAAGTATTTCCGAACGGAGGGAGTATGTTTTACGAGATAGGGCAGGGGCCAACGACATACAATGTTCTATTTGAGTTGGGCCCGCAACCATCTCAACCCTATGTGGTAAATTTGTTCTTGTACGACCATGGTTGCCTGCAACCTGCAAAGACTATTAAAACTTAAAGAGAACCCTGAAAGCCCTCAACTCCCTGGCAACGATGATAGAAAATATTGATGGTCTGCAAGTGCACATGGTGTAGTTGTAGCTTTTTCGAAGTAAGACTATTGATGCCATGGGATCACATGAGTTAGGCATTGCCTCTTGTAGTGAATTATGAATTTGTGCCTGCAATTAATTGTAGACTTCTAACAAAGAGAGTGTGGAAATAAATGATTCTTTTGTTGTAGAGTGAATTGAAAATAAATAACATAAAAAGTAACTAAATATTAGTAAAAACAGTAGCACGAGTAACAAGTGGAACTCACAGAGGAGTAAAGCATTCCAGGGAATCTAGAATTTCCATTGGCATTTTTCTAACGTAACCTATGCAACAACATAGAACTATGTGTATACTTGAGCCACTCTTGGTGATTATGTTGGGCGGAGCCGAGTATAGAACACGTTCTACTCTAGGTAGACTCCATGCCATGCACGCCACTAACATAGTCTCCCACTGTAGGTTACAAATCGATACTTAAGGGTTGCTCCGTGGACGCGACCTCTCTAAGGGTTCTCCATAATTCCCCTGTCAATTGCAAAAGCAATGGACACATGCTTTTACTTTCAACTCGAATTACCTTCACGTCCTAACCTTTACAACCAAAGTGATACACATCCTGGACTTATGACAACAATGTTGAATGGCCACCTTCGCAACATTGATGAAGTGTATTAAACTAAGCATTCAACAGAGGATCTCAATTCAATATTAACATTTCAGATCCTATATATAAACCAATTTTCATTCATATCCTCGAGAACTAAGGTGTTTACTCGCACATGAATAAAACAAACACCATGGAAACGGTGATAATGAACATGGATGACTTAAGTAACACATGAGACGACCCACTAGGGTTCCTGTGGTTACAATGAGACGGAGATGGATGTGGATAATTATGATGATGAGAATAGTGATGATGATGATGATCATAGTGATGATGATGATGTTGCTATTCCCTTGCACTTGATGGTTAATATGGCGCTCTCTTCCTTATAATCCCTCCTTTGGATTACTCCGGAGTCTAGGGTTCTGCCTTCTGAATGTGTTTATGGTGTGTGTGTGTGTGTGTGTGTGTGTGTGTGTTCGTCTCCTCCCTGATCTAACTTCATGGATTCGAACTAGTGGCCGAGGCGGCAACATTGGCACTTCATACGGCCACCCATACGAGAGGGAGCGCTTGTATGCTAGGTCGTCATTTGCTCTCGAACCGTTGTGTGGACTTCTTTTTTATCCCTTTGCCTAATTATTTTTATGGTAGTTAATTATAACATCGAATAACATGATCCCACCATAACTTTCTGGGATTCCTTCACTAGAACTTAATTTAATCTAAAAGGCATTACCTGGGGAATACCAACAAAAGGTAGTGCGTGAACACGGTAAAATTCTACAAAGCCTACAATGTAGGCACACAATAACTGTCAAAATCATAACATAATTTGGACTCATCAACTCCCCAAGCTTAAGTCTTGCTCATCCCGAGCAAGTACCATAGCTTGTAAATAATAAGTTCAACCTTATTCAAAAAACAACGCGCTAATGTCGACTAATAGAAAGTAGTGCAAAAAGGTAAAGATACAAAGTATGCTGGGATCTCCCCCAATCTTACAATCAAGCCATAGACATCATGGTACCTAATGTTTTATGCTCCCTCCTAGGTACCCTTCAAGTGGTGGAGATGTTCTTGAAGCATCCATTGATCTCCACTATCACCTTCTTCCGATCATCTACAACTCTTCTTAAGAACTCAAGTTGTGCATTACTTTGATTAAGAGTTTCAACAATGATACCGATCTTATGGAAGACACCATCTACCTGTGCCCTTCCAGGTGTTTTCTCATAAAGAATCATTCCCCTCACTGATAGTATTCACATAGGCTTTTTTGATCGACTACTGTAGGGGAAAAACACCCCACAACCTTTTCTTTTATTGCAGATAAAGGGTTACAGGTCAGAAGCTAGTCTAGGAAGTCACAGAGTTAATGCAGTGAAACTAAACTAACCTCAAGGAGGTAAATAGGAAATCCATTTTAGGAGGTCATCCCTATAGGTAGCCTTAATTCTATGAGCTAATAGGGACATATCATTAACAAAATCTGCCTTCCATCTCCTGAAAATGGGTCGTTCATTCCTGAAGGTCCTTGCGTTTCTAATGATCCAGATGTTCCAGCAGGCAGTGAATACAACTTCAGTGAAGAAAGGTTGATTAAAATCTCTTTTAGCTGCAATTACAATTTCCCCCATGGAGTTGCCCTGCCATTGAATTTGAAGATAACTCCAAACCCTGGTGTTAAACAAACAGTTGAAGAAGAGATGGTCTCTATCCTCTTTAACCCTGGCATGACAGAGAACACAGAAATTGGATTCTGATACGTTCCAATGTCGGCGCTGAAGCAGATCATGAGTATTCAGCCTGTCCATAATAAGCATCCATGCAAAGACTTTGATTTTCATGGTGCAGAAGCTTTTCCAAATCCAATTGAGTATGGGGTTCGAAACAATGGGCTGGTGAATATGCACATAGAATTTCTTGGCTGAGTAGCCCTTACCATCAGCTGCCCAGAACCAGACATCATTCATAGTTCTGTCCCTTTGCAAATACTGTAGGAGGTTCTCAACCAACTGTAGTTCCTCGAAAGCTCTGTCAGAGAGCAGCAGATGGAACAACCCAGCCATTCTATTGTCATCAAAAGCATTAAAAACCTCTTGAGCTGTGGAGAAGGTATCAATGACAAAGGAAAACAATCTTTGGAACCTTTGTGCTATAGGTGTAGTTGAGTCACCTACCAGCCAGAAATCAGACCAAAAGGGGAAAGTGTTACCCTTGTTTGGTTTGATGGAGGTGACAACTCTATAACTATCCATCCTCTTGCAAATGTCCTTCCACCAAAAGGAACCACACAAAGATGTTCCTTGTGGAACTCTGCCATGATAGTATGTGTTCCAGATCAGATTGACCCAAGGCACATTAGCCTTGTTAAAGAACTTATTAGCAATTTAAGGAGCAAAGCATCATTCTGGACTGATAGATTCAAAATACCAAGGCCTCCTTTCTGTTTAGGTCTGCACACCAAATCCCAGGCAGCCAGTGCAGGAGCTTGGTCCTGACCATTCCTTCTCCAAAGACACTGCCTTTGTATTCTCTCCAATTGTTTTAGTATTCCAGGGGGGATATCTAAACTGCATAGAAAAAATATGGACACTGAGGATAGAGCAGAGTTTAGATATTGTAGTCTGCCCCCTGGGTCAAGAAGGAGGAGCTAGCAGAGAGTCTCCTTTCCATATTATCCATAAGTGGCATCAATTCCCCAATCCTTGGCCTAGTGATGCCAACACGCAGACCTAGGTATATGAAGGGCAAAGTGCCAACTTTGCACCCCAAAGAGTCAGCCAGCCTTTGTAGGTCATCCTGAGATACATTAACTGCCAACATAGCAGATTTATGGTAGTTAATATGTAGCCCAGTGGACTGAGAGAACATGAGAAGCATTCCTTTTAATTCCATCAATTGAGACTCCATAGCAGGCATAATAATAAGGGTGTCATCAGCATACTGAACAATGGGAAACTCTGTATCATGGCAAGGGATTGGTAGCTTAATTTTCCCAGTGAGTAGAAAATCATTAATCAAGGTTTGAAGAAAGTCTACAGCAATAGCAAAGAGAAGGGGAGACATAGGATCTCCCTGTCTAACACCTTTTTTGCATTGGAATTTTCTGCCAGGAACTCCATTGAGCAACACTGAGGATGATCCAGATGAGAGGAACTGTTGGACCCAAAGAGTCCATTTGTTATTGAAACCCTTTTGCCCGAGGACTTGAAAAATGAACTCATGTTCAATGGAGTCAAAAGCTTTTTCAAAATCAAGCTTGATGATCACAATGGGTCTTTTGGATTGGTGGCATTGATGCAAGTATTCCAAAGTCCATCCTACACAGTCCTGGATTGTCCTTGATCTAATGAAACCATATTGGTTCTTATGAATGCACTTCATAATGGGCATTTGAAGCCTGTTGGCAGTCATTTTGGAGAGGAACTTCAACCCCATACTAGTCAAAGAAATGGGTCTGAAATCCCCAACCTGCTCAGGGGATCCCTTTTTGGGTATCAGAGTGATATAGGAAGAATTCATATTTTCATGTTTGGCCTGTCCATCATGGAAATCTTTGGCAAGAGTATAGAAGTCCTCACAGATAATATCCCAGCACTTAAAAAAAGAACCCATTGAAACCATCAGGGCCTGGTGCTTTGTCAGTGGGCATTTCCCTGACTGTCCTGTCCATCTCCTCCTTGCTAAAAGGTAGGGTAAGATCATCCAACCCATCTACCTTGTTTAACAGTGATTGAAGATCAAAAACAAGATTGATTCCATGTGACCGACCCATCCTGGCTTTATAGGCTGACCAGAAACATCCTGCAATTTGCGCATGATCAGAAGTAATAGTTCCACCATCAAGTTTCAAGGAGGAGATAGAATTTCTCCTGTATCTCTCTGTGGCCATAGCATGGAAAAACTTTGTATTCTCCTCCCCCACTTTGACAGTCCGAATAGTGTCTCTCTTTTTCTAGTATAGAAACTGCATATGAATCAGGTGTTCCAAGTGTAATTTAACAATCACTCTGAAATTAGCTTCAGGCCTATAGAGTGGTTTGATCTCTTCCAGATTATCCAGAGACAAAATCACTTGATTGCAGTTACCAATCAGTTGTTTGATTCTCGATAGGCCAATTTGCCATTGCTTAAGTGCCTGCCTCAAAGCCTTAAGCTTATCCATGATGATGGCAATGATGTGCCCTTTCTTAGAAGGTACTTTCCAGGACTTCTCCACACACTCTAGGAAACCAGGAAGCTCAACCCAGTAATTTTCAAATCTGAAAAGATTACTCCTGGGAATGGTTGTGTTGATAGATACCACACATGGAACATGATCTGATGTAGTTTTGGCCAAGGGCAACACCTGTGTTAGATGGTAATAAGAGATCCAATTGGCAGATGTAAAGAACCAATCCAATTGCTCGAGTAGGGGTGAGTCTTGCATGTTTGACCAAGTATATGTCCTGCCCTTAAGGGGTAACTCTAATAAACCCAGGTGACCTATGATCTCATTAAAGATGAAAATATCATTTATATCTGCACCAGGTTGGTTTCTGTTGGAGGTGGATCGGATGAAATTGAAATCTCCTAGCAACAACCAATTTTCATCACCAGGTATAAGCAAGTCGTAAATCCTGCTGACAAAGAGATCCCTGGCTTCCCCTTGGCATGGTCCATACACATTAACCATGTCCATTTCTTAGTGTTGTGTTTGGAAGTAAAATCGATGATGAGGCCAAAACTCTTAGTGTCTAGGAGCACACCATTTAGAACTGAAGAATTCCATAGAACAATCAAACCACCAGAGGCTCCGCAAGATGGACTATACGCAAAACGATCAAAACGCTTAGGACAAAAACTCCTAATAGTGCAGTGATCAATGTGTTGCATTTTGGTTTCCTGAAGGCAGACTACAGAGGCTGAACTTTCATGAATCTTGTTTCTAACAGCCCGTTGACATGCGTCAGAATTCAATCCTCGAACATTCCAACAAAGAACCCTCCAGCTTCTAGTTGAACGAATATCCATAGCAACGTAAAATAGTAGCAACAAAAGCACAGTCACACAGTGACCAGCGCATACGGAGTACAAAGTAAACTAGTACAGTAAAGCCAGCATCAGTGCAAACACAACAAGTTCTGCCACAACGATATAAAGGGTGATTAAGACCCCAAAACATGTATCCAAAAGATGTATTAGTCATCATTCTTGCTTGGAGACGGGTTGGCTGGATCCTCCATAAGAAGATCCACAGTTAGCTTTTCTGGGGCAATGCCAAGGCTTTGACCAATAGCTTGTATAACGTTGATGGGTGTGGCCGGTGGGAGGTCTTGATGCTGTTCGCCTTGCTGATCCTCCTGGTGAAGTGGCCTGGAGCGCGGTTTCCTCTTCTTAGGGAGTGGCATCGGTAGCTCCTGCAGTATAGGCCTAAAACCATCACGCTTGGTAGACCCCCTCGTGGACCTCCGAACGACAGAGTCAACCACCGGTGTCTGCTTCTTGCGAGTGCCCTTTTTTCTAGCACACTGAGCTGAGAAGGAAAATTGCTCATCAGAAGAGGCCGCTGAGTTGACTGAGGGAGCGTCAGTACCTGCATTGTCTGAAAAAAGAGCCCTGGCCACAGGCTGGTTCCCAGCCGAGGTAGAGGGAGTAGCAGTATCATCCGGCAAGAAGATCATGTTGGAGACCCAATTGATATCATCAAATGCAATGGACCATGATCTCTTGCTTAGAACAAGAGGTAAAGCAGGGAGGATGGAAAGACCCCTGGGAATTGGTGGGGCGCTACATCCATCCATCAAAATTTCAAAAGTCCGCTACCAAGCTAGAACTAGAGGTAATGGTGGGCCATAAACCACTCTTACCCGTCCAATCATCAGGTTCATAGGCTGAATGATGGACTGCTGATAAGGTACAATCGCCAGGGGATTGAACACCGGTGCTTGTGGCTGCTCCTCATAAACTGCAACAGGGTTTTGCTGGTGGTTGATTGGCTGCACAACTTGGACCGATTCTGAGGATTCAGGTTGATCAATGACCATGGACTCTTGATCCTGAGCCGGGGCCTCCTGATGATCCACGGGTGCATCTTCGTTCCAGCCCCATCCATCAACATCAGGCTGATTGTGCTGCTCCTGGTTTTGTTCAGGCATCGGAGGGAGCGGGACATCATTCCACCCTGATGCAAAAACCACTGATCTCACCAGGTATGGGTCATCACTAACCAAGTGGTGAAACTCTCCAAAGGTGTTGGCTGCTGCCCTGAGGTCTTCCGTGTTCCGCAAATCCAGTGGAACTCCCAAAAACATAAGACATCCCTGACGAAAACCTGTAGCAGCATGAAAACCCTATCCTTCATTATGCTTCATAAAATGAACAAAAGAATCATTCCCTAGGTCTTGCGGCACCATCTGGACAGCAGCAAAACTCTCCCCAGCATCCCTTAACTCAAAAAGGCCTACGCCCGCAATCCAAGGTTGGGCCGAGCGAACATGAAAACCTTGATTGTTCAAGAGCTCCACGACTTGCTGGCGTACCTGACCAATCTGATTGACGGGTGGTGCAGGCATTACTTCCGCCACAAGGTATTGCTCATGTCCACGGGCATTGGAGTTACCGGAGTAACATAGGTCCGGGGGAGATGATGAGGGCCACCGTCGATGATGTGTTGCCCATGGGGAATGTAGCGCTCCGGGTCCAGCTCAAAGTTGGCCATAGGAGGAGGGGAAGCTGGAGGCAGAGGCGTCAATGGACGCGGCTCCGATGGCGTGCTTGGAGAGATTGAATGCGATGGGACGGGAGAGGGCGGTTCTGCAAAAGGCGCAGTATCCCCGAGACAGGTAGAGGTTCCCGAGAAATCCGAAATAGGGGAGGGACTCTTCTGTTTCCAAGCAAGACCATTTTCCAGTGCAAAGGAAACACTATCTGATTTGGTGTGGCCCACCCGGCAGTAGGAGGAGCAAATGTCTCCATTGGGGCAGTTAGAGGCCATGTGGCCCTGACGGTGGCAAAGAGTGCAAGACAAAATCTTAGCTACCATGTCATTAATCATTTCATAAAAATTGTCCCGGGCCTCCTGTGAAGATGGGAGCGTTAGCCCAGACTCATGATTAGCGGGCCCCTCAAGGGCCGGCCCATTTGCAGAGATTTCTGTCATAACGGATGTAGCATCTATCGGCGAAAAATTTGGAAGGACAGGGTTCCCGCCCCGAAGAACTGGAGTGATAGGCGTAGCTGAACCAATCACGCCATCGCCGGGGACCAAATTCCCTGTAATTTCGTTGGATGGGACCTGAATCCCGGAGTCTGTGGTGACGACCGGCATGAATTGAGGGACCGTTCCAAAGGTGATGTGCGGCGAGGTGACCGTCCACCTGAGTTTTGCCGGCAGCGAGGGATGAATGACCACCTTCTCATGCTGCGGCATGTTGTAACCAGCAGATTGCAGAGCAAAGATCTGATCATACATGACAAGGCACCGATACCCTTTGCAAACTTCATGCTGCTGTATAGATGCAAAAGAAAGTTTCTTACGGGTTGAAGATCCAGACTTCAACATAGATTTGATCGGTCTGGAATGCATTGCCATCAGACCAAGAGCAGAGCGTCGCTTAGATGGGCTCACCAGAATCCACTCAGCATCACATTGTTTCTTCCATAATTTGAATTCACGCCACCAATTTGGCCCACCATTACCCCAAAGGTGGAAGTAACATTTGAAACCAGAGCACTTGTAAGACCGTAGAGCTAGAATGAGAAAACCAACTTGCTTACATGAAACCCTAAATGAGAAAACTTTGTCTTTGATGCATTCCACCATTAAATCAATGGCCGAAACCCCAATTGCTGACTCGAGAGCGGCGGCCACAACATCATCAAATAAGCGAAAATAATGCCGGCTAAAGGAAACCACCATGATGAAAGAACGCCGATGATCCATCGGGTGCACGGGAAGGCCAGAATGCCTGAACACATTATCCACAAAAGCTGCACCATGGGAGAAATCCAGATCCAAAGTGGATCCTCTAGAAGAACCCATCAGAAAAGGAGGTTTCCAAGGATGTGAGTAATCACCTGAGTTGATGATCGGAGGCAGAAACGCACACGTCGGCTAGAAGTCCAGATCATCGAGGAGTCACCAGCAGGAGAGGTGGGGAGGTGGGAGCGCCATCTTTCTTAGGTTGTGGGTTATCAAGATCCGCAAGAAGCCTAATTAGGCAATGCACTTGCTATTTTCACATAGGCTTTAGATACTTGTTCAATATTATTGATATTTTTATTTATCTCCTCTTGGGTCGGTGGCTCCTTTCCACATTCGTTTTGAGATACTCATCTGGAGTGGATTCACCATCCCCCTGTTATTCCAGTTCTTCCTCCTTGATCTCTACAATTTTCTTCTTCTTGTTGGTCTCCTCCTCCGGGTGCTCTCTTCCTTAAGACTCATCTTCCTCAAGTCTTCTATCCAGCGGTAACTACCTCGAAGTTAAGAAAGGGATGATGGGGAGACAGGATGAGGAAGACCCATTGCATATGGTGGTGACCGTGTTTTTAAATATGTAGCTATAAGTCTTAGGTGGAGGTGTCATGGAATGGAAACTTGAGATTAGATTGGTTATGGCCAAGGATGTGAACCTTAGGCTTTTATAATAGTCAAGAACCTTGATAATCTGTAGATTGGGCTTAGAGCGGAAGTTAGAAAGAAATCAAATAAACTCAGGAAAGAATCAAGCGTAACATATCGGTTAACGCCCTTCCATAAGAGTGCGTGGTGATTCGGGATGTAACTAGAATCATCTTTCATGCTGCCAAGAACTCACAAGAAGCATCAACTACCTCTCTAAACTAGCAAAGAACAACATGAAATACTCTCAAATATATTGCATTGGATAACTAGCTTGATTTACAAGGACACAACTCAAACCATGGATTGTGAACCTACATAGAATCACAAGAGGAAACCACAAGGATTCTATATGAACTGAGGGAAGGCCCTCCAATTAACACACATGAGATAACACTCAATGATACTAGTGCCCACAACACAACACAACTCAACACAACACAAGACAAGACAAAACAACACAACACAACCTCATCGTCTATCTACAAACATAAACTCAAAAATGTCACCCCTTCACATGGAGCAACTAGGGAGTACTTATACTAGAAGCACCTAGTAGTTAGATGGGAAAACAACTCAAAATGAAGGATGATTTATGTCACGACCAAGATGCGATCCTATCCTTATTTTGGCTCGAGGGCCTCGACAGGGATAGAAGCGCATCTCGTTGTGTCACAAGAATGGATATCATTACAAGTACATGTACTGAAGAGTTGAGTATATGGAATTGGCTTACACTCACCACAAGCTACAACAAGAACACATAAATACAACAACATATCCACATATCATTCATAAGAGCAGGGTCCGACTACGGATGAAACCAAACGATAAAATGACATCCATCCTTGCTATCCCAGGCTGCCGCCTGGAACCCATCCTAGATCGATGAAGAAGGAGAAGAAGAACTCCAAATCAAACAAGCATCGCTCTCACGTCAAAGCATCACATTACATGTACCTGCAACTGTTGTTGTAGTAATTTGTGAGCCACAGGGACTCATCAATCTCATTTCCAAGGGTATCAAGATTATTAAAGCTTAATGGGTGAGGTATGGTTAAGTGGCGAGGCTGCAGTAAGCAACTAAGCATTTATTTGAGTAGCTAACTTACGAATACAGAAAGTAAAGTGGGTGGTCTACGCATAACGACTGTGAACTAGTAATGATCACTAAGTGATCCTGAACACCTACTTACGTCCAACATAACCCCATCGTGTTCTCTCTCGGATAAGGACTCACGAGAAGAGACAATCACGGTTACGCACACGGTTGGTGTATTTTATTTGAGTTTACTTCTAGTTTGCTATGAATGGGTGTTAAACAAACTTTCCATGTTGCCACATAACCACGAGCACGGCTTTCTGAAAGATTTAACCCTGTAGGGGTGCTCCAACTAATCCATCACAAATTAACCACACACCACGAGAATAACCTCTACCACGGATCTCGTGATCTTCATAGGTAATTCCACAGGAAGACCACACCTCGAGATAGCCTGAAGTAAAACGGAATTCCTTGCGCAAGACATTCGAGAAAGGTAAAACATGTCTAGCAAGACCGCCCGGCAGGCCAGATCCCAATAGGAGCCGCACGTATCTCTTTCTCAGGGCACTACCCGATGGGAAAGCCTACGAGTAAAACCAGACCTCGGGTTTCCCCGTGGTGGCCCCGCAGACTGCCCGTTTGGACCAACACTCATGAGGAGCACTGGCACGGGTTGTTGATTAATTATCCGCGGATGCCGACAGGTCCCTATGCAATTTTATTAGTTATTAGGCAAATGGAGTACCATTTTTGGGCCTTGCCAGACAAGCTTTATCCTAAAACAAAAATCAAGGGGGTCCCCATAACAACCCCGAGCATGTTAGGAGCGCTCAATATGGAACATAACACCGGTACACAAGTAACCAGGGACGACAAAAGTGGAAATAAACACCGAGAAAAAGGCCAAGCTTTCCACCTTTTACCAAGTATATATGTGCATTAAATTAAATAGCAATAATATTGATATGAAAAAATATCCATGCAGTCACATGGAAGCAATTGCACCTGCAGCTAGAAACACTATAAGAAGGGCTGAGCAAGCGGTATTATAGCCGAACAAGGGTTTGCTGGGATGTGGAAGGGTTAGAGGCTTATCATGGCAATGTTGGGAGGCTTGAAAAACAAGTGGTAGGTAGCGAGACATAACGATGGAAGCAAGACAACTAGCATCACAATGATAGTAGTGGTATCCAGGGAAATGTGTCATCTTGCCTGAGATCCCACTTGGAAGAAGAACGAGTCCGTGCAACAGGCGATCCGTGAAGTAGACGAACAAGACATAGTCGAACGAATCCTCACACTCCGAACACTTTCGGAACTCTATCGAGAAGGAACAATCCGAAAACAATAATCAACACACGATACACCACAACATATGCATGACATGATGCGCAAACAATTATGATGCATGTCCGGTTTAACTATGCAAGGCATGGCAAAGCACATCAGACAACTACTACACATTAAAGTGAAGCTCAATATGCATCGAGTTGCGTATTGACGAAACTCCATGATTGATTATTTATTTCACTCTCATTTAGGTACACGATAATATTAAATGTTGTTGAACATATCAAGAAGTCAAGCATAAATAAGCTAGACTATTTAGGCATCTTAAATGAGGTCGGAAACAACTTATAGTATTTCCGAGATGACCCCATATGTTAATTTCAAAATTGGACCAGATCTGAACTAACCATATTTTATATTTGTTAAACAACATAATAAAGTATACCATGTAATTCTACATGTCATTCTAGTCTATTTAAATATATGAAACATCTCAAACGGAGCTACGGTCTAAAAGTTATGACCATGGCATTTTGCACGCATGGACACAATAAGCTTCAACATCCTAAAATGCAAAAACTAAGCATGGGGCAGTAGCATATAACACACACTTCATTTCATCGTCACATATCATACTCAAAAGAGGCATGTATCACATGGTAGGAAGCTCATGACATGGCTAATTGAAAACAGTTTCAGACTTGGTGAACATAGCAGTTTTTGACAGTGTAGTTTGTATCACGAAGGCATATTGACAGCAGTAAAACTATAAGCTATAGTGCATATTATGGCATGAAACTCAACCGCATGCTAAAGGGCATTATAAGCTAAAACTAACTCCATTACACCTACCCTAAAGGGGTTCTAGATCACTAGCAAAACACATGGCAAGACAGCAACAAAATATTACAGATTCCAGACTTAGAAACTTTTAGCATCTCAAAACAGCACAATTTTTATAGCATGTTGGCAACAATAAAACAACACTTAAACATGCATTTCAATGGGAAGAAAAAAGATCAGGTGCTAGTGCACATGTCAAAGGGCATATCTCAAGAACAAAATTATTTCAAATGATGCATGGATTTTATCACATGAAAATAACAAAAGGGCATCACAGCAAGAATAACATCGACACAAATTTACTCAAATGACAAAACTAATGCCACATATAAATTACTTGTATTTTTGTACCCCAAAATCATATATAATATGCATATGTTGCTGTACAAAATGTTTCACAATTAATTATGCAAAATAAGTTGTTTCTGCTGAGCGCTAGATAACTAAATAGCACGCGGGGCGAACTGGGCCAGAGGCTCACCAAAGTGGGCCGAGCTCAGTCGAGGGAGAGGCGAGGCAGGCCGACAGGGCAGGCTAGGCTGGAGGAGGCCCACGAGGCGGGCGGCAGTAGCATCATGCGCTCGCTCCCGAGCGGGACGCGAAGCGCACATGCATGGCGACGGCGACAGGTCAACGGGGGCGGCGGACGAAGCTTCTACGGCTCATCAGGGGTGAGGGCGAACCCGATCCAGTGCGGGGACGGATAGATCCGGCAATGGGGAGTCCATTCCCAAGTGCGCCACGGTGTATGGTTGCCAGCTGGAGCAGATCGATGACGACGACGCCATGACGGGTCGCTCCTGGACATGAGTAGAGAGAGGGAAGAGGGATGGTTACAGGGGATAGGGGTAGAGAATGGGAGAAGGTCGCACAAGGGACTAGCCTAGGGAGCTCCGACAGCGTTCCGGTGGCTCGTCGCCGGCGGCAGCAGTCCGGCGAGGCTCCAGTAGGGCGGGGTTGGAGCGGGAGCTCGGGCAGGAGCTTCCCTGGCTACCGGGGTTCGGGGCGAGCAGCTTCGGGGGCGAGCGACAGCAGGGATCCAGGCCTGGGCGGGCCCCGGATGGGCTTCAGCGGGCCAACACGGAGGGAGGAGAGAGGCTGTAGGGTGGAGGAGTGGTGGAGGCTGGTGGCAGCACGGATTTCGAGGGGGCGGGTTAGGGATTCTGTTTAGGGAAGGCTAGGGGTGCTTAAATAGGAAGGAGGGCTAGGTTAGGGGGTTTTCATCTGTTTTTGGACCATTCGATCTCGATTGGACGACCTGGAAGCGAAGGGGGGGCTAGCTAGGTGGTAGTGGGCTGTGTAGAGGGGGTTGGGCCAAGAAGAGAGGAAGAATTGTGGCCCAACAACGAAAGTAGGTCCAGAGGGGGGGGGGGGGTAAATAGACTACTTAACCAAATAAAAGTTTTGCCTTTTTCCAGATTTTAGTTCTTAGCAAGTTTTAGCATTCATAGCATATCAAGTGACACCCTACACATGCATGTCTAAGAGTGTAGCAGCGGAAAGTAAATACATTACACATGTAAGTAAAGAGAGGGTTAGGAAAGCAAACACAAGTGGTGACATGATGCTTTATCCCGTGGTTCCAATAGGTGGTGCTATCGTACTTCCACGTTCATGGAGTCTTCAACCCATAGAGGGTAACGGTCACGAGGGTCCACAGGGCTCTACCCATGGAGGGTTCCTCGAAGAAGCAACCTTGACTATTCCATGCGGCTTCCGTCCACAAAGGACTAGCCTCACTATGGGTAGATCTTCACGAAGTAGGCGATCTCCTTGCCCTTACAAACTTCTTGGTTCACTCCACAACACGAAGTAGGAGGCTCCCAAGCGACACCTAACCAATCTAGAAGGCAGCACCCTCTAAAAGGTAATAGGCTCGGTAATGACGATGAACTCCTTGCTCTTGTGCTTCCAGATGATAGACTCGTCAACACACAATCACTCTCTCACAGATTTGGCTTGGTAGAAGAGATGATATTGGTGGAAAGCAACTTGGGGAGGCTAGAAATCAATATCCATATGGTTGGAGCGGAAGATCTTGACCTCAACACAAGGATAGGTGGTTCTCTCTCAGAAAACTGAGTAGGATAGGTATGGAATAGTTTTGAGTGCTTCTCTTTATAGTAGGTGGTGGTGAAGTGGTATATATAGGCATCCCCAAAAATCCAACTGTTACACACAATAAGTTAGACTCGGTGACACCGATGTGTAAATCTTGGTGGTACCGAAGTGACAAAAAGTGGCAACTTTTGAATCTCGGTGGGACAGATATACAATTCTCGTTTGCACCGACAAGGTGACCGATGGTTAGATTTACCAATCTCGGTGACGCCGCTTCACCATTCTAGGTTGGACCGAAAAAGAGAACTTGCGTAACAGAAACTTGGCAACCCAACTTGATGGCACCGAGTGCAGTGTCGGCTGCATCGAAGTGTTAGGGTTTGGCTGAGTCTGTCTAGGATTTAGAATCGGTGGCACCGGGATAGGAATGTTGGTTGCACCGATTTTACATATTTGGCTTAGGACAGACTTTGGTGGGAGAGTTTGTGGATGTTTTGGTGACTGTCACTTGTGCACGTTTGAGCATATTGTCCATCATCAAAACTTTACCCCCTTTTAATAGTATTGGCTTTCCTATGGACTCAAAGTGATTTATCACAAATGTAAGATGTAGAGTCCTCTTGCTTGAAGCTTGGCCAACCTATTTCCTTGAATCTTGGGGTAATTCCACAATCCTTTAGCCATTGAACTTGTCCTGAAATATACTTGGTGAAAACATTAGTTCAATGAATTATATGTTCTTATTAATTACCAAAACCACCAAGGGAGCACATGTTCTTTCAATCTCCCCCTTTTTGGTAATTGATGAGAACATATAGATCAAAGCTTCGACAAAGATAAAATCATGGAATATAATCGTCGCTTTGAGAAGTATGTGATAAGCAAGAGCTCCCCCTAAATTTGTGCTTTATTTTTAAATTTGCGTTTGAATACAAATGCACAATAGATTAGGTACATGGGTCACTACTTGCATGTCACATACCATTTGGTGGTGTGCGAGAGTAATTGGAATGAATATCATAGCACAACACAATCAACCAAAGATGAATGATCATCACATAAACATTAAGATGATAGGAAATAGTAGCATCATACATCAAAGTGTATGATCAAACATTCTCAAGCGTGTATCAAAAGCGAAACAAAAGAGTATCACAGCAACCAAAAGCATTTGTTTTGCAAAAAAGCAACAAACACCAAACACTCTCTCACTCGAAGCCTAATGATATATATACACTTCTCCCCCTTTGGCAAAAAGTTACCAAAAAGTTCAAAGGCATATAACTAATCGTTCTTGGGCAGATCTCCTCCGGTTGTCGATGAAGGAGTCGAGATAACGACATTGGCGAAGATCTCTACAGATGTCGTGGATGGAGCTAGAGTGGTCACAGGAGGAACTGGAGCTAATGGAGCAGGAGCTATGCTGACAGTAGCAGGAGCTGATGAAGAGGGCCTCAAGTCTGGTGCAGGCACTGTGGCTGATCTAGTCTGAGTGGTGAACTGAGTGCCCGGGCTTAGAGGTGATTCATCCTCATCATCATCATGATCGTCATCATCTGAAGTAGAAGAGACCCGAGGGATGTGCACGAAGTCAACTTCCTTCTGAAGCTCTATAACTGTCTTTGACAACTTGTCCACCTGATCACCAAGAACCTTGATTGTTGTCTCAAAGATCCTCACTAGACTGTTCTGGTTGTCCAGAATCCCCTTGATATCCTTTTGCATGCCCTGATCAACTGAGATCAGAAGATCCATTTGCTCGTTTCTGGATTTGGGGGCTTGAGCACTAGCGGCTTGAATTGCTTCTGCTTTTGCCTGTGCTGTAGCAGATGTGGGATGATCTGGGTCCATCAACACAACATTATCCTCAAGTTCTGGCTGTACGGGCAGATGTGGACCATCTAGAGCAAAAATGTGCTTCTCCAATTGAGAGTTAATAAGAACTGGATGTAGGGTGCATAACAGCAAGAGCGCTTTTGATCAGCAGGAACCCTCTTGATTGTCTCAACAATCAAATCCATGACTCTAATCCTTGTGTTCCTGTCAAGGTCGATCAACATGTTGATGGAGTAGCCTCAGATCATCTTGTCATCTCCTGACTTGGGCATCAAGGTGTGCCTCAAAATAGTGTTCATAGTATGGAGACCTGCTTGCAGATAGTAGATAGATCCTAGCTTGTGTGATTGCACCTTGTCTGCAGGGATAGGAGTATACATATCTTTAATGGCATTGTGACTTGCCTTGGGTTCCGAGTATACATCCAGATCACCTTCCTTAGCTTCTGGAACTTCTAGAAGTGCAGCTCACTCCTCCACAGTGGATTCATACCTTGCACCTTCAGTCATCCATACAATTCTACCATCTCCGTAGAAATGTGAAGTGGAGTAGAATTGCATGACCATCTCGTTGTTCCATGCAGTAAGCTCTTTGCAAATGAACTTATCCAGACCAATGCAATGGAATTTATCTTGGACACTTGGGAATTAGTTGACATTATCCTTAATGAATTTCCAATTGACATATCTCATGTAGCTAACAACTGGGCTCTTGTCAAGCAACACTGTCTCATAAAAGTCCTGTTGCTCTCTTGTGTAGAACCTGTAGTCAACATTCGTTTTCCTCCTCTGAGCATAAGGATCTATGGCTCTCGAGGCTCTCAATCCTGAGTCTTTCCTCTTCTTCATGTCTGTAGAAACTAAGTGGCTGGCATCATGCACTAGAAGATGTGGTCTGAGATTCGTCAAAGTAGTCAAGTCATCACCATCTTCAGGTCTGGAGGCAGTCCCCTTGTTCTTCTCAGAAGCTGGAATGTCTCTAGTAGTCCTCTTGGAGTTCTATGCAGCAACTTTCTTGGAAGTAGGCTTGGTGTTCTTGGAAGTGCTAGTGTTTGGCATAGCATTAGCCATCGGCTTCTTGGCTTTCTTCTTGGGAGGGGCTTTCTCAACATGTTCTTCCTCCTCTTCCGTAGGAGAAGCACTAGCAGCCTCCTCTGGATCTTCATACATAGAGGTAGGCCTGCCAATCACATGGATAATCCTTTTCCTAGACTTCTTCTCCCTTGCCTTCTTAGGCATTTCTATACTTGGGGCATCAACTTAAATTGTGGCTCTAGCACTCTCATGTGCCTTGATAGTCTCTGAGCTGGCATAGATCTTGCTGACAACTCTTTTGGAAGAAGTAGCTTCAGTTGCTGACTTCTTGGCAATCTTTTCTTGATTCTTGGCAAGAATCTCCTCAGAAATGAAATCTGAATCTTCTTCATCAGAGTTTAGCTTCTTCCTAGTCCTCGTGGCAGCCTTGGGCAACCCATGAGAGCTGGGCATGCCTGGATCTGAAAAAGAAGTGGCCTCTGGGCTTGTGCCAGAACTCATGTCAACTCCCTGCGCTGCCAAATTTTGACTGCCCTCTGAGCCTGACATACTGACCCTATGAATAGAGTATAGGAGAGAAAAAGTAGACGAGTCATCACAAAATGAGGCTGGTTTTTGAAATTTGAACAATGAATTTTCAAGATTTTTGCATTCTGTCAAATAAATATCGATACAGCCGAAACAAAATTTTTGGTGGGGCCAAGACTGACTGACTCACTTAACCGAACCTTGGCACCCTTTTTTGTCGGACCGAAAAGAGGAACTCAGTTCCACCGAGTCAGTTCTCAGCCACACAGAAAATCACATCGGTGAGACCGATATGACTCTTTCGGTTCCACCAAGATTTATCGGGCGGACGACAAAACCCTAGAAAATTCATTATTCGTTAGACTTTGGAGTTTTGAGTGGATAGGAATACGTGCAAAGGGTGTATCAATGATAAACATGAATCTAATGAGCAAGAATCAGAGGAGGGGCAAAATAGAGATCGAACCCGTACCCTAGCTTGGCGCGGATCCTATACGATGACGACGAGGGAGAGGATTTTGTCGGCGACAGCGATTCCCAGCAGCGGAGGAGCATAGGGAGACAAGGGCGACGACCAGGGGTCTCGTAGGCGACAACTTAGGGTTCTGAGGCGTGACGAATGAGATTGAATTTCAAAGCATCGGGGTCCACAACTTATATACCCTCCACTGTCGGTGACACCGATTCTAACTTTTTGGTGTCATCGAGTTCCACAACTATCAGTTGACAGGGAAACTCGGTGTAACCACGAAAATAGAATCGGTGGTACTGAGATTGAAAACCAGATCAATCCTAGGCATTCGGTGAGACCGAGATATTGCGGTTGGTTCCACCGAGATGCACTTGGGAGGTTTTAATGGTCAGTCCTTGTCGATATGGAACTCCGAGTGCTCCAACCATAGAGGGATCGAAAAGCACTTGTTCAAATTCTGTGATGCAACATGAATAGAGTATGAGGTGAGAAATGATAGATAGCTAAATAAGTGGTCTTAGGCATTCTTGTATATCCAATTGGCAAAATATAAATTAAAAGGCCAAATAGCAACAATTGGATATCCTCGAATGAGTAAATAAATGCTGACCAACATGCTCACACAATAAGATGTCAAATGAAATCATGGAAAACATGCACAAACACTCTAGCATCAAACAAGCACTTGGGTGATGACAAAGTCATCTATATATGAGTATTTGACTTAGGAGCCAAGTAAGAGTACTTGATCATATGTCATACTCATCGTTTAAGCACAAGTGGGGTTACCACTTTTACATAAAGCAATTAATGTTGTCACATACTAAGAGATGCTTTGACTGAAATCTTAGAGTAAAGCTCCCCCTTTATGTGACATCCCCCCATAAGATGGATAAACTAACCTTGGGTTTTGTCGATGAAGACTTCATGTTGGTGAGGTAGTGGTGAATGATCAAGGTTGATGAAGATCACCAAGAGTTGGGAGCATCCTTGTTGTTTCCTTACTCTTCTCACCTACATGTGTTAGTCCCAACACACAAGAGACAAATACAAGGATATCTATGGACATGGAGTGCAAAGCATGTGTAATGATGTCTATTGATTTGTTGATTACCTTGTCCCTTGCTTACCTTTGAGGGAATGTGTGACTCCTTGATCTATTGCATAGGGTTGATGTTGATTGCAAATAGATCTTGCCATTAATGAATATGAGTGAATTTCATTGGAGGAGTCACCCCTCAAGAACTCTCTAGTTCTTCTTCTTGGGAATCCACATCAAGTTGATGGCGATCCTTGGTCTTGAAGTAGCACTTGTATAAGTTGAGCTTGTAGTAGACATGGGAACCCACTTCACCGAAGCTTGGGGTTCATCTTCATAAGAGTCAAAGTCCTGTTGGAGCTTGTTCTTGCCCTTGAGCTTGGTGTCTTGTGGTGGAAGGTCATCTTGAGTGTTTGTCCCCTTGGGAAGAGTATTTTCATACTTCTCCTTTTGAGGAACAAACTTGGGCTTAGGATATTGACCTTCTTCCCATTCATCTCCATTAGCGTCGAAGTATCCAACACTGTGATTCTTCTGGTATCCTCCATGCTTGTGTACAATCACATCAAATTGTTTGTACCCTTCAAGACTCTTGTAGACACCTTTATCTATAATTCCTTTCAATAAAGCATTTTCTTGCTCAAGTGTAACTTGGCTAAGAGAATCATGATTAGTGGAATCAATAGAACTACTAGGAGCAACATCATTGGGTTTAGCATTTTTATTGTTGCTACTAGATGAAGAACCTTTCTTTCCTTTGTTACTAGCTTGCTTAGATTTGACTTGTGGCATGAATGTAGACAAGAGTAGTCGTTTGGAAATATAAGATGAAGTCTTCTTTCGAAGATCATCATTGATAGCTTTAAGAAATTCATATTCTTGCTCCAAATTGAGATTCTCGAAGCGTAGCTTCTCATGAGTTCTTACAAGCTCTCTATGATCTCCAAGAGTAGATTCATGAGCTAACTTAAGAGTGTTGAGTTCTTTAGTTAGTTCTTCTATTTTCATCTTATCATCATTAATTGACTTATCTTGACTAGTATGAGAGATATCAACTTCATTAACATCACTAGTTTTTATCACATAGCAATTCATCATCGTAAAGCAAATCATCTTCATCACTATCGAAATCAAGATATTAGGGGTGTGATACCTTGGGACCTTTAGCCATGAAGAAACTTCCAACTCCTTCATTTGGTGAATCAAATAGATCATAGGAGTTGGTTTTCACTAGTGCAATTCCGAAAACACCATCATCTTGACTATAGTCGGAGTTGGAGTGATAGCTTCTCTCGGAGTGGTTGTCGGAGCCAGAGCCGGAAACCCATTCACCAACATGATCTTGATGCTTTATTCTTGAGTAGACCTTGGTGTGCTTGTCCTTCTTATTTGAGTCCCTACTTCTCCTTGAGTGTGTTTGTTCATAACAATCATCTCTACTCCTCTCTCTTCGAGGTGATTCGTCTCTTGAGCTTCGTCTTCTTGGTGACTCTTCTATTCGTTTGTAGGGAGCCGAGCACTCATTGGAGTAGTGTCCGGGCTTCCCACAATTGTAGCAGTTTCGATCATGACTTGACGAATGCTTCTCTTCATATCTTGAGTTGGAGCTATGATCATTGCTTCTATTCTTGTAGAACTTGTTGAATTTCTTAACCATGAGGCTTATCTCTTCATTTGTGACAAGGTTGTCGCTTGAGGTAGCGGGAGCATCACTTGTGGCTTTGTAAGCACTGCTAGACTTATGATGAAGGTCTTCCTTGTCTGTGAGTGTCATATCATGAGCAACAATTCTACCAATCACTTCCGTTGGTTTGAGATCTTAGTAGTTGGGCATCATTTGGATCAATGTGCACACGGTGTCATATCTCTCATCCAAAGCTCGAAGTATCTTCTTTATGATGAACTTGTCAGTAATTTCTTCGCTTCCTAAGCCGACAATCTCATTAGTGGTGAGAGCTAGCCTAGAGTAAATTTTAGCGACTCCTTCACCATCCTTCAGTTCCTTCGTGCATATCAACCAAAGTATCCCAAATCTCTTTTGCGTGTTCAAGAAGGCTTATTTTGTTGAATTCTTGAGGACATAGGCAGTTGAAGAGAATGTCACATGCTTGAGCATTGAGTTGCAACATCTTTAATTCATCCAGAGATGCTTCACGATTCGGTTCCTTACCATCGGCAAAGAATTCACCTTGCAAGCCAAAACGAACAACAGCCCAAACGGCAGGATCATGTCCAAGCAAATGCATTTTCATTTTATGCTTCCAACTAGCAAAATTAGTGCCATCAAAGTACGGACCTCTACGGTGGTAATTTCCCTTACTAGATGTCATACTTCTCCTAGGTTGCGAAACCAATGCAATGGAGACCAAAGCTCTGATACCACTTGTAGGATCGAAAGTAGGTCTAGACGATGGTGATTAGACTACTTGACCAAATAAAAGTTTTGCCTTTCTCCCAATTTTAGTTCTTGGCAAGTTTTAGCATTCAAACACCCTACACATGCATGTCTAAGAGTGTAGCAGCGGAAGTAAAGACATTACACATGTAAGTAAAGAGAGTGTTAGGAAAGCAAACGCAAGTGATGACACGATGATTTTTCCCGTGGTTCCGATAGATGGTGCTATCGTACTTCCACGTTCATGGAGTCTTCGACCCACGGAGGGTAACGTTCGCAAGAGTCCACGGAGGGCTCTACCCACGGAGGGTTCCAGGAAGAAGCAACCTTGACTGTTCCATGCGGCTTCCATCCACGAAGGACTAGCCTCACTATGGGTAGATCTTCATGAAGTAGGCGATCTTGCCCTTACAAACTTCTTAGTTCACTCCACAACACGAAGTAGGAGGCTCCCAAGCGACACCTAACCAATCGAGGAGGCACCACCCTCCAAAAGGTAATAGGATCGGTAATGACAATGAACTCCTTGCTCGTGTGCTTCAAGATGATAGACTCCTCAACACACAATCACTCTCTCATAGATTTGGCTTGGTAGAAGAGATGGGATTGGTGGAAAGCAACTTGGGGAGGCTAGAAATCAAGATCCATATGTTTGGATTGGAAGATCTTGACCTCAACACAAGGGTAGGTGGTTCTCTCTTAGAAAACTAAGTAGCATAGGTATGGAATAGTTCTGAATGCTTCTCTTTCGAGTAGGTGGTGGTGAAGGGGTATATATAGGAATCCCCAAAATCTAACCATTACACACAATAAGTCAGACTCGGTGACACTGATGTGTAAATCTCGGTGGTGTCGAAGTGACCAAAATTGGCAACTTTTGAATCTTGGAGGGACCGATATACAATTCTCGGTTGCACCGACAAGGTGACCAACAGTCAGATTTACCAATCTTGGTGATGCCGATTCACCATTCTCGGTCTGACCGAAAATGAGAACTTGCATAACAGAAACTTGACAACCCAACTCGATGGTACCGAGTGCAGTGTCGGCTACACCAAAGTGTTAGGGTTTGGCTAAGTCTGTCCAGGGTTTAGAATCGGTGGCACCGGGATAGGAATGTTGGTTGCACCGTTTTTGCATTTTTAGCTTAGGACAGACTATGGTGGGAGAGTTTGTGGATGTTTTGGTGACTGTCACTTGTGCATGTTTGAGCATATTATCCATCATCAAAACTTTACCCCCTTTTAATAGTATTAGCTTTCCTATGGACTCAATGTGATTTCTCAGAAATGTAAAATGTAGAGTCCTCTTGCTTGAAGCTTGGCCAACCTATTTCCTTGAATCTTGGGGTAATTCCACAATCCTTTAGACATCCCTATCATTGAACTTGTCCTGAAATATACTTGGTGGAAACATTAGTTCAATGACTTATATGTTGTTATTAATTACCAAAACCACCAAGGGAGCAAATGTGCTTTCAACCGCTGGGGTATCAAACGACCTCTAATTGCGACGAAATTTGGCAGGCGGTCTACCTACAATATATTAATACTATACGCAAAGTTTCAACCCAATCAGATGATATTTTACGCGCACTTTAAAAAACAATATTTTATCGATGCCGCACGCGTGTGCATGTGTGGTTGGTCTCGAAACGGTCGATGACACGAACGGTGAGAACCGACAACTATGAACGGATGCAAGTTTTTGAATACGAATGACGATGCTATGTAGATGATGCGAATGATGCAATGATGAATGCGACAACCAAATGAATCACATGACGAGAAAGGAAATAAAACGGGAATCTTCTGGAGCGTCGGTTCCGGGCTGTTACAACTCTCCCACACTACCAGAGGATCTCGTCCCGAGATCTAGAATGAGAAGGGGAAGATAAAGAGCAAGAGGTGAAACTTAGTTGCTTCTTTGACAAACAAGTGAAACCACATGAACTTTAAGGATTGCAAGAGATGAAGAATGACACGAGGGACAAGCAAGAATTCATAAGAAACTTTGGCAGCACTTCGTTAGGAAATAGAGGCAAAACTTGATAAGAAGGAAAGAACTTGAACATAGAACACAACACTCGGGTAAAATGAATAAGAAACAAACGAACATGATCTTGAAAAGCAAGATGATAGATTGAAGAGAGCAAGATCACAAGGCCTCCATAACAAGAGAATACAAACTAGATTGATGGAAGGAAAAGAATGGATAAGAAAATGACAACTTCAACCGCAATTGAATTTGGAAAGCATATTACAAGAAGAGATTGAACGGAGTTGTTGAAAAAAATCAACAACGAAAATAACAATCTTGTTGTGGGCTTATGGAAAACATCTCAAAATTATGAGGTGACAACCTACCACAACAGAAACAATTGATTGCTTGAGGGCAACAAGATATGCAAAACTTGTTTCACCAAGAGGTGGAGGAGACACTTGAATCATTTATGACACCATGCTAGCAACAATCCATAGGAAATGCTTTAGGTGAAATCCAACCCAAGATAACTCCGAGAAACAAGATGGGTTTACTTATCTTATTCTTGACAATTTTCCTTCGAGACTCCTCATAAAAAATAATTTAATAACACCATCTCAAAAGAAAATTGAAAAGGAATTGAACTTAGAAATCCAAGATAAAGAACACTTGAGCACCTCCAACAAGAATCTTGAAGAACACTTCGAGAAGAATTACATCCTTAAAAAACCACCATGAAGAACCATCGTGTACAAAAGAATGATCAAAACAAATGAAGGTTGACTAAGAACAAGTTTGAGGCCTTGCTATGATTTAGATGAAGCTTCACGACGAGATACTTGAGAAAACATGGAACTTTGGAAAGAAAAAGCTAAGAAACTTAGAATTGAGAATTGATACCATGAACAACTTCGGAATAAGGATTGAGATCACCTTGACCAACAAGAATAAGAATTATGTTATGCTTATCCTTCATCAAGTTGAATTGATGACAAACAATGGATTTCGCACACCACTTATTCTTCTTGCAAAGAATTGAAGAGAAAACGAGAGATAGATGACAAACTTGAAGAAGTCTTGCAGGAGAACACCGGTAAGAATTCACAACGAATGTGGATACTACGATTGAACAAAGATACATGGGAACGAAGAGATCATGATCCGCCTAATGGAAAACTTCACAAGGCACCGGAATAAATGAGGTACGAACGAAGGGACAACATTTAAGAAGAATTTGAGAATGAAAGCTGAAAGCTGAAAACAAAGAGATCTTCTGAAATGATGGCCTTCGAAGGATCACGAATTGAATACCACTCTGTAATGATTAGGATAGATATGGAAAGAATTACTCATGATTGAAAATAATTTGAGAGGATAGCAACAAGCTGAAACCATGACTCTTGAAAAGAACGGACAAAGATTTGAGAGAAACTCTACTTCGGTCTTCAAAGATAAAAATGATGGCTAGAAACACCAGCAAGAATTACTGAGACACTCCAGAACAAATGAATAAAGAAGGTTGAGACAACAATGACAATGATTTAGAAGCGATCTTCTAGAAGGGATATGACTAATGGAATTCATTGTTACGTCATATTTGAAGAGAACTTGAGAACTCCGGAAATATTAGAAGAGCTAGGTAAGATCCTAGGAAACACCTGTGGGTTATGGGCCCACTCAAAAGGGAACGCTGGTGAAGCAATTGGTTGGAAAGATATATTGCACCGGTACAATCGAGATCTCGATGAAGTGAGACCCTTGAAATAATTGAAAAGATTTTGAACGGAAACATGAATATTCTGAGATATCTTCACCACTCTAGATAGAATATAAAGAAGAATAAACAAGAGAGGCTTGGATAAGAATTTCCAACATGGGCAATCATTGAATGAATGAGAAAGAATATGATGAACACCAAGAGCTTGAATTGAATCCTCTGGAGAAGAATAACAACAAGAACCAAGAATATGAGGATAGATCTTGAAACCGAAACTCCTGAGAATCTCAAAAGAATTCACTAGATACAATATGGAAGAAATGAATGCGAAAGCATTACTTGATTGATAATTTAATCATAGAAGAAAAAAAGGGTGGGAGGGTGGAGAAAAACAAAGACAACTTAGGACGGATGAAAAGAACTCCAGAAACAAACATGAGCATTGATCTTGCAAATATTGGAGAAGATTGAATATCTTGAATAGGAGCGCATCGGTTGAAAAGAATGGATATGATAACTCCAGTTGAACAAAAGGAATAGCATTCCTGTAAAATATGAGAACACTACTTGGAAAAGATATGAAATCACCACTTGACATCAAAGCAACTAAAATTACCATACTCCAACAAAACAAAGGATGAGACTTACGAAACAAGCCAGAACAATTACGTACGCATTATGCACTTGTTGGAAAGATTATCCTAGGCACCTACTTGAATTCCCACCTAAGAACTCCCAAAACTTTCTGGTTATACAATCTGGTGTTGGGGATACAGGGAGGAAAAATATCTCACACAGCTAACAAGCCCTACACTCCAACTGTATCCATCCGTCAACACATAACCAGAGGCTTCAGAACTCCATCTATCTCGGACCCTCGAAAACACAACGATACCAAACATGGCAGTACCCCGAATGCCTCCCTAGTACTTGGTGACTCCAACCTTATCTCGTCAAGAAAAGTATTGAAGTAGTTTCGAACATCCTCCGTCCTGAGATACTAAGTAAACTGAATGATAACGATGTGCAAAAATCCCTTGGAGCTCTACTCCTCGATAACAGGAGGCAGCAAGTACAGAACTCCGTCACATCGACTCGGCCAAGTTTGATTCCAAAATATCCGTGTGATCCTAAAAACATTCTGAGCAAGAAGTGGAGTAGAATTAAAATTCCTAAGTCATATTCCTCACCAGAGCATAGAAGAGGAGCAAAATGAATCCTACTCTCCGATATATAACTAGACTCAAAATAGTTTTTCACTAGACTCGACTCGGCCAAGTTCGATCAATCAAGGGGGCTCCTAGGTCGGTATAGGCTCTGATACCAACTTGTCATACCCAAGATGCGATCCTATCCTTACTTTGGCTCGAGGGCCTCGACAGGGATAGAAACGTGTCTCATTGTGCCGCAAGAATGGATATCATTACAAGTACATGTACTGAAGAGATGAGTATATGGAATTGGCTTACACTCCCCACAATCTACAACAAGATCACATCAATACAACAACAGATCCAAACATCATTCATAAGAGCAGGGTCCGACAACGAACGAAACCAAATGATAAAATGACATCCATCCTTGCTATCCCAGGCTGCCGCCTGGAACCCATCCTAGATAGATGAAGAAGGAGAAGAAGAAGAACTCCAAATCAAACAAGCTTCGCTCTCACGTCAAAGCATCACATTACCCGTACATACAATTGTTGTTATAGTAATCTGCGAGGCACAAGGACTCAGCAATGTCATTTGCAAGGGTATCAAGACTATTAAAGCTTAATGGGTGAGAAATGGTTAAGTGGTGAGGCTGCAGCAAGCAACTAAGCATTTATTTGACTTGCTAACTTACGAATAGAAAAAGTAAAGTGAGTGGTCTACGCATAACGAACATGAACTAGTAATGATCACTAAGTGATCCTGAACACCTACTTACGTCAAACATAACCCCACCATGTTCTCTCTCGGATAAGGACTCATGAGAAGGACAGTCACGGTTAAGCACACGGTTGGTGTATTTTATTTGAGTTTACTTCCAGTTTGCTATGACCGGGTGTTAAACAAAGTTTCCAAGTTGTCACATAACCGCGGGCACGGCCTTCCGAAAGATTTAACCCTGCAGGGGTGATCCAACTAATCCATCACAAATTAACCACACGCCACGGGAATAACCTCGACCTCGTGATCTTCATATGCAATTCCACAGGAAGACCACACCTTGAGAGGGCCCGAAGCAAAACGGAATTCCTTGCACAAGACATTCGAGAAAGGTAAAACAAGTCTAGCAAGATCGCCCGGCAGGCCATATCCCAATAGGAGCCGCGCGTATCTCTTTCTCAGGGCACTACCAAACGGGAAAGCCTACGTGTAAAACCAGACCTCGGGTTTCCCCGGGGTGGCCCCGCAGACTGCCCATTTGGACCAACACTCATCAGGAACACTGGCCCGGGTTGTTGATTAATTATCCGCGGGTGCCGGCGGGTCCCTATACAATTTCATTAGTTATTACGGAAATGGGGTACCAATGTTGGGCCTTGCCAGACAAGCTTTATCCTAAAACAAAAATCAAGGGGGTCCCCCTAACAACCCCGAGCATGTTAGGAGCGCTCAATATGGAACATAACACCAGTACACAAGTAACTAGGGATGGCAAAAGTGGAACAAAACACCAAGCAAAAGGCCAAGCCTTCCACCTTTTTACCAAGTACATATGTGCATTAAATTAAATAGCAATAATATTGATATGACAAAATATCCATGTCGTCACATGTAAGGAATTGCACCTGCAGCTAAAAACGCTGTAAGAAGGGCTGAGCAAGCGGTAACATAGCCGAACAAGGGTTTGCTGGGATGTGGAGGGGTTAGCGGCTTATCATGGCAATGTTGGGAGGTTTGAAAAACAAGTGGTAGGTAGCGAGACACATCGATGGAAGCGAGACAACCAACATCACAATGATAGTAGTGGTATCCAGGGAAATGTGTCATCTTGCCTGAGATCCAGCTTGGAAAAAGAACGAGTCCATGCAGCAGGCGATCCGTGAAGTAGACGAACGAGACGTAGTCGAACGAATTCTCACACTCCAAACGCTTTCGGAACTCTATCGAGAAGGAACAATCCAAAAAAACAATCAAACATGATACACCACAACATATTCATGACATGATGCAAAAAACAATTATGATGCACGTCCGGTTTAACTATGTAAGGCATAGCAAAGCACATCAGACAACTACTACACATTAAAGTGAAGCTCAATATGCAACGAGTTGCATATTGACGAAACTCCACGATCGATTAGTTCACTATATTTTAGGTACACGATAATATTAAATGTTGTTAAACATGGCAAGAGGTGAAGCATAAATAAGCTACACTATCTAGGCATCCTAAATGAGGTCAGAAACAACTTATAGTATTTCCGAAATGACCCCATATGTTAATTTCGAAATTGGACCAGATCTGAACTAACCATATTTTATTTTGTTTGACAACAGAATAAAGTATACCATGCAATTCTACATGTCATTCTAGTCGATTTATATATATGGAACATCTCAAACGGAGCTACGGTCTAAAAGTTATAACCCGCACAAGATAATATGCCATGAATGCAAAATGCATGAAAATGACAACCAAAAACGTCTCAAATCATGAACGCAGCAAGATATTACGATACTACATGAAATTCTAATCAGGTTTCACATATGTCATGTCCAAAACGGAGCTACGGATCAACCACAACAACCAACACAAGTTTAGTGCAAATTTGTCCAAAACAGCAACATGGCATTTTGCACGCAGGAACACAACAAGCTTCAAGATCCTAAAATGCACAAACTAAGCATGGAGCAGTAGCATATAACACACACTTCATTTCATCTTCACATATTATACTCAAAATACGCATGGATCACATGGTAGGAAGCTGACAACATTGCTAATTGAAAACAGTTCCAGACTTGATGAAAATAGCAGTTTCTGATAGTGCAATTTTTATCATGAAGGCATATTGAGAGCAGTAAAACTATAAGTTACAGTGCATATTATGGCATGAAACTGTACCGCATGCTAGAGGGTATTATAAGCTAAAAATAACTCCATTACACCTATCCTAAAGGGGTTCTAGATCACTAGAAAAACACATGGCAAGACAACAACAAAATATTATAGATTCCAGACTTGGAAAATTTTAGCATCTCAAAACAGCACAATTTTTATAGCATGTTGGCAACAAGAAAACAACACCTAAACATGCATTTATATGGCAAGATAAAAGACCAGGTGCTAGTGCACATGTCAAAGGGCATATCTCAAGAACAAAATTATTTCATATGATGCATGGATTTAATCACACGAAAATAACAAAAGGGCATCACAGCAAGAATGACATGCAAACAAATTTACTCAAATGACAAAACTAGTGCCACATATAAATTACTTGGAGTTTCTACCCCACAATCATATATAATATGCATATGTCCGATAGATAAACTGATGATGCACTACTATGACTAACCGTTGTAGGATCAAAAGTAGGTCTAGAAGGGGGGGGGGGTGATTAGACTACTTGACCAAATAAAAGTTTTGCCTTTTTCCCAATTTTAGTTCTTGGCAAGTTTTAGTATTCATAGCATATCAAGTAAGACCCTACACATGCATGTCTAAGAGTGTAGCAGCAGAAAGTAAAGACATTACACATGTAAGTAAAGAGAGGGTTACGAAAGCAAACGCAAGTGATGACACGATGAGTTTTCCCGTGGTTTCGATAGGTGATGCTATCATACGTCCACGTTCATGGAGTCTTCAACCCATGGAGGGTAATGGTCGCG
Source organism: Hordeum marinum (assembly GCA_022496015.1). NCBI lineage: Eukaryota > Viridiplantae > Streptophyta > Magnoliopsida > Poales > Poaceae > Hordeum > Hordeum marinum. Next base: position 184,020,559 of record CM039676.1, read on the forward strand.
AGGGTCCACGAAGGGCTCTACCCACGGAGGGTTCCAGGAAGAAGCTACCTTGACTATTCCATGAAACTTCCGTCCACGAAGGACTAGCCTCACTATGGGTAGATCTTCATGAAGTAGGCGATCTCCTTGCCCTTACAAACTTCTTGGTTCATTCCACAACACGAAGTAGGAGGCTCCCAAGGGACACTTAACCAATCTAGGAGGCACCACCCTCCAAAAGGTAATAGGCTCGGTAATGACGATGAACCCCTTGCTCTCGTGCTTCCAGATGATAGACTCCTCAACACACAATCACTCTCTCATAGATTTGGCTTGTTAGAAGAGATGGTATTGGTGGAAAGCAACTTGGGGAGTCTAGAAATCAAGATCCATATGGTTGGAGTGATAGATCTTGACCTCAACACAAGGGTTGGTGGTTCTCTCTTAGAAAACTGAGTAGGATAGGTATGGAATAGTTCTGAGTGCTTTTCTTTCGAGTAGGTGGTGGTGAAGGGGTATATATAGGCATCCCCAAAAATCCAACAGTTACACACAATAAGTGAGACTCGGTGACACTGATGTATAAATCTTGGTGGTACTGAAGTGACCAAAAGTGGCAACTTTTGAATCTCGGAGGGACCGATATACAATTTGCGGTTGCACCGACAAGGTGACCAACGGTCAGATTTAGCAATCTCGATGATGCGGATTCACCATTCTTGGTCGGACCGAAAATGAGAACTTGCATAATAGAAACTTGGCAACGCAACTCGGTGGCACCGAGTGAAGTGTTGGCTGCACCGAAGTGTTCGGGTTTGGCTGAGTCTGTCTAGGGTTTAGAATCGGTGGCACCGGGATAGGAATGTTGGTTGCACCAATTTTGCATATTTGGCTTAGGACAGACTTTGGTGGGAGAGTTTGTGGATGTTTTGGTGACTGTCACTTGTGCACGTTTGAGCATATTGTCCATCATCAAAACTTTACCCCCTTTTAATAGTATTGACTTTCCTATGGACTCAAAGTGATTTCTCACAAATGTAAAATGTAGAGTCCTCTTGCTTGAAGCTTGGCCATCCTATTTCCTTGAATCATGGGGTAATTCCACAATCCTTTAGCCATCCCTATCATTCAAGTTGTCCTGAAATATACTTGGTGGAAACATTAGTTCAATGACTTATATGTTGTTATTAATTACCAAAACCACCAAGGGAGCAAATGTGATTTGAATCTCCCCCTTTTTGGAAATTGATGACACCATATAGATCAAAGCTTCGACAAAGATATAATCATGGAATATAATCGTCGCTTTGAGAAGTATGTGATAAGCAAGAGCTCTCCCTAAATTTGTGCATTATTTTAAATTTGCATTTGAATGCAAATGCATAATCGATTAGGTACATGGGTCACTACTTGCATGTCACATACCACTTGGTGGTGTGCAAGAGTAATTGGAATGAATATCATAGCACAACACAATCAAGAAAAGATGAATGATCATCACATAAGCATTAAGATGATAGGAAATAGTAGCATCATACATCACAACATATGATCAAACCTCATCAAGCATGCATCACAAGCGAAACAAAAGAGTATCACCGCAACCAAAAGCAATTGTTTTGTAAAAAGATACAAACATCAAACGCTCTCTCACTCGAAGTCTAATGATCTATATACATTTCTCCCCCTTTGGCAACAAGTTACCGAAAAGTTCAAAGGCATATAACTAATCGTTCTTGGGCTGATCTCCTCCGGTTGTTAATGAAGGAGTCGAGATAATGGCATTGGCGAAGATCTCTGCAGAGGTCGTGGATGGAGCTGGAGTGGTCACTGGAGGAACTGGAGCTGATGGAGCAAGAGTTGTGCTGACAGTAGCAGGAGCTGATGAACAGGGCCTCAAGTATGGTGCAGGCACTATGGCTGATCTAGTCTAAGTGGTTAACTACGTGCCCGTCCTGAGAGGTGATTGATCCTCCTCCTCCTCATCATAGTCATCATGTGAAGTAGAAGACACCTGAGGGATGTGCATGGAGTCAACTTGCTTCTGAAGCTCTATAACTGTCTTTGACAACTTGTCCACCTTATCACCAAGAACCTTGATTCTTGTCTGAAAGATCCTCACTAGACTTTTTTGGTTGTACAGAATCCCCTTGATATCCTTATGCATTCCCTGGACAGTTGAGATCAGAAGATCCATTTACTCGTTTCTGGATCTGGGAGCTTGAGCACTAGCGACTCAAACTACTTCTCCTTCTGCCTATGCTGTAGCAGATGTGGGATGATCTGGGTGCATCACCACAACATTATCCTCAAGTTCTGGCTGTAGGGGCAGATGTGGACGATCTAGAGAAAAAATGTCCTTCTCCAACTGAGAGTTGATAAGCAACTGCATGTAGGGTGCATAACAACAAGAGCGCTTTTGATCAGCAGCAACCCTCTTGATTGTCTCAACAACCAAATGCATGACTCTAATCCGGGTGTTCCTGTCAAGGTGGCTCAACATGTTGATGGAGTAGCCTCGGATCATCTTGTCATCTCCTGACTTGGGCATCAAGGTGTGCCTCAGAATAGTGTTCATAGTATAGAGACTTGCTTGCAGATAGTAGATAGATCCTAGCTTGTGTGATTGCACCTTGTCTACAGGGATAGGAGTATACATATCTTTCATGGCATTGTGACTTGCCATGGGTTCTGAGTATACATCCAGATCACCTTCCTGAGCTTCTGGAACTTCTAGAAGTGTAGCCCACTCCTCCATAGTGGATTCATACCTTGCACCTTCAGTCATCCATACAATTCTACCATCTCCGTCAAAATGTGAAGTGGAGTAGAATTGCATGATCATCTCGTTGTTCCATGTAGTAAGCTCTTTGCCAATGAACTTATCCAGACCAATGCAATGGAAGTTATCTTGGACACTTGGGAATTAGTTGACATTATCCTTAATGAATTTCCAATTGACATATCTGATGTAGCTAACAGCTGGGCTCTTGTCAAGCAACACTGTCTCATAAAAGTCCTGTTGCTCTCTTGTGTAGAACCTCTAGTCAACATCCGTTTTCCTCCTCTGAGCATAAGGATCTATGGCTCTCAAGGCTCTCAATACTGAGTCTTTCCTCTTATTCATGTCTGTCAAAACTAAGTGGCTGGCATCATGCACTAGAAGATGTGGTCTGAGATTCATCAAAGTAGTCAAGTCATCATCTTCTTCAGGTCTGGAGGTAGTCCCCTTGTTCTTCTCAGAAGCTGGAATGTCTCTAGTAGTCCTCTTGGACTTCTATGCAGCAACTTTCTTGGAAGTAGGCTTGGTGCTCTTGGAAGTGCTAGTGTTTGGCATAGCATCAACCATCAGCTTCTTGGCTTTCTTCTTGGGAGGGGCTTTCTCAACATGTTCTTCCTCCTCTTCCTCAGCAGCAGCACCAGCAACCTCCTCTGGATCTTCAAACATAGAGGTAGGCCTGCCAATCACATGGATAATCCTTTTCCTGGACTTCTTCTCCCCTTCCTTCTTAGGCATTGCCTTCCTTGGGGGATCAAAAAAATTGTGGCTCTAGCACTCTCATGTGCCTTGATAGTCTTTGAGCTGGCATAGATCTTGCTGACAACTCTTCTGGAAGAAGTAGCTTCAGTTGCTGACATCTTGGCAGACTTTTCTTGCTTTTTTGGCAAGAATCTCCTCAGGAATGAAATATAAATCCTCTTCATACGAGTTTAGCTTCTTCCTGGTCCTGGTGGCAGCCTTGGGCAACCCATGAGAGTTGGAGGTGCTAGGATCTGAAAAAGAACTGGCCTCTGGGCTTGAGCCAGAACTCATGTCAATTCCCTGCTGTGCCAAATTCTGACTGTCCTCTCAGCCTGACATACTGACCCTATGAATAGACTATAGGAGAGCAGAAGTAGATGAGTCATCACAAAATGAGGCTAGTTTTTGAAATTTGAACAATGAATCTTCAAGATTTTTGCATTCTGTCAAATAAATATCGGTATAGCCAAAACAAATTTTTCGGTGGGGCCGAGACTGACTCTTTCGGTTCCACCGAGATTTATCGGGCGGACGACAAAACCATAAAAAATTCATTATTCACTAGACTTTGGAGTTCTGAGCGGATAGGAATATGTGCAAAGGGTGTATCAATGATAAACATGAATCTAATGCGTAAGAGTCGGCCGAAGAGTGCAGTAGAGATCGAATTTGTACCCTAGCTTGGCGCGGATTCTCTACGACGGTGACGAGGGAGAGGATTTCGTCGGCGACGACGATTCCCAGCGGCGGAGGAGCTTAGGGAGACAAGGGCGACGATCATGGGTCTCGTAGGCGGTAGCTTAGGGTTCTAAGGTGCGACGAATGAGATTGAATTTCAAAGCGTCGGGGTCCAAAGCTTATATACCCTACACTGTCGGTGACACCGATTCTAAATTTTCGGTGTCACCGAGTTCCTCAACTGTCAGTTGACAGGGAAACTCGGTGTAACCGATAAAATGGAATTAGTGATACCGAGATTGAAAACCAGATTAACCCTAGGCTTTCGGTGAGACCGAGATTTTGTGGTTGGTTCCACCGATATGCACTGAATAGAGTATGAGGTGAGAAAGCATAGATAGCTAAAGAAGTGGTCCTAGGCATTCTTGTATATCCAATTGGCAAAAGAAAAATTAAAAGGCCAAATAGCAACAATTGGATATCCTCGAATGAGTAAATAAAAGTTGACCAACATGCTCACATAATAAGATGTCAAATGAAATCATGGCAAACATGCACAAACAGTCTAGCATCTAACAAGCACTTGGGCGATGACAAAGTCATCTATATGTGAGTATTTGACTTAGGAGCCAAGTAAGAGTACTTGATCATAGGTCATACTCATCGTTTAAGTAGTAGTGGGGTTACCACTTTTACATAAAGCATTTAATGTTGTCACATACTAAGAGATGCTTTGACTCAAGTCTTAGAGTAAAGCTCCCCCTTGATGTGACTGTTGGAAATATGCCCTAGAGGCAATAATAAATTAGTTATTATCATATTTCCTTGTTCATGATAATCGTTTATTATCCATGCTATAATTGTGTTGATCGGAAACTCAGATACATGTGTGCATACACAGACAACACCATGTCCCTAGTATGCCTCTAATAGACTAGCTCGTTGATCAAAGAGTTGACTGCGATGAGACTTTCTCACTTGTAGTGATGCTAAAGTTTGCTGGAATTATGTTAGCAGTTGCTGCATTTTTAAATTATGAAATCTTCCACATGGATGTCAAAACATCGTTTCCTTAATGGTTTACTTGAGGAAAGGTTGTATGTGATACAACCAGAAGGTTTTGTTAGTCCTAAGGATGCTAAAAGGTGTGCAAGCTTCAGTGATTCTTCTATGAACTGAAGCAAGCATCTCGGAGTTGGAATATACACTTCGATGAGGTGATCAAAGTATTTGACTCTATACAAAGTTTACGAGAAACTTGTATTTACAATAAAGTGAGTGGGAGCACTATAAAATTTCTGGAAACTTGTATTTACGAGAAACTTGTATTTACAATAAGTATATGTGGATGACATATTGTTGATCAGAAATGATGTAAAATTTCTGGAAAGCATAAACGGTTGTTTGGAAAGAGTTTTTTAAAGGAAGACCTGGATAAGCTACCTAATTGTTGAGCATCAAGATTTATAGAGATAGATCAAGATGCTTGATGAGACTTTCAATGAGTATATAACTTGACAAGATTTTGAAAGAGTTTAAAATGGATCAGTCAGAGAAAGAGTTCTCGCCTGATTTATGAGGTGTGAAGTTGAGTGAGACTCAAAGATCGACAACGGAAAAGAAAGAGAAAGGATGAATGTCGTCCCCTATGCCTTAGCCATAGGCTTTGTATAGTATGCCATGCTGTGTACCGCACCTGTGTGTGCCTTGCCATGAGTCCGTCAAGGGGTACAAGAGTGATCCAGGAGTGGATCACTGGGCAGTGGTTAATATTATCCTTGGTTACAAAAAGACTAAGGAAACTTTTCTCGATTATGGAGGTGATAAAGGGTTCGTCGTAAAGAGTTACGTCGATGCAACCTTTAACACTAATCCGGATGACTCTTAGTAGCAATACGGATACGTATAGTGGAGAAGCCATTTGGAATAGTACCAAGTGGAGTGTGGTAGCAGTGTTTATAGTTTGACATAGAGATTTGCAAAGTACATACAGATCGCAATGTTGCAGACCCGTTGACTGCAAGACCTCTCTCACATGCAAAGCATGATCGAGCCCCAGAACTCATTGGGTGTAGGATTCATAACAATGCGAATCACATGGTGATGTGAACTAGATTATTGACTCTAGTGCAAGTGGGAGACTATTTGAAATATGCCCTAGAGGCAATAATAAATTAGTTATTATCATATTCCCTTGTTCATGATAATCGTTTATTATCCATGCTATAATTGTGTTGATCGGAAACTCAGATACATGTGTGGATACATAGACAACACCATGTCCCTAGTATGCCTCTAATAGACTAGCTCATTGATCAAAGATGGCTATGGTTTCCTAGTCATGGACATGAGATGTCATTTGGTGATGGGATCTCATCATTAGGAGAATGATGTGATGGACAAGACCCAAACTACAAATGTAGAATATGATCATGTCAGTTTATTGCTATTGTTTTCTGCATGTCATGTATATGTTCCTATGACCATGAGATCATGCAACTCACTGACATCGAAGGAGTACCTTGTGTGTATCAAATGTCGCAACGTAACTGGGTGACTATAAAGGTGCTCTATAGGTATCTCGGAGGGTGTCTGTTGGGTTGGCACGGATGAAGACTGGGATTTGTTACTCCGTGTGACGGAGAGGTATCTCAGGGCCCACTCGGTAATACAACATCACAATAAGCCTTGCAAGCAATGTGACTAAGTGTTAGTCACGGGATCTTGTATGATGGAACAAGTAAAGAGTTGTCGGTAACGAGGTTGAACTAGGTATGGAGATACCAACGATCGAATCTCGGGCAAGTAACATACCGAAGAGCAAAGGGAACATCATACGGGATTAACTGAATCCTTGACATAGAGGTTTGACCGATAAAGATCTTCGTAGAATATATAGGAACCAATATGGGCATCCAGGTCCCGCTATTGGTTATTCACCGTAGAGATGTCTTGGTCATGTCTACATAGTTCTCGAACCCGTAGGGTCTACACATTTGGTGACATTTCCGTAGTATAGAGTTATGCATGGTGGTGACCGAAGGTTGTTCGGAGTCCCGGATGAGATCTCGGACATCACGAGGAGCTCCGGAATGGTCCGTAAGTAAAGATTCATATATAGGAAGTCCTGTTTTGGTCGCCGGAAAAGTTTCGGGCTCATCGGTAGTGTACTGGGAGTGCCGGTAGTGTACCGGAAGACCACCGGGAGGGGTATTTCGACCCAAGAGGCTTCATGGGCTTTGGGAGAGTGAATACCAGCCCTTAGTGGGCTGGTGGAAGTCCCACACAAGGCCCATGTGTCTAGGGAAAGAAAAGCCCAAAGGGAAAAGTGGAAAAAAGGCAAAAAGGGGAGGAATCCTAGTCCTACTAGGATTGGAGGAGGAGTCCTCCTCTCCTCCCCTCTTCGGCCGAACCAAAGGAGGCTTGGACCTTGTGCCAAGGCCTATCCTCCCTCCCTCCTATATATACTGGTGGTTTTAGGGGTTTTGCACTAGAGTTTTAGCCATGTGCTACCCGTTCCTCCAGTGCATAGTTTCTCCTGTAGATCAGATTTTACAGTGCTTAGGCGAAGCCCTGCCGGAATAGCTCCACCACCATCGCCGGAGCGCCGTCGCGCTGACGGAGAACTCTTCTACCTCTCCGCTCCCTCTTGACGGATCAAGAAGGCGGAGATCGTCATCAAGCTGTACGTGTGCTGAACGTGGAGGTGCCGTCCATTCAGCGCTAGATCGGAAGGATCGTGATCAAGATCACGAGACGGATCGTGATGAGATCGCGGGACAGATCATGATGAGTTCGCGGGAAGGATCATGATTGGATCGCGGGACAAATCGTGATGGGATCGCGTGACGCTCGGCGATTTGGATCGCAAAGACGTTCGACTACACCAACCACGTTTCTTAACGCTTCCCGCTTAGTGATCTACAAGGGTATGTAGATCCACTCTCCCTCTCGTAGATGCTCATCACCATGGATAGATCTTGCGTGTGCGTTTTTTGTTTCCCATGCAATGTTCCCCAACAGTGGCATCATGAGCTAGGTCTATGTGTAGATGAGATCTCAAGTAGAACACAAAGAGTTTGTGGGCGTTGATGCTTAGATTGCTTCCTCCCTTGGTTGTGTTTTGGTTCAGCGGTATTGTGGGATGAAGCAGCCCAGATGAACATTACTCGTACGCTTATGAGAGACCAGTTCCCTCAACTGCAACTTGTTGCAAAAGATGGTTGGTGGGTGGCAGTTTCTCCTACTTTAGTTGGATCGGATTCGACAAAGGCGGTCCATAAGAAGGTTGAAAAGCAACTATTGTATCACCATTGTTGTTTATGCGTAGGTGAGAATTGTTCTTGCTAGATACCCGTAGCAGCCACGTAAAATATGCAACAACAATTAGAGGACGTCTAACTTGTTTTTGCAGGGTATGTTGTGATGTGATATGGCCAATTACATGATGTGATATATGTGATGTATGAGATGATCATGTGTTGTATAGAATATCACGACTTGCATGTCGATGAGTACGACAACCGGCAGGAGCCATAGGGTTGTCTTTAATTATTGTATGACCTGCATGTCAATCATTAAGCGCTATGTAATGCTTTACTTTATCGCTAAACGGTAGCAATAGTAGTACAAGCTTGATGGGCGTGACAACCCCGATGGCGACACGTTGATGGAGATCAAGATGATGGAGATCATGGTGTCATGCCGGTGACGATGGAGATCATGCTGTGCTTTCAAGATGGAGATCAAAAGCACAAGTTCATGGCCATATCATGTCACTTATGATTTGCATGTGATGTTAATCCTTTTATGCACCTTGTTTTTCTTAGAACGACGATATCATTATAAGGTGATCCCTCACTTTAATTTCATGATGAATTGTGTTCTCCCCGAGTGTGCACTGTTGTGAAAGTTTGTCATGTCGAGACACCACGTGATGATCGGGTGTGATAGACTCTACGTTCACATACAACGGGTGCAAGCCAGTGTTGCACATGTAGAACACTCGGGTTAAACTTGATGAGCCTAGCATGTACAGACATGACCTTGGAGCACAAGAGACCGAAAGGTCGAACATTAGTCATATAGTAGATATGATCAACATGATGATGTTCACCATTGAAACCACCTCAACTCACGTGATGATCGGACTTGAGTTAGTGAATTTGGATCATGTATCACTCGAATGACCGGAGGGATGTCAATTTGAGTGGGAGTTCTTCAATAATATGATTAATTGAACTCATTATCATGAACATAGTCAATAGTGTCTTTGCAAATTATGTTGTAGATTACTTGCTCGCGCTGTAGCTCCCTTGAATTTTTATATGTTCCTAGAGAAATAGAGTTGAAAGCTGATGGTAGCAATATTGTGGACTGGGTCCATGATGTGAGGATTGTCCTCATTGCTACATAGAAGGCTTATGTCCTTAATGCACCGCTCGGTGTACCAACCCCTCTAGCATCGTCTGTAGATGTTGTGAACATCTGACAGGCACGTTCTGATGACTACTTGATAGTTTAGTGCGTCATGCATTATGACTTAGAATTGAGGCTCCGAAATGTTTTGAACGTCACGGAACATATGAGATGTTCTAAGAGCTGAAATTAGGATCTCAGGCTCGTGCCCATGTTGCGAGATATCAGATCTCCAACAAGATTCTTTGCCTGCAAGATGAAAGAGAATAGCTCAATCGTTGAGCATGTGCTCAGATTGTCTAGGTGCTACAATCGCTTAAATCGAGTGGGAGTTGATCTTCCAGATAAGATAGTGATTCATATAGTTCTCCAAGTCACTGTCACTAAGCTACTAGAACTTGGTGATGAACTATAAAATGCTAGGGATAGAAATAATGATCCCTGAGATGTTCGCGATGTTTGACACCATGAAGGTAGGAATCAAGAAGGAGCGTCAAGTGTTGATGGTTAGTCAAACCACTATCTTCGAGAAGGGCAAGAGCAAGGAGGGAGACTTCATGGGTAGCAAGTCAGTTGCTGCTCCAGTGAAGCAACCCAAAGTTGAACCTAGACCCAAGACTAAGTGCTTCGATTATGAGGAGAGCGGTCGCTGAAGCGGAACAACCCTAGATACTTGGTAGATAAGAAGGCTGGCAACGTCGACAGAAGTATATATGATATACATGTTAATGATGAGTACCTTGCGAGTACTCCTAGTAGCACTTGGGTATTGGATACCGGTTCAGTTGCTAAATGTTAGTAACTCGAAATAAAAGCTATGGAATAAATGGAGAACTAGCTAATGGTGAGGTGATGATGCATGTTGGAAATGTTTCCAAGGTTGATTTGATGAACATCACACGCTCTATCTACCTTCGGGATTAGCGACAAGCCTAAATAAATGTTATTTGGTGTTTTGCGTTGAGCATGAACGTGATTAGATCGTGTTTATTGCAACACGGTTATTCATTTAAGTTAAAGAATAATGGTTATTCTGTTTACATGAATGATACCTTCAATGGTCATGCACCCAGTGAGAATGGTTTGTTGAATCTTGATCGTAGTAATACACATGTTCATAACATTGATGCCAAAAGATACAAAGTTAATAATGATAGTACCACATACTTGTGGCACTGCCACTAAATGTCATATTGGTATAAAGCGCATGAAGAAACTCCATGCTTATGGATCTTTTGACTCATTCAATTTTGAATCGGTTGAGACATGGCAACCATGCCTCTTGGTCAAGATGACTAAGGACCCCTTTTTCTAGATGGATGGAGTGGGCAAGTGATTTATTTGAAATGATACATGTTGATGTATGCAATCTAGTGAGTCTTGTAGCGTGCGGTGGATATCATTATTTTCTTACCTTCACTGATGATTTGAGTAGATATAGTGTATATTTACTTAATGAAACACAAGTCTGAATTGTTTGAAGGTTCAAGCAAATTCAGAGTGCAGTTTAAGATCATCGTGACAAGAAGATAAAAATGTCTGCGATATGATCGTGGAGGAGAATATCTGAGTTACGAGTTTGGCATCGAACTTTAGACAATGCGAAAGTTGTTTCACAACTGACGCCACCTGGAACACCATAGTGTGATGGTGTGTCCGAACATCATAGTCGTGCTCTATTGGATATGGTGCGTGCTATGATGTCTCTTATCGTTTTGCTACTATAGTTTTGGGGTTATGCATTAGAGAGAACTACATTCACTTTAAATAGGGCACCATCTAAATCCGTTGGGATGACCCCGTGAGAATTAAGGTTTTGATAGAAACCTAAGCTGTCATTTCTTAATGTTTGGGGCTGCGACGCTTGTGTGGAAAATGTTTTCACCTAATGAGCTCGAACCCAAAGCAGACAAATGCATCTTCATAGAGTACCCTAAGAACAGTTGGGTGAACCTTCTATCTCAGATCCAAGCATTAAATGTTTGTTGCTAAAACTGGGTCCTTTCTCGAGAAAGAGTTTCTCTCGAAAGAATTGAGTGGGAGGACGATAACACTTGATGAGGTTGTTGAACCTTTGTTCAACCAAAGAGTAGCGCAGCGCAGGAATTTGTCTGTGTGAAGCCTACGTTAGTTGAAGAGGAAGTTAATGATGATGATCATGAAGCTTCGGATCAAGTTACTATCGAACCTCGTAGGTTGACAAGGATGTGTACTGCTCCTGAGCGGTACGACAACCCTGTCTTGGAGGTCATGTTGTTGGACAACGATGAACCTACGAGCTATGGAGAAGCGATGATGGGCCCAGATTCTGACAAATGGTTACAAACCATGAAATCCAAGAAAGGATCCATGTATGAAAACCAAGTATAGACTTTGGTACGCTTGCTCATTGGATGATAGGTCGTTGAGTACAAATGGATGTTCAAAATGAAGACACACACTCATGGTAAATGTCACCATTTGTAAAGCTCGACTTGTTGCAAAGAAGTTTACGACAACTTCAAGGAGTTAACTGCGATGAGACTTTTTCACTCGTAGCGATGCTAAAGTCTGTGGGAATTATATTCGCAGTTGCTGCATTTTCCAATTATGAAATCTGGCAAATGGATGTCAAAACATCGTTTCCTTAACGGTTTACTTGAGAAAAGGTTGTATGTGATAGAACCAGAAGGTTTTGTCAGTCCTAAGGATGCTAAAAGGTGTGCAAGCTTCAGTGATTCTTCTATGAACTGAAGCAAGCATCTCGGGTTGGAAAATACACTTTGATGAGGTGATCAAAGTTTTTGATTCTATACAAAGTTTACGAGAAACTTGTATTTACAATAAAGTGAGTGGGAGCACTATAGAATTTCTGATAAGTATATGTGGATGACATATTGTTGATCGAAAATGATGTAGAATTTCTGGAAAGCATAAACGGTTGGTTGAAAAGAGTTTTCCAAAGGAAGACCTGGATAAAGCTACCTAATTGTTGAGCATCAAGATCTATAGAGATAGATCAAGATGCTTGATGAGACTTTCAATGAGTATATACCTTGACAAGATTTTGAAAGAGTTCAAAATGGATCAGTCAGAGAAAGAGTTCTCGCCTGATTTGTGAGGTGTGAAGTTGAGTGAGACTCAAAGCTCGACAACGGCAGAAGAAAGAGAAAGGACGAATGTCGTCCCCTATGCCTTAGCCATAGGCTGTGTATAGTATGCCATGCTATGTACCGCACCTGTGTGTGCCTTGCCATGAGTCCGTCAAGGGGTACAAGAGTGATCCAGGAGTGGATCACTAGACAACGGTCAATATTATCCTTAGTGACTAAAATACTAAGGAAACGTTTCTTGATTATGGAGGTGATAAAGGGTTCATCATAAAGAGTTACGTCGATGCAAGCTTTAACACTAATCCGAATGACTCTTAGTAGCAATCCAGATACGTATAGTGGAGCAGCCATTTCGAATAGTACCAAGTGGAGTGTGGTAGTAGTGTTTACAGTTTGACATAGAGATTTGCAAAGTACATGCGGATCGGAATGTCGCAGACCCGTTGAGTATAAGACCTCTCTCACATGCAAAGCATGATCGAGCCCCAGAACTCATTGGGTGTTAGATTCATAACAATGCGAATCACATGGTGATGTGAACTAGATTATTGACTCTAGTGCAAGTGGGAGACTGTTGGAAATATGCCCTAGAGGCAATAATAAATTAGTTATTATCATATTTCCTTGTTCATGATAATCGTTTATTATCCATGTTATAATTGTGTTGATCGGAAACTCAGATACATGTGTGGATACATAGACAACACCATGTCCCTAGTATGCCTCTAATAGACTAGCTCATTGATCAAAGATGGCTACGGTTTCCTAGTCATGGACATGAGATGTCATTTGGTAACGGGATCTCGTCATTAGGAGAATGATGTGATGGACAAGACCCAAACTACAAACATAGCATATGATCGTGTCAGTTTATTGCTATTGTTTTCTGCATGTCAAGTATATGTTCCTATGACCATGAGATCATGCAACTCACTAACATTGGAGGAGTACCTTGTGTGTATCAAACGTCGCAACGTAACTGGGTGACTATAAAGGTGCTCTACAGGTATCTCTGAGGGTGTCTGTTGGGTTGGCATGGATGAAGACTGGGATTTGTTACTCCGTGTGACGGAGAGGTATCTCGGGGCCCACTCGGTAATACAACATCACAATAAGCCTTGCAAGCAATGTGACTAAGTGTTAGTCACAGCATCTTGTATTACGGAACGAGTAAAGAGACTTGCCGGTAACGAGGTTGAACTAGGTATGGAGATACCAACGATCGAATCTTGGGCAAGTAACATACCGAAGAACAAAGGGAACATCATACGGGATTAACTGAATCCTTGACATAGAGGTTTGACCAATAAAGATCTTTGTAGAATATGTAGGAACCAATATGGGCATCCAGGTCCCGCTATTGGTTATTCACCATAGAGATGTCTCGGTCATGTCTACATAGTTCTCGAACCCGTAGGGTTTGCACACCTAAGGTTTGGTGACGTTTCGGTAGTATAGAGTTATGCATGGTGGTGACCGAAGGTTGTTCGGAGTCCCGGATGAGATCCTGGACATCACGAGGACCTCCGGAATGGTCCGGAGGTAAAGATTCATATATAGGAAGTCCTGTTTTGATCGCCGGAAAAGTTTCGGGCTCATCGGTAGTGTACCGGGAGTGTACCGGGAGACCATCGGGAGGGGTATTTCGAACCAAGAGGCTTCATGGGCTGTGGGAGAGTGAATACTAGCCCTTAGTGGGATGGTGGAAGTCCCACACAAGTCCCATGCGGCTAGGGAAAGAAAAGCCCAAAGGGAAAAGTGGAAAAAAGGCTAAAAGGGGAGGAATCCTAGTCCTACTACGATTGGAGGAGGAGTCCTCCTCTCCTCCCCACTTCGGCCGAACCAAAGGAGGCTTGGCCCTTGTGCCATGGCCTATCCTCCCACCCTCCTATATATACTGGTGGTTTTAGGGTTTTTACACTAGATTTTTAGCCACGTGCTACCCGTTCCTCCAGTGCATAGTTTCTCCTCTAGATCGGATTTCTGTAGTGCTGAGGCGAAGCCCTGTCGGAATAGCTCCACCACCATCGCCGGAGCGCCGTCACGCTGCCGGAGAACTCTTCTACCTCTCTGCTCCCTCTTGCTGGATCAAGAAGGCGGAGATCGTCATCAAGCTATACGTGTGCTAAACGTGGAGGTGCCGTCCGTTTGGCGCTAGATCGGAAGGACCGTGATCAAGATCGCGAGACGGATCGTGATGAGATCACGGGACGGATCATGATGAGTTCGCGGGAAGGATCTTGATTGGATCGCGAGACGGATCGTGATGAGATCGCAGGACGCTCGGCGATTTGGATCGCGAAGACATTCGACTACGCCAACCGCGTTTCTTAACGCTTCCCGCTTAGCAATCTACAAGAGTATGTAGATCCACTCTCCCTCTCGTAGATGCTCATCACCATGGATAGATGTTGCGTGTGCGTAGGTAATTTTTTGTTTCCCATGCAATGTTTCCCAACAGTGACATCCCCCTTTAAGAGGGATAAACTAACCTTTGGTTTTGTCGATGAAGACTTCATGTTGGTGAGGTAGTGGTGAATGCTCAAGGTTGATGAAGATCACCAAGAGTTGGGAGCATCCTTGTTGTCTCCTTACTCTTCTCGCCTACATGTGTTAGTCCCAACACACAAGAGACAAATACAAGGATATCTATGGACATGGATTGCAAATCATGTGTAATGATGTCCATTGATTTGTTGATTACCTTGTCCCTTGCTTACCATTGAGGGAATGTGTGACTCCTTGATATATTGCATAGGGTTGATGTTGATGGCAAATAGATCTTGCCAATAATGAATATAAGTGAATTTCATTGGTGGAGTCACCCCTCAAGAACTCTCTAGTTCTTCTTCTTGGGAATCCACATCAAGTTGATGGGTATCCTTGGTGTTGAAGTATCACTTGTAGAAGTTGATCTTGTAGTAGCCTTGGGAACCCACTTCACGAAAGCTCGGGGTTCATCTTCATAAGAGTTAAAGTCCTATTGGAGCTTGGTCTTGCCCTTGAGCTTGATGTCTTGTGGTGGAAGGTCATCTTGAGTGTTGGTCCCCTTGGTAAGAGTATTTTCATACTTCTCCTTTTGAGGAACAAACTTGGGCTCGGGATATTGACCTTCTTCCCATTCAACTCCATTAGCGTTGAAGTAGCCAACACCGCGATTCTTCCGGTATCCTCCATGCTTGCGTACAATCTCATCAAATTGTTTGTACCCTTCAAGACACTTGTAGATACCTTTCTCTATAATTCCTTTCAATAAACAATTTTCTTTCTCAAGTGTAACTTGGCTAAGAGAATCATCATTAGTGGAATCAATAGAACTACTAGGAGCAACATCATTGGGTTTAGCATTTTTATTGTTTCTACTAGATGAAGAACCTTTCTTTCCTTTGTTACTAGCTGGCTTAGATTTGACTTGTGGCATGAATGTGGACAAGATTAGTCGTTTGGCAACATAATATGAATTCTTCTTTCGGAGATCGTCATTGATAGCTTTAAGAAATTCATGTTCTTGGTCCAAATCGAGCTTCTCGAAGCGTAGCTTCTCATGAGTTCTTACAAGCTCTCTATGATCTTCAAGAGTAGATTCATTAGCTAACTTAAGAGTGTTGAGTTCTTTAGTTAGTTCTTCTATTTTCATCTTATCATCGTCAGTTGACTTATCTTTACTAGTATGAGAGATATCAACTTCATTAACACCACTAGTTTTATCACATAGCAAGGCATCATCTAAAGAAAATCATCTTCATCACTATCCAAATCAAGATATTCGGGGTGTGATACCTTGGGGCCTTTATCTACGAAGAAACTTCCACCTCCTTCATTTGGTGAATCAAATAGATCATAGGAGTTGGTTGTCACTAGTGCAATTCCGGCAACACCATCATCTTGACCATAGTCGCAGTTGGAGTGATAGCTTCTCTCAGAGTGCTTGTCGGAGTCGGAGCGAGAAACCCATTCACCAACATGAGCTTGATGCTTTCTTCTTGAGTAGCCCTTGGTGTGCTTGACCTTCTTCTCTGAGTCCCTACTTCTCCTTGAGGGTCTTCGTTCATAACGACCATCTCTACTCCTTCTCTCTCTTCGAGGTGATTTGTCTCTTGAGCTTCGTCTTCTTGGTGACTCTTCTGTTCGTTTGTAGGGAGCCGAGCACTCATTGGAGTAGTGTCCGGGCTTCCCACAATTGTAGCAGTTTCGATCATGACTTGACGAACGCTTCTCTTCATATCTTGAGTTGGAGCTGCGATCTTTTCTTCTATTCTTGTAGAACTTGTTGAATTTCTTGACCATGAGGCTTATCTCTTCATCTGTTACAAGGTTGTCTCTTGAGGTAGCGGGAGCATCACTTGTGGCTTTGTAAGCACCGCTAGACTTGTGATGAAGGTCTTCCTTGTCTGTGAGTGTCATCTCATGAGCAACAATTCTACCAATCACTTCCGTTGGTTTGAGATCTTTGTAGTTGGGCATCATTTGGATCAATGTGCACACGGTGTCATATCTCTCATCCAAAGCTCGAAGTATCTTCTTGATGATGAACTTGTCAGTCATTTCTTCGCTTCCTAAGCCGACAATCTCATTGGTGATGAGAGCTAGCCTAGAGTACATTTCAGCGACTCCTTCACCATCCTTCATCTTGAACTTGTCAAGTTGACCTTTAAGAACATCTAACTTGGATTCTCTCACGGACTCAGTTCGTTGTGCATATCAACCAAAGTATCACAAATCTCTTTTGCGTATTCAAGATGGCTCATTTTGTTGAATTCTTCAGGACATAGGCAGTTGAAGAGAATGTCACATGCTTGAGCATTGATTTGCAACATCTTCAATTCATCCGCAGACGCTTCACAATCTGGTTCCTTACCATCCGCAAAGAATTCACCTTGCAAGCCAACACGAACAACAGCCCAAATGACAAGATTATGACCAAGGAAATGCATTTTCATTTTATGCTTCCAACTAGCAAAATTAGTGCATCAAAGTACGGACCTCTATGTTTGTAATTTCCCTCACTAGTTGCCAAACTTCTCCTAGGTTGTGAAACCAATGAAATGGAGACCAAATCTCTGATACCACTTGTAGGATCAAAAGTTGGTCTAGAGGGGGGTGACTAGACTACTTGACCAAATAAAAGTTTGGCCTTTTTCCCAATTTTAGTTCTTGGCAAGTTTTAGCATTCATAGCATATCAAGTAACACCCTACACATGCATGTCTAATAGTGTAGCAGCGAAAAGTAAAGACATTACACATGTAAGTAAAGAGAGGGTTAGGAAAGCAAACTCAAGTGATGACACAATGATTTTTCCCGTGGTTCCGATAGGTGGTGCTATCATACGTCCACGTTCATGGAGTCTTCAACCCACGGAGGGTAACGGTCGCGAGAGTCCACGAAGGGCTCTACCCATGGAGGGTTCCACGAAGAAGCAACCTTGACTATTCCATGCGGATTCCATCCACGAAGGACTTGCCTCACTATGGGTAGATCTTCACGAAGTAGGCGATCTCCTTGCCCTTACAAACTTTTTGGTTCACTCCACAACACGAAGTAGGAGGCTCCCAAGTGACACCTAACCAATCTAGGAGGCACCACCCTCCAAAAGGTAACAGGCTCGGTAATGACAATGAACTCCTTTCTCTTGTGCTTCAAGATGAAAGACTCCTCAACACACAATCACTCTATCACATGTTTGGCTTGGTAGAAGAGATGGTATTGGTGGAAAGCAACTTGGGGAGGCTAGAAATCAATATCCATATGGTTGGAGTGGAAGATCTTGACCTCAACACAAGGGTAGGTGGTTCTCTCTCAGAAAACTTAGTAGGATAGGTATGGAATAGTTTTGAGTGATTCTCTTTCGAGTAGGTGGTGGTGAAGGGGTATATATAGGCATCCCCAAAAATCCAATAGTTACACACAATAAGTCAGAGTCGGTGACACCGATGTGTAAATCTCGGTGGTACCAAAGTGACCAAAAGTGGCTGTTGGGGAACGTTGCATGGGAAACAAAAAATTTCCTACGCACACGCAGATCTATCCATGGTGATGAGCATCTACGAGAGGGAGAGTGAATCTACATACCCTTGTAGATCGCTAAGCGGGAAGCGTTAAGAAACGCGGTTGGTGTAGTCGAACGTCTTCGCGATCCAAATCGCCATGCATCCCGCGATCCAATCACGATCCTTCCCGCGATCCAATCATGATCTGTACCGCGATCCGATCATGATCCGTCCCACGAACTTGATGACGATCCGTCCCACGAACTTGATCACGATCCTTCCGATCTAGCACCGAACGGACGGCACCTCCGCGTTCAGCACACGTACATCTTGATGATAATCTCCACCGTCTTGATCCAGCAAGAAGGGGTGGAGAGGAAGAAGAGTTCTCTGGAAGCCTGACGGCGCTCCGATGATTGTGGGGGAACAATTCCGGCAGGGCTTCGCCTAAGCACTGGAGAAATCCAATCTAGAGGAGAAACTATGCACTGGAGGAATGGGTAGCATGTGGCTGAAAATCTAGTGCCAAAACCCCTAAAACCTCTAGTATATATAGGAGGAAGAGAGGAGGAGGCTTTTCTCCCAAGGATCCAGCCCTTGGGTCGGCCAAACCAAGGAGGAGAGGAGGAGTCCACCTCCAATCCTAGTAGGACTAGGATTTACCCTATTTTGCCTTTTTCCACTTTTCCTCTTAGGCCTTTTTCCTCCAGACGCATGGGACTCTTGTGGAAGTTCCACCAGCCCACTAAGGGCTGGTTTACACCCTCCTACAGCCCATGTAGCCTCTTGGGTCGAAATACCCCTCCCGGTACACTACCGGCACTCCTGGTACACGACCGATGAGCTCAAAACTTTTCCGGCGACCAAAATAGGACTTCCTATATATGAATCTTTACCTCCGAACCATTTCGGAGCTCCTCGTGACGTCCGAGATCTCATCCGGGACTCCAAACAACCTTCGGTCACCACCATGCATAACTCTATACTACCGAAACATCACCAAACCTTAAGTGTGCAGACCCTGCGGGTTCGAGAACTATGTAGACATGACCGAGACACCTCTATGGTCAATAACCAATGGCGGGACCTGGATGTTGACATTGGTTCCTACATATTCTACGAAGATCTTTATCGGTCGAACCTCTATGTCAAGGATTCAGTTAATCCCGTATGATGTTCCCTTTGTTCTTCGGTATGTTACTTGCCCAAGATTCGATCGTCGGTATCTCCATACCTAGTTCAACCTCGTTACTAGAAAGTCCCTTTACTCGTTCCATAATACAAGATCTCGCAACTAACACTTAGTCACATTGCTTGCCAGGCTTATTGTGATGTTGTATTACCGAGTGGGCCCTGAGATACATCTCCGTGACACGGAGTAACAAATCCCAGTCTTGATCCATGCCAACTCAATAGACACCCTCGGAGACACCTGTAGAGCACCTTTATAGTCACCCAGTTACGTTGCGACATTTGATACACACAAGGTACTCTTCCGATATCTGTGAGTTGCATGATCTCGTGGTCATAGGAACATATACTTGACATGCAAAAAACAGTAGCAATAAACTGACACGATCATAAGCTATGTTTGTAGTTTGGGTCTTGTCCATCACATCATTTTCCTAATGAGGTGATCCTGTTACCAAATGACATGTCATATCCATGGCTAGGAAACCTTAACCATCTTTCGATCAACGAGCTAGTTCACTAGAGGCATACTAGGGACATTGTGTTTGTCTATGTATCCACACATGTATCCATGTTTCCAATTAATACAATTATAGCATGTATAATAAACGATTATCATGAACAAGGAAATACAATAATAAACACTTTATTTAGTGCCTCTAGGGCATATTTCCAACAGTCTCCCACTTGCACTAGAGTCAATAATCTAGTTCACATCACTATGTGATTTACATTGTAATGAATCAAACACCCATGCAATTCTGGTGTTGATCATGTTTATCCCTTGGAAGAGGTTTAGTCAACAGGTCTGCAACATTCAGATTCGTGTGCACTTTGCAAATATTTATGTCTTTCTCCATGATGTAATCGCGGATGGAGTTGAAGCGTCGCTTTATGTGTTTGGTCCTCTTGTGAAACCTTGGTTCCTTGGCAAGAGCAATGGCACCAGTGTTGTCACAGAACAGGTTCATTGGATTCAGTGCACTGGGCACTACTCCAAGATCTGTCATGAACTGCTTCATCCAGACACCTTCCTTCGTTGCCTCCGAGGCTGCGATGTATTCCGCTTCGCACGTAGAATCAGCTACCACACTTTGCTTGGAACTACACCAGCTTACCGCTGCCTCGTTAAGAATAAATACGTATCTGGTTTGCGACTTAGAGTCGTCCGGATCAGTGTCAAAGCTTGCATCGATGTAACCCTTTACGACGAGCTCTTCATCACCTCCATAAACGAGAAACATTTCCTTAGTCCTTTTCAGGTACTTAAGGATATTCTTGACCGCTTGCCAGTGCTCCATTCTAGGATCACTTTGAAACCTTCCGGCCATAGTTATGGCAAGGCTGACATCGGGTCTTGTGCACAGCATTGCATACATGATAGAGCCTATGGCTGAAGCATATGGGATGACACTCATCTTTTCTCTATCTTCTGTAGTTACTGGGCATTGAGTCTTACTCAACTTTACACCTTGTAACACAGGCAAGAACCCCTTCTTGGACTGTTCCATTTTGAACTTCTTCAAAACTTTATGAAGGTATGTGCTCTGTGAAAGTGCTATTAAGCGTCTCGATCTATCTCTATAGATCTTAATGCCTAATATGAAAGCAGCTTCTCCTAGGTCCTTCATTGAAAAACTCTTGTTCAAATATTCCTTCACGCTTTCCAGCATTTCTATATTGTTTCCAATCAGCAATATGTCATCCACATATAATACTAGAAACGCTATAGACCTCCCACACACTTTCTTGTAAATACAAGCTTCTCCGTAAACTTGTATAAACTCAAATGCTTTGATCACCTCATCAAAGTGCTTATTCCAACTCCGAGATGCTTGCACCAGTCCATAAATGGATCGCTGGAGTTTGCAAACTTTGTCAGCATTCTCGGGATCGACAAAACCTTTGGGTTGCATCATATACAACTCTTCCTAAAGGAAACCATTGAGGAACGCTGTTTTGACATACATCTGCCAAATTTCATAATCGAAATATGCAGCTATTGCCAACATGATTCTAACGGACTTAAGCATCGCTATGGGTGAGAAGGTCTCATCATACTCAACTCCTTGAACTTGTAAAAAAACATTTGCCACAAGTCGAGCTTTATAGACGGTGAAATTACCGTCCCCGTTCATCTTCCTCTTAAAGATCCATTTATTCTGAATGGCCTTTCGCCCTTCAGGTAATACTTCCAAAGTCCATACTTTGTTTTCATACATGGATCCCATCTCGGATTTCATGGCCTCTAACCATTTCTCGGAATACGGGCCCATCACAGCTCCTCCATAGCTCGTAGGTTCATTGTTGTCCAACAACATGACCTTCAAGACAGGGTTGCCGTACCACTCAGGGGTAGTACGCGGCCTTGTCAACCTACGAGGTTCAATAGCAGCTTGATCCGAAGCTTCATGATCATCATCATTAACTTCCTCTTCTACCGTCGTAGGTTCCACAGAAACATCTTTCTGCGTTGCGCTACTTTCTGGTTGAAGTAAAGGTTCAATAACCTCATCAAGCTCTATTTTCCTCCCACTCAATTCTTTCGAGAGAAACTCTTTCTCAAGAAATGTTCCGTTCTTAGCGACAAACACTTTGCCTTCGGATTTGAGATGGAAGGTATACCCGACTGTCTCTTTCGGGTATCCTATGAAGACGCATTTCTCCGCTTTGGGTTCCAGCTTTTCAGGCTGAAGCTTTTTGACATAAGCATCACATCCCCAAACTTTAAGAAACGACAACTTTGGCTTCTTGCCAAACCATAGTTCATATGGCATCGTCTCAACAGATTTTGATGGTGCCCTATTTAAAGTGAATGCAGCTGTCTCTAATGCATAACCCCAAAATGATAGTGGGAAATCAGCAAGAGACATCATAGAACGCACCATATCTAAAAATCTTTGATTACGATGTTCGGACACACCATTACGCTGTGGTGTTCCGGGCGGTGTCAACTGATAAACAATTCCACACTGCCTTAAGTGACTGCCGAACTCATCACTCAGATATTCACCTCCTCGATCAGATCACAGGAACTTAATCTTCTTGTTACGATGATTCCCAACTTCACTCTGAAATTGCTTGAACTTTTCAAACGTTTCATACTTGTGTTTCATTAAGTAAATATACCCATATCTACTTAAGTCATCAGTGAAGGTGAGAAAATAACGATATCCACCACGCGCTGCAACATTCATTGGACCGCACACATCAGTATGTATGATTTCCAATAAGTCACTCGCCCGTTCCATTGTTCCAAAGAACAACGTTTGAGTCATCTTGACCATGAGGCATTGTTCACATGTGTCAAGTGATTCAAAATCAAGTGACTCCAAAAGTTCATCAGCATGGAGCTTCCTCATGCGTTTTACACCAATATGACCTAAACGGCAGTGCCACATGAAAGTGGTACTATCATTATCAACTCTACATCTTTTGGCATCAATGTTATGAACATGTGTGTCATGACTATCAAGATTCAATATGAATAAACCCCTAACATTGGGTGCATGACCATAAAAGATATTACTCATATAAATAGAACAACCTTTATTCTCTGATTTAAATGAGTAACCGTCTCGCAATAAACAAGATCCAGATATAATGTTCATGCTTAACGTAGGCACTAAATAACAATTATTCAGGTTCATCACTAATCCCGATGGTAATCGAAGAGAGAGCGTGCCGACGGTGATCACATCAAACTTGGAACTATTTCCCACGCGCATCGTCACTTCGTCCTTTGCCAGCCTTCGTTTATTCCGCAGTTCCTGCTTTGAGTTGCTAATGTGAGCAACCGAACCGGTATCAAATACCCAGGCGCTACTACGAGAGCTAGTAAGGTACACATCAATAACATGTATATCATATATACCTTGTTTGTCGTTGGCCGCCTTCTTGTCAACCAGATACTTGGGGCAGTTCCGCTTCTAGTGACCAGTTCCCTTGCAATGAAAGCACTCAGCTTCTGGCTTGGGTCCATGCTTGGACTTCTTTGCAGGAGTAGCAACTACTTTGCCATCCTTCTTGGTTTTACCCTTCTTGCCCTTGCCCTTGACTTTGCCATTTTTCTTGAAACTAGTGGTTTTATTGACCATCAACACTTGATGTTCTTTCTAGATTTCAGACTCAGCGACTTTTAGCATCGCAAACAGCTCGGCAACTGACTTGTTCATCCCGTGCATGTTATAGTTCATCACAAAGATCTTGTAACTTGGTGGCAGTGATTGAAGAACTCTGTCAATGATCGCTTATGGCAGAAGGGCAATTCCCAACTCCGCCAGACGAGTTGAATACCCAGACATTCTGAGTATATGTTCACTGATAGACCCGTTCTCTTCCATCTTGCAAGCATAGAACTTATCGGAGGTTTCATACCTCTCGATCCGGGCATTCTTCTGAAAGATAAACATCAACTCCTAGAACATCTCATATGCTCCATGACGTTCAAAACGTCTTTGAAGTCCCGGTTCTAAGCCATACAATATTGCACACTGAACTATTGAGTAATCTCCAGTATGTGCCTCCCAAGTGTTCTTAACGTCTTCGGAGGTCATGTCTTCTGGTTGGTCACCAAGCAGTGCATCAAGGACATATGATTTCTGGGAAGCCGTGAGGATAATCCTCAGATTACGGGCCCAGTCAACAAAGTTACTTCCATCATCTTTCAACTTAGCTTTCTCTAGGAACGCATTAAAATTCAGGGGTGCTACTGCGCGAGGCATTGATCTACAACATAAATATGCAAAGTTTACTTAGACTATTTTTCAAGATAATGAGTTTAGTTAATCAAATTACTAAAGCTCCCATTCAAATTGACATCCCTCAGGTCATCTGAGTGTCACATGATCAAAATCCACCAACTCAAGTCCGATCATCACGTGAGTTGAGGTGGCTTCAATGGTGAACATCATTATGTCGATCATATCTACTATATGACTCATGTTCGACCTTTCGGTCTCTTGTGTTCCGAGGCCATGTCTGTACATGCTAAGCTCGTCAAGTTTAACACGAGTGTTCTGCGCGTGCAACACTGGCTTGCACCCATTGTATATGAACGTAGAGTCTATCACACCCGATCATGACGTGGTGTCTCAACACGACGAACTTTCGCAACGGTGCACACTCGGGGAGAACACAATTTATCTTGAAATTTAAGTGAGGGATCACCTTACAATGCTACCGTCATACTAAGCAAAACAAGGTGCATAAAGGGATTAACATCACATGCAATTCATAAGTGACATGATATGGCCATGAACTTGTGCTTTAGATATCCATCTTGAAAGCACCAACATTATCTCCATCGTCACCGGCAAGACACCATGATGTCCATCATCTTGATCTCCATCAACGTGTCGCCATCGGGGTTGTCGCGCCCAAAATGCTTCTAGTACTATTGCTACCGTTTAGCGATAAAGTAAAGCATTACATAGCTCTTAATGATTGACACGCAGGTCATACAATAATTAAAGACAACCCTATGGCTCCTGCCGGTTGCTATACTCATCGACATGCAAGTCGTGAAATTCTATACATCACATGATCATCTCATACATCACATATATCACATCATGTAATTGGCCATATCACATCACAACATACCCTGCAAAAACAAGTTAGACATCCTCTAATTGTTGTTGCATGTTTTACGTGGCTGCTACGGGTTTCTAGCAAGAGCGATTCTCACCTACGCATAAACCACAACAGTGATACATAATTTTCTTTTCAACCTTCTCAAGGACCGCCTTTGTCGAATCCGATCCAACTAAAGTGAGAGAAACTACCACCCGCAAGCCATCTAGGCAACAAGTTGCGTCGAGGGAACCAGTCTCTCGTAAGCGTACGAGTAATGTTGGTCCGGGCCGCTTCATCTCACAATACCGTTGAACCAAAATCCGACCAAGGGAGGAAGCAATCTAAGCATCAACGCCCACAAACCTTTTGTGTTCTACTCGAGATCTCATCAACACATAGACCTAGATCTGATACCACTGCTGGGGAACGTTGCATGGGAAACAAAAATTTTCCTATGCACACGCAGATCTATCCATGGTGATGAGCATCTACGAGAGGGAGAGTAAATCTACATACCCTTGTAGATCGCTAAGCGGGAAGCGTTAAGAAACGCGGTTGGTGTAGTCGAACGTCTTCGCGATCCAAATCGCTGTGCATCCCACGATCCAACAACGATCCGTCCCGCGATCCAATCACGATCCGTTCCGCGATCCGATCACGATCCGTCCCACGAACTTGATCAGGATCCTTCCGATCTAGCACCGAACGGACGGCACCTCCGCGTTCAGCACACGTACAGCTTGATGACGATCTCCACCATCTTGATCTAGCAAGAAGGAGTGGAGAGGAACAAGACTTCTCCGGCAGCCTGACAGTGCTCCGGCGATGGTGGTGGAACAATTCTGGTAGGGCTTCGCCTAAGCACTGCAGAAATCCAATCTAGAGGAGAAACTATGGACTGGAGGAACGGGTAGCACATGGCTAAAATTCTAGTGCAAAAACCCTAAAACCTCCAGTATATATAGGAGGAGAGGAGGAGAGGCCTTGGCACAAGGGCCAAGGCCTCCTTGCTTCGGCCGAAGGAGAGAGGGAGAGGTGGAGTCCACCTCCAATCCTAGTAGGACTAGGATTCACCCTATTTTGCCTTTTTTTCACTTTTCCTCTTATGCCTTTTTCCTCCAGCCACATGGCCCTCTTGTGGATGTTCCACCAGCCCACTAAGGGCTGGTTTACACCCTCCTACAGCCCATGTAGCCTCTTGGGTCGAAATACCCCTCCTGGTGGCCTCCCGGTACACTACCGATGAGCCTGAAACTTTTCCGGCGACCAAAACAGAACTTCCTATATATGAATCTTTACCTCCGAACCATTCAGGAGCTCCTCGTGACGTACGGGATCTCATCCAGGACTCTGAACAACCTTCGGTCACCACCATGCATAACTCTATACTACCGAAACGTCACCAAACCTTAAGTGTGCAGACCCTGCGGGTTCGAGAACTATGTAGACATGACCGAGACACCTCTACAGTCAATAACCAATGGCGGGACCTAGATGTTCACATTGGTTCCTACATATTCCACAAAGATCTTTATCGGTCGAACCTCTATGTCAAGGATTCAGTTAATCCCGTATGATGTCCCCTTTGTTCTTCGGTATGTTACTTGCCGAGATTCGATCGTCGGTATCTCCATACCTAGTTCAACCTCGTTACTGGCAAGTCTCTTTACTCATTCCGTAATACAAGATCTCGCAACTAACACTTACACACATTGCTTGCAAGGCTTATTGTGATGTTGTATTACCGAGTGGGCCCTAAGATACCTCTCCGTCACACGGAGTAACAAATCCCAGTCTTGATCCATGCCAACTCAACAGACACCCTCGGAGACACCTGTAGAGCACCTTTATAGTCACCCAGTTACATTGTGACATTTGATACACACAAGGTACTCCTCCGATATCTGTGAGTTGCATGATCTCATGGTCATAGGAACATATACTTGACATGCAGAAAACAGTAGCAATAAACTGACACGATCATAAGCTACGGTTGTAGTTTGGGTCTTGTCCATCACGTCATTCTCCTAATGATGTGATCCCGTTATCAAATGACATCTCATGTACATGGCTAGGAAACCTTAACCATCTTTCGATCAACGAGCTAGTGCACTAGAGGCATACTAGGAACATTGTGTTTGTCTATGTATCCACACATGTATCCATGTTTCCAATTAATACAATTATAGCATGGATAATAAACGACTATCATGAACAAGGAAACACAATAATAAACACTTTATTTATTGCCTCTAGGGCATATTTCCAACAGTGGCAACTTTTGAATCTTGGAGGGACCGATATACAATTCTCGGTTGCACCGGCAAGTGACCAACGGTCAGATTTACCAATCTCGGTGACGCCGATTCACCATTCTTCCCGGAATGAAAATGAGAACTTGTGTAACAGAAACTTGGCAACCCAACTCGGTGGCACCAAGTGCAGTGTCGGCTGCACCGAAGTGTTAGGGTTTGGCTGAGTCTGTCTAGGGTTTAGAATCGGTGGCACCGGGATAGGAATGTTGGTTGCACCGATTTTGCATATTTGGCTTAGGACAGACTTTGGTGGGAGAGTTTGCGGATGTTTTGGTGATTGTCACTTGTGCATGTTTGAGCATATTGTCCATCATCAAAACTTTACCCCCTTTTAATAGTATTGGCTTTCCTATGGACTCAAAGTGATTTCTCACAAATGTAAAATGTAGAGTCCTCTTGCTTGAATATTGGCCAACCTATTTCCTTGAATCTTGGGGTAATTCCACAATCCTTTAGCCATCCCTATCATCGAACTTGTCCTGAAATGTACTTGGTGGAAACATTAGTTCAATGACTTATATGTTGTTATTAATTACCAAAACCACCAAGGGAGCAAATGTGCTTTCAATCGCTTGGGTATCAAACGACCTCTGATTGCGACGAAATTTGACAGGCGGTCTACCTACAATATGATAAGACTGCACGCAAACTTTCGACCCAATCCGAGGATATCTTATGCGCACTTTAAAAAACAATATTTTATCGACGCCACAGGCGTATGCATGTGTGGTTGGTCTCGAAACGGTCGATGACAAGAACAGAGAGAACCGACAACTATGAACGGATGCAAGTTTTCGAAAACTATGCAGATGATGCGAATGATGCAATGATGAATGCGACAACCAAACGAACGACACGACAAGAAAGGAAATAAAAGGGAAATCTCCTGGACCGTCAGTCCAGGGTTGTTACAACTCTCCCACACTACCATAGGGTCGCGTCCCGAGATCTAGAATGAGAAGGGGAAGATAAAGAGCAAGAGGTGAAACTTAGTTGCTTCTTTGACAAACGAGTGAAACCACATGAACTTTAAGGATTGCAAGAGATGAAGAATGACATGAGGGACAAGCAAGAATTCAAAAGAAATTTTGGCAGCACTTCATTAGGAAAGAGAGGCAAAACTTGATAAGAAGGAAAGAACTTGAACATAGAACACAACACTCCGATAAAATTAATAAGCACAGAATGGACATGATGTTGAAAAGCAAGATGATAGATTGAAGAGAACAAGATCACAAGGCCTCCGTAACAAGAGAATACAAACTGGATTGATGGAAGGAAAAGAACGGATAAGAAAATGACAACTTCAACCACCATTGAATTTGGAAAGCATATTACAATAAGAGATTGAATGGAGTTGTTGAAAAAAAATCAACAACAAAAAGAATAAGCTTCTTGTGGGCTTATGAAAACATCTCAAAATTATGAGGTGACAACCTACCACAACAGACACAATTGATTGCTTGAGGGCAACAAGATATGCAAAACTTCTTTCACCAAGAGGTGGAGGAGACACTTGAATCATTTATGACACCATGCTAGCAACAATCCATAGGAAATGGTTTAGGTGAAATCCAACCCATGATAACTCCGAGAAACAAGATGGGTTTACTTATCTTATTCTTGACAATTTTCCTTCGAGACTCCTCATAAAAAATAATTAATAACACCATCTCATAAGACAATGGAAAGGAATTGAACTTAGAAATCTAAGATAAAGAACACTTGAGCACCTCCAACAAGAATCTTGAAGAACACTTCAAGAAGTATTACATCCTTAACAAACCACCATGAAGAGCCATCGTATACAAAAGAATGATCAAAACAAATGAAGCTTGAATAAGAACAAATTTGAGACGTTGCTATGATTTAGATGAAGCTTTGCGACGAGATACTTGAGAAAACATGGAACTCCGGAAAGAAAAAGATAAGCAAGTTAGAATTGAGAATTGATACCATGAACAACTCCCGAAGAAAGATTGAGATCACCTTGACCAACAAGAATAAGAATTATGTTATGCTTATCCTTCATCAAGTTGAATTGATGACAAGCAACGGATTTCGCACACCACTTATTCTTCTTGCAAAGAATTGAAGAGAAAACAAGAGATATATCACAAACTTGAAGAAGTCTTGCACGAGAACACTGGTAAGAATTC
Organism: Hordeum marinum; assembly: GCA_022496015.1. NCBI lineage: Eukaryota > Viridiplantae > Streptophyta > Magnoliopsida > Poales > Poaceae > Hordeum > Hordeum marinum. The sequence goes on from CM039676.1 coordinate 184,050,480, forward strand.
ACAACGAATGAGGATACTACGATTGAACGAACATACATGGCAATGAAGAGATCATGATCCACCTAATGGAAAACTTCACAAGGCACCGGAATAATTGAGAGACGAACGAAGGGACGACATTTCAGAAGAATTTGAGAACGAAATCTGAAAGCTGAGAACGAAGAGATGTTCTGATATGATGGCCTTCGGAGGATCACGAAATGATTCGGATAGATATGGAAAGAATTACTCATGATTGAAAAGAATTTGAGAGGATAGCAACAAGCTGAAACCATGACTCTTGAAAAGAACGGACAAAGATTTAAAAGAAACTCTACTTCGGTCTTGAAAGATGAAAATGATGGCTAGAAACACCAGCAAGAATTACTGAGACACTCCGGAACAAATGAATAATGAAGGTTGAGACAACAAGGAAAATGATTTAGAAGTGATCTTCGAGAAGGGATATGGCTGATGAAATTCATTGTTACGTCATATTTGTGGGTAAGATCCTAGGGAAACACCTGTGGGTTATGGGCCCACTCAAAAGAGAACACCGGTGAAGCAATTAGTTGGAAACAGATATTCCACCAGTACAATCAAAATCTTGATGAAGTTAGACCCTCGAAATAATTGAAAAGATTTTGAAAGGAAACATGAATCTTCTGAGATATCTTCAGGACTCCAGATAGAATAGAAAGAAGAATAAACAAGAGAGGCTTGGATAAGAATTTCCAACATGGGCAATCATTGAGCGAATGAGAAAGGATATGATGAACACTGAGAGCTTGAATTGAATCCACTAGAGAAGACTAACAACAAGAACAAAGAATATGAGGACAAATCTTGAAACTAAAACTCCTGAGAATCTGAAAAGAATTCACCGGATACAATATGGAAGAAATGAATGCGGAAGCATTGATGAAGAGAAAAGCACTTGGATGATAATTTAATCATTGAAGAAAAAAAGAGCGGGAGGGTGGGTAAAAACAAAGAAAACTTAGGACGGATGAAAAGAACTCCGGAAACAAACATGAGGATTGATCTTGCAAATATTGGAGATGATTTAATATCTTGAAGAGGAACGCATCGGTTGAAAAGAATTGATATGATAACTCCAGTTGAACAAAAGGAATAGCATTCCCGTAAAATATGAGAACACTAAGAAAAGATATGAAATCACCACTTGACATCAAAGCAACTCAAAATTGCCATACGCCAACAAAACAAAGGATGAGGGTTATGAAATAAGCCATAACAAGTCCATACCCTTTATGCACTTGTTGGAAAGATTATCCTAGGCACCTACTTGAATTCCAACCTAAGAACTCCCGAAACTTTCTGGTTATGCAATTTGGTGTTGGGGATACAAGGAGGTAAAATATCTCACACAACTAACAATCCCTACACTCCAACTATATCCATCCGTCAACGCATAACCAGAGGCTTCGGAGCTCCATCTATCTCGGACCCTCGAAAACAAAATGATACCAAACATGGCAGTACCCCAGACGCCTCCCCAGTACTGGGTGACTCCCGCCTTATCTCGTCAGAAAAGTATTGAAGTAATTTCGAACATCCTCCGTCCTGAGATACTAAGGAAACTGAATGATAACGATGTGCAAAAATCCCTCGGAGATCTACTCCTCGATAACAGGAGGCACCAAGTATAGAACTCCGTCACATTGACATCATATAGATTCCAAAATATCCGCGTGATCCTAAAAAAATTTGAGCGAGAAGAGGAATAGAATTAAAATTCCTAAGTCCTAATTCCTCACCAGAGCATAGAAGAGGAGTAAAACGAATCCTACTCTCCGATATATAACTAGACTCGAAATGTTTTTTCACTAGAATCGACTCGGCCAAGTTTGATCAATCAAGGGGGCTCCTAGGTCGGTACAGGCTCTGATACCAACTTGTCACGCCCAAGATGCGATCCTATCCTTACTTTGGCTCAAGGGCCTCGACAGGGATAGAAGCGCATCTCGTTGTGTTGCAAGAATGGATATCATTACAAGTACATGTTCTAAAGAGATGAATATATGGAATTGGCTTACACTCGCCACAAGCTACAACAAGATCACATCAATACAACAACATATCCAAACATCATTCATAAGAGCAGGGTCTGACTACGGACGAAACCAAACGATAAAATGACATCCATCCTTCCTATCCCAGGCTGCCGCCTGGAACCCATCCTAGATAGATGAAGAAGGAGAAGAAGAAGAACTCCAAATCAAACAGGCATCGCTCTCACATTAAAGCATCACATTACTTGTACCTACAATTGTTGTTGTAGTAATCTGTAAGGCACATGGACTCAGCAATCTCATTTCCAAGGGTATCAAGACTATTAAAGCTTAATGGGTGGGGAATGGTTAAGTGGTGAGGCTGCAACAAGAAACTAAGCATTTATTTGAGTGGCTAACTTACGAATATAGAAAGTAAAGTGAGTGGTCTACGCATAATGAAAATGAACTAGTAATGATCACTAAGTGATCCTGAACACCTACTTACGTCAAACATAACCCCACCATGTTCTCTCTATCTCGGATAAAAATTCACGAGAAGAGACAGTCACGGTTACGCACACGGTTGGTGTATTTTATTTGAGTTTACTTCCAGTTTCCTATGAACAGGTGTTAAACAAAGTTTCCAAGTTGCCACATAACGACGGGCATGACATTTCGAAAGATTTAACCCTGTAGGGGTGCTCCAACTAATCCATCACAAATTAACCACACGCCGCGTGAATAAACTCGACCACGGATCTCATGATCTTAATAGGCAATTCCACGGGAAGACCACACCTCGAGATAGCCCGAAGTAAAACAGAATTCCTCGCGCAAGACATTTGAGAAAGGTAAAACAAGTCCAGCAAGACTGCCCAGCAGGCCATATCCCAATAGGAGTCGCGTGTATCTCTTTCTCAGGGCACTACCAAATGGGAAAGCCTACGAGTAAAACTAGACCTCGGGTTTCCCCGTGGTGGCCCCGTAGACTACCCGTTTGGACCAACACTCATGAGGAGCACTGGCCCGGGTCATTGATTAATTATCCGCGGGTGCCGGCGGGTCCCTATGCAATTTCATTAGTTATTAGGGAAATGGAGTACCAATGTTGGGACTTGCCAGACAAGCTTTATCTTAAAACAAAAATCAAGGGGGTCCCCATGACAACCCCGAGCATGTTAGGAGCGCTCAATATGGAACATAACACTAGTACACAAGTAACTAGGGACGACAAAAGTGGAACAAAACACCAAGCAAAAGGCCAAGCCTTCCACCTTTTACCAAGTATATATGTGCATTAAATTAAATAGAAATTATATTGATATGACAAAATATCCATGTTGTCTCATGGAAGCAATTGCACCTATAGCTAGAAACGCTATAAGAAGGGTTGAGCAAGTGGTAACATAGCCAAACAAGGGTTTGTTGGAATGTGGAGGGGTTAGAGGCTTATCATGGCAATGTTGGGAGGCTTGACAAAAAAGTGGTAGGCAGCGAGACATAACGATGGAAGCGAGACAACTAGCATCACAATGATAGTAGTGGTATCCAGGGAAATGTGTCATCTTTCCTCAGATCCCGCTTGGAAGAAGAACAAGTCCGTGCAGTAGACGATCCGTGAAGTAGACGACAAGACGTAGTTGAACGAATTCTCACACTCCGAACACTTTCGAAACTCTATCGAGAAGGAACAATCCGAAAACAACAATCAACACACAATGCACCACAACATATTCATGACATGATGCGCAAACAATTATGATGCATGTCCAGTTTAACTATGCAAGGCATGACAAAGCACATCAGCAAACTACTACACATTAAAGTGAAGCTCAATATGCAACGAGTTGCATATTGACGAAACTCCATGATCGATTATTTAGTTCACTCTCGTTTAGGTACACGATAATATTAAATTTTGTTAAACATGGCAAGAGATGAAGCATAAATAAGCTACACTATCTAGGCATCTTAAATAAGGTCGAAAACAACTTATAGTATTTCCAAAATGACCCCGTATGTTAATTTTGAAATTGGACCAGATCTGAACTAACCATATTTTATATTTGTTAAATGACAGAATAAAGTAAACCATACAATTCTACATGTCATTCTAGACGATTTACATATATGGAACATCTCAAACGGAGCTACGGTCTAAAAGTTATGACCCGCACAAGATAAAATGCCATGAATGCAAAATGCATGAAAATAACAACCACAAATGTCTCAAATCATGAATTCAGCAAGATATTATGATACTACCAGAAATTCTAAGCAAGTTTCATATATGTTATGTCCAAAACGGAGCTACGGTTCAACCACAACAAACAACACAAGTTTAGTGCAAATCTGTCTAAAATAGCAACATGGCATTTTGCACGCATGAACACAACAAGCTTAAAGATCCTAAAATGCGCAAACCAAGCATGGGGCAGTAGCATATAACACACACTTCATTTCATCTTCACATATCATACTCAAAAGAGACATGGATCACATGGTAGGAAGCTCACAACACGGCTAATTGAAAACATTTTCAAACTTGGTGAAAATAGCAGTTTCTGACAGTGCAGTTTTTATCACGAAGGCATATTGAAAGCAGTAAAACTATAAGATACAGTGCATATTATGGCATGATACTCCACCGCATGCTAGAGGGAATTGTAAGATAAAAATAACTCCATTACACCTACCCTAAAGGGGTTCTAGATCACTAGCAAAACACATGGCAAGATAGCAAAAAAATATTACAGATTCCAGACTTGGAAAATTTTAGCATCTCAAAACAACACAATTTTTATAGCATGTTGGCAACAAGAAAACAACACCTAAACATGCATTTCTATGGCAAGAAAAAAGACCAGGTGCCAGTGCACATGTCAAAGGGCATATCTCAAGAACAAAATTATTGCATATGATGCATGGATTTAGTCACACGAAAATAACAAAAGGGCATCACAGCAAGAATAACATGCACACAAATTTAATCAAATGACAAAACTAATGCCACATATAAATTACTTGGATTGTCTACCCCAAAATCATATATAATATGCATATGTTGTTGGACAAAATGTTCCACAATTAATTATGCAAATAAGTTGTTTTTGCTGAGTGCTAGATAACTAAATAGCACGCGGGGCGAACTGGGCCAGAGGCTCACTAGAGTGGGCCGAGCCCGGTCGGGGGAGAGGCGAGGCAGGCCAACAGGGCAGGCTAGGCTTGAGGAGGCCCATGAGGCGTGCAGCAACAACATCGCGTGCTCTCTCCCGAGCGGGACGCGAAGCGCACGTCCATGGCGGCGGTGGTGGGTCTACAGGGGCGGTGGCCGGAGCTGCTGTGGCTCATCAGCGGCAAGGGCAAACCCGATCCGGCGCGGGGACGGATAGATCCGACGACGGGGAGTCCATTCCCGAGCACGCCATGGTGTATGGTTGCCGGCCGGAGCAGATCGACGACGACGGCGCCATGACAGGTCGCTCCTGGACATGAGGAGAGAGAGGGAAGAGGAATGTTTACAAAGGACAGGGGAGAGAATGTGAGGAGTTCGCACGAGGGATTAGCCTGGGGAGCTCCAGCGGCGTTCCCGCGACTCATTGCCGGCGGCAGCAGTCCGGCGAGGCTCCGGTAGGGTAGGGTCGAAGCGGGAGCTTGGGCAGGAGCTTCCCTGGCTATGTGGTTTGGGGCAAGCAGCTTCGTGGGCGAGCGACAACATGGATCTGGGCTTGGGCGGGCCCCGGATGGGCTTCGGCGGGCCAACATGGAGGGAGGAGAGAGGCTACGGGGTGGAGGAGTGGCGGAGGCTGGCGGCGGTGCGGATTTCGAGGGGGCGGGTTAGGGATACTGTTTAGGGTAGGCTAGGGTGCTTAAATAGGAAAGGAGGGCTAGGTTAGGGGGTTTTCATTCATTTTTGGGCCGTTTGATCTCGATTGGATGGCCCGGAAGCACAAGGGGGCTAGCTAGGTTGTAGTGGGCTGTGTAGAGGGGGTTGGGCCAAGAAGAGAGGAAGAATTGTGGCCCGACAACGAAGTTTAAAAACACCTTAAACGTCCGATAGATAAACTGATGATGCAAAAAGAACAAGAGAAAAAAAGGAAAAGTATAGGGGAGTTTAGACGACACTGGTTTATCCGTAGAAGCGCCCAAGATGAGTTGCGTTCCATGGATATGGTTCAAGGCGGTTATCGGATGGACTCCAAAGACGATAGGCACCTCCCGCGAGTACTTCGTCGATGATGGAAGGACCCTCCCATTTGAGGTTGAGTTTATGCTTCTGCTTCTGCGGGAGTCGTAGGACGAGTTTGGCTATGTTGTATGCTTTTGTCCCGACCTCCCTACTTTGGTAACATCGAGCTTGCTATTGGTAAGAAGTGGAGCAAGCCAAGGCTATGTCGCGCTCTCCCTCCAAGGCATCTAAGTCGTCCTGCCGATCCAACTCAGCCTCGTTTTCCTTGTACATGCGCACTCTTGGTGCGTCGTGAATAATGTCGCAAGGGAAGACTACCGCTGCATCCATAGACCATAAAGAACGGTGTGTAACCCATTGATCTATTCGGGGTGGTGGGCAGGACCCATAGAACGGAGTCGAGTTCCTCCACCCAATGACAGTCAGACTTGTGAAGAGACCGGACCAAACGTGGCTTAATGCCGCTCATAATGAGACCGTTTGCTTATTCGACCTGTCCATTGGTTTGTGGATGATATACTAACGCGTAATCGAGCTTTATGCCCATTTTTGCGCACCAGTCCTTGACCTCTTGGTCCGTAAAGTTGGATCCATTATCCATTATTATACTATATGGGACACCGTAACGATGTACTACGCTAGATATAATGTCAATCACTGGTCCGGATTTAACCGACTTCACGGGCTTTGCTTCTATCCATTTGGTGAACTTGTCAACCATGACCAGTAGGTATTTATTTTTCTTGTTCCCCCCTTTAAGTGGTCCGACCATGTCCAGCCCCCAGACCGCAAAAGGCCAAGTGATCGGGATAGTTCGAAGAGCTGTTGGGGGCATGTGGCTTTGATTTACGAAGAGTTGACACCCTACGCAATGTTGGACAAGTGACTGGGCATCCGTCCGAGCTGTGCGCCAAAAGAAACCAGCTCGGAAGGCCTTGCTGACAAGGGCTCTTACCGCAGCGTGATGGCCACCCATGCCCGCGTGGATGTCAGTGAGGAGCTCCCATCCTTCTTCCTTGGTTGTACACTGCTGTAATATTCCAGTTGTGCTTTTCTTGTAGAACTCGCCCTCGTGTACTTTGTAGACCTTGGATCGCCAAACTATGCGTCGTTCCTCGGTTTGATCGTCGGGGAGGTCCTTGTGAAGAAGGTAAGCGAGGAAGGGCTCTGTGCATAGCGCTATTACTGCCATTACCTCACGAGCCGAGGGCGTTTCATTCATCACGAGGCCGCGGATAATGCTAGCATCTGGTTCATTTATGGGGGAACAACTTCGTCCCCTATATTCGAACTGGCGCCATTATCGTCGTCCTACCACACTATGGAGGGCTTAAAGAGCTGCTCCAGGAAGGTGTTTCTCAAGACAGGATCGCGCTTCGCTCCCATACAGGCCAGTACGTCGGTGGCTTGGTTGTTGTCACGAGCGACATGGTGTAATTCGAACCCCTCAAACTATATTGAATATCTTGAGCACATCATTTGTGCATGCCGCCATCTTCAGGTTTTTGGTGTCGAACTCGCCGTTAATTTGAGATATGCCCAAGTTTGAGTCTACCCGTACCTCTAGCCGTCGTATTCCCATTGATACCACCATCCGAAGACCATGAAGGAGAGCTTCTATTCCGCTGCATTGTTGGAGTCGGCATATATGATTTGCAACATGCATCACATGTTGTCGCCTCTAGGGATGTGAGGATAACTCCAGCCCCCAGTCCGGCCAAGGTCTTGGATCCATCAAAGTACATTGTCCAATGGGAGTATGCACTGTATTTCTTGGGGAGCTTGGACTCTATCCATTCAGCCAAGAAGACCGCCAATAACCGAGATTTAATGGCACGACATGGCTTGTAGGTTATCTCAAAGGGAAGGAGATCAATGGCCCATTTGGCTATGCGGCTGGTGGTGTCCCTATTGTTGATTATATCATTCATGGGGACCTCAGATGCCAATGTTACCTCACACTCGTAGAAGTAGTGTCTGAGTTTCCTCGACGCCATAAATACCGCATAGGCTATTTTTGGGTAATGTGGGTATCTGGACTTGCACTGCATTAGCACCTCTGACACATAATATACTGGTTTCCGATTTCGGAATTTGTGTCCCTCCTCACCTCGTTCAACGACGAGCACCGTGTAGACGACTTTGTTGGTGGCCGATATGTATAATAGCATGGGCTCACCGGTGCCTAGTGCCGTGAGTATGGGATTGGTTGCCAGTAGTGTTTTGATTTCGTCTAACGCAACTGCTGCCTCATCGGTCCATTCAAATTTTTGGTCCGCTTCAATAGTTTATAGAGCGGGAAAGCCTTTTCACCAAGGCGGGAGATAAAGCGGCTTAACGCCGCTACGCACCCAGCTAGCCTTTGGACGCGCTTTAGCTCTGTGGGAATTGCAAGTTCCGATAGAGCATGAATTTCAGCTGGATTTTCCTCTATTCCTCTATGGGAGATGATGAATCCAAGCAGTTTACCAGAGGGAACTCCGAATATACTTTTTTCCAGATTGAGTTGTCTATCATATTCACGTAAACTGGAAAAGATTTACCGTAGGTCTTCGATCAGCTGGCTGACGTGTTTGGTTTTGATTACCACGTCATTCACATATGCCTCGACAGTCTTACCGACCTGTGTCGCGAGGCAGGTCTGAATCATAAGGTGGTATGTGACCCCAACGTTTTTAGCCCAAAGGCATTGTGTTCAAACAGAATGGCCCGTAGGGGGTGATGATTGCGGTAGTCGCTTGGTCAGATTCCTTCAGTTTGGTTTGATGGTACCCGGAGTAAGCGTCGAGGAAACACAACAAATCGTGTCCATCTATGGCATCCATAATCTGGTCTATGTGTGGTAATGGGAAAGGGTCCTTGGGGCAGGCTTTGTTAAGGTCTTTGAAATCGACACACAACCGCCAGGGCTTGTCTTTCTTGGGAACCATCACCAGGTTTGCCAACCACTTGGGGTGTTTAATATCCCGAATAAATCCATCCTCAAGTAGTTTAGCTAATTCTTCACCCATGGCTTGGCATTTGGGCTCGGACAAGCAGTGTAGAGTCTGGTTCACGGGCTTAAAGCCTGGGATAATGTTTATACTAAGTTCGGCAAGCCGTCGTGGGATCCCGAGCATATCGGAGGGATGCTAGGCAAAAATGTCCCAATTTCCGCGAAGGAAATTCCACCATGCTTCATCCACGAGGGGGTCAAGCTGGGCTCCGATGGACGCTATGTTATTGGGGTCTGTCGGATGTACCTGAAATTTGACGATTTCGTCTACGGGTTTGAAGGATGTGGACTTGGGCCTTTTGCTAAGGATCACGTCATCCTTATTAACTGTCGACCGTAATGCGTTCAATTCTTCGGCAATGAAAGTCCCCGCTAATGCCTCGAGGGCAAGGGCTGCTGTTTTATTTTCGGCCCGAAAGGGCTATGTTCGGATCAGTGGCAATCGTGATCACTCCGTTTGGTCCTGGCATTTTAAGTTGCATGTACCCGTAATGGGGTATAGCATGGAACTTTGTAAAGGTGTCACGTCCCAATAGGGTGTGATAGCTGCTCGGGAAAGGGACGATGTGGAAGAGAAGTTCTTTAGATCGGTAGTTTTCGGGCGTGCTGAACACTACGTCTAGGATGATACATCCGGAACAATGTGCTTCTTTCCCTGGGATAATTCCCCAGAAGGTTGTGTTGCTATGTTCGATGCGGGATCGGTCGAATTGCATTTTTTCTAGGGTGGCTTCTTATATAAGGTTTAGACCACTGTCGCCGTCCATTAGAACTTTATGTATCCTGTATCCATCAATGATGAAGTTCAAGACTAGTGCGTCCGCTGAGTGACCGGGAACAATGGGCGGCTGGTTAGTGTCCCCAAAAGTAATCGGGTTTGTCTGCCCATGGGCTAGGGGCTGCCACATGGTAGACCTGTTCGAGTTCTCAAAGATCTCTTTTACGCCTATTCCTTGAGGGGAAGGTCTCGTAGACCGTCAGGACTTCGACATTGTATCCGGGAGGTGAAGGAGAGCGCTCACTCGACGGAGATGTTTCAAGGATGGCCTTGCCGCTTTTTGCGACTTGCCTGATGATCCAGCTAGGTCTAAGGCTATGAGTTGGGTTCGTGTTTAGCAACACGGAATGTATAGGGTAGGGCTTGTCCAATAGTCCGTCCAGGACTGTGCCGGTCCCTAAAAGGGGCTTATTTCTCTTTTCGACAGGTTCGTACCTGGCTGGCCGCTTTGGAGGTATCCTCTTTTTCCGAGCTCCTCTAGGGTGTTCGGGGAGAATTGGTTCCGTGAACAGCTATTCGAATTGCCAGATGCTCTCCATGGCAAAATACTTTTGTATCAAATCGGATAACTCCGAAAAGTCACTTATGTGTGAATGGGCCAGGGCATTAAGAATCCCTTCATCATGGCAATTGCGAATGAAAATTGCCATCATATCTTGGTCACTAAGACCTTTTACTCTGCTTCTAGCAAGTAGGAGTCTGGCCCAAAAGTGATGGACTGATTCTCCTTGTAGTTACTTGATATCATGAAGGTCCGGAGACACAGGCTTTGGTGTGATACTGGGATGATCGTCTTGGGCAGTGGGTGGGAATTTTTTTGATTCCATACCGCATTGAGTGTTCGGAATTATAGTTTTCGAATCGTGCGAAGGATCCCAGACCGGTGACGGTCTGGCTTTAGAGTGATTCCCTGCCTCTGGCTCATTGAAGGAGTCTCGATGATTGAGGACAGGGGTATAGATAGTTTTCAATTCTGGCTGTCGAGAAGAATCCACAGCCGAACACTCGATAGTAGCGACAAGGTGGCTAACTGAGGGGACATGAATCTCCCTGTCATCGGGTTTGATCCCGAGCTGATCATAGATCGGAACCTGGTCATCCGATATACGCATAGTTTCAATCCGATCGAGCAAGTCGTTGAAAACACGGCGATGGTAGCGTGCGGGTCGCTAAGACGAGTTGATTCATCGAGTGGCGTGAACGGTTCTAGAGCCACGCCGAAGCAGATCTGTGTTCCGTCCAACCATGAGACCTAATGTCTTCGGCGTCAAGGCGTCCGGACTTACAAGTTTCTCTTCGAGGGTCGAAGGTTCCATTAGTACTAGTATTCCCCGTGAATCAGGCATGAACTCTAAGGTTACGAACTTGATGCTCTAATTGGGGGAAAGCTTTGGATCTGGCCATGACGGCTGATCGGGTTGGCATGGGAGAAGATGTCATTGCCGGTGAGACTCTGGTCGGGGATGAGATTCCCGTGGATGCAGATCTCGCTGCTTGCGACGAGGTGAGCCATCGATTCCTTTGGCGCTCACAGAGGAACTCTCAATGAAAGCACCAATGTCAGTGTCAAAACTAGCGGATCTTGGGTAGGGGGTCCCGAACTGTGAGACGAGAATCAACGGTAACAGGAGACGAAGGGGACACATATTTACCTAGGTTCGGGCCCTCCTATGGAGGTAATACACTACGTCCTACTTGGTTGTATTGATAATATGGAGGGGTTACAGAGTTGATCTACCTCGAGATCGAATAGCTAATCCTATATGAGTTGTCCTCCCTATATCCCTAAACCCCCCATATTAGGGATATTAGGGATGATAGACTACTCATATCAACAAGGAATTCCTTCTTTTCCGGGAGCCCATTCAAACAGAACTCTCAGGTTAAGCGTGCTTGGCTTGGAGTAGTTTTAGGATGGGTGACCGACTGGGAAGTTGGTCCCGGGTGCGCATCAGTGAGGACAAAGTGCGCAAAAAAGACTAGTATTGATCTGTGAGCCAGTCTAGATCACGCCAGGAGTAATGACTACCTGCAGGTGTGTCCGGGGCATTACAAGTTGGTATCAGAGCCGACCCTCATGGTTACACGGATGTTTGCCGACAGGGCGCGATCATGTTGTTCATGAAGTTGGTGACCGGTCGTGACACATGGAATGACACATGTATCGGACTGGAAGCACAGACGTTTGTGCCAAGAGGGAACGTTCTTGTGGCCCGACGAGGACGTCGGTTCCTCTGAGTGGTGGTGTATGTGATAGCCTGGGATATTAGGGATGATATACTACTCATATCAATAAGGAATTCCTTCTTTTACGGGAGCCCATTCAAACATGCTTGGCTTGGAGTAGTTCTAGGATGGGTGACCGACTGGGAAGTTGGTCCCGGGTGCGCATGAGTGAGGACAAAGTGCGCAGAAAAGACTAGTATTGATCTGTAAGGCCAGGTTAAGTGTTCTTGGCTTGGAGTAGTTCTAGGATGGGTGACCGACCGGGAAGTTGGTCCCGGGCGCGCATGAGTGAGGACAAAGTGCGCAGAAAAGACTAGTATTGATCTGTGAGGCCAGTCTAGATCCCGCCAGGAGTAACGACTACCGGCGAGTGTGTCTGGGGCGTTACAATCCTACTTGGTTGTATTGATAATATGGGGGGTTACAGAGTTGATCTACCTCGAGATCGAATAGCTAACCCTATATGAGTTGTCCTCCCTATACCCCTAAACCCTCCGGCTTATATAGACGCCGAGGGTGCCCTAGATTTACACATGGTCGGTTCCATGCCGAAGAGATAAACATGCCTAATTATAGCTAATAACTTGGAGAGTACGTCATGGCTTCTCGAAACTTCCATCTGGCGTAGATGGCCTTTGATCGTCTGATGCTCCCTTTGCGGCCCACATAGTCTGACCATAAACAATAGGTCGGCTATCCGATGAGCCCCTAATCCAGGACTCCCTCAGTCACTCTAGTGATCTCCATGGTAGTCCTGCTGTATGGGGAGTTTTCTGCAACAAGTTCACGTCCTGGTGGAGAGGGTGGCACCCAAATAGCACCTCATTGGTCATGGAGAGCACGGCGAGATGGTGCAACATAGTAGCTATGGGCATCGCCAGAGTATACATGGATGTGCTCCCCATACCCCTACTCAAGGTGGCGTTGGCCCTGCTATTTGGAGAGTGGTCGATGTGGACCCCGTGTAGTAAGCCTATCTCGATGGACTTCCTCGGTTATGAAGTCTATCCTCCAGTCAAGGTTAGTCTCTACGACCGATATGCGCCTCTCCACCTTGCTCAATACATATCGTGTATCCTCCAATGCCAACACACACGCAGACTGCAACTAGGGTCATACACGGAAAGTGGAAGTTCCTCCTCCACCTAGAGGTCACCTCCATGCACACCATCAACACTGGTAGATCACCTCTAAACCATGGAAGATTCTCAAGAACAAAACAACAAGAGAGAAAATAGCACCATGGATAACCTATAGTTCTGATGCTAAGATGATGTGGGATGATGCTTGGACAATCATTTAGGGTGTTAAAGAACTCACACGAAGCAACAACTATGTCTCTCAAGGGGCAAAGAACAACACAGAACATTGATACGTCAACAACGTATCTATAATTTTTTATTGATCCCTGCTATAATATTACCATTCTAGGATGCTTTTTGGGTAATTATATGTCAATTAATATTATTGAGCACTAACCTATTAACTCAGTGCCAAGTGCCAGTTGTTGTTTTCTGCGTGTTTTTAGCTTTTTAGGTTTATAGTACTAAACGAAGTCCAATTGCCGAAACTTTTTGATGATTTTTCTTCACCAAAAGAGGACTTTGAAACTTTGGGAGAAGACCTGAGGCCACACGAGGGAGGCAGCATGCAACAGGGCGTTCCAAGGGGGTGGTCACGCCCTGTTATGTGGTACCCTCCTCGGGCGTGAGCGATCACTAGAAGAGTGTCTAGAGGGGGGGTGAATAAACCACTAGGAGAAAATTAAGACCTAACCTTTTCCCAAGTTAATTGGTTGGCAGATTTAACAGTTTTAGCAAGACTAGCAAGTCTATATACCCTACACATGCATGTCAACAAATATAGCAGTGAAAAGTAAAGACATTGCACATGAAGTAAAGAGTTGAGATATGGAGATCAAACGCAATTGGAGACGTGAGGATTTTCCCCCTGGTTCCGATAGGTGGTGCTATCGTATGTCCATGTTTATGGAGTCTTCAACCCACAGAGGGTAACGGTCGCGAGAGTCCATGGAGGGATCCACCCATAAGGGTCCACGAAGTAGCAACCTTGACTATTCCATAACGGCTTCCGTCCATGAAGGACTAGTCTCACTATGGGTAGATCTTCACGAAGTAGGTGATCTCCTTGACCTTACAAACTTCTTGGTTCCCTCCACAACACGAAGTAGGAGGCTCCCAAGCGACACCTAACCAATCTAGGAGGCACCACCCTCCAAAAGGTAACAGGCTCGGTAATGTCGATGAACTCCTTGCTCTTGTGCTTCAAGATGATAGACTCCTCAACACACAATCACCCTCTCACAGATATGGATTAATAGAAGAGATGGGATTGGTGGAAAGCATTTTGGGGAGGCTAGAAATCAAGATCCATATGGTTGGAGTGGAAGATCTTGACCTCAACACAAGGGTAGGTGGTTCTCTCTCAGAAAACTAATAGGATAGGTATGGAATGGTTCTGAGTGCTTCTATATCGAGTAGGTGGTGGTGAATGGGTATATATAGGCTTCCCCAAAAATCCAACCGTTGCACACAATAAGTCAGACTCAGTGGCAGCTTTTGAATCTCGGTGTGACCGATCTAGGAATCTCAGTTGCGCCGATAAGGTGACCAACAGTTAGAAGGCTCAATCTCGATGACGCTGATTCGACAATTTCAGAGGGACCCAAACTGTGAACTTGCGTAACCGAAAGTTGGTAGCCCAACTCGGTGGCACCGAATGCAGTATTGGCTGCACCGACAAGCTAGGGTTTGGCTGAGTCTATCTAGGGTTTGGAATCGGTGGCACCGAATGTAGAATGTTGGTTGCACCGATTTTTAGTGATTTTCTTTGGACAGATTGTGCTGGGAGAGTTTGTGGGTGTCTTTGGTGACTATCACTTGTGCACGTATGAGCATTTTGTTCACCAACAAAACCTTACCCCCTTTTAATAGTATTGGTTTTCCTATGGACTCAAATTGATTTCTCACAAATATAAAATGTAGAGTCCTCTTGCTTGAAGCTTAGCCAATCCATTTCCTTGCATCTTGGGGTATCTCCACAATACTTTTGCCTACTCAAGTCTTCATGGACTGTTATCTGTATTAGTCCAAGAGACTATGTATGTTGTCATGAATTATCAACACCACCAAGGGAGCATGTTGAGCTTTCAATCTCCCCCTTTTTGGTAATTGATGACAACATACAATCAAAGCTTCAAATAAAGATATGAGTGGATGTAATGAAGACTTTGAGAGACACATGACTTAGATTTGCTCCCCCTAAATGTGTGCAGTCCTTTAAATGATAGTTGCTTTGGAATGCATGAACACACATATGGAGGAAGGGATATAAGGAGTCATGTGTATCTATGCTATATGCATCAAAATATATGAATGAGATGTATCCTTGTTCAAGACTTCACTCTTGCAAACAATATATGCAAGAAGCAAGAGATCATCTTGATCAAAGATATGATGCATATACTTACCTTGAGTTCTTGAGCGTTCTAGTAGTAGAAACACACTTGAGAAAACAATGTTAGGAAACACAAGAGTATTCTACGAATCAAAAGCAATAGAACTCAAAAGACACCAAGATATGGAAAACATATAAAATATGATAATCCTTAAGATTAATATGTCTCCCCCTTTGGCATTCATTCTCTAGAACTTTCTCCCCTTAGATATGAAAGTAGTAGTTCATCCTCTCCCCCTGAATCTCAGCATTTAGATATTGGGATTGGATAGGGCGAGAAAATTCTAACATGGTAAAATCAATTTCAGTAAACGATCTTTATCTAAAACATATTTTTCTCCCCCTTCATTGGTATTTTCCTCTTGTTTATACAAGTATAAACTTTCGATATTCTCCTCTCCCCCTAAATCATATCTCCCCCTTTGCATAAGCATGTGTCTCTCCCTTTAGCATGAAGCTTTGGTATTCTACCCCTTTGGCATTAATTTTCAAAAAGGTCAAATTTAGGAGTAGGTACAGGGATCATTGACAGGAAAGGGATCCTTGAGAACAAGGGTCATTGAAAGTATGGTTCATAGAAAAGAACTGAGGGAATCATTGAATGTAACTTCTCTCCCGGGTAAGTCTTGGTATTCTCCTTCTTTGAGCTAGGGATCCTTGAATAAAGAATTTATCCTAAGTCTTGCTTGTTATTCTCCCTTTCCATGCAGGGATCATCGAAGTAACAGAAGAGGGAGAGATAAGATAAGAAAAACAAATCGGTGACTCCAAGACAGATAGATCGGTGGTACCGAGATTTTGTAGTGCAACTTGTGTGCAATTTTGGTAGGACCGAGATATCTGAGTCGGCGGCTCCAAGGCCAAAAATATAAATAAAAGAATAAGAGACCAAGATTCTGTTTTCAAAGAGTCAAAAGAAAATATTTTAAAAGAAAAGTGAAGGGCATCATCTAGAAAAGATTTGAGTGGTTACTAGAGATCATGCAAATAGAGAACAACCCACAAACTAGTGATGGGTGGTGACTAGGTCACCTATATTAGAGTATATTGACTTAGGAGCCAAGCAATAATACTTGATCATAGGTCATACTCTATGTTAAGCTCAAAATGGGGTTACCATTTTTCGATTAAGCATTTTAATGTCTTCATATCACTTGAGTTACTTTAGCTCATGGCTTGGAGTAAAGCCTTTTCAAGGATATGAGAGCATACCTTTGAGTGATGTTGATGACATTGCTAGTAGGTGAACTTGTTTAGGATGCTCGAGGTTGATGAAGAACATCTTGAGTTGGGAGCAATCCTTTTTGTTCTAGTAAACTTGTTACCTACAAAGGTTAGTCATGCAAGGAAGAACATGTTGGAAATATGCCCTAGAGGCAATAATAAATTACTTATTATCATATTTCCTTGTTCATGATAATTGTTTATTATCCATGCTATAATTGTATTGATCTGAGACTTAGATGCATGTGTGGATACATAGACATAACTATGTCCCTAGTATGCCTCTAATGGACTAGCTCGTTGATCAAAGATGGTTAAGGTTTCCTAGCCATGGACATGAGATGTCATTTGATAATGAGATCACATCATTAGGAAAATGGTGTGATGGACAAGACCCAAACTACAAACGTAGCATATGATCGTGTCAATTTATTGCTACTGTTTTCTGCATGTCAAGTATATGTTCCTATGACCATGATATCATGCAACTCACTGACATCGGAGGAGTGCCTTGTGTGTATCAAATGTCGCAACGTAACTGGGTGACTATAAAGGTACTCTACAGGTATTTCCGAGGGTGTCTGTTGAGTTGGCATGGATCAAGACTGGGATTTGTCACTCCGTGTGACGGAGAGGTATCTCAGGGCCCACTCGGTAATACAACATCACAACAAAGCCTTGCAAGCAATGTGACTAAGTGTTAGCCACGTGATCTTGTATTACGGAACGAGTAAAGAGACTTGCCGGTAACGAGGTTGAACTAGGTATGGAGATACCGATGATCGAATCTCGGGCAAGTAACATACCGAAGAACAAAGGGAACGTTATATGGGATTGACTAAATCCTTGACATAAAGGTTCGACCGATAAAGATCTTCATAGAATATGTAGGAACCAATATGGTCATCCAGGGCCCGCTATTGGTTATTGACAGTAGAGGTGTCTCGGTCATGTCTACATAGTTCTCGAACCGGCAGGGTCTGCACACTTAAGGTTTGGTGACGTTTCGGTAGTA
Source organism: Hordeum marinum (assembly GCA_022496015.1). Taxonomy (NCBI): domain Eukaryota; kingdom Viridiplantae; phylum Streptophyta; class Magnoliopsida; order Poales; family Poaceae; genus Hordeum; species Hordeum marinum. The sequence continues at coordinate 184,068,381 of CM039676.1, forward strand.
TAGAGTTATGTATGATGGTGACCGATGGTTGTTCGGAGTCCCGGATGAGATCCAGGACATCACAAGGAGCTCCGGAATGGTCCGGAGGTAAATATTCATATATAGGAAGTCCTGATTTGGTCGCCGGAAAAGTTTCGGGCTCATCGGTAGTGTACCAGGAGTGCTGGTAGTGTACCGGGGGACCATCGGGAGAGGTATTTCGACCCAAGAGGCTTAATGGGCTGTTGGAGAGTGAATATCAGCCCTTAGTGGGCTGTTGGAAACTCCCACACAAGGCCCATGTGGCTGGAGAAGAAAACCCAATAGGAAAGGTGGAAAAAGAAAAAAAAAAGGGACGAATCCTAGTCCTACTAGGATTGGAGGAGAGTACTCCAATCCTAGTGGATTCGGTCGACTCCTATGGGGCCTTGGCCTTGTGCCAGCCCTCCTCCTCCCTCCCTCCTATATATACTGGTGGTATTGGGTGTTTTGTACTAGATTTTACGGCCACGTGCTACCCATTCCACCGGTGCTCCTCTAGATCGGATTTCTGCAGTGCTTAGGCGAAGCCCTGCCGGAATTGCTCCACCACCATCGCCAGAGCGCCATCACACTGCCAGTGAACTCTTCGTCCTCTCCACTTCCTCTTGCTGGATCAAGACGGTGGAGGTCGTCATCAAGCTTCACGTGTGCTAAACGCGGAGGTGCCGTCCGTTAGGCGCTAGATCGGAATGATCGTGATCAAGATCGCGAGAGGGATCGTGATGAGTTCGCGGGACGGATCGTGATGAGTGCACGGGAGGGATCACAATTGGATCGCGGGACAGATCGTGATGAGATCGCGGGACGCTCGGCGATTTGGATCGCGAAGACGTTCGACTACACCAACCGCGTTTCTTAATGCTTCCCACTTAGCGATCTACAAGGGTATGTAGATCCACTCTCCCTCTCGTAGATGCTCATCACCATGGATAGATCTGCGTGTGCATAGGAATTTTTTTGTTTCCCATGCGACGTTCCCCATCAGAACTATAGGTATATCCGTTTGACATAATACCAATTGAGATTTTGCTATAATGATCAAGTATATGTCAAGGATATGTTTTTGTTGTCTTCTTCCATCCATCATCAAGAGGGGTTGTGGATACTTGGTCAAGACAAGATTGCTTATAATTGGAATTGGTTGCAATCTCATGGAATGAAGTTATTCCAAGTACCTACAAACAGTTAGATGCAATGCAAGGGAGCATAGAATTCCATGGCATGAGATAACACGTTAGCAATATCATGGAAGTATCAATAAGGCTCATGCCCTTGCAAGCATCCGAGTGAGTCTAGCTCAAGTTTGAAGCATCAATGATGTTCAACTCACTCCTCAAGTGACAAAAAGTTTTCTCATCAAGTGGCTTAGTAAAGATATTGCCAATTGCTTGTTAGTGAAAACATGCTTAAGATTAGTATCTCCTTTAGCAACAAGATCATGAATGAAATCATATGGAGCCTGAATATGCTTAGTTCGGGAATGTTGCACATGATTATGACCAATCTTAATAGAACTTCCATTGTCACAAAGCAATGGAATATTTTTATCATGGATTCATAATCCTTAAGCGTTTGTGTCATCCATAGTAACTGCGCACAACAAGATCCAGCAGCAATATACTCAGCTTCGGCAGTAGATAGAGATACCGAATTTTGTTTCTTGGATGACCAAGACACAAGAGATCTACCTAAAAATTGACAAGTACCCGAGGTGGGTTTTCTATCAATCTTGTCACCACCATAGTCCGAATCCGAATAGCCAACAAGGTTAAAAGAAGATCCCTTGGGATACCAAATGCCAAAGTTTCATGTTTGTATCAAGTATCTCACAATACATTTCACAGCCAAAAGATGACACTCCTTAGGTGCATCTTGATATCTAGCACACATGCAAACACTAAGCATAATATCGGGACGAGATGCACATAGATATAGCAATGAACCAATCATAGATCGATAAACTTTTTGATCAATCGGTTCATCTTCCTTGGTAAGATCAACATGTCCACTAGTTGGTATGGGAGTTATCTTACCTTTGCACTCCTGCATGTTGAACTTCTTGATCAAGTCCTTGGTATACTTAGTTTTAGAGATGAAAGTTCCTTCTCTTGATTGCTTGATTTGCAATCCAAGAAAGAATTTCAGCTCACACATCATGGACATCTCATACTTCTCGGACATCAACCTTCCAAATCTTTCACTAAATTGAGGGTTGGTGGAACCAAAGATAATATCATCCACATAGATTTGGCACACAAATAATTCTCCATTAACTCTCTTAGTGAACAAGGTTGCATAAATTTTACCAATTTCAAAACCTTTTTCAATGAGAAACTTTGTTAAGCATTTGTACCAAGCACGAGGGGCTTGCTTAAGACCATAAAGGGCTTTACGAAGCTTGTAAACATGATTAGGTTTCTTAGGATTCACAAAACCAGGTGGTTGCTTAACATAAACCTTTTCTACAATTTCACCATTTAGGAAGGCACTTTTAATGTCCATGTGATAAAGTGTGATATCATGGTGATTAGCATATGCAAGACGAATTCGAATAGCTTCTAGTCTAGCAACGGGGGCATAAGTCTCACCACAGTCCATACCTTCAACTGAAGTATATCCTTGGGCCACGATACGTGGCTTGTTGCGTATGACTTGACCGTCTTCATCTTGCTTGTTCCGAAACACCCATTTGGTTCTGATGATGTTGTGCTCATCCTCGGGCTTCTCCACGAATTGCACACTTTGTTCCTTTCGAAGTTGTGAAGCTCTTCATGCATAGCATTCACCCAATCCACGTCTTCAAGAGCTTGTTCTACCTTCAAAGGCTCAATGTTATATATGAAAGAATAATGCTCACAAAAGTTATCTAGACGAGTTTTAGAGCGAGTGATTCTCCCAGTTTGGATGTCTCCAAAGATTTGGTTTAGGGTATGGTTCTTAGTCACTTGTGCTCGAACTCATGTCAGCTTCTGATTGTTGGATGGTGGAGCTTCTTCATCATCATCATCTCCTTCGTCTTCATTGTTGTCAACGTGATCATATCCTTGAGGTGGTGGATCTTCATGATGTACTTCCTCCTTATCTTCATCTTGTTGTGTACCACTTGTGGATGCTTCTATGGTGTATTGTCGGTAGCTTTGATTCGAAGTAGGAGCTTCCACTTGGGTTGATGAAGGGCTTTCCTTCACCTCCATGGGACGAATTTTGCCAATAGACAAGTCTTGGATAGCTTCCGAGGGGTCCTTATCACCTACATCATTTGGCAATTGTTCGACTTGCGAACCATTAGATTCATCAAACTTCACATCTACCGTATCTTCAACTTTTCGAGTGAAGTTGTTGTAGACACGATTAGTGTGAGAGTTCGATCCATAACCAAGTAGGAATCCTTCATGAGATTGAGGAGCAAATTTAGTACGACGATGCTTGTCAAGAATGTAGCACTTGGAGCCGAATACCCGAAAGTATCCAACTTGGGGTTTGTTACCGGTGAGTAGCTTATATGTTGTTTTACCGAGAAGCTTGTGCAAGTAAAGTCGGTTTGTTGCATGACATGTTGTTTCCACGACTTCTACCCAAAACTGTCTTGGCATCTTGTATTCCTCAAGCATCGTCCTAGCCATCTCAATAAGCGTCCGGTTCTTCCTCTCAACAACTGCATTTTGTTGAGGCCTGTACGTAGCCGAGAACTCATGGGAGACACCTTCTTCGTCAAGAAAGGTATCCACATGGGTGTTCTTGAACTCTGATCCGTTATCGCTCCAAACTTTCTTGATCTTCACTTCAAACTGATTTTGTGCTTTGAAAACGAAGTTCTTGAAGATCTTTTGAACCTGCGACTTATCATCAAGGAAAAATACCCACGTAAATCTGGAAAAATCATCAACTATACCTAGACCATAGGAATTTCCACTGAGACTCTTGTAAGCATTGGGACCGAAAAGATCCATGTGAAGTAAGTCGAGTGGTTTCCTAGTAGTCATGATATTCTTAACGGGATGACTTCCTCCTACTTGCTTTCCAGCTTGACAAGCACTCCAGAGTCTATCTTTGTCTAAGATAACATCTTTAAGACCAAGAATGTGATCGCCCTTGATTAGTTATTTCTAGATTCGCATGCCTACATGTCCAAACCTTATATGGCATAGCCAACCTTTAGAAGATTTTGCAATTAAACAGGTATGAGGTTGGGCCTTTTTAGTGAAATCAACAATGTATAGATCACCTCTACGAATACTGGTGAAGAAAATTTTATGATTATCAAATCGAAACACTTGGCAATCTACTTTAGTAAATAGCACATTGAAACCGAAGTCTGCTAGTCTAGATATGGAAAGGAGATTGTAGCCAAGGGATTCAACAAGCATCAGATTTTAAAATGAGCTATCATGAGATATGGCCACCTTACCAAGGCCGAGTACCTTACCCTTAGAGTTTTCTCCAAAGGTCACATACCTTCGAGGACCTTGATTACACATGATATCTTGGAACTTGTCTTTATCACCAGCCATGTGATCCATACATCCATTGTCAAGAATCCACTCTTTTCTTCTGGACATATAATCCTTGAAGTTTGCCATTAGACTTAGATTCTTCATAATCTTTTCATGCTCAATGTCGAAAAACTCTTCTTCTCCAAGGTAGTCATGTTACATATTGTTATCATCAAGTGGGAAATCCTCGTCATAATGAACAAGAGATTCGTTAGAATTGTGATCATGACAATGTTCAAGTTTATGAGTGCGAATGGCTTCAAAGATAATGTTGTTGATAGTGGTGACATCTCCTTTAGTACGCATAAGATCATGGAGCTCAAATAGGCATTTATCAAAGTTTGTATCACTAGGATTCATTTTGTGAAAAGCAACATTTTTATGAAGAATTTCATCAAGATTTGTTAATAAAAGATTTGGATATCGTTTCTCCAAATCAGTCCACAAGGTATAGGCACATGCAAAGTTCTTCAATTGAGAAAGCACGAATCTTGGTAGACCTCTAACAATAAGATTGACAGTTCTTAGGTTACCAAGCATGCTAATTTCCTCTTCGTGTGTGGGATGCAATTCATCAATTGGGAGCACATAGGGGTTTTCAATATATTTTCTCAAATAGAATTTATCAAATAGATCAATCATGGCATTCTTCCATTGACTATAGTATTCTTCATCAAGAATAGGCACTCTACAACTTAAACTCTCTATACTAGACACATCCATCTTCCTCCTCGGTGATTAAACCGAAGCAATGGATACCAATGCTCTGATACCAATTGAGGGATCACTAGAAGAGTGTCTAGAGGGGGGGGGTGAATAGACTACTAGCAGGAAATTAAAAGCTAACCTTTTCCCGAGTTAATTGGTTGGCAGATTTTAACAGTTTTAGCAAGACTAGCAAGTCTATATACCCTACACATGCATGTGAACAAATATAGTAGCAGAAAGTAAAGACATTACACATGAAGTAAAGAGTTGAGATATGGAGATCAAACGCAATTGGAGACGCAAAGATTTTTCCCGTGGTTCCGATAGGTGGTGCTATCATATGTCCATGTTTATGGAGTCTTCAACCCATGGAGGGTAATGGTCGTGAGAGTCCACAGAGGCTCCACCCATAAGGTTTCACGAAGTAGCAACCTTGACTATTCCATAACGGCTTCCATCCATGAAGGACTAGCCTCACTATGGGTAGATCTTCACGAAGTAGGCGATCTCCTTGCCCTTACAAATTTATTGGTTCACTCCACAACACGAAGTAGGACGCTCCCAAGCGACACCTAACCAATCTAGGAGGCACCACCCTCCAAAAGGTAATAGGCTCGGTAAAGTCGATGAACGCCTTGCTCTTGTGCTTCAAGATGATACACTCGTCAACAAACAATCACTTTCTCATAGATATGGCTTGGTAGAAGAGATGGGATTGGTGGAAAGCAACTTGGGGAGGCCAGAAATCAAGATCCGTATGGTTGGAGTGGAAGATCTTGACCTCAACACAAGGGTAGGTGGTTCTCTCTCAGAAAACCAATAGGATAGGTATGGAATGGTTCTAAGTGCTTCTATCTCGAGTAGATGGTGGTGAAGGGGTATATATAGGCATCCCCAAAAATCCAATCGTTTCACACAATAACTTTTGAATCTCGGTAAGACCGATATAGGAATCTCGGTTGCACCGATAAGGTGACCAACGGTCAGAATGCTCAATCTCGGTGACGCCGATTCGACAATTTTGGAGGGACCAAAACTGTGAACTTGCGTAACAGAAAGTTGGAAGCCCAACTCGATGGCACCAAATGCAGTATCGACTGCACCGAAAAGCTAGGGTTTGGCTGAGTCTGTCTTGGGTTTGGAATCGGTGGCACCGAATGTAGAATGTTAGTTGCACCGATTTTGAATGTTTCGCTTTGGACAGACTTTGGTGGGAGAGTTTGTGGGTATCTTTGGTGACTATCACTTGTGCATGTATGAGCATTTTGTTCACCAACAAAACCTTACCCCCTTTTAATAGTATTGGCTTTCCTGTGGAATCAAAGTGATTTCTCACAAATATAAAATGTAGAGTCCTCTTGCTTGAAGCTTAGCCAATCCCTTTCCTTGCATCTTGGGGTATCTCCACAATCATTTTGCCAACCCAACTCTTCATGGACTCTTATCTGAAACACACTAGATAAAAGTATTAGTCCAAGAGATAATGTATGTTGTCATGAATTATCAAAACCACCAAGGGAGCATGTTGTGCTTTCAGGGCGCCTCCCAACGCCCCTCTCTGGCCTATAAATTCTAATAAATACAAAAAACCCTAGAGAGCCTCCTGATAGACTTTTCCACCATCGCAAGTCTTTGTTCCGCCGTGTGCCCATCTAGAGCCCTGGTCCGATGCGTTGTCAGAGTGGGGTGATCATGGAGGGCCTCTACATCAACCTTTCTTCTCCCATGGTGATGTGTGAGTAGTCTACGCAGACCTATGGGTCCATAATTAGTACCTATATGGCAATATCTCTGTCTATTGATCTTCAATACAAAGTTCACCGCATCTTCGTGTTGATCTTTTCAGTGTAATATTATGGGTTAGTTGGGATCCGATGAATTGTGGGTTTATGTTTAGATTATTCATAAAAATATTTGAGTCTTCTCTCCGATCTATTGGTATAGTTTGGCCAACTAGATTGATATTTCTTCGATGGGAGGTGTGCGTTGTAGTGGGTTCAATCTGGTGGTGCTCTATATCCAAGTGACATGAAGGGAGAAGACACATTTTTGTATTGTTGCCACTAAGGATAAAACAATGGGGTTAATTCATATTGATTGAGTTTTCTTTGTCTACATCATGTCATCGTTCTCTAGGCATTATTTTGTTTGTCATGAACTTAATACTTAGAGAGGCAAGCATAGAAGCGCTCTCGATGTGGAGTAATAGTAGTAGGTGTAGGCATGAGTCAGACTATTTGCTTATGGACATGATGTCTATATACACATTATCATTGCCATGAAAATCGAATAAATATTGCACAACTATGCGCTTTTTTATCAATTGCACAACAGTAATTTGTTTACCCACCGCATGCCTACTTCATGAGAGATGCCAAAGATACTTGTGATCTATGTTGGGTTTTCCGTGAAGAGGAACGGGTTATCGCAGCACAATGTGGGTAAGTATTTCCCTCAGTTATGAAACCAAGGTTCATAGAACCAATAGGAATAGCAATCCTCAACCGTCTTCAGCGGCTGCACACAAAAGAACAAACAACTTGCACCCAACACCGCCAAGAGGGTTATCAATCCCCTTGATCTCGTTATTTGCAAGCAAGTGAGTTGTGTAGATAATTGTAAATTTAAAAATAGAATAAAAGTAAATAAATAAAAGCAAGGTAGTAGAGTTCTCTACTAGCATCTCTCGTAGAAATAGCATACAGTGGGTAAACAAATTACCATTGGCAATTGAGAGGAAAGCGAATAGTTATGCGATTTTCATGGTAGTGATCATGTGTATATGCGCATCACGTCCATAAGCAAATAGTCCGACTCCTACCTGCACCTATTACTATTCCTCCACTCATCGACCAATATCCAGCATGCATCTAGAGTATATTAAGCAAATAGAGTAATGCTTGAAAAACAATGACATGATGTAGACAAAGTAAACTCAATAAATATGAATAAACCCCATCGTTTTATCCTTAGTAGAGAAACACAAAGATGCAACTTGTCCCCTTATGTCACTGGGATATAGAAACTCATCAGGTTGAACCTACTATAACACACCACTCCCACCGAACAAATATCAATCTAGTGGGCCAAACTATCTCGATAGATCGGACAACATTACGAAGCTATAATGATCATGCAAATAAGAATCTTACTATTCAGGTTTGACTCAAATACTTTTCATGAATAACCTGAACATAAACTCACAGTTCATCAGATCCCAACATACACATCATACAAAGGGATTACATTGGATAGATCAAGGCAAAGATGCGATGAACATTGTATTGAATATCAAGAGAGGGAGAGACTGCCATCTAGGTACTACCTACTATTGGGAATGTTGCATGGGAAACAAAATATTTCCTGCGCGCATACAAGATCTATCCATGGTGATGAGCATCTACGAGAGGAGAGATCGGATCCACATACCCTTATAGATCTCTAGGCGGGAAGCGTTAGGAAACACGGTTGATGTAGTCGAATGTCTTCGTGATCCAAATCGCAAGTCATCTCGCGATCCAATCACGATCTAGTGCCGAACGAATGACACCTCCATGTTTAGCACACGTATAGATCATTGACGATCTCCACCTCCTTGATCTAGCAAGCGAGGGTGGAGAGGTAGCTGGGTTCTCCGGCAGCATGACGGCGTGGCGGAGGTGGTGGTGGATCTGATCTGGCAGAGCTTCGCTAAGTTGTACCAAATAGATCTAGAGGAGAAACGATCTAGAGGTGGAGGGAGAGGGATGCACCACGGCTAAGGTGTTGCAGCCCTCCCTGCCCTCACATATACATAGGAGGAAGGGGGTAGGTGCGGGGCCCTAAGGTTTCCCCTAGGGGCTTGGCCGACGCAAGGGGGTGGATTCCAGCTCCCACAAGTGAGGTGGACTCCTAGTAGGACTCCCTCACCACTTGGTCTTTCCCACCTCTTTCGCAAGGGCCTCTTAGGGGCTGGCTGCCCAACCCACCATGGGATGACATGCCACCTCCTCAGCCCTTGTGGCCCCTGGGTGGGTGATCCCCACTTGGTGGACCCCCGGAAATCATTCGTCACTCCCGATACACTACCGGAAGTGCCTGAAACCTTTCCGGAACACAAATATAACTTTCCTATATATCAATATTTAGCTCCTGAGCATTCCGAATCTCCTCATGACATCCAGGATCTCATCTGGGACTCCGTACAACCTGTGGTCACCAACACACATAACTCAATACTACCGAAACGTCACCAAACGTTAAGTGTGCAGACCCTGCGGGTTCGAGAACTATGTAGACATGACCGATACACCTCTACGGTCAATAACCAATAGTGGGACCTGGATGCCCATATTGGTCTCTACATATTCTATGAAGATCATTATTAGTTGAACCTCTATGTCAAGGATTCAGTTAATCCCGTATGCAGTTCCCTTTGTTCTTCGGTATGTTACTTGCCCGATATTCGATCTTCGGTATCTCTATACCTATTTCAATCTCATTACATGCAAGTATCTTAAATCGTCCCATAATACATGATCCTATAGCTAAATCTCTAGTCACTTTGCGTGCAAGGCTCATTATGATGTTGTATTACCGAGTGGGCCCTAAGATACCTCTCAGTCTTGATCCATGCGAACCCAACAGACACCCTCGAAGATACTTGTAGAGCACCTTTATAGTCACCCAGTTGTGTTGCGACATTTGATACACCCAAGTTACTCCTCCGGTCTTAGTGAGTTTCATGATCTCATGGTCATAGGAACATATACTTGGCATGCAGAACACTACAGTAATAAACTGACACGATCATATGCTACGTTCATGGTTTGGGTCTTGTCCATCACATCATTCTCCTAATGATGTGATCCCATTATCAAATGACATCTCATGTCTATGGCTAGGAAACCTTGACCATCTTTGAGCAACGAGTTAGTCTATTAGAGGCATACTAGGGACATTGTGTTGTCTATGTACCCATACATGTATTTGAGTTTCCAATCAATACAATTACAGCATGGATAATAAACGATTATCATGAACAAGGAAATATAATAGTAATCATTTTATTATTGCCTCTAGGGTATATTTCCAACAGTCTCCCACTTGCACTAGAGTCAATAATCTATCTCACATCTCCATGTGATTTACATTGTGATGAATCTAACACCCATACAGTTCTGGTGTTGATCATGTTAGCCCGTGGAAGAGGTTTAGTCAACGGGTCTCCGACATTCAGATCCGTGTGTACTTTGCAAATATTTATGTCCTCCTTGATGTGATCGCGGTTGGAATTGAAGCATCGCTTTATGTGTCTGGTCCTCTTGTGAAACCTTGGGTCCATGGTGAGAGCAATGGCACTAGTGTTGTCACAAAACATAGTCACTGGGTCCAGTGCACTGGGCACAACTCCAAGATTCGTCATGAACTGCTTCATCCAAACACCTTCCTTTGCCACCTCCAAGGCAGCGATTTACTCGGATTTGCATGTAGAATTAGCTACCATGCTCTGCTTGGAAGTGCACCAGCTTACCGCTCCCCCATTAGGAATGTATGCATATCTGGTTTGAGACTTAGAGTCATCCGGCTCAGTGTCAAAGCTTGCATCAACGTAACCCTTTACGATGAGCTCTTTATGACCTCCATAAACGAGAAACATTTCCTTAGTCATTTTCAAGTACTTAAGGATATTCTTGACCGCCGTCAAGTGTTCCATTCCTGGATCACTTTGAAACCTTCCAGGAAGGCTGACATTGGGTCTTGTGCACAACATTTCATACATGATAGAGCCTATGGAAGAAGCATAGGGGATGATACTCATCTTTTCTCTATCCTCTACAGTCAATGGGCATTGAGTCCTACTCAACTTCACACCTTGCAATACAGGCAAGAACACCTTCTTGGACTGTTCCATTTTGAACTTCTTCAAAACTTTGTCAAGGCATGTGCTCTGTGAAAGTCCTATTAAGCGTATCGATCTATCTCTATAGATCTTGATGCCTAATATGAAAGAACCTTCTTCTAGGTACTTCATTGTAAAACTCTTGTTCAAATATTCCTTCGCGCTTTCCAACAATTCTATATTGTTTCCAATCAACAATATGTCATCCACATATAATATGCAAAATGTTATAGAACTCCCACTCATTTTCTTGTAAATACAAGCTTCTTCATAAGCATGTATACACCCGAACGCTTTGATCACCTCATCAAAGCGAAGATTCCAACTCCGAGATGCTTGCACTAGCCCATAAATGGATCGCTGGAGTTTGCAAAGTTTGTTAGCATTTTCTGGATCGACAAAACCTTCTAGTTGCATCATATACAACTCTTCCTTCAGGAAACCATTAAGGAACGCTGTTTTGACATCCATCTGCCAGATTTCATAATCGAAAAATGTAGCTATTGCTAACATGATTCTGACGAACTTATGCATCGCTATGGGTGAGAAGGTATCATTGTATTTAATTCCTTTAACTTGTGAAAAACCTTTTTCCACAAGTTTGAGCTTTATAGACGGTGACATTTCCATCCGCGTCCATCCTCTTCTTAAAGATCCATTTATTCTGAATGGTCTTTCGCCCTTCAGGTAATACTTCCAAAGTCCATACTTTGTTTTCATACATGGATCCCATCTCGGATTTCATGGCCTCTAACCATTTGTCGGAATCTGGGCCCATAATCGCTTCTCCATAGCTCGTTGGTTCATCGTTGTCCAATAACATGACCTCTAACACAGGGTTACATACCACTCAGGACCAGTACGTGCCCTTGTCGACATGCGAGCTTTGATAGTAACTTGATCTAAAACTTCATGATCACCATCATTAACTTCCTCTTCAACTGATGTAGGCTCCACAGAAACGTTATTCTGCGCTGTACCACTCTCTGGTTGAAACAAAGGTTCAACAATCTCATCAAGTTCTATCTTCCTCCCAATCAATTCTTTCGAGAGAAACTCTTTCTCGAGAAATGACCCATTCTTAGCAACAAACTCTTTTCCTTCGAATCTGAGATAGAAGGTATACCCAACCGTCTCTTTTGGGTATCCTATGAAGACACATTTCTCCACTTCGGGTTCCAGCTTTTCTGGCTGAAGCTTTTTGACATAAGCATCACATCCACAAACTTTGAGAAATTATAGCTTTGGTTTCTTTCCAAACTACACTTCATACGTCTTCTCAAGGGATTATTATGGTCCCTATTTAAAGTGAATGAACTTGTCTCTAACGCATAACCCCAAAATGATAGTGGCAAATCGAAAAGAGACATCATAGAATGCACCATATCTAATAAGGTTCGGTTATGACGTTCGGACACACCATTATGCTGTGGTGTTCCAGGCAGTGTCAATTCTGAAACAATTCCACATTGTCTTAAGTATTGCCAAACTCATAACTCAAATATTCTCCTCCCCGATCAGATCGTAAGAATTTAATCTTCTTGTTACGATGATTCTCAACTTCACTCTGAATTTGCTTGAACTTTTCAAACATTTCAGACTTGTGTTTCATTAAGTAAATATACCCATACCTACTTAAGTCATCAGTGAAGGTGAGAAAGTAACGATATCCATGGCGTGCCTCAATGCTCACCGGACCGCACACATCAGTATGTATGATTTCAAACAAGTCACCTTCCCGTTCCGTTGTTCCAGAGAACAGGGTTTTAGTCATCTTGCCCATGAGGCATGGTTCACATGTGTCAAGTGATTCGAAATGAAGTGACTTCAAAAGTCCATCAGCATGGAGCGTCTTCATGCGTTTTGCACCAATATGACCTAAGCGGCAGTGCCATAAGAAAGTGGTACTATCATTATAAACTCTACATCTTTTTGCATCAATGTTATGAACATGTGTATCATCACTATCGAGATTCAATAAGAATAAACCCCTCACACCAGGTACATGACCATAAAAGATATTACTCATATAAATAGGACAACCATTATTCTCTGATTTAAATGAGTAAACGTCTCACAATAAACAAGATCCAGATATAATGTTCATGCTTAACATAGGCACTAAATAACATTTATTTAGGTTCATCACTAATCCTGATGGTAATCGAAGAGCGAGCGTGCCGACGGCGATCACATAAACCTTGGAACCATTTCCCATGCGCATCTTTGCTTCGTCCTTTGCCAGCCTCCATCTATTATGTAGCTCCCACTTTGAGTTGCGAATGTGAGCAACCGAACCGATATCAAATACCCAGGCCCTACAACGAGAGTTGGTAAGGTACATATAAATAACATGTATATCATATATACCTTGTTTGGTGTTGGCCACCTTCTTGTCGACCAGATACTTGGGGTAGTTCCGCTTCCAGTGACCAGTTCCCTTGAAATTAAAACACTCAGTTTCTGGCTTGGGTCCAGCCTTGGGTTTCTTCATAGGAGGGGCAACTTACTTGCCACTCTTCTTGGAGTTACCCTTCTTTCTCTTGCCATTATTCTTGAAACTAGTGGTTTTATTGGTCATCAACACTTGATGCTAATTTTGGATTTCAGACTCAGTGACTTTCACCATCGCAAACAGCTTGGCGACTGACTTGTTCATCCCTTTCATGTTATAGTTCAACATGAAGCTTTTGTATCTAGGTGGCAATGATTGAAGAACTCTATCAGTGATTCCCTCTGGCGGAAGGAGCATTCCTAATTCAGCCTGACAGTTGGAATACCCAAACATTTTGCGTATGTGTTCTCTAACAGACCCGTTCTCCTCCATCTTGCAAGCATAGAACTTATCTGAGGTCTTATACTTCTCGATCCAGGCATTCTTCTCAAAGATGAACTTCAACTCCTAGAACATCTCATATGATCCATGACATTTAAAACGCCTTTGAAATCCCGGTTCTAAGCCATACAACATAGCACATTGAACTATTGAGTAATCATCAGAACACGCCTGTCGGGCATTCACAACGTCTGCAGACGACACTTGAGAGGGTGGTTCACCAAGCGGTGCATCAAGGACATAAGCCTTTTGGGAAGCCGAGAGGATAATCCTCAGATTACAAGTCCTGTCTACAAAGTAACTTCCATCATCTTTCAGCTTGGCTTTCTCTAGGAACACATTTAAATTCAGGGGAACTACTAGGCGAGCCATTGATCTAAAACATAAATTTGCATATGTTACTAAGACTTTTCAAGATAATGAGTTTAGTTGAAAATATTACTCATAAAAATCCCACTAAAATTGACATCCCTCTGATCATCCGTGTGCTACATGATCCAAATTGACCAACCCAAGTCCGGTCATTATGTGAGATGAGGTGGTTTCAATGGTGAACATCTCCATGTTGATCATATCTACTTTTGGTTTTGGGTTGGTGACCCATGCTCGAACTTTCGGTCTCTTGTGTTCCGAGGCCATGTATATACATGCTAGGCTCGTCAAGTTTAACCCGAGTGTTCCTCATGTGCAACACTGGCTTGCACCCGTTGTATGTGAACATAGATTCTATCACACCAGATCATCACGTGGAGCTTCGAAACGACAAACTTTCGCAACGGTGCACACTTGGGAAAACACAATTTTATCTTGAAATTTTAGTGAGGGGTCACCATATAATGCTACTGTCGTACTTAGCAAAATAAGATGCATAAAGGGATTAACATCACATGCAAATCATAAGTGACATGATATGGCCATGAACTTTTGGTTTTGATCTCCATCTCCAAAGCACCGGCATGATCTCCATCGTCACCATCATAACACCTTGATCTCCATCATTGTGTCGCCATCGGGGTTGTCACGCCCACCATGCTTCCACTACTATTTCTACCGCCTGGCAATAAAGTAAAGCATTACATAGCGCTTAATGATTGACACGTAGGTCATACAATAATTAAAGACAACCCTATGGCTCTTGCCGGTTGCTGAATGTATCGACATGTAAGTTGATCTGAATTATTACAAACATGATCATCTCATACATCAAATATATCACATCGTGTATTTGGCCATATTATATCACAACATACCTTGCAAAAACAAGTTAGATGTCCTCTAATTGTTGTTGCATGTTTTGCATGGCTGATATGGGTATCTGGCAAGAATGATTCTTCCCTACGCAAAACCACAACAATGATACAAAAATTGCTATTCAACCTTCTCAAGGACCGCCTTTGTCGAATACGATCCAACTAAGGTGGGAGAGACAAACACCCGCCAGCCATCTTTATGCAACAAAGTCGCATGCTAGTCAATGGAACCGGTCTCTCTTACGCGGATGAGTAAGGTTGGTCCAGGCCGATTCATCCCACAATACCTATGAATCAAGAAAATAACAAGGGAGGAAGCAATCTGAGCATCAACGCCCACAAGATCCTTTGTGTTCTACTCGTGATCTCATCTACGCATAGACCTAGCTCGTGATGCCACTATTGGGATTGTTGCATGGGAAACAAAAAATTTCCTACACACATACAAGATCTATCCATGGTGATGAGAATCTATGAGAGGAGAGATCGGATCCACATACCCCCGTAGATCACTAAGAAGGAAGCGTTAAGAAATGCGGTTGATGTTGTCGAACGTCTTTGCAATCCAAATCGCAAGACGCCCCGCGATCCAATCATGATCTAGTGCCGAACGGACGGCACCTCTGCGTTCAACACACGTACAACCTGATGACGATCTCCGCCTCCTTGATCCAGCAAGAAGGGGCGGAGAGGTAGATGGGTTGTCCGGTTGCACGATGGCGTGGCGGCGGCAGTGGTGGAGCTGATCCAGCAGAGCTTCACTAAGCTGTGCCGAATAGATCTAGGGGAGAAACGATATAGAGGTGGAGCGAGAGGGCTGCTCCGTGGCTAAGGTGTTGCAGCCCTCACTCCCCTCACATATATATAGGAGGAAGGGGGGTAGGAGTCCTAGTAGGACTCCCTCCCCACTTGGCCATTCCCACCTTTTGCACAAGGGACTTCTAGGGATTGGCTGCCTAGCCCACTATGGGATGGTGCGCCACCTCTTAGGCCCATGTGTTCCCTAGGGTGGGTGGGCCCCACTTGGTGGACCTCCGGAACCATTCGTCATTCCCGGTACACTACCGAAAGTGCCCGAAACCTTTCCTGAACCAAAATATCACTTTCCTATATATCTATATTTACCTCTGGACCATTATGGAGCTCCTCGTGACTTCCGGGATCTCATCCGGGACTCCGAACAACATTTTATCACCAACATACATAACTCAATACTACCAAAACGTCACCGAACGTTAAGTGTGAAGACCCCGCGGGTTCGAGCTCTATGTAGAAATGACCGAGACACCCCTACGGTCAATAACCAATAGAGGGACCTAGATGTCATATTGGTTCCTACATATTCTACGAAGATCTTTATTGGTTGAACCGCCATGTCAAGGATTCAGTTAATCCCGTATGCAGTTCCCTTTGTTCTTCGGTATCTTACTTGCCCAAGATTCGATCGCCGCTATCTCTATACCTAGTTCAATCTTGTTACCGGCAAGTATCTTACTCGTTCCGTAATACAAGATATCGTGGCTAACTGCTTAGTCATTTTGCTTGCAAGGCTCATTATGATGTTGTAGTACCAAGTGGGCCCTTAGATACGTCTCTGTAACACGGAGTAACAAATCCCAGTGTTGATCCATGCCAACCCAACAGACACCTTCGGTGATACCTGTAAAGCACCTTTATACTGACCCAATTACGTTGCGACGTTTGATACACACAAGGTACTCCTCCGGTGTCAGTGAGTTGCATGATCTCATGGTCAGAGAAACATATACTTGACATGCAGAAAACTATAGTTATAAACTGACACGATAATATGCTACTTTTGTAGTTCGGGTCTTGTCCATCACATCATTCTCCTAATGATGTGATCCCATTATCAAATAACATCTCATGTCTATGTCTAGGAAACCTTGACCATCTCAGACCAACGAGCTAGTCTATTAGAGGCATACGAGGGACATTGTGTTGTCTATGTACCCACACATGTATTTGAGTTTCCAATCAATACAATTATAGCATGGATAATAAATGATTATCATGAACAATGAAATATAATAATAACCATTTTATTATTGACTCTAGGGCATATTACCAACACTTACAAACCCATAGGTCTGTGGTGAACTACTCACATATCATGGTGAGGGTAGTAAGGCTGATGAGGAGGTCCTCCGTTGATTGATCTCCCCTCTGGCAGGGTGCCAGAACGGAGGTGTAGATGTCCTGCCGTCGGAACGGAGACTTGCGGAGGAAGAAAAAGTGTTTCGGGGTCGCCTCTAGGGGCGTCGGGAGGCGAACAAGGGAGGCACAAGCCATGAGGGCGCGCCCCGAGGAGGGGTGCGTCCTATTGTCTTATGAGGCCCTTGTTCCTCTCCTGGCTTTCTCCCGAAGCTTCCAAGTATTCTTTTGGTCCAGAAAAATCATCAAAAAGTTTCAACGCTGTTAGACTTAGTTTGGTATTGTAACCTAAAATGTCAAAAACACGTAGAAACAACAACTGGCACTGGGCACTGGGTCAATAGGTCAGTGCTCAAATATATTATAAATTGGTGAACAAATGCCCAAAAAGTATCGTAGAATGATAATATATTAGCATGGAACAATCAAAAATTATAGATACGTTGGAGACGTATCAGCCACTAGGGAGACCTATGGCCCTCGGGTCTATCCACTTCTATATTTACAAAAATATCATTTACCTTGCTGTTCTTATTTACTTTTTATTTTATATTGAAATTTACAATTATCTACAATCATCTACACACTTCATTTGCTTGCAAGTAACGAGTCCAAGGGGATTGATAACCCTATTTCACGCATTGGGTGCAAGTGTTCGCTTCTTTGTATGTAGTCATTGAAGATGAGGGTTGTCTTCTACTCCTATTTGTTCGATAAACCTTGGTTATCTATTAAGGGAAATACTTATATATATTGTGACGCATCATCCACTCCTCTTTGCACCAACCTAGTATCAGGTACCTTCACACAAATTATCATTCACTTGTTCTACCTTTTATTTGTTTTTATATTTTTCTTGCTATATAAAAATTGAAAATACAAAAATATTTATCTTTGTTAGTTGCTAGTTTACTTGTTTGCTTGCTTTACTTGCTAGTTTACTTGTAATGCTTGTTACTTTGCTTGCTCGGTCACCATGTCCGAAGATACTATGAAGTTGTGTGACTTCTCAAATACCAATAACAATTATTTTTAGTACTCCTATACCACCCACCACTAGTGCGGAGTTTTTTGATATCAATGCTGCATTGCTGAATCTTGTGATGAAAGAACAATTTTTGGGAAGTCCTAATGAGGATCCCGCTGCTCATCTTAATATCTTTGATGAATTATGTGATATGCAATAGAAAAAGGATATGGATAATGATGTGGTAAAATTAAAAATATTTTATTTTTCACTACGAGATAAAGGTAAGCCTTGTTTTTCATCTTTACCACGAAATAGTATTGGGACATGGGATAAGTGTAAAGATATTATTATTGCCAAGTATTTTCCTCCTGCAAAGATCATCTCCCTTAGAAATGAAATTATGAATTTTAAACAACATGATCAATAACATGTTTCACAATCTTGGTAGAGAATGAAATTGATGATTAAAAATTGCCCTACTCATGGTTTAAACTTATGGGTGATTATACAAAAATTCCATAATGGACTAAACTTTGTGTCTAAAAATCTTCTAGATTCTGCTGTAGGTGGTACCTTCAAGGAGATGACATTAGGAGAGTCCACCAAACTTCTAGACAACATCATGACTCCTCTCAATGTCATACCAAAAGAGCTCCAACTGGTAAGAAGATAAATTTTGTTGAGGAAATCGCTACTTTGAGTGAAAAGGTGGATGCTCTTATGAATATGGTTGCTAGTAAGCATGCTCATGTTGATCACAATGATATGCCTTTGTCTACCTTGATTGAGAAAAATAATGATGCTATTCATGTGAACTTCATCTCACGAAACAATTTCAACAATAATACTTATAGAGGAAATTTCAATGCTAGACCGTATCCTGGTAATTACTCTAATAATTGTGAAAATTCTTCTGTAAATAATAATAGTATACCTACTGATCTTGAGAACACCGTTAAATAATTTATTAGTTCTCAAAAGACTTTTAATACTATGATAGATGAAAAGTTGCATAAAGTTGATAACTTGGCTAAGAACATGGGTAGAATTGCTCTTGATGTGGAAACTCTTAAAAATAAAAAATTTCCACCAAAGCATGATTTTAATGAGGCTATTAAATCTATCCTAATATCTATAAATGAAAGTAAGGGGAGGACCGCTAAGTTGAAAGCTATGCAAGAATTCTTAGAAAAAGGTCTTCCACCCGGTTTTTACCGTAATCATGATGAAGATATTAAAATTCTTGGTACTTATCCTATTAAATATTTATTTAATAAACTTAAAATTTATTATAAAGGGACTGGATATTATTCAATGTTATCCATAAGGTGTCCCGTTTGTTCGGAGGGTGATGATTCTAATGCTAAAACTGAAAAAAAGTGTGTTTGGAGAGGTCAAAACTTTAACTAATGATGTTCCCACTATCTTTGATTACAAGGACTTTAATTATGAAAGTTGATATTTAGTATAATGTATTTCCTTTTTGCAATCCATTATTATCTCACCCAATGGTTATGAACAAAATAAACCTTTCTACCCAACATATAGTAGAAGCGATGATAAAAGCTTATGATGAGAAACTTGATCTAGAAGTTTCTATTCCTAGAAAGTTGCAAGATGAATGGGAACCTAATATCACAATAAATCTTATAGAATATTAATGCAATTCTTTGTGTGACCTTGGTGCTAGTGTTTCAACTATACCTAAATCTCTTTGTGATGTGCTTGGTCTCACCTATATTCAAGATTGTTCCCTCAACTTGCATTTGCGGATTCTACCATTAAAAAACCTTTAGGTAGAATAAATGATGTGTTTATTATTTTAAATATAAATTACGTACCTTTAGATTTCATTGTGCTTGATACTGAATGCAATCCAACTTGTCTAATAATACTTGGAAGACCTTTCTTACGAACTATAGGTGCAATTATTGATATGAAAGAGGGAAACACAATGTTCCAATTTACATTAATGGAAGGGATGGAACACTTTCCTTGTAATACAATTATACCACCTTATGAATCTATCGTGTTAACTAATTATGGGTGGAGTGGAAAAGATGACAACACTTGAAACTATGCATTATGCCTAGCTTGGGGCATAAAACAATATCGCCAGTTGGGAGGCAACCCAATAGTTATCTTATCTTTTTGATTTTTTACTTTTTGTTTGTTTTTAATAAAATTATTATTGATACTGTAATGATTTTTTTATTTAAATTAGTGTATTTACCAAGTAAATCCTCTAGGATGACTTGCATGATGAGTAGAATTGATATGGTGCAAAAACAAAAACTTTAGCGTCCAATGCAGAATTTCTCTAAATTTACTAGAACATATTTTTGATCTGAAATTTCTACATGTTATTTATATACAAATTTCCAAGGTTTTACTAATGTTTCATAATTTTTTTAGTTACATAAGTATAGTTTCTTTACAGATCATTACATACTGTTCTGTTTTAGACAGATTCTGTTTTTGCTTGCATAATTTGCTTGTTTTGATGATACTATGGATGGTAGCGAGGTATATGCCATGGAGAAGTAAGAACACAGTACCTTATGCAATAATAAAAGAAGAATCAATTTACAGCGGTACCTAAATTATTTGATATGTTTATTATACTAAGGATCTCACGAAGGTTCCTATTGAGTTTTGTGTGCTGAAATTCTCAAGTTTTGAGTGCTATCACTATGGAAGAAGGAATAACGAGAGGCAAGAGCCTATGCTTGGGAATGCCCAAGGCACCCCAAGTCAAATTCTAGGAAGACTCAAGTTTCTAAGCTTAGGAAAATATGCCCCGGAAGGCATCCCCTCTTTCGTCTCAATCCATTGGTATGTCAGTTGGAGCTATATTTTTATTCATCACATGATATGAGTTTTACTAGGAGCGTTGTTTGCTTTAGTTTTTTTAGTTTACCACTATCATTGTTTGTTGTACGCAGTGACTTGAGGGAGATACAAAATCACCATGATTTATGACAATACTCTTTGTGCTTCACTTATATCTTTTGAGCTAAGCAGTTACTCTAATACTTCACTTATATCTTTTAGAGCAAGGTGGCATGTAGATTTTAAAGAAATAATTGCACTCTCGTTCTTCACTAAAAATTTAGTGAGATTTAATACAAAGTGACGGTAATTTTCATGGGTTATAAGACTAGTCCAAATATAATACGTATTCAAATAGTGCATAACCAAAACCTTCATGTAGCACATAAATATAAATTTTGAGTTAATGATATTAATGTGGTAATGTGAAGAGGCATGAGTGTATGATTATTAATTACTAATATTATCGTGAACTAGATCTTGTTAACTTTTTGTTCATCTAAATATTTTTATGGCATGGTGATGGTGTATGAGCATTCTTATTCCTCGTTGAAAGTTTAGTGTTGTTAAAGCCCGAGGAGCGCGATGGTTAACCCCTCCCAACCTCCTCCCTAGGGGCATTCGCGTAGTACTTTGATTTGAGAAAGTTAATTAAATCTTGTAAGAAGTATGTGAGTTCTTTATGACTAATGTGAATCCATGGATATACACTCTCGCAACCTCATATTTGCTAGCCTCTTCGGTAACGTGCATTGCCCATTCTCACCTCAAGGATCGATGCAACCTTCGCCGGTGCATCCAAACCCCATGACATGAGATGCTCTGTTGCACATAAGCCACCTTATAACTTCCTCAAATAGCCACCATAACTACATATCATGGCATTTTCCCTAGCCATTCTGAGATATAATGCGATGTAACTTCCACCGTTACATCATATGACTAGTACTTTCATTGTCATATTGCTTTGAATGATCATATAAGCTGACATAGCATTGGTGCCAATGTCACTGTTCATCATTTTTAGTACATGTTAAGCTTGATCATTGCACATTCTGGTACACTGCCAGAGGCATTCCTATAGAATCATATTACTTTACCAATTTTTCATATCGAGTTGTAAGTAAATAAAGTGTGATGATCATCACTATTAGGGTATTGTCTCAGTGAGGAAAGAATGATGGAGACGATGACTCCCTCACAAGTCGTGTGGGGACCCCGACTCATATGTTGTGCTCACCGAGTGTAGGTGCATAGTGATCCCAGAGATGATTACTAACTAAACACACATAAACTGAATAACAAGAGTCTTACATCCATTACATATCGGTTTACTCAAATATGGCCTTTATGGCCAAGTATTACAAAGATAGGGTCGCAAGGGAAAAACTCTTAAACATAACAAACAACAGAAATCTTGGCCGAAAGCATGAACCCATGCCATCTGCATTAAACCTACATGCATTTTGACCGAGAAGTGTGCTAGTTTGCATGTTCGTCACCAACAAACTCTTCACCGTATTCCTGTTCTTCCATGCCTGGCCAATTAAATAACCAGTGGCAAGCCAATGAGTAATTTGAATGTACTCACAAGCAACCCATGTTTGGAACAAGGTTTAACAGTGCATGATATGGCACTAAGTAGGTAAGTTGTGAAGAAAGCTAGTTTTAAGTGCAATGACATGATCAAGTAACATAAGCAAGCATGCATGAACAGTTCGTAGATATTTATGTGAACAAGTCTCAATTTTCATCATCAACAGGGGTTGAACATCTCATGTTCGTCATCAAGCCAAGTCATCAGACTTAGCCCAAGTTTCATTCTTATCACCAACACACACATGCCAGTTTGCGAAAAATATCTGGACGTAGTTTAAGTAGCAGCACCCAACTGTCCTTGACCGTGGACACATCTATTCGAATAGTTTTACACTCTACAGAGGTTGCAAACTTTACCCAGAAGACTCGGGGAACCTTCGTGTCATCCACGACTCGCGGTATATACCATACCCGAGGTGAGCACCTGAACAATGCCTTTCCCCTAGCGATACTAAACAAAGAGTCCACTCGTTGGTGCCATCCCTCATGATATACATCACTCGTATCATCCATGAGGACACACAAAGGTGTGCCCAGTGATTGTAAAGACAACGCATGGTCGCCCTACCAGGCACGACCCCGTATCGAGAGTGGCCACATCACTCCCGCCACTAGTAATACAAGCTCTCTACTAGTACCTACAAAGGTAATTAAAAAAGCCCCGTCCCATAAGGGGTATCGTGGTTGTACATGTAAGATTGGGACGATCGACAAATCTTAAATCTAATCCGTTTTTGAAAACACACACTCACTTGCTTCGGTACACCACTTATTTATCAAGTGGTTACCTAGATCATCACCATCTCCCTCGGGCATCACTAGCACCCCATGGGGTCTTCGGAAAAATCTTTGAAACTCTTTGTTTCCATCACCATGCATATTCCTGACCCCATTTGCGTAGCATGTACTGAGTATCCTATCTACTCCCACCCGCACAACCCTCATAAAGAGATAGGGTCATGCACAATGCAAGTATCAACGGTAAAAGTATCGGAGGCATCCCACCATAGTGGTCACCACATCAATATGATCAACACATCAAAACAAAGTGCTATATGACATGCATAAAAAATGGTTTCTTAACATGGTCAAAGGCCTGCTTGCTTGGCTCAAAAAAGTCTTCGGGGTCTTCGAAAACTTCGGGTCCAACTTCCTCGTCAGTAGTGCAATCTATTGATGCGACAAATAACGATAATAATAAGCATCACACACAAACAGAGCACAATGTCTACTTAGAAAATGTTACTCTATTCTGATAAATACCACAAGCTATTCTAAAAATGTTTGTCTAAGGTTTTGTTGTTAAAAAGGTTTTCAGAACTATTTATAATAGAGGCTAAAAATACCTAAAAGAGGTTTTTTAAAATAAAATAGTACATAAAAGGTTTTCAAAAATTATACAAATGGCACTATAATATTCTACAGAATATTACAAGAAGTGTGGTGGAAAAATATTTGGTATTGGAATTCTATTTTGACCAGTGGAATTTTGGAAATCAGAACAGGAAAAAGAAAACGGGCACTGTGCCCTGGTCCAGATCTGGTCGCAACTAGGCCGGCCTAGAGCAAATCAGCCGCAGGCAAACTAGCGCGCCCGCGCTTGCCAGGTTCAAACCTGTCGGGCGGGGCCCGGGTGCTAGTGAGAGAGGGAGAGAGAGATAGGCGGGACAGAGGCCGACAGGTGGGGGACACCTATTAGGTTCGTCTCCCTCCTCTTGACAGAGGGAGGCGGGGCTCACCAGCAACGAAGGCAGGCACGGCGAGGAGAGCTGAGGACAGGAACGGGCCCAGCGCCGAGCCACCATTCCTCTATAGGTGGAGGCAGCCGGAGGGGAGGCCCTGGTCACTGGCGACGAAGAAACACGGCAAAGCCGCTTCGGGAGGAGCTTGCCGTTGGCATTTCTTGCAGCAAAAAGGGCGGGGAAGAGGTGGAGGAGCGATAGGTGCTCACTGTAGTCTAAAAGGAGGAGGATGGAGGGATCAACAGAGCCCCGACGCAGCGGCGCCTTGGTCGATCTCGAGCATTGGTGCTTGGGGAGGAGGAGGAAGTGGTTCTGGTGCATGATTGAGAGTGGGAGAGGGCCAGAAGAGGAGAGAGGGGGCTTGGGGAACCCTTTTATATCTGGGACATGAGTCCATCGCAGACTCATGCGCCGGCGAGGTTGGGCTGGTCGCTGGAGGGGGAGGGAGCACACAGGGCTTGCCCTGGGGTGCTCATGGGGTTGGTCTACGACGAGCGGGAGCAAGACAGAGAGAGAGAGAGAGAGAGAGAGGAGTGCGCATGTGTGAGCCTGCTCACTGGCCAAGTCGGGCGGTGCTCGGCACGTGCGGGAGGAGGGAGAAGAGGGGGAGAGAGGAGGGGGCCAACAAGGACACGTGTCCCGGACGTCAAGGGAGCCCAGTGGCGAGAGGGGGAGGCCCGAGGCTGTCGAGGCCATCTAGTGGGTGGCGGCTACAGTGTGGTCATACATTATAGCACGCTCTAGGGCGCCCATTTGGCATGTCACGGCATGCCAACGACATCCTAGGCACGGCCAGCCATGTCCAGCGGGTCCAGGGGGTCTAGGGCAAATGGCATAGGATGCTCTGGGGGCTTACTAGATTAAGAGGGAAGGGGGAGAGAGATTCTTGCTATCCAAGGGTGAAAATTGGGGTTTTACCCCATCTGACCATTAAACAAGAGTTGGGCTCTCTTGCTGGAGGTAAACGAACATACTAAGAAGATGTGGTAAAAAGTTAGGGTCAAGGAGAACAAGTTGAGAGGGGGAAACATGGTTTTTACAAATCTGCCAGAAGGTGTTCGATGAACTTTTGGACAGGAAAATGGTGTTTTCTTGCCATGAGATTTAACAGTATGAAAATATAGGTATAAATAGAGAGGATCACCAAGTTTGAGGAGTTTTGAAAAAAGTTCACAATGCAACTTTGTAAAACCCTAGAAATCAACAGAACCAGATTCCTGTAGATCTAGGTATGCATTTCCATTCTCCTTGATTCACCACTTGGTGTGGCTTCCTTATTTGGGTAATGGAACATGCCCACAAAGTTTGGGGTCAAGGGAAGAAACTTCACAATGTAAAGTTGTTTAAATTTGAATCTGGACATGTATGGTTTTAGAATATTTTGATGAAGCAAATCAATTGGGATTGAGATGAAACTTTGCAAGATCATCACATATGACATGTGTCACTTGCTGGAATTTTCCTGGAACTTATTGAGAATATTTGTTATAGAAACATTCCAAAAGCTTGATCTAAGCAGAAAGGGTATTGAAGGATATATAGGGAATAATATTCTGTTACCCGTAATAGAATAATATTCTGTTACCCCTGGCCCTATATAGGGCGCGACGCGCCTACACCGTAGAATCTCCCCGACCAAGCCCGAACCCGCCCCACCCCGAGTAGCCCCACCCCACCTCGACCCGCCTCCTACCGCCGGAGGCAGTCGTCGCGCCGCCCCAGCTCGCCGGCCCGCGTGCTGCCCCATCCCACTGGCCCCGCATGGTGCCACTGCTCGACGATTAGTTCGACAAGATGGAAAGAGTCAGTACGAGGCTAGGCTCTGCTGCGACCTGCCCCACCCCGACCCGGCTCCTATCGTCGGAGGCAATCGTCATGCCGCCCCATCCCGCTGGCCACGCACGCTGCCCCATCTCGACGATCAGTTCGACGAGACGGAAAGCGTCAGTACATCTGGTTGAAAATTTCTAACAAAAACAGTACAAAAAAACAGAGTAAAGTGCATTTAGTGAAAAACGCTCAGTACAAACACACACATTTATCAGTACGGGTACTTTGTTTTCGGACGGGAAAACAACAAGATGGGTCTCACCGTATTCAAAATTACTCTTAAACGGTTGTGAATTTGAGA
The DNA here is from genome assembly GCA_022496015.1 of Hordeum marinum. Taxonomy (NCBI): domain Eukaryota; kingdom Viridiplantae; phylum Streptophyta; class Magnoliopsida; order Poales; family Poaceae; genus Hordeum; species Hordeum marinum. The sequence continues at coordinate 184,095,019 of CM039676.1, forward strand.
AAACGTTCAACATGACTAAGTTTTGCATTTTTGATAGCTTTCTATCGGTATATTACTTGCCTTATTTCGACAAGCTTTTCAAAAAAATCACGTTCGAAACCAAATTTCAGCAAATTCGAATTCGACTTCAAACCATAAAGAATTAGAAAAAACTTTCAAAACTCAAAAGTTGTGCATTTTCCACAGCTATCCAACGCCATGTCATTTGCGTCAATCCGACAAGTCGTTTGCAAAAAATTGCAAAAATATGTTTTGCCTAAAATATCATCATTTTCCAAATTACTTTTAAATCATACATAATTTTAAAAATCAATCTGCATATGGAAGATGCGGATTTTTACCAGCTTTCCAACGCCATCTCATTTGCTTAGTTCTGACAAACCGTTTGAAAATTAAATCCAAAATACCATTCACGTTTTCGATTTTCGAAAAAACGGTTTTTACAAAACTGCTCTTAAACCATGATGATTTAAAAAAAACAAATTATATGACTGTAGTTTAGATGTCAAGGGCTTTGCAACGATATATTACACGCCCCGTTCCGACGATTTTTTCTTGCAATGTTTGATTATTATGTTTTTGAACTAAACAAGATGATTAGTTCAGCGCAATGAAAAGCATCAGTTCACCCGGTCAAAAATTGCCAGTCCAATGTGTAAACTACGTCACTTCAAGGGGGTAACAGAATAATATATCTATTAAGTTTCCCTAAATTTTGTTAAATAGTTTGAAAGCATAAAAATAATTTTTCCTAATAAAAGACCATTTCTGTCATTAAGAAAAAGTGTTTAAATAAAATAATAAAATAATCTTTAAAATAATCTTTTGTTGTTGTGGGAAGTCATATATATAACAGGGTTCCAAATAATGCATTTGGGGGAAAAAGGATCCACCCAATTTGGGGACTTACAGTGCAAATCTCAAATCAAGGGGTTTTGAAAACCTAATTTGACATAATGCTTTTTGGCCTAAATAATATTTTGTAAAAATATTTTTAAGTCCTATTCACATGGAATGATCATTGGACAAGAGTTGGGATGAAGGAAAAGAGTTCTTGAGGGTAGGAGAATATTTTATGAATTATAGAGCACCAACAAGCAATCAAACAAGCAAGAAAATAACACACAAGTCAAGCATTCAAATGCACTCAATAAGTTTTAATTGGCCCTATTTTTTGAGTCATGTTAACTTAGTCATGAGGCAAAACACAGGGTGTCACAAGTCAGGATGGGGCTCTGAACAAAAAATAAAAAGACAAAAGACAAAAGGAAAAATAAAGAAAAAAGGAGAAAAAAAGGAAAAACAAAAAACAAAATAAATGAGAAAACGAGAGAAGGAACACTGCTACTACCTCTTTTTCCACACTTGTGCCTCAAAGTCGCACCATGTTCTTCATATAGAGAGTCTCTTGTTTCGTTACTTTCATACGCTAGTGGGAATATTTCATTATAGAACTTGGCTTGTATATTCCTATGACGGGCTTCATCAAATGGTCGAGGTCATCATGAGCAAGCAAGTTGGATGCACACCCACTTAGCTTCAGTTGAGGTTTCATACACATATAGCTCTAGTGCATCCGTTGCATGGCAATTCCTACTCCTCGCATTGATATATATTGATGGTCATCTCCATAGCCCGTTGATACGCGTAGTTGATGTGATACTTTCTTCTCCACTTTTTACCCCTTTGAAACCAACCACCATATTCTATTCCACCTTTATGCTATATCCATAGTTCATACTCATATATTGCATGAGTAATATAAAGCTGAAGCGCGTTGAAAAGTACAATCCAATTAAGTGACTTGACACCATGGTGCTTAAAATTTGTATTTATGTGGTTACGATAAAGCCATGTTATACTTATATGATAAATGAATACGAGGTTAACATTCTTTAAGGATCGTATATTTTGATTCTTGATGATTGTGTTACTTATGCTTATGAATATTACTTTGTTGATGTTTATTTAATCCATCATTTCTCAATCATTAAACCTGCAATAGATTACTTGTCGGGTAGCATGTCAAATAAACAATTCTATTTTCTCATTTACCTACTCAAGGACGAGCAGGAATTAAGCTTGGGGATGCTGATACGTATCCAACGTATCTATAATTTTTCATTGATCCATGCTATAATACTCTCATTCTAGGATGCTTTTCAGTAATTATATGTCAAATAATATTATTTTTGAACACTAACCTATTAACCCAGTGCCAAGTGTTAGTTGTTGCTTTCTGCGTGTTTTTAGCTTTTCAGGTTTACGGTACCAAACAAAGTCTAGTTGCCACGAAACTTTTAGAAGATTTTTCTGGAAACCTAAAAACACGTTGTATGCGAATATAGAGTCTATCACACCTGATCATCAAGTGGTGTCTCGACACGACGAACTTTCGCAACCGTGCACACTTGGGGAAAACATAATTTACCTTGAAATTTAAGTGGGGGATCACCTTATAATGATCCTGTCATTCTAAGAAAAACAAGGTGCATAAAAGGATTAACATCACATGCCAATCATAAGTGACATGATATGGCCATGAACTTGTGCTTTTGATCTCCATCTCCAAAGCACCGACAGGATCTCCATCGTGACCGGCATAACACCATGATCTCCATCATCATGATCTCCATCATTGTGTCATCATTGGGGTTGTCGCACCCACCATGCTCATACTACTATTGCTACTGCTTAGCGATAAAGTAAAGCATTACATAGTGCTTAATGATTGACACACAGGTCATACAATAATTAAAAACAACCCTATGTCTCCTGCCGGTTGTCGTACTCATCGACATACAAGTCGTGGTATTCTATACAAAACATGATCGTTCCATACATCACATATATCTCATCATGTGTTTGTCCATATCATATCACAACATACCTTGCGAAAACAAGTTAGACATCATCTAATTGTTGTTGCATGTTTTAGGTGGCTGCTATGGGTATCTAGCAAGAACAATTCTCACCTACGCACCAACCACAAGGGTGATACTCAAATTGCTTTTCAACCATCTCAAGGACCGCCTTTGTAAAATCCGATCCAACTAAAGTGGGAGAGACAGACACCCGCCAGCCATCTTTCTACGGCAGAGTTACACGTCAGTCGATGGAACTGGTCTCTTGTAAGTGTACGAGTAAGGTAGGACTGTGCCGCTTCATCCCACAATACCGCTGAATGAAAACACAACCAAGGTAAGCAACAATCTAAGCATCAACGCCCACAAGCTCTTTTGTGTTCTACTCGTGATCTCATCTACACATAGACCTAGCTCATGATGCCACTGTTGGGGAACGTTGCATGGGAAACAAAAAAATTCATACGCTTCACCAAGATCAATCTAGGAGATGAGCATCTACGAGAGGAGAGATTGGATCCACATACCCTTGTTGATCGCTAAGCGGAAGCATTAAAGAATGCGGTTGATGTAGTCGTACGTCTCCCCGATCCTAATCGCAAGCCATCCCACGAACTGCCGATCAAGTGCCGAACGTATGGCACCGCTGCGTTCAGCACACGTGCAGCTCGATGACGATCTCCGCGTTCTTGATCCAGCAAGAGGGAGCAGAGAGGAAGATGGGTTCACCGGCAACACGACGGCGTGTCGGCGGTGGTGGTGGAGCTGATCCGGCAGAGCTTCGCTAAGCGTCGCCGAATCAATCTACTAGAGGAGAGGCTATCCGAGAGGGAGGAAGGGCAGCGCCGTGGCTTAAGGTGTGGCAGCCCTCCTTCATATCATATATATAGGGAAAGTGGAAGGGGCTGCGCCCTAGGGTTCCCACCCGTAGGGGAGGCAGCCAAGAGGAGGGGGGCGGCGGCCAAGGGGTGGCTTGGCCCCCAAGGCAGGGTGGCCGGCTCCCTTAGGGTTTCCCCCCTCCCCCCTTCGGCGCATGGGCCCTTGTGGAAGGGGAGGCCAGCCCACCAGGGGCTGGTGCGCCTTCTCCCACAGCCCATGTGGCCATTCGGGGCTGATGGCCCCTTCTGGTGGACCCCCGAGACCCTCCCGGCACTCCCGGTATGTTACCGGTGACGCCCGAACTTTTTCGGTAACCAATAGGGAACATCCTATATATGAATCTTCACCTCCGGACCATTCCGGAGTTCCTCTACATGTCCGGGGCCTCATCCGGGACTCTGAACAGCCTTTGGTCACCAACACACATAACTCATCTATACCAAAACTTCACCGAACCTTAAGAGTGCACACCCTGCGGGTTCGAGAACCATGTAGACATGACAGAGACACCTCTACGGTCAATAACCAATAGCGGGACCTGGCTGCCCATATTGGTTCCTACATGTTCTACGAAGATCTTTATCGATTGAACCTCTATGTCAAGGATTCAAACAATCCTGTATGTTGTTCCCTTTGTTCTTCGGTATGCTACTTGCCCGAGACTCGATCGTCGGTATCTGCATACCTATTTTAGTCTCTTCACCAACAAGTCTCTTTTAATCGTTCTGTAATACAAGATCTCGTGGCTAGCACTTAGTCACATTGCTTGCTAGGCTCATTGTGATGTTGTATTACTGAGTGGGCCCTGAGATACCTCTCCGTCACACAGAGCAACAAATCTCAGTGTTGATCCATGCCAAATCAACAAACACCCTCAAAGATACCTGTATAGTATCTTTATAGTCACCCAGTTACGTTGCGACGTTTGATACACACAAGGTACTCCTCCGGTGTCAGTGAGTTGCATGATCTCATGGTCATAGGAACATATACTTGACACGTAGAAAACCATAGCAATAAACTGACACAATCATATGCTACGTTTGTATATTGGGTCTTGTCCATCACATCATTCTCCTAATGATGTGATCCCGTTATCAAATGACATCTCATGTCCACGGCTAGGAAACCTGAACCATCTTTGATTAACGAGCTAGCCTGCTAGAGGCATACTAGGGAGACAGTGTTGTCTATATGCTCACACATGTATTTAGTTCCCAATCAACACAATTATAGCATGGACAATAAACAATTATCGTGAACAAGGAAATATAATAATAAACACTTTATTTATTGCCTCCAGGGAATATTTCCAATAGCTCTATATCCATGCGACATAAAGGGACAAGACACATCTTTGTATTGTTTCCACTAAGGATAAAACAATGGGGTTAATTCATATTGGTTGAGTTTTCTTTGTCTACATCATGTCATCTTTGTCCAAGCATTACTCTCTTTGTCATGAACTTAACACTTATAGAGGCAAGCATAGAAGCGCTCTTGATGTGGAGTAATAGTAGTAGGGCAGGCAGTAGTCGCCCTATTTGCTTATGGACATGATGTCTATATACACATGATAATTGTCGTGAATAAATATTGCATAACTATTCTCTTTTCTATATACACGCGATAATAACTATTTGATTTTCTAGTTGCTTATGGAAGTGATGTCTATATACACATAATAATGTTTTACCCGACGTATGCCTACTTCATGAGAGATGTCACTAGGGAAAACTATCCCCCAGGTCTATCCACTTATATATTTAAAAAAAAAAAATTTACCTTGGTATTCTTATTTACTTTTTTATTTTATGTTGCAATTTACAATTATGTACTAACATCTACATACTTCATTTTCTTGCAAGTAACGAGTCCAAGGGGATTCACAACCCTCTTGCCCGCGCTGGGTGCAAGTGTTTGCTTCTTTGTGTGCAGTCGCTGAAGATAAGGGTTACGTGCTATTCCTATTGGTTCAATAAACCTTGGTTCTTGTGACGCACCCAATTTAATAGCACGCTAATCATACACACAAATGTACACAATCAAGATCATAGACTCATGGGAAGATATCACAAGGCAACTCTAGACAAAAATTAAAGTCATATAAGCTTCATATTACAAGCCACGACCTTGAGGGCTCGAATACAAGCGAGTATGCGGAAGCAACAATATCTGAGTACAAACATAAAAAAATTCCTTAAGAAGTCTTGCACAAATATCAACATCGGACCAAAAATCCAAGGCCTCATGCCTGGGAGTCTCCTAACTACTCAGCAGCCTCTATGTAGTAGTAAGCTCCGTCGGGGTAGCAGTAGTCGTTGGCGGGATCAGCTGGCTCCTGGGCTCCGTCATGTGATCATAACAATTGTATCGAGGGAAAAGGGGAGCAAAGCAACCGTGAGTAATCATACAAAGTACTCGCAAGACTTACTTCAGATCTATGCTAAGTATGTAGTAGTATCAAAGGAATGGGGCTATATCTTTGGACTGAACTTCAGAAATGGCAGAAGAGAAGGGAAAGACCTAACCTATCAAAGACTAGCATCTTTAGTGTCTTGCAGCATTAGAAGAGTGTAGATTAGAATATTATATGTAAGATGTTTATTACGTAACGCCTAGAGATTCTTCCTCAACTCCCTGCGAGAAAGCAATCTCGGAGCCATCAATTCCATTTCACATTTCCAGTATCCAGTTCCAGTTGTATAGATCAGGATACAAGTTTGAGCGTCTGTTACCGTGGACACAACTATACGAATAGATAAACTTCCCTACAGGTGCACAAAATTACCCAACACCCTCGATTAACTCTGGCCAGACAAACTTGCTCGGGTCATGCCTAACCTCGGCTGATCGACACGACGTAGACCTACCTAGGCTCAACAGAGAGGCCACATGTCGGTGTACATCCTAAATGCGAATGGGTCATGGGAATTCTCCCTTCGCAATACTACGTGTTACGAGGATGGTCGGTGTTAGTCCTGGCGTGTCTTTATACAAAGCTGGTGCTTACGTGGGCCACCCGGGTGCGTGCCGCTCAACTATGGCGTCTGAAGCGCTTTTGGGCGAATGTACGATGCATAGTGCCCATACTTACTCCCGGGTGGTGGTCAGTGCAAAAAAGGCCAGAGTGTTGGAAATATGCCCTAGAGGCAATAGTAAAATGGTTATTATTATATTTCCTTATTCATGATAATTGTTTATTATCCATGCTATAATTGTATTGACTGGAAACACATTGCATGTGTGGATACATAGACAGCACTTTGTCCCTAGTATGTCTCTAGTAGACTAGATAGTTTATCAATGATGGTCAAGGTTTCCTAGCCATTGACATAAGATGTCATTTGATAATGGGGTCACATCATTGGGAGAATGATGTGATGGACAAGACCGAAACTATAAACATAGCATATGATCGTGTTAGTTTATTGCTATAGTTTTCTACATGTCAAGTATCCATTCGTATGACCATGAGATCATAAAACTTACTGACACTGGAGGAGTGCCTTGTGTGTATCAAACGTCGCAACGTAACTAGGTGACTATAAAGGTGCTCTACAGGTATCTCCGAGACTGTCTGTTGAGTGGGTATGGATCAAGACTGGGATTTGTTACTCCGTGTGACGGAGAGGTATCTCAGGGCCAACTTGGTAATACAACATCACAACAAGCCTTGCAAGCAATGTGACTAAAGTTTTAGCCATGGGATCTTGTATTACATAACGATTAAAGAGACTTGCCAGTAACAAGAATTAACTAGGTATAGAGACATCGACGATCGAATCTCGGGCAAGTAACATACCGAAGAACAAATGGAATAGTTTATGGGATTAACTGAATCCTTAACATAGAGGTTCAACCGATATTGATATTCATAAAATATGTGGAAGCCAATATGGGCATCCAGGTCCCGCTATTGGTTATTGACTGTAGAGGTGTCTCAGTCATGTCTACATAGTTCTCGAACCCGCAGGGTCTGCACACTTAAGGTTTGGTGATGTTTTGGTAGTATAGAGTTACGTATGGTGGTGACCAATGGTTGTTAGAAGTCCCGTATGAGATCCCGGACATCACGAGGAGCTCCGTAATGGTCCGAAGGTAAAGATTGATATATAGGAAGCCCTATTTTGGTCATCGGAAAAGTTTCAGGCTCATCGGTCGTGTAGCGGGAGTGTCAGGAGGGTACCGGGGGACCATCGGGAGGGGTGTTTCGACCCAAGAGGCTACATGGTCTGTGGGAGGAGGTATACCAGCCCTTAGTGGGCTGTCTGAAGTCCCACAAGAGGCCCATGTGGCTGGGAGGAGAAACCCAAGGTGGAAAGAAGGTTTCCAAGTGGGAGAGAAGGAGTCCTAATCCTACTAGGATTGGAGGACGACTACTCCTCCTCCCACTTCGGCTGAACCAAGGGTTGGACCCTTGGGGGCCAAGTATCCTTCCTCCCTCCTCCTATATATACTAGATGTATTGACGGTTATCACAACAGAAATCAGCCACGTGCTACCCTCTCATGCAGATCGAAGTTTCTCCTCTAGATCGTTTCAGCGGTGCTTAGGCAAAGACCTGCTGGAATAGTTCCACCACCATCGCTGCCACGCCGTCGCGCTGCCGGAGAACTCATCTACCTATCTTCTACCTCTTGCTGGATCAAGAAGATAGAGATCATCATCGATCCGTACGTGTGCTGAACGTGGAGGTGACGTCCGTCCGGCGCTAGATCAGGACGGATCGTGATTGGATCGCGAAGACGTTCGACTACATCAACCGCGTTTCTGAGCGCTTTACGCTTAGTGATCTACATGGCTATGTAGATCCACTCTCCCTCTCATAGATGCTCATCACCATGGATAGATCTTGCGTGTGCGTAGGATTTTTCTTGTTTCCCATGCAACGTTCCCCAACAATGGTATTAGAGCTAGGTCTATGTGTAGATGAGATCACGAGTACAACACAAAATAGTTTGTGGGCGTTGATGCTTAGATTGCTTCCTCCCTTGGTCGTGTTTTGGTTTAGAGGCATTGTGGGATTAAGCAGCTCGGATCAACCTTACTCATATGCTTACGAGAGACCGGTTCCATCGATTGACGTGTAACTTCGTTTCACAAAGATGGCTGGCGGGTGTCTGTTTCTCCTACTTGAGTTGGATCGAATTCGACAAAGGCGGTCCTTGAGAAGGTTGAAAAGAATTTTTTGTATCACTGTTGTGGTTTTTGCGTAGGTGAGAATTGTTCTTGCTAGATACCCGTAGCAGCCACGTAAAACTTGCAACAACAATTAGAGGACGTCTAACTTATTTTTGCAGGGTATGTTGTGATGTGATATGGATGATTACATGATGAGATATATGTGATGTATGAGATGATCATGTTTTGTATAGAATATCACGACTTGCATGTCGATGAGTACGGCAACCGGCAGGAGCCATAGGGTTGACTTTAATTATTTTCGTTGTTTTGCTTTACTTTATTGCTATGAGTTAGCAATAGTCGTGGAAGCAACAATCGGCGTGGCAACCTTGATGTTGACATGTTGATGGAGATCAAGATGATGGATATCATGGTGTCATGATGGTGACGATGGAGATCATGTCGGTGCTTTCAAGATGGAGATCAAAAGAACAATTTCATGGCAATATCATGTCACTTATGATTTGCATGTGATGTTAATCCTTTTATGCACCTTGTTTTGCTTAGGATGATGGTAGCATTATAAGGTGATCCCTCACTTAAATTTCAAGATGAATTGTGGTCTCCCCGAGTGTGCACCATTGCGAAAGTTCGTCGTGTCGAGACACCACGTGATGATCGGGTGTGATAAACTCTACATTCACATACAACGGGTGCAAGCCAGAGTTGCTCGTGCGGAACACTCGGGTTAAACTTGATGAGCCTATCATGTACATACATGGCCTCGGAACACAAGATACCGAAAGGTCGAACATGAGTCATATAGTAGATATGATCAACATGATGATGTTCACCATTGAAACGACCTTAACTCACGTGATGATCGGACTTGAGTTGGCGAATTTGGATCATTTATCACTCATATGACCTGAGGGATGGCAATTTGAGTGGGAGCTTTAGTAATTTGATTAACTAAACTCATTATCTTGAACAATAGTCTTATTAACCTTTGCTTATTTATGTTGTAGATCAATGGCTCGTGTAGTAGCACCCCTGAATTTTAATGTGTTCCTAAAGAAAGCTAAATTGAAAGTTGATGGATGTAACTTTGTGGACTGGGCCCGTAATCTGAGGATTATCCTCATGGCTTCCCAGAAGGCTTATGTCCTTGATGCACCGCTTGGTGATCCACCCACTCCACTTGAGTCTGCAGACGTTGTGAACACCTGGCAGGCACGTTTTGATGATTACTCAATGGTTCAATGTGCAATGTTGTATGGCTTAGAACCTGGACTTCGAAGACGTTTTGAACATCATGGAGCATATGATATGTTCTAGGAGTTGAATTTTATCTTTCATAAGAGTTCCCGGATCGATAGGTATGAGACCTTCGATAGATTCTATGCTTGCAAAATGGAGGAGAACAGGTATGTCAGTGAACACATACTCAGAATGTCTTGGTATTCCACTCGTCTGGCCGAATTGGGGATGCCTCTTCTGGTAGAGGCGATCACTAACAGAGTTCTTCAATCATTGCCTCCTAGCTACAAGAGCTTCGTGTTGAACTATAACATGCACGGGATGAACAAGTCAGTCGCCGAGCTGTCTACGATGTTAAAAGTCGCCGAGTCAGAGATTCAGAAGGAGCATCAAGTGTTGATGGTCAATAAAACCAATAGTTTAAAGAAGAATGGCAAGGGAAATAAGGGTAACTCTAAGAAGAGTGGCAAAGAAGTTGCCCCTCCCGTGAAGAAACTCAAGCCAGAAACTTAGTGCTTCATTGTAAGGGAACTGGTCACTGGAAGCAGAACTGCCCCAATTATCTGGCCAAAAAGAAGGCGGCCAACAAGAAACAAGGTATATATGATATACATTTTATTGATGTGTAACTTACCAACTCTCGTTGTAGTGCTTGGGTATTTGATACCGGTTCGATTGCTCACATTTGCAACACAAAACAGGAACTACGGAATAGATGAAGGCTGGCAAAGGACATAGTGACGATGCGCGTGGGAAATGGTTCCAAGGTTGATGTGATAGCCGTCGGCATGCTCGCTCTTCGATTACCATCAGGATTAGTGATGAACCTGGATAATTGTTATTTAGTGCTTGCGTTAAGCATGAACATTATATATGGATCGAGTTTATTGCGAGACGGTTACTCATTTAAATCAGAGAATAATGGTTGTTCTATTTATATGAGTAATATCTTTTATGACAATGCACCCAACATGAGGGGTTTATTTCTATTGAATCTCGATAGTGATGGTACACATGCTCATCACATTGATGCCAAAGATGTAGAGTTGATAATGATAGTACCACTTTCTTGTGGCACTACCATTTAGGTCATATTGGTGGAAAATGCATGAAGAATATCCATGCTAATGGACTTTTGGAGTCACTTGATTTTGAATCACTTGACACATGTGAACCATGCCTCATGGGCAAGAGGACTAAAACGCCATTGTCTGGAACAATGGAACGAGCAAGTGACTTGTTGGAAATCATACATACTGATGTGTGCGTTCCGATGAGCATTGCAGCGCACGGTGGATATCATTATTTCCTCACCTACACTAATGACTTAAGTAGATATGGGTATATTTACTCAATGAAACACAAGTCTGAAACATTTGAAAAGTTCCAGCAATTTCAGAGTGAAGTTGAGTATCATCGTAACAACAAGATTAAATTCATGCGATCTGATCGGGGAGGTGAATATCTGAGTTGTGCATTTGGCAGTCACTTAAGACAGTGTGGTATTGTTCCACAATTGACACCTCCTAGAACACCACATCGCAATGGTGTGTCCGAACGTCGTAATCGAACCTTATTGGACATGATGTGTTATATGATGTCTCCTGCCGATCTTCCACTATCGTTTTGGGGTTATGCATTAGAGACAGTTGCATACACTTTAAATAGGGCACCATCGAAATCCATTGAGACGACGCCATTTGAATTGTTGTTTGGAAAGAAGCCAAAGTTGTCGTTTCATAAAGTTTGGGGATGTGATGCTTATGTCAAAAAGCTGGAACCCAAAGCGAAAAATGCGTCTTCATAGGATACCCAAAAGAGACAGTTGGGTATACCTTCCATCTCAGCTGCGAAAGGCAAAGTGTTTGACGCTAAAAACGGAAAATTTCTAGAGAAAGTGTTTCTCTCGAAAGAATTGAGTGGGAGGAAGATAGAACTTGATGAGGTTGTTGAACCTCTGATTCAACCGGATAGTAGCGCAGCGCGGAAAGAAGTTTCTGCGGAGCCTACGGTAGTTGAAGATGAAGTGAATGATTATTATCATGAAGCTTCAGATGAAGTTACTGTTGAACCTCGTAGGTCGACAAGGGCGCGTGTTGCTCCTGAGTGGTATGGCAACCCTATCTTAGAGCTCATGTTGTTAGACAACAATGAACCTATGAGCTATGGAGAAGCGATGATGGGCACGGATTCCGAGAAGTGGTTAGAGGCCATGAAATCCGAGATGCGATCCATGTATGAAAACAAAGTATGGACTTTGGAAGTATTACTTGAATGGCGAAAGGCCATTCAGAACAAATGGATCTTTAAGAGGACGACGGACGCAGACGACAAAGTCACCGTCTATAAAGCTTGACTTGTGGCGAATTGTTTTTCACAAGTCCAAGGAGTTGGCTATGATGAGACCTTCTCACCCGTAGTGATGCTTAAGTTCGTCAAAATCATGTTAGCAATAGCTGCATTTTTCGATTATGAAATTTGGCAGATGGACGTCAAAACAACAATCCTTAATGTTTTCCTTAAGGAAGAATTGTATATGATACAACCAGAAGGTTTTGTCGATCCAAAGAATACTAACAAAGTTTGCAAACTCCAGCGATCCATTTATGGACTATTGCAAGCATCTCGGAGTTAGAATCTGCGCTTCGATGAGGTGCTCAAAGCGTTCGGGTTAATACAAGTTTACAGAGAAGCTTGTATTTACAAGAAAGTGAGTGGGAGGTAGCGTTTCTAATATTATATGTGGATGACATATTGTCGATTCGAAACAATATAGAAATGCTGGAAAGCATGAGGAATATTTGAACAAGAGTTTTTCAATGAAGGACCTAGGAGAAGCTGCTTTCATATTAGGCATCAAGATCTATAGAGATAGATCGAGACCCTTAATAGGACTTTCACAGAGCACATACCTTGAAAAAGTTTTGAAGAAGTTCAAAATTGATCAGTCCAAGAAGGGGTTCTTGCCTGTGTTACAAGGTGTGAAGTTGAGTAAGACTCAATGCCCTGTGTCTGCAGAAGACAGAGAGAAGATGAGTGTCATGCCCTATGCTTCAGCCATAGGCTCTATCATGTATGCAATGTTGTGCACAAGACCAGATGTCAACCTTGCCATAAGTATAGCCGGGAGGTTTTAAAGTGATCTAGGAATGGAGCACTGGATGGCGGTCAAGAATATTCTTAAGTACCTGAAAAGGACTAAGGAAATGTTTCTCGTTTATGGAGGTGATAAAGAGCTCTTCGCAAAGGGTTACATCGATGCAAGCTTTGACATTGATCCGGATGACTCTAAGTCGCAAACCAGATACATATTTATTCTTAATGGGGGAGTGGTAAGCTGGTGTAGTTCCAAGCAAAGCATGGTAGCCGATTCTACATGTGAAGCGAAGTACATCGCAGCCTCGGAGGCAGCGAAGGAAGGTGTCTGGATGAAGGAGTTCATGAAAGATCTTGGTGTAGTGCCTAGTGCAGTGAATCCAGTGGATCTGTTCGGTGATAACACTGGTGCCATTGCCCTGGTCAAGCAACCAAGGTTTCACAAGAGGACCAGACACATAAAGCGACACTTCAATTCCATCCGTGAGTACAACAAGGAGGAGGACAAAAATATTTGCAAAGTGCACACGGATCAGAATGATGCAGACCTGTTGTCTAATCCTCTTCCAAGGGCTAAACATGATAAGCACCAGAACTATGTGGGTGTTCGATTCATTACAATGTAAATCACATAGTGATGTGAGCTGGATTATTGACTCTAGTGCAAGTGGGAGAATGTTGGAAATATGCCCTAGAGGCAATAATAAAATAGTTATTATTATATTTCCTTGTTCATGATAATTGTTTATTATCCATGCTTTCATTGTATTGACTAGAAACACATTGCATGTGTTGATACATAGACAACACTTTGTCCCTAGTATGCCTCTAGTAGACTAGCTCGTTGATCAAAGATGGTCAAGGTTTCCTAGCCATTGACATGAGATGTCATTTGATAATGGGATCACATCATTGGGAGAATCATGTGATGGACAAGACCCAAACTATAAACATGTAATGTGTGGATACATAGACAACACTTTGTCCCTAGTATGCCTCTAGTAGACTAGCTCTTTGATCAAAGATGGCCATGGTTTCCTAGCCATTGACATGAGATGTCATTTGATAACGGGATCACATCATTGGGAGAATGATGTGATGTACATGACCCCAACTATAAACATAGCATATGATCATGTCAATTTATTGCTATAGTTTACTAAAGATTGGTCACCGTAAAAGTTTTGGGCTCATCGGTAGTGTATCAGGAGTGCCAGGAGGGTACCGGGGGACCATCAGGAGGCTTGTTTCGACCCAAGAGGCTACATGGGCTATGGGAGGAGCTATACCAGACCTTAGGGCATTGGCTGAAATCCCACAAGGGGCCCATGCGGCTGGGAGGACAAAACCAAGGTGGAAAGAAGGTTTGCAAGTGGGAGAGAAGGAATCCTAATCCTACTAGGATTGGAGGAGGACTCCTCCTCCTCCCACTTTGGCCGAACCAAGGGTTGGCTCCTTTGAGGCCAAGTCTCCTCCCTCACTCCTCCTATATATACTAGAGGTATTGAGGGTTTTTCATGATAGAAATCAGCCACGTGCTACCCTCTCCTCTAGATCATAGTTTCTCCTCTAGATTGTTTCGGCGGTGCTTAGGCGATGACCTACTGGAACAGTTCCACCACCTTCGCCGCCATGTCATCGCGCTGCCATAGAACTCATCTACCTCTCCGCTCCCTCTTGCTGGATCAAGAAGGCGGAGATCGTCATCGAGCCGTACGGGTGCTGAACGCGGAGGTGCCATCCATTCGGCGCTAGATCGGGACGGATCGTGATTGGATCGCGGGACGCTCGGCGATTTGTATCGCGAAGATGTTCGACTAGATCAACCGCGTTTCTTAACGCTTCCCGCTTAGAGATATACAAGGGTATGTAGATCCACTCTCCCTCTCGTAGATGCTCATCACCATGGATAGATCTTGCGTGTGCGTAGGAAATGTTTTGTTTGCCATGCAACGTTCCCCAAAAAAGAGGCCTACTCAGATCACATATCCAAACTCGTTAGTGTCTATGTAGTGCGCGGTGGCGATCAATGATCCACGATATGTGGTCTTGTCCCCCCGTCTCCCAGACTTACTGCAAGGGATAATAATGCCTGGCCGTGTCGCATAGTTATCTCGCGGGCACATTCCTAGTCAACCTGAGTACACATCACTCGCGGGTACCCCTCGGGTCGATCCATCTGTCACAATTCCCTCGTGGGTAGCCTTCGAGGCCGACCTGTCTTTACATGGTTCTAGGTTAAAGTTAAGGTAAGCATGTTTTCATAACATCAAGGGGAAACCGAGGAATCACCCTCGATGGATTCCACTGGATGTAACCATCAAGGTGGCCTGGGAGGAATCACCCTCAAAGGTTCACTCTTGAGGTGTTGCATGACAGAGTTGTTATCGGGAGTGGTGAAGGAGGAATCACCCTCCGTAATCCGTGAGCTACTAGCTATGCTATAGAGTTATCTCATGAGTGTGTTACGAGGTATCACCCTCGACACTCAATGGTAGCTTTATAGAGTCGTACAACTAAGGGGGTGTGAGGTGATGTGTCAGGCTCAGGACGCCAATCACGTTGATCGAGTAATTGATTAACAAGCAGGGGCAACATGCGATAAGGTCAGGGGTGATTGGTGTCTCACTAACCAATCTATACTAAGTATATAGGATAAGAAGGTAGGTAACAATAGGAAGTTACAAAAACAGGTTATGCATCAGAATAGGATCTATCTACAACAGTAGCAAAATCTAATGCAACCATGAGAGAGAAGGAATAGGTGATACAAGAATGATTAAGGGGTTTTGCTTGCCTGGATACTCTGCTAAAAGGGGCTAGACGTCAGGGGTGTAGTCATACACGCAGCAACGTCAGTCTTCGTGTAAACTGGAGAGAAGTGGGGGAAAGAAACAATAAATATACATCAAACAGATGCATCACGATGCATGATGTTGCAATATGTAGTGCTAGGGTTGACCTAATGCAGTGCTACATGTTGTAGACGAAGCAGGAAAATACGTGTGGATAGTTCCTAGGTCTTTGGTATTTATCGGACAGATGAATCGGAGGGGGAGCTTCCATGGTAATAATGCTAGGGGCATATGACAAATGAATGGATAGCATATTTAGATCATTGTATTTTTTGGGCAACTTTCATATATAGATTATTTTCATTGACTTATAGACTATTTTATATGATTTTTCAAAGTTTTATTAATATTTTGGAATCACTGGATTTATTTTAGTTCAAAAAATAGTTTATTGCATCAGCATGACATCAACATGATGTCAGTAGTCAACCCAGCTGTTCCAGGTCAAACTTGACAGCTAGGTCCCACATGTCATAGACAGTGGATTAGCCAAGGATTTATTTTACTCTAAAAGGTTTAATTAGCAGGTAGGACCCACCAATCAGTGGATAATTAGATTAACCTAATTATTTTCATTAACATTTTAATTAACTAATAGCTGGGCCTCCATGTTAGTGTCTATTTAATTCAACCTAATTAAATTTAATTATTTAACAGGTTAATTAGGGGGGGTGGCTCACATGTCGGTGGATGTTAGGGCTAATGACCCTGGGCCAACATGTTAGTGGCCTAGGGGTGGCCCACTAGTCAGTATCTAGGTGTTGCCTAGTTGGTAGTTGATTGGGGTCAACCCAATCAACTGGAGCCAAAGGGCCCACTCACGAAGACCCTGGACGTGGTACCATTCTAGTCAGGTCAGCTACCGACGCTTGAGTTGCTCCGGCGACCAAAAATACGGCGAAGGGCCTTGGGTGGTCATCGGGATTTCACGATAGGGACTCTCCGGGCACGAGCCTGTGCTTGTACGAACCGGCGATGGCCGGAAACGGTGCCGGCAATGGGCGAGGTGAGCATCGACGAGGACAAGGCTATCGGTACGGGAGCAAGCATGTGTGGGCGCGTTGGCCTGCTCAGGACGTGCTGAGCATGCTCCCATGCTCAGCTGAGCATGCCGACGGCAGCAGTGATGGCGGCAAGCAGCACGACGGAGCCAAGCTTCGGCTTCGGTGGAAGCAGCGGCTACGGCTACGGGAAAAGTCCAAGGAGAGGTGGAGGAGGAGCGGGAGACTCACCGGGCCCTGCAGGTGTGCTCAAATGGCCTCTAGGGAGGCTCGGACTAGCAGATCCACGTAGCGGAGCTCTAGCATCCCGAGGAGGAAGGAGGCGAGATGGTGAAGCAGTGATCCCTGGCTCGATCTTGTGGGCAAGGAGGAGGAAGGCGGGGCCGATGAAGCTCTTGGGCACGACTACGAGGTGTGTGGAGAATAGTGGCCGCAACGATGTGACGTCGATGGCAACAGGGGCACTCAACCGAGCGCTGCGGGGACGAAACAACAGGAGGGGGAGAAGTGGGGGGGGACTAGGGTTTGAAGGGAGGCCGTTGTGGGGTCTTGTAGGTTGCTCGGGAGTGGCGGATGCCCGCCACGGTCGTATCGGCGATGTGCATGCCTCGTTTGTGAACAGAGGTAGACAACAGGGGTGAGGTGGGCTGGGTCGGTTGGTTGGGCCTGTCCCTATGGACTAAGGCCCAACACAGGTAATGTTTTTTCTTTTTCCATTTTATTATTTCTTTCTATTTTTCAATTATTTTAAAACTACAGGACTTTGTAAAATATGTAACCTGGCCCATTAATTACATTGTAATTTTCAGCATTTCCACCAAAAGTTTGGGGTCATTTGAATAAATTTGGATTTTCCATAATTTAGAAAGTATTTTAAAATGCCTTTTTGGCTCTCTTTTTAATTGCTAGGGTCCAAACCAGCAAGTAGGTGATGTTTTTCCCTTAACATGTTTATTTTGGAATATTTGCTAAGTGGTTAACAATTTTCCCACCATGTTGGTGACTTTCTTTAATTCTCTTTTTATTTAAATTTTGAATTTTGAACTGGAATATGAAATGAGATATGATTTTAAAGATGATCAAGCTCTATTTAGCAAAATGATTAGCTTAATCATGATGGTCACTATAGCTCATTACATGGGGGGGCATTACAACTCTCCTCCTCTAAAACAAATTCTTGTCCTGAGAATTAAGAGTTAGAAGGGAAAAGATCAGGGTATTTTGCACGCAGATTATCCTCGCGTTCCCAAGTGGCTTCGTCTTCAGAATCATTCAATCACTGCACTTTGAGGAACTTGGTAACCTTCTGGTGGGTCCGACGTTAAGCTTCTTCAAGAATGCATATCGAATTATAAGTGAGATCATCTTGCACCTCGATCAATTCTGGATCTACTTCACGTTCCAGGTCCTTGAAGCAACATCGAAGTTGCAACACATGGAAGATGTCATGGACATGAGATAATTGACGTGGCAACTCCAATTGATACGCCACACATCCTCGATGGGCGAGAATGCGGAAAGGACCAATATAGCGAGGATCTAACTTGACCTTGACTCAGAACCAATGAGTGCCTCTCAAAAGAGTGACACATTGATAAGCTTACTCACAAGGTTGATAGGTTGAACACTAGTGTTTACGATCATAATTGATCTTCTCGCGAGACTGGACCGCC
Organism: Hordeum marinum; assembly: GCA_022496015.1. Lineage (NCBI taxonomy): Eukaryota > Viridiplantae > Streptophyta > Magnoliopsida > Poales > Poaceae > Hordeum > Hordeum marinum. The sequence goes on from CM039676.1 coordinate 184,113,774, forward strand.
TTGAGATTACCCCAGACAATGTGGACCTGTTCTTCAGCTTGTTGGATAATGTATGGACCAATGAGTGCTCGTCCCCCGGTTTCTGACCAGTTCGGAGGGGTTTGACACTTACGCCATATAATACTTCGAAGGGAGCCATCTTGAAGCTAGCTTGATAGCTGTTGTTATAAGAGAATTCAGCATACGGGAGAGATTCTCCCCACATCTTGCAAAAATAGATAACACAAGCCCGAAGCATGTCTTCAAGAATTTGATTGACTCGCTCGACTTGGCTTTGGTATTGGGGATGATAAGCAGTGCTCCAGGTTATATGAGTTTGCATTGTCTCTTGGAAACTATCCTGGAACTTAGAAGTGGAAATACTGCCAAGGTCTGAACTGATTTCCTGATGCCATGGTGTGACACAATTCAGGAGATATATAAGTCTACTAATTGACTAGCAGTGATTGTCTCCTTGACTGGAAGAAAGTGTGTGACTTCCGAGAATTGGTCGGTGATGACAAAAATAACATTGTTACTTTCCTGCAACTTGCGAAGGCCAGTGACGAAGTCCGTTTGAATCTTATCCCTTTTCCATTCAGGAATAGGGAGTGATTCTAGAAGTCCACCCGGTTTCTGATGTTCTGCTTTGACGCGACGGCAAATGTCACATTCTTCGATATATCAAGCAATGTCTTGCTTCATCTTAGACCACCAGTACTTCTAAAGGATGTCTACATACATATTGGTACTTCTGGATGGATAGAGATAGGGGTCTCATGTGCTTCTTTCATCACCATCTCTGTCATAAGTTCGAATCGGGGTACCACAATGCGATCCCTGAAGTACAAGGTTCCATCTTCAGCAAGTGAGAAATCTCTGGATTTCTCTAAGGCAATATCCCTTTTCATCTCATCAACGTGAGCATCTTTGGCTTGTGCAGACTTGATAGCCTTCAGAAGAGTTGGTTCCAGGAGAAGGTTATTCAGAGAACCTTGTGGAACTATTTGAAGGTACAATTTGCAAAGATCTTCATGAAGACGGGGTTGAGCCTTCTAAACCATGTGGTTATTGCAATAAGCTTTACGACTTAAGGAATCGGCCATGACATTAGCCTTGCCAGGGGTCTAAGAAATACCACAGTCATAGTCAATAATTGCTTCCATCCATCATCGCTGACTGTATTCAGAACTGGTTGAGTAAATAGATACTTCAGACTTTGATGCTCGGTATTGATGTCACAACGATTACAAAGAAGGAATGTCTCCATAACAACAGGGCATACATAACCGCAGCAAGTTCGAGGTCATAAACCGGATAGTTCTTTTCATGAGGGCACAACTGTCATGAGGCATAAGTAATCACTCTAGGCTCTTGCATTAGGACACAACCTAATCCTTGACCAGATGCGTCGCAATAAATGACAAAGTCCTTACGAGAATCTAGAGGAGCAAGTACTGGAGAAGATGCCAACTTGTCCTTGAGTGCCTGGAAACTTTCCGGGCATTTGTCTATGCACTAAAACTTAACGCCTTTGAGAAACATATTGGTCAAGGGTTTAGCAATCTTGGAGATGTTCTTGACAAAACGGCGGCAATAGCTGGCGAGTCTGAGGAAACTTCTAACTTCCTTGACATTGTTCGAGGGAGTCGAGTCAAGAATCGCCTGAACTCATTCTGTGTTGACCACAATACCATCCTTGGAGATCACATGACCAAGGTAGGTCAGTTCGGCCAACCAGAACTCTCATTTGGAGTATTTGCCATAGAGCCGGTTCTCTTGAAGCTTTTTAGTACAAGATGAAGACGTTCATCATGCTCTTCTTTATTGTTCGAGCTAGGATATCATCCAGATAGACCACGTTGAACTTGTCAATGTATTCCATGAAGATATAGTTCATGAAATGAGAGAATGTTGCTGGAACATTGGTTAAACCGAAAGACATGATGGTGTACTCGTATGAACTATAGCGAGTAATGAACGTGGTCCTTGGAATGTCCTCTTCACGAACTCGGATCTGATGGTAACTCAACCTCAAGTCTAGTTTAGAAAATACTAAGGAAACAACAAGTTGATCATACAGATCGTTGATCCGAGGAAGTGGATATTTGTTCGGAATTGTTGCTTGGTTGATGAGTCAGTAGTGTTGGACCGAATGATTCGTGTCATCCTTCTTCTTGACAAAGAGGGAAGGTGCTCCCCATGCAGAGGAACTTGGATGAATGAAGCCATGAGGAAGTGAATTATTGATTTCTTCCTTAATTTCTAGGAATTCATGAGGAGGCATCTTACAAGGTCCTTTGGCGATAGGAGTGGTTCCGGGTTGTAAGTCGATGAAGAACTCGACAGCTCTCACAAGAGGAATTCCTGGAAGTTCTTCTGGAAAGACATCTCGCAATTGACGGACAACTAGAATGCTTTCCATCCCCTCAAGAGGTGACGCATTATATGCATTTAAGAGGTAAATCGGGGCTTTGACATCTCGAACAAGACGAGCATGGTATCTTACTATCTCATTTGAAGGATGTAGGAGATGGATGATTTTGTGGCAAAAACGATTGAAGCAGCATGAGTTTTCTACCAGTACATTCCCAGAATGAGGTCAATATTGGAACACTTCAACATAATGGGAGAGACATGGAATTCCAACCCTTCAATTTCAATGATGATGTTATGGATAAGTATGCACATTTGACATTGGCCCGCGGGGGTGTGTACCTGTAGTGGAGCGTTCATCTCTTCATATTTAATGCAATGCATGTATGCAAAATCTTCCGACATGAAAGACTGTGATGCTCCTAAATCAAATAAAAAAGAAGCTGGTACTGATATAACAAGAAGAGTACCCATCACAGTAGCAGGCTAGTCTTGAGCTTCATTCAGTTCAATGTTGTTAGCCTGACCACGACCGTAAGAAGGACTAACATTGTTGTTGCAGGGCTGGTTGTTACCACTACCAGTTGAAGGAAGGAAAAGATGATTCTGATTCTGCCTACATTCTCTGTCACAGTGACCTGGATGACCACACTTGAAGCACAACCCATCATTGCAACGGGGAGCAGGAGCCCGGGTTGGTGCAACTCGAAGTCTTGGCTGCCTAGGTGGTGGAGGAGGCGGACGAGGTGCATCACATGATGGCCTTGGAGTAGGAGCAGGTGCGTCGTACATGCTATGGGGAATCGAAATCTGACGCTTATGAGCCCACATCCCGGTTGCTCTTTCTTCCATCCTTGTATTCCTGCAGACCAGTTTCAACCTGGATGGCCTAGTTCACCAAGGTGGCAAAATCAGCATAGTCCTGAAGAAGGAGCGCAAGCTTGATATCAGGGTGGAGTCCTGCACGGAACTTTTCTTGCCTCCAAGCATCAATAGCGATATGAAATCACAACTTCTCCCTAGGTGGTTTTGATAATTAATAACAACATATATTTCATTGGACTAATGTTTCCACCAAGTGTATCTCAGGAAAAAGTTCAATGATGGGTTGGTTAACGGTCTATGTGGAGAACCTCCCCAAGGAAAGGAAGAAATAGGCTTGGCCATGCTTCAAGATTAAGGACTCTACATTTTGCACTTTGTGAAAAATCACTTTTGAGTCCATAGGAAAGTCAAGACTATTAAAAGGGGACGAGGAATTATGATGATGTGGTTGTTCAAGTGCTTGGAGATTAGCCACAAAAAATACTCACTCACTTTCTCCAAAACCAATTGTGTCCAAATCCAAAAGTCAAAATTCAGTGGCACCAATATTTCCCATTCAGATCTACCAAGTTATACCCTAGACCGAAGCCCACCCAAACCCTAGCATTCGGTACTACCAAGTTTTCATTCCGTGCAACCGAAAACTAGTGACAATTCTATTAAACTATTTCGTAAAGTCGGTCCCACCGAAGATAAGGAATCGGTGACACCGAGATTTGGTAGCTGCCTAGGTCACCCATATTGGTACCATCGAGATTTATATATCGGTCTCACCGAAAAGGCCAAAGTTGTCAGATTTTGCACTAGTCGGTGCAACGGGGTTTTTACTCCAGTTTCACCGAGTTGGGGAATAATGTTGTAACGGTTGAATTTTTGGAGATGCATATATATACCCCTCCACCACCTCTCAATCGCAAGAGAAGCACTCAGAACACACACCCACATGCCATATCCAATTTTCTGAGAGAGAACCACCGACCCTTGTGTTGAGGTCAAGATCATCCACTCCAACCATATGGATCTTGATTTCTATCCTCCCCAAGTTGCTTTCCATCCAATCAATCTCTTCTACCAATGCCAAATATGTGAGAGAGTCATTGAGTGTTGAGGATACTATCTTTTGAAACACAACAGCAAGGAGTTCATCGTTCTACCACATATATTACCTTTTGGAGGGTGGTGCCTCCTAGATTGGTTGGATGTTGCTTGGAGCCTCCTTATTCGAGATTGTGGAGTTGAACCAAGAAGTTTGTAAGGGCAAGGAGATCGCCTACTTCATGAAGATCTACCCCGAGTAAGGCTAGTCCTCCATGGACGTAGGCCATCATGGAATAAACAAGGTTGCTATTTCGTTGACCCCTTGTGGGTGGAGCCCTCCATGGACTCTCATGACTGTTACCCTCCGTGGGTTGAAGTCTCCATAAACGTGGATGTAAGATAGCACCACCTTTCGAACCAGGGGAAAATCTTCGTGTCTCTAACTGGGTTTGATCTTCTTAACCTACCCACTTTACATATGTTTGTCTTTACTTTTCACTGCAATACTAGTAGACATGCATGTGTACGATGAACTTGATTTGCAAGAATCACTAAAATCTGCCAACCAATTAAACTGGGAAAAGTTTAGCTTTTTATTTGGTCAAGTTGTCTAATCAACCCCCTCTAGACCTACTTTTGATCCTACAAGAGATCTTCTTGTTGCCATGTGTGAGGTTGTGGAACTCTTGCTTCTTCTTGTCCATTATTCCTTGAGGAATGCAGCGGGCACGAAAAGCACCTCAGAACTCTGTCTAGGGGATGATAGTTCCAACAGGCTGTGAACAGCTATGACTGTCCCACCATTGAGAAGTGGGACCCTTAAGGAAGTAGGCTGCAAAGGTGACACTGTTGGCAAGTGGGGCATTGGCAGACTGCAGCTCATAAGTGATGTCATGGAACCAATCATTAGAATCAAGGGGCTTAATTGAGTTGTGGTACATAGCATGGTTGTGTCGTTGGGAACGAGCACCTATGGGATCGGAGGGACCCCTTTCGGTTTGGCGGGGGAGAAGGCTCGCACAAAGAGTAGGCCTGATGAACAACACGCGGGGGATTTTACCCAGGTTCGGGCCGCAAGGATGCGTAAAACGCTACTCCTTCTTGGTTGTATTTAGAGTATTCTTGGGGTTCTAGCTACAGGAGCACTATGAGCAGCTAACACGCGTGTGATCTAGGAAGTCCCCAAAGTCCAAAAGTCCCCTACCGTATTGCCTTGGGCCTCCTTTTATACTGAAAGGGATCCCAACAGTGGTGTATAGTGCGTACACGGGGTGTACAGAGCTATAGTGCTATCATACCTAACACTGACGGAGTAGGACTGTCGCACTTAATGCACCATCAAACATTTATGTCCGTCTGTGGGATGGGATGGGAGCCCTTCCCATCGGCACCGCTTAGCCCCCTCCAACATCGACGTTGCCGCACGCGTCCAAGCAGATCGACGCCTAGCATGTGCGCTGGCGGGGCCTTGCCGGGGCTTCGCCTTGCTGAGTCTTGTCAGGGCTTTGTCTTTCCCTGAGGGTCCGATGGTCATCCTGGCAAGGTCTTGCCAGGAGTCTTAATTCTTCTGCACTGATACCAGGCAAGTCCCTGCTGGGCCTCGTCGCCAGGGTAGCTACCACTGCCCGTGCACAAGTAAAGGGGCACTAGGAAGCCCAAAACTCTAGTGCACCAATAGGAGCCCCTGGGCCTGGGCCACACACGTCGCGTGGCGCTATTGGGCTAGGCCCAAACAGTGCATGGGCATGCGTGGCAGGGCCTTGCGATTGTGATCACCGCGCTTGTTGTGCTTCCCCACGATGTCCATTGAATGAGGGTCGTGGGATATGTGCGCGGCGCAGCCATTATAGCAGCATGCCCGCGAAACATTTCTATGTTATTTTAGTAAAGAGGCCACCCCGCGCCTTCCCAAAAAGTGGAAATCGTAGAGGCACTATTGATTTACCCCTTGTCTTTCCTAATCTAAGAATCATTGTCGTCTTCCTCCTCGAGCCCGCAAAACAGAGCTCCTCCCATTCATCCACGCCCCTACGCCCCCTTCTTCTTCAGCCCCCGTCCCCCATAGCCACCATGCCGCCCAAGGCTAGCAAGGGCAAGGAGGTGGAGGCCGTCTCGGAGAACAAGCTAGTGAGGATGCGGAAGGAGTACATCATTTTTCCGCCGGGGCTTGACGTGGACGTCCTGAAGAAATGATACCGGTGTATGTGGGCGACGAGGACGACAGCGCATCCCGCCATCTGCGTGAGTCTAGGCCCTTGTGGGAGCAGTCCACGAAAATATCCTTTCTTTGCCAATTTTTGTTACTGCGGGCTCTGCCCCCCTGTTTCGGACTTATTCAACGACCTCATGCTCACCTACGGCTTCCAACTCTTTGATTTCATGCCGAATGCCATGACGTCCATGTCAGTTTTTGCTCATCTTTGCGAGAACTATGCCGGAGTAGTCCCTAGCACGGCTCTTTTCTGCCACTACTTTACCCCCCACATCCAACAAGGTGGAGCCCTTGCCGGCGCCGGCACTTGGATTCCATGGTCAGGAACCAAGGAGGTCTACCCAGACGGGGCTTACTGCGAGAGGTGGGACAAGTGGCGGGGCAAATGGTGCTGGCTTCGAGAGGAGAAACCCCAGCCTTTCTGCTTGTCGCGGCAGACTAAGATGGTGTCCGGTGACGACTGGAGCACCCTCGACCCTGAAGACGGGAAGCTCTCGGTCGCGACCACTAGGATCCATCGCCTCAGAAACGCCGGCCTCACCGTAGAGATGATAGGCGCCGATTTTCTTCGCCAACGCATTGCTCCCCTATAGAATAAGGGGAGGCCAGCTTGGGATTTCCGGAACGTGGTGGACATCATGAGACTGCGCCCTGCGCTGAACCACAACCTGACTATTATGCAGCACAGGGCTCTCTGCCAGAAGCTGTTCAGGAGCGCTGCGGTACCTGAGCTGCCGGCAGGCATAGTCCCCTTGTGCAACAATTCTGCCTTGGGTAGAATTATTGCCAAGATGCCAGTGTTCCATGCCCATAGCCTTCATGCAACTTGGATCGAGCCACCTGCAAAGCAAGCGCAAGAATTCTTTGATAACTTGGCGGAGAGAGCCATTCGCGAGGAAGAGGGCCTCGTCCGCGACACCACTAAGGAGGAACTGGCATACTTCGCCAGTAGGGCGGAGGAAGCGGATCTTGCCGTGGAGGACGGCAACACGGGATTCTTGGAAGACGAAGCCGGTGGAGGGGAAACACTGCCGGACGAGGATCTTGCTGGGTAGGGCGGGACTACTGAGGAGCAAGGCGGCACATCCGCTCGGGGTTGCCCTACCGAAGACGTAGCTGAGGAGGAGCTGCTCGAGGAGGCCTCGACCCTTGGGCAAAGGAAAAGGTGTGTCCTTTGGAGCGCCGCCTTTGGGCTTCTAGTCCGCCAAGCTCCTTCGAGCAGTGCAGTCCCCGGCAAGGCAGCAACCGGCAAGGACGCGCGGCGGCAAGAAGCTCATTAGCACCGGCGCCCGCCGCGGCCAAGCGATCCAGGTGCGCCCCTCCACCTCCTCCCATGGGCACCACGGCAGAGGTCACCTTCGACCTTTCTGCCCTTGTCTCGGGAGAAGAAGATGAGGAGTAAGGATCCTGCCGTATCTTTCACTTTTCCCAATTTCTGGTTTTTACTTTACTCATTTGATTTGCCTTGGTTTGCCTCCACAGGGATGAGGAAACACTAGTGCAGCGGGTCACGAAGAGGGCGAGGACCTCAAAGGTCGAGGAGTCATCGGCAAGCGCCTTAGGCGCGCGAAGGACGACCATCACCAACCCGGAGACTAGCACGCGATGGAGCCCCCAGCGTGAGCCCATTACTCACTTCCCGCTGGCAAGTGCTGGGGTATGCATCTTCACTACTGACATCACCTGACGCGCAGGAGGAGGGCGGCGACAAGGGGAGCCATCAGCAGCCGTCCCTGATATGCCACCTAGAGATGGATCCTTGGCAAGGACTTCCTCTAGCGTGCTTTATCGTGACGGGGGAGAGCCAACAAGCACGGGCACCGGTAGGTCTTCGCCGGTAACCATCATCGGTGTAGGTACTCTTTATTATGTTCGTCTTTTTTTTGCCTTCTTGAACTTTCACCTCAGCTTCGCCTGGTTTGCTTTCTTGGCCTTCAGACATTCCAACGATGGAGGGCATGGACATCGACTCCTTCACCGAGGAGACTGTGAGGCACGCTGCCGCTGAGGCCAACAAGATCGCTGTCGAAGAGGCCATCAAAAGCACCACCATTGAGGCCGCTAGTACTGAGCCCGCCAAGGCTACGCAAAAGGAGGAGGTCGCCAAGAAGTCTGCCGAGAGGGCCGGTGAGGATGCCACTGGTCGCACTGACGGCATTCCTGCTGTAGGAGCGCCAGGCGCTACACCGAACACCGAGCTCCCAGCTGTTGGGAGGTGGCCGTCGAGGACCAGCCGCGCACGTCCGAAGCCCCTTCATCGAGCAGGTACTTCATGATCGGCGACAATTTGTTCGTCAGCATCCTCGGTATGGCAAGCATTCGGGTGCCACCAAAAGGGGGAGTTCTTGTTAAAGAGGCCACCACAGCTGCCGGACTCGATATCGTTGATGAGCCAAGCACCAGTAGCAAATCCCAGGAAGAGCAACTCCTTCAGACCATGGGCGATAGCTTCCGAAAGCCTCAAGCGCTTCACCATGCCTGCAAGGAGAAGCTCGACTCCAGGGCTGCAGTTATGGAAGCAGCCGAGGCCAATTTCCAGGAGCGCGTCGAAGAAACTCAGGCTTGGTTTTCCCAAGCTTCCCAGGACCTGAAGACTAGCCAGCTGACACTGAGCCAAGGCTGGAGCCAACTCTACATGCAGAAGTCCGACGCCGAGCAGGCGCAGGAGGAGGCCAAACAACGAGCCGCTGCAGAGGATGCTCGTTTGACAGATCGCCGTATCTTGCTTGATGCCCAGGAGGAAGACCTTGCTCCTCGCGAGAAGGCGCTTGGCGACAAGCTCTGCAGCAAGGAAGTGGATATCCAGGATCTCGTCGCACTGTGGACCCACGAGCTGGAGCGGAAGCACAAGGAGACGCTCGCGACCATAACTATGGACCATGCCGGCAAGCTGAAGGAGGTCGTCGATGATGCTAAAGCTTCCGAGGCTGCCAAGAACTTGTAGGAGGAGAGGGGGAAGAAGGTGGAGGTCGTCCTTGAGGATCTCGACAATGAGGTCTCATCGCTCAAAACTGAAAGGGGCAAAGCCCTCACCATTCTGATGGAGATGCAGGTCGTCATTTCTGACAAGACCAAGCAGTTCTCTTTAGCCAACGAGTTCATCAATGAACTGAACCTGAAGCTGGCCACGCTTACCGGGACCCTCGAGACCGCCAGGACCCGAGAGAAGGCTCTTGTCAAGGAGCTCCATGATGAGAAGGAGCTGGGCAAGAACAGCGCTATCGCCCACAATGACTATGTGCATGGAGTGGAAATCTGGACCGATAAGCTCGTCGACGTCGCGGAGAAGCTCGCCGAAGAATTGTCCACCATGGGCCTGGAGGTCCCCGCGTACTCTCCCAATGACAGGATGACCATGAGCACCAAGGTGACCATGTTCTTTGACAGCATGCTGGGAGCCCTTGAGCAGCTTCACTCCAACTGGGCATCCTACCTGGCCAACGAATCGCGCAAGATCTGCCAGGTCGTTCCCCGCAAGGTGCTCGTCAAGGTGGCATATAGGAACTCCAACCTCAACCTCACCAACATCCTCGACCACTTGCCGAAGGGTGTAGACATCAAGGCGCTTTAGGAACTCGTTGGGCCCATCGTCGAGAGGGAAGCCAAGTCAAGCGGGTTGAAGGCGATCGCCGGGATTAGCTGCCTTACTCCTCATTGCCGCACATGCAAAAAATAATTTATTTTATGTTAGAATCTCGGCAAGAATGATGTAATACTGCCTGTTATGCTTTGAACAACCATTATGTTATCTTCCTTGTTTGATTTCTCTCTGTATGCATTCACCCTACGCTTGATTGGAAACTTGCCGACGCGCACACCTCTGCCGCGAGCGCTAGGTGTGGGACTTTAGCAGTCTGGTGGCAAAATTGCCACAGCCAAGAGACCCTGGTGCTTCTAGTGCAGCCACCTAGACTGTTGATCGGTTCAAAACAGAATAGATACACAACCAATCACAACAAGGTTCCTCTGTGTGCAGGTTTTCCATACAGAAGTCGAAAGCACCCAAGGAAAATAACTCCACAGCAAGAATTCTCTTGGGGTTTTGCAACTTATCTTTTTGTTGTCGTACTCCTTTCAAAAAGTTTTTTTTGGGACGTCGTTCATAGGTATCCATACCACCATCCCCCCCCTTCCCGACAAAGCTGCACGCGACGTGACCTTCTGTCATTTGAAAAAAAGAAAGAAGAGAAAATATGGATATGGAACCTTGGTGCTCCATTAGACCGTGCCGGGTTTAAATGGAATGCAATACCTCATACAGACATGCACATAAGTAAACATGAGAATCGATCAAGATTGTTGAACACTTATCTTTATTCAACTACGCACAGAGTCTGAGCTTGGCTTTTACCAAGGATTACATGCTTCAGCAGCAAGACTTGTACAAAAGGTGGTTGTCGAGAGGCCTGGCAACCACGCCTTATGGGTAGAACTTGCGAAGATGTTCGATATTCCAGGAGTTGCTCACTCAGATGCCATCTTCGGTCTCCAGGTCGACTCCGCCAGGCCTGGTGACTCGTACTACTCGATAAGGGCCTTCCCACATCGGCATCAACTTGTTGGAATTCTTGGTGGACTGAACTCGCCGAAGAACAAGGTCGCCTTGCTCAAGACTTCTGGCATTAACTTTGCGGCTATGGTAGTGGCGCAAAGCTTGTTGGTAGCGTACAACTCTCACAGCAGCCTGAAGACGGTCTTCCTCAAGGAGCATCGCGTCATGTTGCCGCAACTGCTCTTGCTCGAGCTCATCATAAGTGAGCACTCGAGGGGGCCCATATATGAGTTCCATGGGGAGAACTTCCTCCGCCCCATATACGAGTTCTGGTAGCTTGATTTGGTGTCATCCTGATTGACCAAAGAACCATCGACAACTCATCAATCCAGTGTCTTCCGCACTTGCACAGCTTGTCGAAAGTTCTTGTCTTCAGGCCATGCAGCACTTCGGTATTATCCCTTTCCGCTCGGTCGTTGCTCCTCGTGGGGCAACGGAAGCAAAACATATTCTACTGCCAAGGTCTTGGATATACTGCATGAAGGTGCGGCTCGTGAACTGTGTGCCATTGTTAGTGATGATCTTGTTGGGAACACCAAAGCGGTAGACTAGCCCTTTGAAGGACTTGATGGCTGCCTTTACTATCACCTTTCTTACTACTTCCACTTCCGGCCACTTTGTGAACTTGTCAATTGCCACGTACAAGTACTCAAAGCCCCCGACAGCGCGGGGAAAGGGTCCCAAGATGTCGAGCCCCCAGACCGAAAATGGCCAGGAGAGAGGGATTGTTTGAAGGGCTTGAGCTGGTTGATGTAATTTCTTCAAATGAAACTGGCATGCTTCACACTTGGCTACTAACGCAGTTGCATTTTGGAGGGTAGTGGACCAAAAGAAACCTTACCGGAATGCCTTCCGGCAAGTGCTCTTGACCCTATGTGGGAGCCATATATGCCTCCATGTATCTCCGCCAACAGGTCCGGTCCATCCTCCCTAGAAATGCACTTGAGATTCACGCCATTCGGTCTCTTTCTGTACAGGACATTGTCTTCGAACTGGTACATATGAGACCGGCAGGCTACATTCTCTGCTTCCTCTTGTTCCTTGGGGAGTTCTCCTGTTTGAAGGAATCGGACGATGTGTTGCACCCATGCTAGAGCCTGGGGCTCGACAACAAGGACTAAAGGCATATCCTCAGCGGGGGGATCATTTGTCTTAACGGCAAGGGCATGAGGGCCTGCCGGAGCCTGTTGCACCCCGACAAGCCTGGCGGGAGCGTGTTCTTCCACAACAAGAGCCAGAGGCTCCACCAGAGCACGGCGCTCACCGACAAGCTTGACGTTGTCCCCGACAAACTCCTCGCCGGCGGCTTCTTGGAGCTCTGCCGGGAAATAGTTGTGAGAACTCAACTTCCTTCTTTTCTCCTGTCCAGCCGACGCGTCACGGAGGGTTGAGTCATCCGGAGCACGAAAGTTCCTGGTTCCACATGCAACTTAAGGGTAGCACACTTTGACAGGCCATCGGCAATGCCGTTCTCTGTACGTGGTACATGCTCCATTTGCAGGCCATCAAAATGTTCTTCCAACTTCCTCACTTCATCTACATAAGCTTCCATCTATGGACTCTGGTAATCTTTGTTCACTTGCCTGACAATAAGCTGAGAATCACCCCTGACAATAAGTTTCTTAATCACAAGGTCTGCCGCAATCCTGACACCGGCAAGCAGCCCTTCGTACTCGGCAGTGTTGTTCTTTGATCTCTCCCTGGGAAAGTGCATATGAATCACATATTTGAGGTGCTCTACGGTGGGTGCGACAATTAGCACTCCGGTACCGGCGCCCTGCAGTGAGAAAGCTCCATCAAAATACATGATCCATTATTGATCGGTTTCCTTACCGGGGAGAGTTGACTCTGGAACTTCTTCATCACGCATTGGGGTACACTATGCAATGAACTCTGCCAAGGCCCTTCTCAGAATGGTCGAAGTGCTTTCAAACATGAGACCAAAGCTTGACAGTTCCAAAGCACACTCTAGAAACCTGCCGGTAGCTCCTGGGTTTCGCAAGATCCGCTGTAGCGGGAAGTAAGTGACAACGGTGATCTCATGTGCTTGGAAGTAGTGGTGCAACTTACTCGAGGCCATAAGGAGGCCGAAGAGCAACTTTTGCATGCCAGAATATCTTGACCTAGCACCCTGCAACAGGGTCTTGACCACTATGTCATCGATATAAGCCTCCATATTTCTGTGTAGCTGGGGCTCAAAACCAATTTGGACCGCTCTTGCAAATGTAGAACCAACACTTTTCAACCTGAAAGGCATACGCAAAAAAGCAATACGTACCACATGGGGTGATAAATGCGGTCTTCTCCTCGTCTTCCTTGGCCATGAAAATCTGATGATAACCGGAATAGGCGTCAAGGAAAGACAACAAGTCGCAACTAGCAATGGAGTCCACAATCTGGTCAATGCGCGGCAAGATAAAATGATCTTTGGGGCAGGGTTTGTCGATGTCTGTGAAGTCAATGCACAACCTCCATTTTCCATTCGCCTGGCGCACTACGACTAGATTGGCCAACCATGTTGGATGGAGTACTCCTCTGATCAAGCCAGCCGCTTCTAGTTTCTTGATCTCTTCGGCAATAAACTGTTGTTGCTCCAAAGCTTGCTTCCAGACCTTCTGCTTGACGGGCCGCATGTGTGGGCAGATGGCAAGGTGGTGCTCAATCACATCCCTGGGAACACCGGGAATATAAGATGGTTGCCATGCAAACACATCGACATTCGCCAGCAGGAAGGGGACGAGAGCGCTTTCCTATTTGTCGTCAAGGGTGGAACTTATGGTGAAAGTTCCCCCCATGCCATCCTCCTTGGTGGGCACTTTCTTCTTCCCCCGGGGAGCTTCAGCGGCAGGAGCAAGTGCCTTGGCGGCAGGTGCTGCAACTGCCCCCCGGTAGAGTTGGTCAGCGTTGATAAGTGCGCTTTTCTTGTCAGAGTTGATCGTGATGACGCTCATTGGCCCAGGCATCTTCAGCACATTGTAAGAGAAGTGGGTGGCCTCCATGAACTTGGCCAGTGCTGGCCAACCAAGGATGACGTTGTACAGCAAAGAGATCTTAGCGACGTCAAAAACGATCTTCTCCATTCTGAAATTGATATCACCGCCAAACGTCACCGACAGCGTGACCTTGCGTGTCGGCTGAGTTCTTCCTGAATTGACCCCTTGGAAAGCGCCTATCGGCTCGAGATCCTCATCAGGAATTTGCATCCTCTAGATGACATCAGGCGAGATTAGGTTCAGGCTGGCCCCACTGTCAACTAGCATCTTCGTCACCTTGAGGTTGCGGATTGTTGGTGAAACCAACAACGACAGGCACCCGACCGCAGTTATGCGATCATGGTGATCCTCGGCATCAAAGATGATAGGAGTGTTGGACCACTTCAGAGGTCCCTGGGCACCGATAGAGGGCTCCACCGCATTAACCTCATGTGCCCACTGTTTAAGTTGGCGGTGGGAGGAATGCGATGAGGCACCTCCCTTTATGCACATCATCTCTGTAGCCTTCTGGAACTCATGCTCACTGCACTCGTCGTCCTCTTTGATGTCATCATCATCTCCCTCTTGCTTGTCGCGGCCATGGGCGAGCCGATCTTTTTGTTGCTTGGGCTTGCCACGGCGACCTCCTCTGCTAACACGCTTCTTACCAGACCCTCAACACCATCTTGGCCTTTCTCCTTATCTCGCCTCTCGTACTCGGCTCTTTGCTTCTCGACAAGGTGCTCATCTTGCCGGCAGTCTTGGAGATCATGTCCTTTGGTGCGATGGATCTTGCAATAAAGCTTGTCGGAGCCTTCTGGCATGTCAGTGGCCGCCATGGCATGGCAAGAGGCGCACCCAGCAACATCGTTGTCGGGGTCATCAACCTTGCCCTTCTTGGTGGTGCCGGGGTTGTCGGATCCCTCGACAGCAAGTACGGCCTTGCCCTTGCATTTCTTGTTCCTCCGCCGGCCATTCTTTGTCGGGGTGGCGGTGTCTTCATCTTCAGAGTCAACCCCTGCACTAGCGTCTTCGCCAGGGAGTCTCCTACCTTCTTCAACACGAGCACATTTGTCCGCTAAAGCATAAAGCTCGGCAACATCCCTGACCCTGTTCATCACCAGCTCTTCCCGCATCTTGCGGTTGCACATGTTCTGATGGAACGTGCTGATAACAGTGGCAGGATGAACGTCTGCTATGTTGTGGTGCACGCGGCTGAACCTTTGGATGTACGTGCACAAAGTTTCGCCCTCCTTCTGAGGGATGATGTGCAAATCACTTTTCTGGCCAGGAGCTTGATGACCTCCTATGAAGGCGCCAACAAACTCGTGGCACATGTCTGCCCAGGAGGCGATGGATCCCTCTAGCAAGTGCATCAACCACGACCTGACGTTGGGCTTAAGCACCAATAGGAAGTAGTTGGCGAGTATCTTGTCGTCGCGTCCCCCAACAGCTTGCACCGCAATGGTGTAGATGCTCAGGAATTCCGATGGGTGAGTCTTGCCGTCATACTTCTCCTGGACTTCTAGCTTGAACGTGCGGGAGCTAGGCCACTGGACTTGCCGCAACTCACGGGTAAATGCTGGACAACCCACCTCGTAAGGTAGGCTGACAGGATACCCTGGCACAGACTTGTCTACAGTGGTCCCTGCATGCTTATCAGACTGGAGGCGCACTTCCTGCCGCCGCTCGATTGCAATTCGAGCACCTTCCTTGCCCCGTTCTCGAAGAACTTGACGTTGGTCGTGGTGTGTCTGTGGGTCAAACGACGCCGTAGAGTAACCATCGTAAGTGTCGGTCCATCGAGTCGGTGATCGGCATTGTTGCTATGGAGGAGAGTGCACCGAGGTTGCACCACCTCCGGCCTTCTCACCGCTGGCGTGAGCCGGCTCGGTGGACCGAAACTTATCCACGTGGCTGAGGAGGCTCTGAATGGAGGCTCTCCGTTCGTCAAGCTTCTCCGCAGCAGGAGAGAAGTTTAGGAGTAACTGTGCTCGTGCCATTGCTTCTTCCGATGTCGTCGGTAGCGAACGGCGTGAGGAACGCGAGGTGCTCTGACTTATAATTGTGTTAGAAGGAGTACCGCCATGGTCCCGCGATAGCACACCACTCCCGCTAGCTTGCTGGCGAGCACGCTGGTGCCGCGCACCTTGGGAGTGATGCGCAGGAGCTTTTCTATGGGGACGTTGAGAACTGCGGGCACAGTGGCGTGGCTCCTCACACGCGTCCTGGGAAGGTCCCGGCATGGGCGCCCTGGAAAAGACCCTTCCGCGCCCGGAGTTCTCTGTACCACCCGCAGGCGGTACCACTCCGTCCTAAGACCCAACGGCGCGTTCCCACTCCCGCCATGGGCGTCTCTGCGGCGAGTGTTGCCACTTTATTGGCCTTGATCACCGGAGCGTCGCGGAAGTACCGAACCAACGCCTCCTCCTTCTCCACCCGCGTCTATGTCGTCGCCTGTCTGCGCAGATACAGGGACAGTGGATGCGGATGGGCCAACCACCGTCAGGCCCTTCTTCTTGGGAACCATGGTGATGATGAGTATGAAGAAACTGGCGCGCTGATCACCAGAAAAGGTTTGCATGACCTATCAGCTCCCCTACCTGGCACGCATAAGATGTCCTTGGAAATGAGCACCTATGGGATCGGAGGGACCCCTTTCGGTTCAGCGGGAGAGAAGGCTCGCACAAAGAGCAGGTCTGGTGAACAACAAGCGGGGGATTTTACCCAGGTTCGGGCCGCAAGGATGTGTAAAACCCTACTCCTGTTGGTTGTATTTAGAGTGTTCTTAGGGTTCTAGCTATAGGAGCGCTATGAGCATCTAGCACGTGTGTGAGCTAGAAAGTCCGAAAGGTCCAAAAGTCCCCTACCGTATCGCCCTGGGCCTCCTTTTATACTGAAGGGGATCCCAACAGTGGCGTACAGAGCGTACATGGGGTGTCAGGACACGTGCATTTAATGCACCGTCAGGCATCTCTGTCCGTTTGTGGGATGGGACGGGAGCCCGTCCCATCGGCATCGCGTAGCCCTCTCTAACGCCGATGCCGTGACGCGTGTCTAGGGGGATCGACACCTGGCCTGTGCGGTGGCGGGGCCTTGCTGGGGCTTCGCCTTGCCGGGTCTTGCCAGGGCTCTGTCTTTGCCTGAGGGTCCGATGGTCATCCCGGCAAGGTCTTGCCGGGAGTCTTAATTCTTCTGCGTTGGTACCTGGCAAGTCCCTGTTGGGCCTCGTCACCAGGGTGGCTACCACTGCCCATGCACGAGTAAAGGGGCACTAGGAAGCCCAAAACTCCAGTGCACCGATAGGTTGGGGCACACAAAGTCATGCAGAGTTATTGGCGCTAGCTGCTGATTCATGTTCGGATGCGAGAATTGGTCCATAAGCCCTTCCCAATATTGGTGGTTCAGCTCAAAATGTTGTTTCATTCCAGCCATATAACTGGGCGGTGCTCGATTACCGGCACCACTACTATGACAAGCTGGCGTAACCATTCTATCAAACTGCAACAGTGGTAGTTTAGCATTGAGTAAAAGCAAAGACAATGGATCATTCCTGAGGTAACATGCACAAAGGAAGAAGTACAATAGATACATCATAGTAGTCAAACATGACATACAGGTCCACACATAAGTCTATTACAAGCCAGCGGTTTCATGTTCGGAATGGAAAAACCCTTGAAAAATTAGTTGGCACGAAGGCATGCGGTAGAGGGATACAATAACGAGACATAGCGATATGCTACATCATTGTTGGGGACAAACACTAAAGCTAGGTAGCTGCAGGTGACGATGCAGTGTACCCTCGGTATAAGGATCATGCGCTCCGTGAGCACTCTGATGGAGAAGCCATTCCCGTATGGGGAGCAGATACCCACGTAGAGGAGTACAACCTCCAACATCATGCCACTCAAGGCCTGGTGGAAACTCTATCCTGCTCGGGTAAAGGATACGCTGATACGTCTCCAACGTATCTATAATTTTTTATTATCCCATGTTAATACATTATCATTCTAGGATACCTTTTGTGCATTTTTTTGCCTATTTATAATATTTTTGAGAACTAACCTATTGCGCCAGTACCCAATGTGAGCTGTTGTTTTCTGCATGTTTTTGACTTTTCAGGTTTATAGTACCAAACGAAGTCCAATTGCCACGAAACTTTTTGATGATTTTTTCTGGACCAAAAGAAGACCTGGAAGCATGAGGAGGAGGCCGGGAGAGCCACGAGGGGCCCAAAAGCCACTACGGCACGCCACCAGGGGTGTGTGCCTTGATGGCTTGTGCCTCCCTCGTGTGCCTCCTGATGCCCCTCTCTGGCCTATAATTGCACATATATTCCAAAAACCCTAGAAGCACTCCCAAAACACTTTTTTCGCCGCCGCAAGTCTCTATTCCGACTGGAGGCCATCTACACCTCTGTTCCGACATCCTACTGAAGGGGAGCTCAATCACGAAGGTCCTCTTTATCAACCTTGCTGCCCTCACCATGATGTGTCAGTAGTTCACCACAGACCTATAGGTCCATAGGTAGTACCTAGATAGCAATCTCTCTCTCTTGATCTTCAATACAATGTTCATCGCATCTTTGCCTTGATCTATCTAATGTAAGACCTTTATATGGTGTGTTTGTTGGGATCCAATGAATTGTGGGTTTATGTGCAGATTATTCATGAGAAGTATTTGAGTCAAACCCGAATACTAAGATTCTTATTTCCATGATTATCATACCTTCATAATGATCTCCAATCTATTGAGATAGTTGGCCAACTAGATTGATATTTTTTGGTGGGAGTGGTGTGTTGTAGTAGGTTCAACCTGATGAGTTTTCTATATCCCAGTGATAGAAAGGGAAAAGTTATGTCTTTGTTTTGCTGCTACTAAGGATAAAATGATGCGTTTTATTCATATTAATTGAGTTTACTTTATCTACATCATGTCATTGTTCTTCCAGCATTACTCTGTTTTACTTAATACTCTAGATGCATGCTGGATAGCGGTCGATGAGTGGAGTAATAGTAGTAGGTGCAGGCAGGAGTCGACCTATTTGCTTATGGACGTGATGCCTAAATACACATGATCATTCCCGTGAAAATCACATAACTATTCACTTTTCTGTCAATTGCCCAACAGTAACTTGTTTACCCACCGTATGCTATTTCTAGGAGAGATGCCACAAGAGAACTATACGGCCCCGGGTCTATTCACTTATATATTCACAAATGCTATCATGACCTTGCTGTTATTTATTTGCATTTATTTTATGTTGCAATTTACAGTTGTCTACAATTATCTACACAACTCACTTGCTTGCAAATAACGAGATCAAGGGGATTGACAACCCTCTTGCTGGCGTTGGCTGCAAGTTGTCTATTCCTTTGTGTGCAGCCGCTGAAGAGGTTGAGGATTGATATTCCTATTGGTTCAATAAACCTTGGTATCATAACCGAGGGAAATACTTATCCACTTTGTGATTCTATAACCCGTTCCACTTCACGGAAAACTCAACGCAGATCACAAGTATTAGGAAGGATTTCTGGCACCATTGCCGGGGAATACCATCACCAACTTTGAAGTAACTTTGCAGAAATTTTCATTCACTTATTATTATTTGTTGTCATATTCTGTTTGTCTCATAAAAATAAAAAATACAAAAATATTTATCTTTGCTAGTTACTAGTTTACTACCTTGTTTGCTTTACATGCTATTTTACTTGCTTTGCTTGTTTTGCTTGCTTAAGGATTGCTATCATGCGTGAATTTATCCTTGAAGGAAATGATAAGGGTTGACGTGGCTTGAGACTGCATCAGTATCTCCCCAAAGAGGAAGAGATGATGCAACACAGCTACGATAAGCTTATCTCTCAGTTCTGAATGTTGGAAATCTGCCCTAGAGGCAATAATAAAGTGGTTATTATTATATTTCCTTGTTCATGGTGATCATTTATTATCCATGCTATAATTGTATTGATTGTAAACCCAAATGCATGTGTGGATACATAGACAACACTATGCCCCTAGTACGCCTCTACTAGACTAGCTCGCTGATCAAAGATGGTCAAGGTTTCCTAGCCATAGACATGAGATGTCATTTCATAACGGGATCACATCATTGGGAGAATGATGTGATTGACAAGACCCAAACCATGAACGTAGCAAATAATCGTGCCCATTTTTGCTATAGTTTTCTGCATGTCAAGTGTCTGTTCCTATGACCATGGGATCATGCAACTCATTGACACCGGAGGAATACCTTGTGTGTTTCAAACATCGCAACGTAATTGTGTGACTATAAAGATGCTCTATAGGTATCTCCGAAGGTGTCTGTTGAATAGGCATGGATCAAGACTGGGATTTGTTACTCTGTGCAACGGAGAGGTATCTTAGGACCCACTTGGTAAGACAACATCACAACAAGCCTTGCAAGAAAAGCAACTAAGTGTTATCCACGGGATCTTGTATTACAGAACGAGTAAAGAGACTTGCCGGTACCAAGATTGAACTAGGTATGGAGATACCGACAATCGAATCTCGGGCAAGTAACATACCGAAGAGCAAAGGGAACATTGTTCGGGATTAACCGAATCCTTGGCACAGAGGTTCAACCGATAAAGATATTCATAGAATATATAGGAACCAATATGGGCATCTTGGTCCTGCAATTGGTTATTGATCTTAGAGGTGTCTCGGTCATGTCTACATAGTTCTCGAACCCGCGGGGTCTGCACACTTAACGTTCGGTAACGTTTTGGTAGTATTGAGTTATGTGTGGTAGTATTGACGTTAGGAGTCTCGGATAAGATCCCGGACATCACAAGGAGCTCCGGAATGGTCCGGAGGTAAATATTGATATATAGGAAGTCCCGTTTGGGTCATCGGAAAAGTTTCGGGTATTTCCGGTATTGTACTGGGGGAGCCGGGAGGCCATCGGGAGGGGCCACCCACGCTGGGAGGCCACATGGGACTGAGGGGTGGTGCAACAACACTTAGTGGGCTGGGCAAGCCAGCCCCATAAGGACCATGCGGCTAGGAAGGTGGGAAAGGAAAAAAACCAAAGAGAGGGCACGGTTTCCATGTAGGATTGGAATCCTACTTGGAGTAGGATTGGAGGTGGACTCCTCCACCTCCTCCTAGTTCGGCCGAAGCCCATAGGGGAAACCCTAGGGCTTCCTCCTTCCCCCTCCCTCCTATATATACTACAGGAATAGAGCCCCAAATTACAAGTCTACGTGCTAGTTCTCTATTCCCTAGTCCCTCCACCAAATAGATTCTGACAGTGCTTAGGCGAAGCCCTGCCGGAATAGTTCCACCACCACCACTACCTCGTCGTCGCGCATAGGAGAACTCATCTACCTCTCTACTCCCTCTTGCTGGATCAAGAAGGCAAAGATCATCATCAATCTGTATGTGTGTGAACGCGGAGGTGTTGTCCGCTCGGCGCTAGATCGAAAGGACTGTGATTGGATCGCGTGATGGTTCATGATCGAATCACGGGACGGATTGTGATCGGATCTCGGGATGGCTAGCGATTTGGATCGCGAAGACGTTCGACTACATCAACCGCGCTTCTTAATGCTTCCCTCTTAGCGGTCTACAAGGTATGTAGATCCACTCTCCCTCTCATAGATGCTCATCACTATGGATAGATCTTCCGTGTGAGTAGGACATCTTTTTTCCCATGCATCGTTCCCGAGTAGTGGTATCATGAGCTAGGTATATGTGTAGATGAGATCATGAGTAGAACACAAAGGAGTTTGTGGGCGTTGATGCTCAGATTTCTTCCTCCCTTGGTATTTTCTTGATTTAGTGGTATTGTGGGATAAAGCTGCCCAGAACAAGACTAACATGTGACTTTGTTGCATAAAGATGGCTGGCGGGTGTGTGTTTCTCCTACTCTAGTTGGATCGGATTCGACAAAGGCGGTCATTGAGAAGGTTTAATAGAAATTTGTGTATCACCGTTGTGGTTTTTGTGTAGGTAAGAATCGCTCTTTCTAGATACCCATAGTAGCCACATGAAACATGCAACAACAATTAGAGGACGTCTAACTTGTTTTTGCAAGGTATGTTGTGATGTGATATGCACAATTACATGATGAGATATATGTGATGTATGACATGATCAAGTTTTGTATATAAAATCACGACTTGCATGTCGATGAGTACGGCAACCGGCAGGAGCCATAGGGTTGTCTTTAATTTATTTTCATCTTTTTTTCTTTACTTTATCGCTATGAGTTAGCAATAGTCATAGAAGCAACAGTTGGTGTGACAACCACATGGCGACACGTTAATGGAGATCAAGATGATAGAGATCATGGTGTATTTCCGGTGACGATGGCGATCATGCCGGTGCTTTGGAGATGGAGATAAAAAAGCACAAGTTCATTGCCATATCATGTCACTTATGATTTGCATGTGATGTTAATCCTTTTTTGCATCTTATTTTGCATAGGACAACGGTAGTATTATAAGGAGATCCCTCCCTAAAATTTCAAGATAAAATTGTGTTCTCCCCGAGTGTGTACCGTGCCGAAAGTTCGTCATGTCAAGACACCATGTGATGATCGGGTGTGATAGACTCTACGTTTACATAGAACAGGTGCAAGCTAGTGTTGCATGTGTGAAACAGTCGGGTTAAACTTGATGAGCCTAGCATGTAGAGACATGTCCTTGGAACACAAGAGACCGAAAGGTCAAACATGATCAACATGAGTCATATAGTAGATATGATCAACATGAAGATGTTCACCATTGAAACCACCTCATCTCACGTGATGATCGGACTTGGGTTGGTGAATTTGGAGCATGTATCACTCAAATGGACAAAGGGATGTCAATTTAAGTGGGAGTTTTTAAGTAATTTGATTAACTAAACTCATTATCTTGAACAATAGTCTTATTAACCCTTGCAAATTTTATGTTGTAGATCAATGGCTCGCGCAGTAGTTCCCCTGAATTTTAATGCGTTCCTAGAGAAAGCCAAATTGAAAGATGAGGGAAGTAACTTTGTAGACTAGGCCCGTAATCTGAGGATTATCCTCAAGGCTTCCCAAAAGTCTTATGTCCTTGATGCACTGCTTGGTGATCCACCCGCTCCTATGTCGCCCGAAGACATTGTGAGCGTTTGGGAGGCACATTCTAGAGATTACTCAATAGTTCAATGTGCAATGTTGTATGGCTTAGAACTGGACTTCAAAGACATTTTGAACGTCATGGGGAATATGAGATGTTCTAGGAGTTGAAGTTTATTTTTGAGAAGAATTCCCGGATCGAGAGGTATGAGACCTCCGATAAGTTCTATGCTTGCAAGATGGAGGAGAAAGGGCATATCAGTGAACATATACTCAGAATGTCTCAGTATTCGAACCGTCTGGCTAATTTAGGGATGCCTCTTCTGCCGGAGGCAATCACTGACAGAGTTCTTCAATCATTGCCACCTAGCTACAAGAGTTTCGTGATGAAATATAACATGCAAGGGATGAACAAGTCAGTCGCCGAGCTGTTTGGGATGCTAAAAGTTGTTGAGTCTGAAATCCAGAAAGAGCATCAAGTGTTTATGGTCAATCTAACCACTAATTTCAAGAAGAATGGCAAGGGCAAGAAGGGTAACTCCAAGAAGAGTGGCAAAGAAGTTGCCCCTCCCGTGAAGAAACCCAAGACTGGACCCAAGCCAGAAGCTGAGTGCTTTCATTGCAAGGGAACTGGTCACTGGAAGCGGAACTGCCCCAAGTATCTGGCCGACAAGAAGGCAGCCAACACCACCCAAGGTATATATGATATACATGTTATTGATGTGTACCTTACCAACTCTTGTTGTAGTTCCTGGGTATTTGATACCGGTTGAGTTGCTCATATTTGCAACTCAAAATAGGAGCTATGGAATATATGAAGGCTGGCTAATGACGAAGTGACGATGCACATAGGAAATGGTTCCAAGGTCGATGTGATCGCCGTCGGCACATTCGCTCTTTGATTACCATTGGGATTAGTGATGAACCTGAATAGTTGTTATTTAGTGCATGCATTAAGCATGAACATTATATCTGGATCTTGTTTTTGCGAGACGGTTACTCATTTAAATCAGAGAATAATGGTTGTTGTATTTATATTAGTAATATCTTGTATTGTCATGCACCCAATATAAGAGGTTTGTTCCTATTGAATCTCGATAGTGACGATACACATGTTCATAACCTTGGCGCCAAAAGATGTAGAGTTGATAATGATAGTACCACTTTCCTGTGGAACTGCCATTTAGGTCATATTGGTGTAAAACGCATGAAGAAGCTCCATGCTGATGGACATTTGGAGTCACCTTATTTTGAATCACTTGACACATGTGAACCATGCCTCATGGGCAAGATGACTAAAACCCCATTCTCTGGAACCATGGAATGGGCAAGTGACTTGTTGGAAATCATACATACTAATGTGTGCGGTCCGATGAGCATTGAGGCGCACGGTGGATATCATTATTTCTCACATTCACTGATGACTTAAGTAGATACGAGTATATTTACTTAATGAAACATGAGTCTGAAACGTTTGAAAAGTTCCATCAATTTGAGAGTGAAGTTGAGAATCATCGTAATAAGAAGATTAAATTCCTATGATCTGATCGAGGAGAATATCTGAGTTACGAGTTTGGCAGTCACTTAAGATAGTGTGGAATTGTTTCACAATTGACACCGCCTGGAACACCACAGTGTAATGGTGTGTCTGAACGTCGTAATCGAACCTTATTGGACATGATGTGTTATATGATGTCTCCTGCTGATCTTCCACTATCGTTTTGGGGTTATGCATTAGAGACAATTGCATACACTTTAAATAGGGCACCATCGAAATCCATTGAGACGACGCCATTTGAATTGTTGTTTGGAAAGAAGCCAAAGTTGTCGTTTCAAAAAGTTTGGGGATGTGATGCTTATGTCAAAAAGCTTTAGCCTGAAAAGCTGGAACCCAAAGCGGAGAAATGTGTCTTCATAGGATACAGAAAAGAGACAGTTGGGTATACCTTTTATCTCAGATCCGAATGCAAAGTGTTTGTTGCTAAAAACGGAACATTTCTTGAGAAAGAGTTTCTCTCAAAAGAATTGAGTGGCAGGAAAATAGAACTTGATGAGGTTATTGAACCTTTAATTCAACTAGGGAGTAGCGCAGCTGAGGGAGTCCTAGATTTGGGGGGTCCTCGGATAGCCAACCTGGTGTTTATGGTCCGGACTATATGGGCTACTTGCCGAACACTGGATGATTTGAAGGCCCAGTTTCCAGGATGGAAGCTTCGAGGAGCACGACTTGCGCTCCATGTTCGATGTAGTAAAAAGGCATGTTTATCTCTTCGGCATGTAACCGACCATGTGCAAACCCTAGACCTCCTTGGCATCTATATAAGCCGGAGGGTTTTAGGGTATAGAGATGGAGCAACTCATCTGGGGTTAGACATACGTTCTCGAGGTAGATCAACTCTGTAACCCCTTACACCATCGATACAATCAAGCAGGACGTAGGGTATTACCTCTATTGGAGGGCTCGACCCTGGGTAAACTTGTGTCCCCTTCGTCTCCTTTTACCATCGATCCTAGTCTCACAGTTCGGGACCCCCTACCTGAGATCCGCCGGTTTTGACACCGACAGCAGCGCAGAAAGATGTTCCTCTGGAGCCTACATCGGTTGAAGAGGAAGATAATGATGGTGATCATGACGCTTTGGATCGAACCTCGTAGGTCGACAAGGATGCGTAGTGATCCTGAGTGGTACAACAACCTTGTCTTCGAGGTCATGTTGTTGGACAACGATGAACCTACGAGCTATGGAGAAGCGATGATGGGCCCGCATTCTGAGAAATAGTTAGAGGTCATGAAATCTGAGATGGGATCCATGTATGAAAAAAATTATGAACTTTGGAAGTATTACCTGAAGGGAGAGAGGCCATTCAGAACAAATGGATCTTTAAGAGGAAGATGGATGCGGACGGTACTGTCACCATCTATAAAGCTCGACTTGTGGCAAAGGGTTTTTCACAAGTTCAAGGAGTTGACAAAAATGAGACGTTCTCACCCATAGCAATGCTTAAGTCCGTCAGAATAATGTTAGCAATAGCTGCATTTTTTGATTATGAAATTTGGCAGATGGATGTCAAAACAACATTCCTTAATGTTTTCCTTAAGGAAGAGTTGTATATGATACAACCAGAAGGTTTTGTCGATCCAAAGAATGCTAACAAAGTTTGCAAACTCCAGCGATCGATTTATGGACTGGTGCAAGCATCTCGGAGTTGGAATCTTCGCTTTAATGAGGTGATTAAAGAATTCGGGTTTATACAAGTTTACGGAGAAGCTTGTATTTACAAAAAGGTGAGTGGGATCTCCATAGCGTTTCTAATATTATATGTGGATGACATATTGCTGATCGGAAATAATATAGAAATGTTGGAAAGAGTGAAGGAATATTTGAACAAGAGTTTTCAATGAAGGACCTAGGAGTAGGTTCTTTCATATTAGGCATCCAAATCTACCGAGAGAGATCGATACGCTTAATAGGACTTTCACACAACACATACCTCGACAAAGTTTTGAAGAAGTTCAAAATGGATCGGTCCAAGAAGGGGTTCTTGCCTATGTTGCAAGGTGTGAAGTTGAGTAAGACTCAATGCCTAGTGACTGCAGAAGATAGAGAAAATATGAGTGTCATCCCCTATGCTTGAGCCATAGGCTCTATCATGTATGCAATGATGTGCACAAGACCCGATGTCATCATTTCCATAAGTATGGCCGGAAGTTTTCAAAATGATCTAGGAATGGAGCACAGGACGGCGGTCAATAATATCCTTAAGTACCTGAAAAGGACTAAGGAAATGTTTCTCGTTTATGGGGGTGATCAAGATCTTATCGTAAAGGGTTACATTGATGCAAGCTTTGACACTGATCCGGCTGACTCTAAGTCTCAAACCGGATATGTATTTATTCTCAATGAGGGACTAGTATGCTGGTGCAGTTCCAAGCAGAGCGTGGTAGCTGATTGTACATGTGAAGCGGAGTACATCGGTGCCTCGGAGGCAGGGAAGGAAGGTGAGTGGATGAAGGAGTTCATGACAGATCTTGGTGTAGTGCCCAGTGCAATGGACCCAATGACTCTGTTCTGTGACAACACTGGTGTTGTTGCTTTGGCCAAGGAACCAAGGTTTCACAAGAGGACCAGACACATAAAGAGATGCTTCAATTCCATCTGCGATTACATCAAGGAGGAGGACATAAATATTTGCAAAGTGCACACGGATATGAATGTCGCAGACCCATTGACTAAACCTCTTCCAAGGGCTAAACATGATCAACACCAGAATTGTATGGGTGTTAGATTCACTACAATGTAAATCACATAGTGACATGAGCTGGATTATTGACTCTAGTGCAAGTGGGAGACTGTTGTAAATATGCCCTAGAGGCAATAATAAAGTGGTTATTATTATATTTCCTTGTTCATGATAATCGTTTATTATCCATGCAATAATTGTATTGATTGGAAACTCAAATGCATGTATGGGTACATAGACAACACAATGTCCCTAGTATGCCTCTAATAGACTAACTCGTTGCTCAAAGATGGTCAAGGTTTCCTAGCCATAGACATGAGATGTCATTTGATAACGGGATCACATCATTAGGAGAATGATGTGATGGACAAGACCCAAACCATGAACGTAGCATATGATCGTGTCAGTTTATTACTGTAGTGTTCTGCATGCCAAGTATATGTTCCTATGACCATGAGATCATGAAACTCACTAAGACCGGACGAGTAACTTGGGTGTATCAAATGTCGCAACACAACTGGGTGACTATAAAGGTGCTCTACAAGTATCTTCGAGGGTTGATACATAGACAACACTGTGTCCCTAGTATACCTCTAGTAGACTAGCTCGTTGATCAAAGATGGTCAAGGTTTCCTAGGCATAGGCATGAGATGTCATTTGATAACAGGATTACATGATTGGGAGAATGATGTGATGGAAAGACCCAAACAATGAACGTAGCATATGATCGTGTCAGTTTATTGCTATAGTTTTCTGCATGTCAAGTATTTGTTCCTATGACCATGAGATCATGCAACTCGCTGACACCAGAGGAATACCTTGTGTGTATCAAATATCGCAACATAAATGGGTGACTATAAAGATGCTCTACAGGTATCTCCGAAGCTGGCTGTTGAGTGGGCACGGATCAAGACTGGGATTTGTTACTCCGTGTGACGAAGAGGTATCTCAGGGCCCACTCCACAACATCGCAACAAGCCTTGCAAGCAAAGATACTAAGTGTTAGCCATGACATCTTGTATTACGTAACGAGTAAACAGACTTGCCGGTAACGAGATTGAACTAGGTATAGAGATACCGATGATCGAATCTCGGGCAAGTAACATACCGAAGAACAAAGGGAGAAACATACGGGATTAACTAAATATTTGACATAGAGGTTCAACCGATAAAGATCTTCGTAGAATATGTAGGAACCAATATGGGAATCTAGGTCCCACTATTGGTTATTGACCATAGAGGTGTCTCCGTCATGTCTACATAGTTCTCAAACCCGTAGGGTCTGCACACTTAATGTTTGGTGATGTTTCGGTAGTATTGAGTTATGTATGATGGTGACCGAAGGTTATTCAGAGTCCGGATGAGATCCCAGACGTCATGAGGAGATCTTGAATGGTTCGAAGGTAAATATTTATATATTGGAAGTCTTGTTTTGGTCACCGGAAAAGTTTCGGGTATTTTCGGTAGTGTACCGGGGGTGCCGGGAGGCCATCGGGAGGGGCCACCCATGCCAGGAGGCCACATGCTCCTGAGGGGTGGTGCAATGGCCCTTAGTGGGTTGGCCAATCCATCCCCGCAAGGCCCATGTGGCTAAGAAGGTGGGAAAGGAAAAAAACCAAAGGGAGGGCACGATTTCCAAGTAGGATTGGAATCCTACTTGGAGTAGGATTGGAGGTGGACTCCTTCACCTCCTCCCAGTTCGGCCGAAGCCCCTAGGGAAACCTAGGGCTGCCTCTTTCCCCCTCCCTCCTATATATACTAGAGGAATAGAGCCCCAAATTACAAGTCCATGTGCTAGTTCTCTATTCCCGAGTTCCTCCAGCAAATAGATTCCGACGGTGCTTAGGCGAAGCCCTGCCGGAATAGTTCCACCACCACCGCCGCCGCGCCGTCTCGTTGCCGGAGAACTCATATATCTCTCTGCTCCCTCTTATTGGATCAAGAAGGCATAGATCGTCATCGAGCTGTACGTGTGCTGAACGCGGAGCTGTCATCCGTTCGGCGCTAGATCGGAAGGACCATGACTGGATTGCGGGACGGTTCAGGATTGCATCACGGGACAGAACATGATTGGATCGCGGGACAGCTAGCAATTTGGATCACGAAGACATTCGACTACATCAACTGCGTTTCTCAATGCTTCTTGCTTAGGGATCTAAAAGGGTATGTAGATCCACTCTCCCTCTCATAGATGCTCATCACCATGGATAGATCTTGCGTGTGCGAAGGAAATTTTTTGTTTCCCATGCAACGTTTGCCAACAATGAAACCAAGGTTATTGAACCGGTAGGAGAACCAAACAATACTATGTAAATGGTACCTGCACACAAAGAACAAATACTTGCATCCCGACGCATAAGAGAGGTTGTCAATCTCTCCTCGGTAAAAGATAGATTGGTTTTATCAGATTGGATAAATAGATCGCACAAGAACACAAAATAAAAGGTGCAAATAAAAGTGCGGCAAGATATTTTTGGGTTTTTGGAATAATATATCTAAAAACAAATGCCGAAAAATATAGATCGAAAAGCAATATATTAAAAGGATAAACCCGGGGGCCGTAGATTTCACTAGTGGTTTCTCTCAAGAAAATAGCACACTCTGGATAAACTAATTATAGTTGGGAAATTGATAGAAGATCAAATAATCATGATGATATCTAAGGCAATGATCAATATATAGGCATCATGTCCAATATTAGTAGACCAAATTGATTCTGCATCTACCACTATTACTCCACACATCGACCGCTATCCAGCATGCATCTAGTGAATTAAGTTCATGTAGTAATAGAACCCATCTTGTTATACCGAATAACAACGATACATGCATGCCTCGCCGCCCCTTCTATCACTAGGAGAGGACACCGCAAGATCAAACCCATCCCAAAGCACATCTTCCCATGGAAAGAAAAATCGATCTAGTTGTCCTAGCTAAACCAAATATTTGAAGAAGAAGTATGGGGCTATAAATAACCATGCATATAAGAGATCAAAACAAGACGCAAATTATATTCATGGATAGAAACTGATCATGAACTCAAACTTCATTGGATCCCAACAAACACAGCGCAAAAAGTCATTACATCAAATAGATCTCCAAGAGACCATTGTATTGAGAATCAAAACAGAGAGAGAAAGCCATCTAGCTACTGCCTACAGGCCTGTAGGTCTATGGTGGACTACTCACGCATGATCGGAGAGGCACCCATGAGGATGATGAACCCCTCCGCGATGGTGTTAGATTGGATCTTGTGGTTCTAGAACTCGTGACGGCTGGAATTGTGTTTCGTGTCCTCCTCTAGGGTTTTTGGAATTTCTGAAGATTTATAGAGTTGAGAGGCAGTGGAGGCGATCCCCATGGGCCCCACAACCCAGCAGGGCGCACCAGGGGCCTCTGTGTGCCCTGGTGTCTTGTGGGGGTGCATGGGCCTCCCCCGGGTGATTCCTTGGCTCCCAAGTTGTCTTTTGGTCCAAAACAATCTCCAAAAAGTTTCATGGGATTTGGATCCATTTGGTACTGATATTCCGCGAAGTAAAAAACTAGCAAAAAACAACAACAAGCACTGGGCACTATGTCAATAGGTTAGTCCCAAAAAATGATATAAAGTTGCTATAAAATTATTATAAAACATCCAAGAGTGATAATATGACAACATAGAACAATTAAAATTATAGATACGTTGGAGACGTATCAGCATCCCCAAGCTTAATTCCTGCTTGTCCTCGAGTAGGTAAATGATAAAAACAGAATTTTTGATGTGGAATGCTGCCTAACATGTTCATCACACATTCTTTTCTTTTCTAGCGTGGACATTTGTACTTTCAGATGGTTCAAAACAATAGTCTAGTTTTGACATGAAGACTTTAATACTCAAGCAAACCAACAAGCAACCATGTCTTTCAAAGTATCAACACAAAAGAAAGTTATCCCTAGCCCATCATGCTCAATCATTGATCCATTCATGAAACACACTCAAATATTAGCTACATGCAATGCAAAGTATGATCATAGTGCCCCCAAGTTGTTGCTTTATAAGAGAAGATGGATACTCAAATAAAAGTAAAAAATTGCATAAAGTAAATAAATAAGCCCTTCGTAGAGGGAACTAGGGATTTGTAGAGGTGCTAAAGCTCAAAGCTTAAATTGAGAGAGAGAAATATTTTTACTGGCATGCCTTTCCTACCAACAAAAACAACCGAGAATTTTCAATACTTTCCATGCTAGATATATCATAGATGGTTGCCAAACAAAAATTAAAGTGTATTCCTTTTTCCACCATTCTTTCACAATCCATGGCTAGCCTTATCCATGGGTACCTTCCATACCAACACTTTCCAAGGAATTTCACAACATAAAGTAAATTTCTTTTTCATTTCGGGACTGGGCATCCCTATTACCTCCGTACTCTCGTCCAATTACAAGTGAATAAACACTCATCTTGAGAATAATACATCTAGCATGGAAAAATATTGGCCACCCCCTGCTGCTTCATGAGCAGTACGAGCACACAAAAAGGAAATTCATTTTGAAAATTAGAGATGGCACATAAAAATTTGCTTGCAACGGCATGGAAATACCGCATATTGGTAAGTATGATGGAATCATATGGCAAAACTGGATTGAAGGATTTTGGATGCACAAGTAGTATTTCTACATAGTACAAGTGGAGGCTAGCAAATAGATTGAGAAGCAAACCACCAAGAAATGACAATTCTCAACAATGGTCATAAGCATAACTAACACCGAATAATGCACCATAATTAGGATGTAATTTTATTGCATAACTATTGACTTTCGCGCTGGCATAGGGAATCACAAACCTTTACACCAACATTCTTACTAAAGCATAATTATTCACCAACATGACTCACATATTACTATCATCATGTATCAAATATATTACAAGGAATCAAGATTAATTTGTCTAATGATCGTCATGAAAGTTTTTATTATATCCCTCTTGAATATCTATCGCTTTATGACTAGTTTCGTATATTTCCATTGCTTTTGACAAGATCAAATTAATTTGTGTGAAGAACATGAGCATAAAAATTTCACCTCTCAAAATAATATAAGTGAAGTATGAGAGAATTTATTCAAAATTTACTAACTCTAAAATTAATATAATTTAAGCATGAGAGTATTTCTTCAAAAACTTAAAAGCACACTGTGCTCAAAAATATATAAGTGAAGCCCTCGAGCAATTCCATGGCTCAAAAATTTTAAGTGAAGCATATAGAGCAACTCTAACAAATCATAGCATAATTTTGGCTCTCTCAAATAGGTGTGTCCAGCAAGGCTACTTGTGACAAACTAAATAGCAGATGAAGCAAAGACTCATATAATACAATACGCTCCAAGCAAAACTCATGATATGTGACGAATAAAAATATAGCTCCAAGTAAAATACTAATGGTCGTTAGAAGAAAGAGGGGATGACACTCGAGGCATCCCCAAGGTTAGTTGCTTGTTTCTCCTTGGATACTATCTTGGGGTACCATAGCATCCCCAATATTAGGCTCTTTTCACTCCTTATTCCTTTAGCCATCGTGATCTCACCCCAAACTTGAAAACTTCAATCACACAAAACTTAAGAAAACATTCGTGAGATCCGTTAGTATAATAAAGAAAATCACCACTCTAAGTATGGTTGCAATCCCATTCATATTTTATTATTGCATTATATCTATTGTATTCTAACTTTAACATGGCTTATACCCTCCAATACAAACCATAGATTTATCAAAATAAGCACACAATGCAACGAAAACAAAATCTGTCAAAAACAGAACAATCTGTAATCAAACCTTAATTTTGTAACTCCAAAAATTCTTAAAAATTAGGAAACTGTCGCCATTTTGTATATCCATATTGTGTAAAAAAATCAGAATTTTTTGTGCTACTGGACGCAAAAGTTTCTATTTTTCAACAAGATCAAAGCAACTATCACCCAACATTATCCCAAAGGCTTAACTTGGCACAAACACTACCTAAAATATAAAAAAAACAATCATAATAGTAGCATAATTGTGTAAACACTCAAGAACAGAAATAAAAAGGTAAATATAAAATTTATTCATTGGGTTGCCTCCCAACAACCGCTATCATTTTATAGCCATTAGGATAGGCTTGGGATAATAATGATGCTCACATAAAAGACAAGAGTTAAAGCACAAAGAGAGCATCATAAGACATGTGACAAACACATTTAAGTATAACATACTTGATATGCAAAGGGATTTTATAAGCAAACAATCGATGGGATCAAGAATCAACTAGCATAGGATGGAAAAGCAAGCATAACTTCATAACTTTGAACAGATAGGGAGGAAACTTGATGTTATTGCAATGCTTACAAGCATATGTTCCACCCTCATAATAATTTTCAGTAGCATCATGAAGGAATCTCACAATATAACTATCACCTAAAAGCATTCTTTTCATGATCTACGAGCATAGAAAATTTATCACCCTTCACATAAGCAAACTCCTTTTCAATCATGGTAGTGGGAGCAAACTCAAAAAATAACTATCATGTGACACTTGATTGTCATAACCAATAGAATATTGAAATAATGATGAAAAGTTTCATGGTTATCATTACCAATTATAGCATATGCGTCATCACCAAAACATGGGGAACAAAAAATATCATCTTGATCAAGCATAGCATCCCCAAGCTTATAGTTTTGCATATCATTAGCATCATGGATATTCAGAGAATTCATACTAACAACATGGAAATCATTCTTTTCATTTGAGGAACAATCATGAATCACTTTATAAATTTCAAAAAAATAGATTCACGATTTTCAAGCAAGACCTCATAAAGATAATCTAACGAACTATCACTAGCAATTGTTTCAACATAATTGGGCCTTTTGAAAAGATTAGAGATACATCTCCAACGTATCTATAATTTTTGATGATGGCATGCTATTATATTATCTATTTTGGATGTTTTATATGCACTAATATGCTATTTTATATTATTTTTGGGTATAACATATTAATCTAGAGCCAAGTGTTAGTTTCTGTTTTTCCTTGTTTTTGAGTTTTGCAGATATGGAATATTAAATGGAGTCCAAACAGAATAAAACCTTTGGAAGGAATTTTCTGGAAGTAAACAAGCCATCCAACCTTGGAGTGCACGTCAGGGGAGGTGCTAGGGCGCCACAAGCCTGCTAGGCGCGGGCCCCCAGGCCGCGCCTAGCAAGCTTGTCGCCTCCTGGCAGGTCTCCTAACCCTAATTCTGGGCCTATAAATACCCAAATATTCCCCCAACATAAAAAAGATCCACACAAATACTTTTCCGCCGCTAGAAGCCTCTGTTCTCAAGATATCCAATCATGGAGCCTTTTTCGGTAATCTGCCGGAGGGGGTTTCGATCACAAAGGGCATCTACATCAAGTCCATTGCCCCTCTGATGATGAGTGAGTAGTCCACCACATACCTACGGGTCCATAGCTAGTAGCTAGAAGTTTTTCTCTCTCTTTGTTCTTCAATACCATGTTCTTCATGATCTTCATGGAGATCTATCCGATGTAATCCTCTTTTTGTGGTGTGTTTGTTAAGATCCGATGAATTGTGAGTTTATGTTCAGATTATCCATGAATCTTATTTGAATCTCCTCTGATTTCTTATATTCATGATTTCATATCCTTGCAAGTCTCTTCGAGTTATTGGTTAGGTTTGGCTAACTACATTGGTAATTCTTGCAATGGGAGAAGTGCTTTGTTTCGGGTTCAATCTTGCGGTGTCCTCACCCAGTGACATAGTTGGGGTACCGAGGCATGTATTGTATTGTTGCCATCGATGGTAACAAGATGGGGTTTTCATCATATTTCTTGAGTTTATCCCTCCACATCATGTCATGTTTCTTAATGTGTTACTCTGTTCTTCATGAACTTATAATACTCTAAATGCAGGCAGGAGCCGGTCGATGTGTGGAGTAATAGTAGTAGATGCAGAATCATTTCGGTCTACTTGTCATGGATGTGATGCAAATATGCATGATCATTGCCTTGGATAACTACAAGATTATTCTCTTTTCTATCAATTGCTTGACAATAATTCGTTTACCCACCATGATATTTGCATTCAGGAGAGAAGCCTCTAGTGAAACCTATGGCCCCTAGGTCTATTTTCCATCATATATTTTCAGATCTATACTTGCTGCAATTTATTTATCTTTTACTTTCCGCACTCGTTTACATCTATCTCTTTCAGATCTAATCCTTGCAAATAACCGTGAAGGGATTGACAACCCCTTTATAGCGTTGGGTGGAAGAGTTTGATTGTTTGTGTAGGTGCATCCATTGGTGACTTGCTTGTTCCTCCTACTGGATTGATACCTTGGTTATCAACAACTAAGGGAAATACTTACCTACTTCACTCCATCACCCATTCCTCTTCAAGGGAAAACCAACGCATGCTCAAAAGGTAGCAAGAAGGATTTCTGGCGCCGTTGCCGGGGAGGATACACATCAAGCCTACCAAGTAACCATCACAAACTCATCTCTTGCATTTACTTTATTTTACATTTGCGTCTTATTTTCCTCTCCCCCACTTCTAAAACGATTTTTAGAAAATACCAAAAAGATTTGCCTTTTTGCTCGCCCTTCTTTCGTTTGCCTTTCTTTTGCTTGTGTGCTTGATTGCTTGCTTTGCCACCATGTTGGAATCTAGGGAGACTTTCAATGAAAGAAATAGTAATAATCTTGAGGGGAATTTTTATGCTAATGATAACCCTCATAAAGAACCTACTATCATTCATACAAAAAGGTTCCGCATAGGTAGTGGTAAAATCATTGGAAAAGGCGTGATTCAAGATTTCTTCAGTTGTGCGGGAACGCTTCCTACCTTAAGAGGTTCCATTCTCAATAAAACTAATAGTCTTGAGGATGCTATAACTTTGTTAATAAGTGAACTTGAGAGGCAATTCTTACATATGCGCCCTTGCATACAAATGATTTTTCTTGAGTTCTCTAATATTCAGCATTCTTCTGTTAAGCGTGCCGCCACTATATTCCTAGCCCACGAGTTTAGATTTATCATGAAAGAGGCTGGTGATTTGCTCATTATAAAATTAATGGTGGATGTCTCCCTATTGAGGAGATCCTTTTTAATCAAGAAGAGATAATGAGACTATGATCTCCAGATCAAGTTTTTTATAATGAAAGTTTGAGAAAAAAGGTCCCTACCGAGGTTTTGGTTCATAAGATTTCCGAAATCAATGATAATTTTGCTATAGAAAATAACGGATTAGAGTTCATTCTTAGAAAAAGGCTTATGGCCTTTACCCAAAGGAAAGATTATAATGATGAATTGATTATACACTATAAAGGGCCAAAGGAGGAACCTATCCCTCCCGCACTTGATCTTAAGGATCCCTATCTTATTGAATTTAGCCCTTTTGATTATTTTTGCTTGCCACAAATAAAATTAGCTTCTGAAATAAGGGAGTATGAGATGATCATGAATGATCTCCCTTATTACTATTATGACAATATCTAGATCTATTGTGTTTTTCCTAGCTAGGGGCGTTAAACAATAGCGTTTGTTGGGAGGCAACCCAATTTTATTTTTGTGTTATGTTTTTTTGCTTATGTTTTTTAGTGTTTCCACATTATTAATTCTGTATTAATTTTGTTTTGGTGTTTCAATTAGTGTTCGATCCAAGTAAAATCTTTGGGGTGATCTATGGTAGTTGTAAATTTGATCTTGCTGAAAAACAAAAACTTTTGAGCTCAGTCCAGTTTTTTAAAAAAAATTCAGGGCGCAGAATTGATCCGAATTTTTTTTAATCCGTCGTTTTGAACCTTAAACTGTGCAGGATCTTTAAAAGAGTAACTGTTTAAGAGTACGAACGGGCCACATAGCGGAGAGTCGGCAGCAGATGGGTGAGTTTATCCTTGCTTTCTGTAAGCCGGCCCTCACATGACAAGAGCCGTCGGTTGAACCTTAACCAGTATAGGGTCTCTAGTGAGAGTGACTGTCAAATACGTTAAACATATCAGGGTCTCTAGTTGTGAAGCCCCCAATTTCGACCGTACACTAAACATACATGCAATGCGTACGACCAAGATCAGGGACTCACTAATCAATATCATAACACAGCTCTAGAGACAAATTAAAGTCATACAGCTTCATATTACAAGCTAGAGGCCTCGAGGGCTCGAATACAAAGCTCGACAAGCACGAGTCAGCGGAAGCAAATAATATCTGAGTACAGACATAAGTTAAACAAGTTTTGCCTTAAGAAGGCTAGCACAAACATAACAACGGATCGAAAGAGGCGAGGCCTCCTGCCTGGGAACCTCCTATCCTACTGCTAGTCGAGGGCCGCCTCCACGTAGTAGTAGGCTCCTGCGGTGGTGTAGAAGTCATCTCCGGCGTACTCCATCTCCTAGGCTCCATCGTCTGAACGTTGTATCGAGGGGGAAAGAGAAGGCAAAGAAGCGGTGAGTACTCATCCAAAGTACTCGCAAGACTGACATCAGAACTATGCTAAGTATGCATCATTATCAAGGGGTTGGGTTATATCTGGGCTAACTGCAGAAAGCAAGAATAGGTGGAAGGCCTAGTCCTATCGAAGACTAGCATCTTCAACATCTTGCAGCATTAGAAGAGAGTAGACTGGTATCTCACATATAGTCTTATTATTGTAGCAATTTATTAAGTAACCACGCCCAGAGATTCTTCCTTGACTCCCTGCGAGAAAGCAATCCCGAAGCCAACATTCATTTCAATTTAAAGTCACAATTATAGTTATAGAAGGTCAAGGTACAACTCCAAGTCGTCCTGTTACCGTGGACACGGCTATTCGAATAGATGAATTCATCCTTGCAGGGGTGCACCGCATTTCCAACACGCTTGATCACCTCCGTCCAGACACACTTTTCTAGGTAATGCCCGACCACAAGATCCAAAACGTCATTGCCCCACCTAGACTCAACGAAGAGGTCAGCCCGCCAGTCTAAATCCTAAGCGCGCAGGTTCGTGGGCCCACTTGCCCTTGCACTCCTGCACAATGCGTAGGCGGACGGAAGGAGACCTAGTACACTCAGTTCGGGAGCTGTACATTCCAGCCCAATCCGGCGCGCGCTGCTCCAATGCTGACGACCAAAGAGCTTCGGCTGATACAACAACGCTGAGTACCCATAACTTCTCCCATGTGAAGGTTTGCTACGTAAAAGGTCAAACGACCAACTCAGATCAAATACCCAACCCATTAGCATTTTATTAATGCGGGGCAAGCGCGACCCATAAAGTGCGGTCCCGTCGCCCCGTCTCGAGGATGTGTGGCAAAGGCCTCTCTCACCAGTCCATGCCTCATCATCAGCAACCGTGGGTACCCCTCAGGGCCGACCCATCACCAACAAGTTTCTGTAACCAGGTCATAGTAACTGTGTGACAGCCCAAGTGCTGTCCCTACCTGACTTGGCATGTTACCGTATGTATGAACCTTGTGCCATGAGCTATGTGATGATGTGCACCTTGTCCCATGTGTTTGATTTGTATTCATGCATCATGGCATCCATCATTTCTTCATCATGCCTTCTTTCATAATTGCCATGTTGGGTTCATGTGTCCTTGTGTGATTGTTTGTGACTTGTGTGGTGATATGCTTGTGTTGTGAGGTGGTTTGTGTATGGTTGAGTCCATGTGTGCAAAACCCTCTTCCTTCCCCCTCTCTTCCATCTTTCAACATCACCCCATCTTCCCCTCTCTTCTTTTAACAAATATATGACCAGATTTAAGTTGTTTTAAAAATCTTTTAAAATGTTCATGAGGTGGCCCTGTTGTTCTCATGAATATTGGGAGTGATACTTTTGATAGTTGAATATGTCTGGATTTTGAAAGATATTTAAACAGGGGCTGTTTTATTAATATATTAATAAAATAACTTGTTCATAAAATCAACCTAATATTTTATTTAATATGAGCATATTTTCTTCTTCTCAAAAGTATTTTTGTTTTGTCTAAAACCTGTTTTTTAAATGGCATGGGGATTATTTTGAGGTGGCTGTTTTATTTTAATAAGGGGAGGCCTTCTGTTATTCCCGTGGCTTCGTGTGCGTGTGTGGGCTTCTGGCCCACGAGGCCCAGCGACGGCAGCGCTCGCCTGTCTGGTTCCTCCTTCCTCCGTCAGTACGGCGCGCATCCGCGCTGTCCACGTCAAAAGGTGGCGCGATTTGACGGCCTCCAGTGCGCCTCCATGGCTATAAGGAGCGCCTAGCCCCAGCCTCGACTCCCCTCTTCCTCTTCCTCCTCCTTCCTCCCTCGTGCCGCCTCTCCTTCCCCTTATTCTTCCTTCTTCTTCTTCCCTGTAGAGAAGGTTCAGAGAGAGCTTGTTGCGGGTGCAGAGAGCAAGCAGCAGAGGGCGTCGTCGCCGGCGCTTCCCCGTCGTCGACGTGTCCCCGTCGCCATGTCCCAGGCGCTAGGGGCGCGGCAGCATCACTGGAGCGTCTTCCCCGTCGTCATCTTGTTCCCGGCGCTGCGCTCCGACCCGACGCGGCTTCTTCTTCCCCTGTGCGCGTCTTCTTCCCCTTCCTCGACTCCGGTGAGTCCCCGTGTCCCCCTAGGTGAGCATGCTCCTCCTCGGCGCCTTCTTCTCCCTTTCTTTCGCCCATTGTCGCAAATCCGTTAGGCCGACAATCTGAGCTCTGCCTCGAGCTCGTGCTCATGCCCCCTGTGGCACTTGAGTGTGGACTCCGTGTCCTTTTGGTAGGATGTCAAGTGCCTGATCCATCCCCATTCTTAGATCCGTAGTCCATCGCGTATATGCGTAGTGTGTGTCATGCCAAGCTGTGCGTCTTGCTGCTCTCGGGTTGTGCCGTCAGTTTCATCAGGTTCAGTACGCGGGGTTAGTTCAGTTGGGATAAGACCCCCTTACTAGTAGCAACCGCGCACGTAGCGTAGTGGCAAGCGAGCACGGGCACGACCGCGAGGTCAGGGGTTCGATCCCCAGCACCGCCGCGGGTTTCTTTTTTTTCATTGGCGCGCGGCGCTGTGTGGTGTGCGGATCCGATGCGTCGGCCGGATCCCGTGAGTGTGCGTGTGTGCTGTTGTGTGTGTGTGTGTGGCTGGGATCTGGTGTGGCTACACCAGATCCGGGTGTGGCTGTGTAGGTTGTTTAGTGTGTGTGTTTTGCACTTGTATGTGTGTGTGTGCCTAGAGTGTTGTGCATGTGTGTGAATGTATGTTTGTGTGTGTATGCACCCATGTGCATATACACCCATGCATGTGTATGTATATAATGTATGCATGTGTGTGCTTGTGAGTGCGTGTGTGGGTCATATGTGTGTATGTGCCCTTGTACATACCCACATATGAGCGTAGTGGGTGAGTGCAAGCATAGTGTGGTGCTATGTGTGTGTATGTGTGTGTTACACACACACATACATGTGTAGGTGTGCTAGAGAGTTTGTGTGTGTGTTGGGTGTGTGGTGCACCTTGTATGTGAGTGCTTGTGCATGTGTGTATGTACATGTGAATGCACCTACATGTGCATGTGCACATGTGGATATGTTGCTTGGTGTGTGTGTGGTGAGTTTACATATGTTTGTGGATGGGTGTGAGCTTAAGTGTAGAGATGCATGTGTAGGTTCCCTTTTATGGGCATATGATCATTTTACCTCTCCTAGGTTGCTTACCTTCTTGTTCTTGATGCTATGCCATGTATCATATCCCTAGCATGCTAAATAACCTATCTCAACATGTATCTATGGAGCACATAGCATTTTGTGTCATTTACATCAAGTTTAGGGAGTGGCATAAGTCATCATGGCCTAGGGTGGTCAAATTTCGACCCCCCCCCCTTTGCTCCCTTTTGCTCCATGCAAGCACATAGGTATGAGTATTGATTTTGGGGTAGAATCCACCCATGAATGTATCTGTGAAGTCAGATTTGACTTTGGGGCAACTT
This sequence comes from Hordeum marinum, assembly GCA_022496015.1. Lineage (NCBI taxonomy): Eukaryota > Viridiplantae > Streptophyta > Magnoliopsida > Poales > Poaceae > Hordeum > Hordeum marinum. Next base: position 184,154,972 of record CM039676.1, read on the forward strand.
GACAAAACTGCATTTTTATGTTGTGATGCCCTTTTGTCTTTTTCATATGAATTAATCTATGCATGCTTTCAAGATCTTGCCAACATGAATTTGTTAGTCATAGTTTTTGGGAATGTCCCAGTATTTTTGTTATTCATGTCAAGTCACTAGATAAGTGGGAACCATGCTGTTTAGTTGGCTACTTTCTGTTTCTGCCAATCTGCTCTATAAATGGCTAAGTCTGGTGAATCTGTTGTTATTGTTTTGCCATGTAGAGTGGGGGTGTAGCAAGTGCTGTGGTGGGTTTTTGATCATGCTCAGTGTTAATTAATTGTAGTGTATGTTGCCATCTACCATCCTGTTAATTTTCATGCGTGTGGACTCTGGCTTTCTTCGGGTTTTCTCGAGGTGTTGGAATTCCTTTGGAATTGCCTATGATGGTCGCGAGATCCGCGTTCGAGGCTATTCCCATGGAGTGTGGTTATTTGTGATGGACTAGTTGGAGCACCCCCTGCAGGGATAAATCTTTCGGAAAGCCGTGCCCGCGGTTATGTGGCAACTTGGATATTTGTTTAACACCCGGTTATAGAAAACTTGAAGTAAACTCTAATTAAAACACACCAACTATGTGAGTAACCGTGACCGTCTCTGCTCGTGAACATGAATCGAGAGAGAACACGGTGGGGTTATGATTATGTTAGACTCGATCGTTCTTCGTAGGCTACTCATATTTATTTTCATGTTACGTAAGCTAGCCACCATAAAAATGCTTAGTGCTGCTGCAAACCAAACATCACCCTTCCTTCCTAAAGCTTAAATAGTCTTGGTACCCGGGCACTTGATAGCTGAGTCCTCTGTGGCTCACAGTTTACTACAATAATCTAGGTGCAGGTTCAGATGGGTTCGTGCAGGATTATCTTACTCAGCTCCAGTGGGAGTATGATGAGGAGAGAGGCAGGATGTACGTGACGTATCCGGATGAGTAGAGGACCTGGTCGTGATCTTTGGGACAGCTTGATAGTATCATTTGCAACTTCTTTTATCGTTTGATTTCGTCCGTAGTCAGACCATGTGTTCAACTTGATGCTATGATTTGGGTGCCATTGTAATTTAGCATGTGGCGAGTGTAAGCCAACTTGTATACTCGTCTCATTCAGTATTGTATGTTGTGATGATACTATTCTTGCTAACGGCAAGATGCGCCTCTATCCTTTGCAAGGCCCTCGTGCCTTAAACGGATAGGCATGCATCTTGGGCGTGACAAGTTGGTATTTAGAGCCATACGACCATAGGAGCCTTTGCTTGTTCGAACTTGGCCGAGTTGTGTCTAGTAAAACTATTTTGAGTCTATTTATATTGAAGAGTAGGATTCTTTTTACTCCTCTTCTATGCTCTGGTGAGGTTTTCGACTTAGGAATTTTAATTCTACTCCTCTTCTCGCTCACAAAAAAATTTAGGATCACGCGGGTATTTTGGAATCTATATGATGGCGATGTGATAGGGTTCTGTCTTGGTGCCTCCTGTCTGACTTGATTTCTTCCGGGGAGTTGAGCTCCGAGGAATGTTGGCACATCGTTATCATTCAGCTTCCTTGATATCTCAGGACGGAGAATGTTCGAAATTGCTTCAATACTTATCGTGGTGAGATAAGGTCGGAGTCACCCGGTACTGGGGAGGCGTCCGGGGTACCACCATGCTTTAGTATCGTTGTGAGTTCGAGGATTCGAGATTAGACGAGTTTGCGAAACGTCTTGAATTATGGTGTGGAAGGTTGCGGATGCAGTCGCAGCTGATTGCCTAGGGCAGGTTCCTGATTCCGCAACCCGAATCGCATAAACAAGAAACTTTTCGGAAGTTCATAGGTGGGAAATATTGTAGTCATCTAGGATCATCTTCTCCAGATGTATTGGGCATGTACATTTGTTCCGAGCGCTTAGCTCAATACTTGTTGTGTTATTGCAAGTAGCTTATTGTGTCTAATGATATTATCATGATCCGAAGAAGCATTCTTACTAATTTTTCAGTAGGAAGGCTATGTGTGTTGTTCAATTCTTTCAAGCATTTGATTCAGCTTATGTTTCATCTTATCAATGAGGCTAATGCGTTTTGTCCATCTTCAGGATGGCTCCACCAACTCGCAGCAATCCGGGTCGTGGTGAGGAGCAGACTGATGTTCCACCACCACCCCCACCACCGCCTCCTCCGCCTCCTCCTCCAGAAGCTTGGCAAGTTGTGATGGCCGCGACCAATGCGAACACTCAGATGTTGCTCAGGCTGTTGCAAGAAAGGGAGCAGGGTCAGCAGGGTTTTCAAGGAAATTTTCAGAATCAGCTTCAGTTTGCGACACTCAATCAGTTCCTTGCCAACCAGCCCAAGACTTTCACCAGTTGTGAGCATCCTCTAGATGCTGATGATTGGCTTCGTGATATGAGTAAGCATTTTGAGTGCAGCAATGTCAAGCCAGAGGACTTTGTCAAGTTTGCATCGTTCCAGCTGAAGGGTCAGGCAGCTGATTGGTGGCAACATTACAAAGATTCCAGGGGCGATCGTGTTGTTACTTGGGACGATTTCCGTCGTGACTTCAGGGCTCATTACATTCCGACAAGTTTTGTCGAGGAGATGTGTGGGAAGTTCAGGCACCTGAAGCAGGGAACCAAGTCAGTCTACCAGTACAACATTGAGTTCCAGAATCTAGCTTGTTATGCCAAGCAAGATGTTCCAGATGATAAGCCTATGATTTATTAGTTCAGAGGTGGTCTCAAGGATGAGCTTCTGCCAGGCCTTGTCCTTCAAGAGCCTCGTGAGTATGATCAGTTCTACAACATGGCTTTGAAGATTGAAGCAGCTCAGCTCAAGTTGGAGAACTCCAAGAAGCGTTCAAGGGATTCATTTTCTTCTTCTTCCGGCTCTCAGAGTGTTCCCAAGCAGCAGAAGTATTGGGCGCCAAATCCTCTTCCATTTTGTCCTCAGCAGCAGCAGAAGCAGTTTGGTGGTCGTGGTTCTTCCCACCCACTCAACCCAGGTTTCCAGCAGAAGAATCCGGAGTCCAAGGCTGTTCTTGTTCCTCCTCTAGGCAATGTTCGTCCACTCTCTGAGGTGACTTGTCACAAGTGTGGCCAGAAGGGTCACTATGCTAACAAGTGCAACCAGCGGCGTCTTCCGCCTCCTCCTCCTGTCAAGCCTCCAGGCAATGCTATGGTGAAGCATAATCCCAAGACTGCAAGAGTGAATATGGTGAATGCAGCAGAAGCAGATGATTCTTCTCAAGTGATCATGGGTAATCTCTCAGTTAATTCTATTCCTGCAAAAGTTTTATTTGATTCTGGTGCATCGTATTCATTCATGTCTAGACATTTTCACCCAACCCAATCTCAATCTTCAGCAATATCGTTGGGTGGAAATGCTTGAAGACTTCAATCCAAGCATTGAGTATACTCCGGGGAAAGCAAATGTCATTGCAGACGCGCTCAGCCGTAAGGCGTACTGCAATAGTCTTATCCTGAAGCCTCTTCAGCCCGAGCTTTGTGAAGCCTTCCGCAAGCTCAACCTTCAGATGATCCCGCAAGGATTTCTTGCCAATCTTCAAGTCTCTCCGACTCTGGAAGATCATGTTCGCCAAGCGCAGCTGCTAGATGCTATGGTGAAGAAAGTGAAGAAAGGTGTGGCCAAGAGCATTCCGAAGTATAAGTGCTTTCGTGTCAATGACAAAGATACCTTGTTCTTTGAGGACCGTCTTGTTGTTCCAAAATGCGATCTCAGAAAGGTTATCATGGACGAAGCACACAATTCTCTTCTATCCATTCATCCAGGCAGTTCCAAGATGTTTTAGGACCTCAAGCAGACCTTCTAGTGGACTCGCATGAAACATGAAATTGCTCAGTTCGTGAACGAGTGTGATGTTTGTCGCAGAGTGAAGGCGGAGCATCAACGTCCAGCAGGTCTTCTTCAGCCTTTGCCTATCCCAGAGAGGAAATTCGATTACGTGGAGATGGATTTCATAACTGGGTTCCCTAAGTCCAAGAGAGGCAACGATGACATCTTTGTGGTTATCGACAAGTTGTCAAAAGTTGCTCATTTCCTGCCAGTCAAAGAATCTATCTCGGCAGCTCAGCTTGCAGAGTTGTATACGTCAAGGATAGTCTCCTTGCATGGTATTCCTCAGCTCATCTCTTCTGACCGTGGAAGCCTCTTCACTTCCAAGTTTTGGGAGTCCTTCCAGACTGCTATGGGCACTAAGATCCGTTTCAGCACGGCATTCCATCCGCAGACAAGTGGTCCAGTTGAGAGGGTCAATCAGATTCTTGAAGATATGCTCAGAGCCTGTGTGATATTGTTCGACATGAAGTGGGAAGGCTGCCTTCCATATGCTGAATTCTCATACAACAATAGCTTCCAAGCTAGTTCAGGCAAGGCCCCGTTCGAGATTCTCTATGGCAGAAAGTGTCGTACCCCGCTTAACTGGTCTGAAACCGGTGAGCGTTAGATATTGGGCAATGACATGATCACTGAAGCAGAAGAAATGTGCCATGTCATTCGTGAGAACCTCAAAGCAGCTCAGTCCCGTCAGAAGAGCTATTATGATAGCAAACATCGGGATGTTTCCTTCCAAGTGGATGATCTTGTCTATCTAAAAGTTTCTCCAATGAGAGGCACGCAGCGATTTGGAATCAAAGGGAAGTTGGCTCCTCGTTTTGTTGGTCCTTTCAAAGTTGTGGACAAGAGAGGTGGTCTTGCATACCACTTGAGCTTCCTCCAAATTTCGCGAACGTGCACGATGTCTTCCATGTTTCTCAGCTCCGGAAATGCTTCAAGACTCCAGAGCGAACCATTGACCTCCAAGATATCAATCTCCAAGCTGATCTCTCTTATCGTGAGCACCCAGTTGCTATTCTTGAAGAAACTGAGCATAAGACTCGCAACAAGTATATCAAGTTCCTCAAGGTGAAGTGGTCTCATCATTCCGACAAAGAAGCTACTTGGAAACATGAGGACCGGCTCCGTTCCGAATTTCCAGACTTCTTCCGTTCCTAGATCTCGGGTCGAGATCCTCTTGTAGTGTGGGAGAGTTGTGACAGCCCAAGTGTTGTCCCTACCTTATTTGGCATGTTACCATATGTATGAACCTTGTGCCATGAGCTATGTAATGATGTGCACCTTGTCCCATGTGTTTGATTTGCATTCATGCATCATGGCATCCATCATTTCTTCATCATGCCTTCTTTCATAATTGCCATGTTGGGTTCATGTGTCCTTGTGTGATTGTTTGTGACTTGTGTGGTGATATGCTTGTGTTGTGAGGTGGTTTGTGTATGGTTGAGTCCATGTGTGCAAAACCCTCTTCCTTCCCCCTCTCTTCCAGCTTTCAACATCACCCCATCTCCCCCTCTCTTCTTTTAACAAATATATGACCAGATTTAAGTTGTTTTAAAAATCTTTTAAAATGTTCATGAGGTGGCCCTGTTGTTCTCATGAATATTGGAAGTGATACTTTTGATAGTTGAATATGTTTGGATTTTGAAAGCTATTTAAACAAGGGCTGATTTATTAATATATTAATAAAATAACTTGTTCATAAAATCAACCTAATATTTTATTTAATATGAGCATATTTTCTTCTTCTCAAAAGTATTTTTTGGCTAAAACCTTTTTTTAAATGGCATGGGGATTATTTTGAGGTGGCTGTTTTGTTTTAATAAGGGGAGGCCTTCTGTTATTCCTGTGGCTTCGTGTGCGTGTGTGGGCTTCCGGCCCACGAGGCCCAGCGACGGCAGCGCTTGCCTGTCCGGTTCCTCCTTCCTCCGTCAGTACGGTGCGCATCCGCGCTGTCCACGACAAAAGGTGGCGCGATTTGATGGCCTCCAGTGCGCCTCCATGGCTATAAGGAGCGCCTAGCCCTAGCCCCGACTCCCCTCTTCCTCTTCATCCTCCTTCCTCCCTTGCGCCGCCTCTCCGTCCCCTTCTTCTTCCTTCTTCTTCTTCCCTGTAGAGAAGGTTTAGAGAGAGCTTGTTGCGGATGCAGAGAGCAAGCAGCAGAGGGCGTCGTCGGCGGCGCTTCCCCGTCATCGACGTGTCCCCGTCGCCATGTCTAAGGGCCGCGCAAGGTGCCGCGCCCCGTCCCAGGCGCTAGGGGCACGGAAGCATTGCTGGAGCGTCTTCCTCGTCGTCATCTTCTTCCCGGAGCTACGCTCCGACCCGACGCGGCTTCTTCTTCCCCTGCGCGCGTCGTCTTCCCCTTCCTCGACTCCGATGAGTCCTCGTGTCCCCCTAGGTGAGCATGCTCCTCCTCGGCACCTTCTTCTCCCTTTCTTTTGCCCATGGTCGCAAATCCATTAGGCCGACGATCTGAGCTCCGCCTCGAGCTCGTGCTCGTGCCCCTGTGGCACTTGAGCGTCGACTCTGTGTCCTTTTGGTAGGATGTCAAGTGCCCGATCCAACCCCATTCTTAGATCCGTAGTCCATCGCGTATGTGTGTAGTGTGTGTCATGCCAAGCTGCGCGTCTCGCTGCTCTCAGGTTGTGCCGTCAGTTTCGTCAGGTTCAGTACGCGGGGTTAGTTCAGTAGGGCTAAGACCCCCTTACTAATAGCAACCGCGCGCGTAGCGTAGTGGCAAGCGAGCGCGGGCACGACCGCGAGGTCGGGGGTTCGATCCCCAGCACCATCGCGGGGTTCTTTTCACTAGATAAGTGGGAACCATGTTGTTTAGTTGGCTACTTTTTGTTTCTGCCAATCTGCTCTATAAATGGCTAAGTCTGGTGAATCTGTTGTTATTGTTTTGCCATGTAGAGTGGGGTGTAGGAAGTGTTGTGGTAGCTTTTTGATCATGCTTAGTGTTAGTTAATTGTAGTGTATGTTGTCATCTACCATTCTGTTAATTTTCATGCCCTTTGGAGCTTTCTAGCATGCTTAACCATTGATGTTAATTTGCTACTTTATTAACCCAGAATCCATAAAACTGGAATTTTCACTAAGTCCCTAAAAACCTGATTCATCATGCCTACTTGATTGCTCCATGCATATTGATGTGTGCCCCTTTTGCTGATTGCATAGTTGAATGAAATGATGTGGGTGTTGAGTAGATTTTGTCCATATCTTGATTGTGGCTGTAGGATTCTTGTAGCTCCAGTTGTGAGCTGTTCAAATTGCTATGTTGCTGTTTTGTGGCAGATTGGGCGCTATCTTGTTTTGTGGCAGCTGGTATGATTGTGGGTATAATAGCAGTTCATCAAAAACAGGCTATGCATGAGAATAGGAGCTAGATAATACAGTAGCAAAAATCTAATGCAAGAATAAGAGGGAAAGGAATAGACGATATTGGAATGCTCAAGGGGGTTGTTTGCCTTGCTGCTCTGCGACAAAAGGCTGATCGTTAGGCGCGTAGTCGTACCCGACAACAGCATCAATCTCGGGGTCTACCACTAAGAAGAAGGGAAGAAACAATAAATATAAAGCACAGATTCAATCACAATGCAAGACATGACAATATGCAGGGCTAGGCATGCACTAACGCGGTATTATACGTCACAGACGGGTCGGAAGAATATGTGATGATATTTCCCGGGTCTCGAGCTACTAGCGGACACATGAAATCGATGGAAAAATTTCATGTTTGCTATGTTAGGATCACATCACGGACTAAAAAACAACGTATTCGAATTCATGTTCATGTATAAATTATTTTCATTAGAGTTACAGTTTAAAAGATATGATTTTCTAAAGTTTTATTAATTTTTGGAATTTCTTTTATTTATAAATTCGAATTATCCAAAATAGTAGAATTACTTTTTATACCCAGAGCCATCCAACCACAGTCAATGACATGTAGGACCAGGGGCTGAATCAGCAGCCAAGTCAGCAGATCTTATCCAAAGGAATAGTAACTGGGACCCCACCTGTCATAATCTGTTAAGTTAACAAAGGGGTTCAATTAAACTAAATAAAGTGGGTATCATGTGTCTGTGTCTAGTTAGTTAAATTAATTAAGTTTATTTATAAAAACCCTTTAATTAAGCTAATTAGGCGGTGGGGGCCTGCATGTCAGTGGCACTGTGATGCCACGTTGGCGCGTTGACTGGTCAAACCAGTCAACCGGGCCCGTGGGGCCCGCTGGCAGCGACCCAGGGGGTGTTCCCAGGCCAGCCAGGTCAGCGGTGGCGGCGACTCGCCGCCGGCGACCACATTCCATGGCGGATGCACGGGAGTGGCTCGGGAATTGCCATCCGTTGGCCGTTTCGAGCGCGGTTTGGTTCTATGGGTTCCTGGTGATGAGTCGTAGCGATCGGTGGGGATAGCAGGGCCGGAGGTGGCCGGAATCGAGCAGCAGCTCCTCAATGGCGGTGGCGGCACGCGTCGGGCATGGTCGGGTTTGGCGCACAGGGCGTCTCCGGACCCGGCGTTTGGCTCGTTCGTCCTCGGGTGAGCTTGCGCGTCGAACGGCGGTGGTGACGGGGGCTGTAGCGGCCGGAGCTGGCCGGACCAAGCACGACCGGCAGCAGTGGCGTTCGGACGAGCTCGAGCTCATCGACGCATGGCATGGCAGGAGACACACAGGGCATGTATGGGCTCCTGGGGAACACAGGAGTACGCAAGCGAGCTCGGACGCGGGCTGCAGCTACGGTGGCTACAGCGGCGAGCGGGCCCGACGGCAACCGGAGCTGTCGAGCTCGGGCGGAATGCTACGGCCACGGGCGACGCTAGAGAGAGGGAGGGATCGGATGTGTTGCTCATAGGGAGCCGTAGGGAGGTGGCAGCGGGCTCGGGGTAGCTCGGAGACGACGGCGAGGTGGCGGCGATCTCCGGCGACCGAAGGGGGAAGAAGATGGCGCGGGGACGATGCAGGGGCCCTTGGCTTCGGGCCGTTGTCGTAGGCAACATAACGGACGGCGGCGAAGCTCTACGACATGTCGGCGCTGCACGGGGACGATGGAGAGCACGGGATCGACGGTGGCGGCGATGGGAGCTTTCGGGCGAGGAGGAAAGAGGGCGAGGGAGAGGCGATGGGAGAGAGCAGAGCGGCTAGGCTTCACGGGGGGGGGGGGGGGGGGCAGGTGAGGTGCCTCGGTGGCGGCCTTATCGTCCCCACCGACGGCGGCGAGCGGGTGCAGCGGCGACGGCTCCCTGTAGCGGCCGGGCGGTCGCTACAGGAGGAGGAATACGACGCGCGGGGGGTGGGTTGGCTGGCCAGTTGGCCCGGCCCGGCTGAGCCGAGGCCCAGGGGGAGGGGGCACTGTTTCCTTCTTTTTCCTTTTTAGTTTCATTTCTTTTTTTGTTATTTGTAATTTCTGTTTTAATTATTTTCTGCAATAATCCTCTACTGAAAAATAGGTGACTTGATCCAAATAATTTATTTCAATATTCTGCAATACCTCACCAATTTTGAGGAATTTTCAAATTTGTTTGCATTTTTCATTTGAATTTAATAGCAATTTAAATTGCCTTAAGCTGCTGTTATTGCTGGTGGGGGTCCACATCAAAGTTTTTGTGATGTTGTTTTACTCAACAAAAATTGACCTATGATTTACCACAAGTGTGCAACATTTTATTCTTGCAGTTTGCAAAATTTATTTTATCACATAAAAATTGCATGGGCTTTTGAAGTGGAATTTGAATTGAGCTTTTATTCAAGAGTGATCACACAGGGACTAGCAAAAGCATTAGCATAATCCTGGCCATGACTGTAGATTAATTACAATGATCACTGTAGTAGAAATCCAGGGTGTTACACTAGTCGAGATTAACTGACAAGAGTTCGGTATGTCACCTAGCAGAGCAGCAGTAGCATACATGCAAATTTAACTCAAACTTGCGGTGGCTGAAGAGCCGATCAAGAGGGTGTGTAAGCTAAACCCGATGGGCTGGAAGCCCTCAAATGACCTTGTTGACGGAGTCAACTTTTGGGTATACAACCCGCCTTACGGTGGATGAAGAGCCGATCAAGAGGGTGTGTAAGCTAAACCCGACGGGTTGGAAGCGCCCAAATGACCTTGTTGATGGAGTCAACTTTTGGGTATACAACCCACCTTACGGTGGCTGAAGAGCCGATCAAGAGGGTGTGTAGGCTAAACCCGATGGGTTGGAAGCCCCCAAATGACCTTATTGACGGAGTCAACTTTTGCACCATCTTGTATGCCGCCATCTTGTAAGCCGCCCTCTTGTGGGCCGCCAACTTGTAAGCCGCCGTCTTGTAGGCCGCCATACGATGTCATTTGTTTTGTCTAAAGAGCCAATCAAGAGGGTGTTTAAGCTAAACCCGGTGGGTTGGAAGCCCCCAAATGACCATGTGGAAGTATCCACCTTTGCACAATCTGAAATGCATAAACGGCAGAGGCCCTGTCTCGTAGGGATGCCAACTTTATTAGATAAAATATAAGGTATATACAATGATGGATGTATGTACATTGATGGGAGTCGATGACTCAAGTATAGTAAGGCCACAGATGAGCAATATTTCGCGTCTTGTGGGTTTCCTGTCCAGAGGTACGTGACTCGTCTCGTACATCAACGAGGTAGTATGACCCATTGTTGAGATTCCTGCTGACCATGAAAGGTCCTTCTGAAGGGGGAGATAACTTGTGCATATCCGTCAGATATTGAGTCAAACATAGCACCAAGTCGCCTTCTTGAAACGCCCGGGTCTTAACTCTACGACTATGATAGTGGCGCAAATCTTCTTGATAAATCGTCGATTGTGCTGCTGCAAGATCACGCTCTTCATCCAAAGCATCTAACGCATCCTAGCATGTCATCTCGTTTTCCGTTTCAACGTAAGTCACCATCCTGGGTGAGTCATGGCGGATATCACTTGGTAAAATGGCTTCCATGCCGTAAACCATGAAGAAAGGTGTATAGCCTGTCGACCTGTTGGGGGTAGTTCTGATGCTCCAGAGAACTGATGGTAACTCCTCGACCGAGCAACCCGGCGTCCGTTGCAAAGGAACCATAAGACGAGGCTTAATACCCCTCAAGATCTCCTGGTTAGCACGCTCCACCTAACCATTGGACTGTAGATGAGCGACAACAGAGACGTCAAGCCGGATGTGCTCACTTTCATAGAATGCCTTCATATCCCCTTAAGACAGATTTCTTCTGTTGTCTGTGATGATACTATGAGGGTAACCAAAGCTATAGATAACCTTTTTGACAAACTGAACCACCGTGGCCGCATCACGCTTGCTAACTGGCTCAGCTTCCACCCACTTAGTAAACTTATCCACTGCCACCAAGAGGTGGGTCTTATTGTCTTTAGATCTCTTGAAAGGCTCGGCCATATCAAGCCCCCAAACCGCAAATGGCCAGGTGATTGCAATCATCCGTAATTCTTGAGTCGGCAGGTGAGCCCGCCATCCAAATTTCTGACATCCATCGCACTTGGTGACCAAGTCCTCAACGTCCTTAAGAGCCATCAACCAGAAGAATCCATGTCGGAAAGCCTTGGCCACCAAAGATTTTGAGCCGGCGTGATGACCACAGTCGTCGACATGTATTTCATTTAAGATTTCACTGTCCTCTTCAGGAGAGACACATCGCTGAAAAACGCTGGTGACGCTGCACTTGTGTATCTCGCCGTTAACGATAGTCATAGATTTAGACCACCGCACGATTAGTATCGCCAGAGTTTCGTCCTCAGGCAACTCACCGCGAGTTAGATACGCCAGATAAGGCAATGTCCAATCAGGGATAGCATGTAGAGTCGCCACTAGCTGGCCCTCCGAGTCAGGTATAGCCAGATCTTCCTCCGAAGGCAACTTGACAGACGGGTGATATAACATGCCCAAGAAGACATTAGGAGGCACCGGATTACGCTAAGAGACCACCCTTGACAACACATCAGTCGCCTCATTCATGTGACGGTCAATATGATCCACCTGATAACCCTTGAAGTGGCCAGCGATGATGTCCATCGCCTAACGGTAAGCCGCCATCCGTGGGTCCTCGGAATCCCACGTGCCTGAAACTTGATGAGCTACTAGGTCTGAGTCGCCAAGACATCTAACCCGACTCAGGTTCATCTCCTTGGCCATACGGAGGTCGTGAAGGAAGGCTTCATATTTAGCTGCACTGTTAGTACAAGGAAACATTAACCTTAGCACATAACAAAACTTGTCACATCTGGGGGAAGTTAGGACAACACGAGCCCCTGACCCTTCCAATTATCTAGATCCATCAAAGTGAATCATCCAATATGTGTTGTCTGGCTTCTCCTTGGGCGACTCACACTCTATCCAGTCGTTCATGAAGTCCACCAAGGCCTGAGACTTGACAGCCGGGCGAGGCACATACTTCAAATTAGGAGCCCCAAGCTCTAGTGACAACTTAGCGATCCTACCGGTGGCCTCCCTGTTTTGACTTATATCTCCCAACGGGGCAAAGTTGACCATAGTGATTTGGTGTCCAAGGAAGTACTGCTTCTACTTGCGGTTCGCCATGAACACCCCATATATCAATTTCTTCCAATGAGGGTACCTTTTCTTGGATTCTATCAAGACTTCACTGACGTAGTACACCGGTCTCTGAACCGGGTATTCCTTCCCTGCTTCCTCACGCTCCACAATGATCGTGACGTTGACTTTATTGTTGTTAGCCGCTACATATAGGAGCAAAGGCTCCTTCTCAGCCGGAGCAGCCAAGATCGGCGACTCGGCCAACTGTTTTTTGAGCGCTTCAAGCACCTCATCCTCAACTTTACTCTAGACAAAGCCATCCGTCTTTTTCATCATCTGGTATAGGGGAATAGCCTTCTCGCCTAGGCGGCTGATGAAGCGGCTTAAAGCAGCGATACGACCCGCCAAGCGCTACACATCATTGACGCTCGCCGACTTAGACAATGACGTGATGGCCTTTATTTCATCCGAGTTTGCTTCAATACCTCGCTCTGAAACCAAGAAACCCAAGAGCTTGCCTGCAGGAACTCCAAAGACGCACTTGGCCCGGTTAAGCATCATCTAGTAGACCCATAAGTTGTCAAACGTTTCCCTCAGGTCCTCAAGCAGAGTATCTTTGTTCCTTGAGTTCACCACAATATCATCCACATACGCATGGACATTGCACCCAATCTGGCCGTGAAGGAAATTCAACACACAACGTTGATAGGTCGCCTACACACTCTTGAGCCCGAAAGGCATAGATACATAGCAGAAAGCCCCAAAAAGTGTTATAGATGATGTCTTCTCTTGGTCCTTAACTGCCATCTTGATCTGATGATAACCTGAATAGGCATCCCGGAAGCATAAACTCTCACAACCCATCATGGCGTCAATAATCTGGTCGATACGAGGGAGAGCAAACGGGTCAACTGGATAGGCCTTATTAAGATCTGTGTAATCCACACACATACGCCACGTACCGTTCTTCTTAATCACAAGCATGGGATTTGCCAACCACTCTGGGTGAAACACTTCCACGATGAACCTTGCTGCCAAGAGCCAGGACACCTCTTCTCCAATTGCCTTACGCCACTCTTCGTTGAAACGGTGGAGGAACTGCTTAATCGGTTTAAACTTATGATCCACATTAAGGTGGTGCTCAACGAATTCTCTCGGTACACCCGGCATGTCAGACGGTTTCCATGCAAAGACGTCCCGCTTCTCACGGATGAATTTGATGAGCACGCTTTCCTATGCGGGGTCCATGTTAGCCCCAATAGTGAACTGCTTTGACAAGTCACCTGGAGCGAAATCCACCAGCTTAGTGTCATCCGCCGCAAACTTCAAGGGCGACTTAGACTTTCTACTGGGCTTCTTCAGTGGGGTCATATCCGTCGGGTCGACATTGTCCTTGTAAAGCTTGAGCTCTGCCTCTGCACAACTGGATTCCGCATAAGCCGCGTCACCTTACTCACACTCAAGGGTCAACATCCGATCACCGTGCACTGTAATCATTCCTTTGAGAGTCGGCATCTTGAGTTGTAAGTAAAGATAACAAGGTTTGGCCATAAACTTGGCAAAAGTCGTCCGGCCAAACAAGGCGTGATATTGGCTACTAATTTTCACCACCTCAAACCATAAGGTCTCCACCCTGTAATTGTACTCATCTCCAAACGCCACCTCGAGGGAAATCTTACCTACTGGGTAGGCCGACGACTAAAGAGATTTGTTAGTTAACTCCATCCGCTGGGAGGTGTCATAGTACAAGATGTTGATGTTGCTGCCACCATTTATTGGTACCTTTGCAAATTTATAGCCTCCAACCTGAGGTGCCACCACCAGCGCCAAGTTCCCTCGGTTCTCAACCAGTGGCAGGTCATCTTCCCTACTCCATGAGATACGATATCCGGACCACTTCAAATACCACGGGAGAGCCGACACTGTCGCGTTAACCGCCCTCTTGTGTAGCTTTTGATCCCATTTGTCCAGACTTGTAGTGAACACATGATACAGGCCTCCGCGGAGCTGCTTCGGGTTACTCTGGTATCCTGATTGGCTATTTTGCTGCTGACCACCGTTGTCGGACAACTGATGGTGACCACCCTGATTGCCTTGACCCTGATAACCGGACCCTGAGCCGCCTCCGCCAAAGGCGGCTCCGGTGCCCCCGGGCCTAAGCTGCCTAACGGCTCGTTACCGTTATTACGATACCGATGAAGGTTGTAGTCCCAAAACTACCGCATAATGTTGCAATCCCTCCACGTGTGTCCCTGAGCCACCTCCGCCAAAGGTGGCTCCAGAGCCGCCCAGGCCTAAGCTGCCTAACGGCTTGTTACCGTTATTACGATACTGATGAAGGTTGTAGTCCCAGAACTGCCGCATAATGTTGCAATCCCTCCACGTGTGTCCCGCCGGTTTATCAGGTCGGCTGTGCTCTGGGCAAGGTTTGTTGAGCATTTCCTCTAGGTTGAAAGGCAGTTTAAAGTTACCATTGCCCTTGTTAAAAGGCGGCTTGAAGTTACCATTGCCCTTGGCATGATTATTCCCAGTGCTGGCATTTGCTACCAGCTCTGACCCGCCATCCGGGTTCTTTCTCTTGCCTTGGTTATTATTCCCAGCTCCGTTCTGCTGTTGACTCTTGCCATTGTTATTCTTCTTGCCTTGGGTCGACCTCTCGTCATGACAGCTCGGATCTTTAGTGGGATCTGAATTGACATACTTCGTGAGAGCCTTCATGAGATCCCCCATGTCCTCACATGAACGTTTCAGCCGCCCGAGCTTCTGTTTGAGGGGTAAAAAGTGACAGTTTTTCTCCAAGATTAAGACCACTTGAGATGCCATGATGTTTTCGGATGAGTGGATAACCGTCGAAACCCGCCGTACCCAGTGATGGGCCGACTCACCTTCCTGCTATACACAGTGGTCAAGATCCACAATCGTCATAGGTTGCTTGCTTGTTCTTTTGAAATTCTTGATAAAGCGGGCCTTCAAGTCGGCCCAACACGTAATGGTATTAGGAGGCAAACCCTTCAACCAAGTGCGTGGCGGTCCTTCCAGCATCATGATAATATACTTAGCACAAACTACCTCGCTGAAATCCAACATCTCCATGGCGAGCTCATAACTCTCAATCCAAGCCTCAGGGGTAAAATCGGCCGTATAATTAGGCACCTTACGCAGCCACTTAAAGTTCTTGGGCAAACGCTCGTTCCATAGAGCCGCCGTCAGGCAAGGCACACCCAATCCCCTAGATGAAAATGCCCCTACTGAGGCGGAAGGGGTCATCGGGGCTGGCTCAGGGTTCGCCGGGTAATCTGTCACTAGCGTTGACCCTTGCTGGGCCCGCCGCCTGTCCATGATCTCCTAAGCACCGGCCCACAGCAAGTCATCATTAGGTGGGTTACGTCGTTGTCTGCTGCTGGACACCGTCGGCGACTCTAAGCGTTGGCTGTAGCTACGACTAGGGATGGGCGTGGAGTGCAACCGCCCCGACTATAGGTGTATCTTTCCTACTGAGCCACTGTTGTCTGCAACAAGTTAATGGTGTTTTGAGCCTCCTCAGCGAATGGCATCCCTTCAACGAAGGGGAGTGCATCGAGCCTGGCAGCCGCTGCCACCATGTTCTCCACCGGGTTAGGATAATGGTCGGGTGGCGACACAAGGTGCCACGGCGGGGTCCAATCTCTCCGGGGTGGGTCTTGCTTCTACGGCGCCTCAACAACTCAGGTTACAATCGGTGGCGTGCTCGGTCCCGCTCCGGGAGTATTGAAGAGGTTTCGAGGCTGAATAAGGAGGCCGACTTGATCCCTTCTCCGGAGGACCGCCTCCAAAGCACGCTAGTCTAAGCTGAAATAGAGGGCCTCGGCCCTCAGACGTTCCAACTCAGCGTTCATCTGGATCTGCAACGCGTTGATATCCTCATGGGCCTGAGCCATCAGTCCCTTTATTCAGGTAATTTCCGCATTGCATTCCGCCTAATTCCCAGTGGGTACTTCAGTGGCCATCAGGGCCATTAACTCATCCATTAGCTCCAGGAAGACCTGGGCGGCGGCTTAGGAGGCCCTGCCTTGGGCGTGGCGGCTCCCGCTGCTGCCTCGGATGTCATGCTATTAAAAACCGGCACCGAACCTGCCATGAATACGGCGGCTTGACTCGGTGGGTCATAAAACTTCAAAATACTATCACCATCGGCATAGCCCCCGAGCTCGCCATCATGAAGCTGGTAGATCAACTCTGCATCTCCGCTGGAGGATCCTTCATCTGAAAAGGCCAAAGTTTCCCCTCCCGATAGGGAGCCTTCCCTGCCTTGCGTGAAGCCGATGAAAATGCTTCTTCGCCCGGGTTGAACACGAGCGGGTTGCGTGCGCCGGGCCGGCTCGACGATGTTGGTGCAGACATCCGGCTTCGGCGTAGATCCACCGATCTTGCCAATGAACATGTGCATCTTGCTGAAGGGAACCCAATACCCATACTAGATTGAGTCGGCCTCCGGTCCCCATCCTGCATCGTCGATGTAGAGCTTGCCGCGGCGACTCTTCGTCATCAAGCCGACAGCATATCCTTCCATCCCTAGGAGAGAGCCCTTTGAGAACTCAACACCACTGCACGCTAGCCCCATGGTGGGCGCCAACTGTCATGGTTTTATCATGGCAGATGCTCGAAGACTTAGGTTCGAGGCCATCGCTAAGGCGGTGGACTCAAAGGGGTTGATCGGGACAAAAGACATGGGTTTACCTAGGTTCGGTCCCACGAGATGAGGTAAAATCCTACGTCCTGCTTTGTGCTGTATTGATTGGAGCATCGATTACAGGGGAGTGTATTTGCTTGACCTAGCTCTCGATTGATAGGTTTTTTTTCTCTAAGCCGCCCTAGGGTCTCGCCCTTATATAGGAGGTCGAGGCCCTGGGTTACACGAGTCTCAAACCGACTCATACAATGTACACAATCCTGTCTCTAAGCCGCCTTGACTCCTTGGGCAAGCCGCCTCCGGGTGGCTTAACCACTCGGGTCTTACACTATCTTCTATCTCTGGGCCTTCGTCTTGGCCCATCTGTCAAGCCGCCACGCGGCCTGGCCTTCATCTTCTGGCCCACTTCTAGGATCTTAATTATGAGCCACTAGGTATGACCTGGCCCCTCTTGGGAGGGTCATACCATGGGGTTATATCCCCAACATAAACCATCTAAGAAAAAGGATGATGAAGAATTTGAACGCTTTGCTAAAATGATTAGGCCAGTCTTTTTGCATACCCGTTTAACTATACGTTAAGGATGCCTCCATGCTAAATACATGAAAGACACCATCACTATTAAAAGAAAGATACCTTAAGTTGAAATATCCATCATGCTTGATAATTATTCTTTTAAGGATGGAGTACCTAAAAACTTGGAGATCCTAGAATAGCAACTATACCTTGCTCCATTAAAAGAAATTATGTCAAAATTGATATGTGTGACTTGGGAGCTGGTGTTAGTGTTATGCCATTCTCTTTATATAAAAGACTTGGTTTGGATAAACCCACACCTACTGAAATATCTTTGCGAATGGCTGACATATCAACTGCCATACCTATCGGTATTTGTGAGGATGTGCCCGTTGTTGTTGCAAATGTTACTATCTTAATGGACTTTGTTATTTTTGAGATGCCCGAGGACGACAACATGTCGATTAACCTTGGTAGACCCTTTTTGAAGACTGAAGGGGCTGTTATCGATTGCAATAAAAGAAACGTCACTTTTTGTATCAATGGTAATGAGCATATGGTGCACTTTCCTAAGAAGCAATTCCAAGTGTATGGTGTAAATGTTATTGAGAATTCTCCAAGACTCACTATTAGGAGTTTTCACCTACCGCTACGTACTACCAAAAAGAAATATGATATACTTATAGTTGGGGATATGCATATCCCCGTTGAGGTAACCTAGTGTTTTTACGAAAGTTCTTCGGTGTCATGCTAATTGAAGGTGGTTATTAATAAGACTTGATCAACCTTATTAATGGTTCATTTTTTAGAGGTATGAAGTTGATGAATTTAGTATACACTATTCTCTGTATCCACTTTTTGTTTTTTGTTTTTTTAGTCAAATAAAATAAAATTTCATTTTTATCTTGCTTACTAAATTTCCCATGCAATAAAAATGACCCAAAAATAATAGTTTTTAGAATGTCCTGAAAATTTAATATGATTTTTCTGAATATCTTGGATTTTTGGTACAAATTAAAGCAGAGGGGGTGCACCTGGTGCCCACACGACACTAGGGCGCGCGAGCCACGCCTGGCGCGACATGGGTAGTGGGCCCCACCTGGCTCCCCTCACTTATTCCCTTAGCCCATGTCATCTCTTACCTCCAGAAAAAAAATCACCATTGCTCTCTCCCTCGTGTTCTTGCTCAAGAACCCGCGGATGTCGATATCTTTGCTCGAAGCTCTGTTTCCAAAGCTGTTTTAGGGGATTGCTTCTTGGTATGTAACTCCCCCACTGCTCCAATTAGTTTTTGATTTAGTGGTTTATTTTCAGAATAATTAGCTACTCTTGGTGCTATTGTAGATGATCTTGCATGCTTAATTCTTAGAGTTCTAAGTAGTTTGAATGGTTGATATGGTCTCTAGGGATCCTTATGAGTAGTTGCTACCAATCTTATCAAGTTTTTTTAACAAAATTTTATGTCACAATTTTTTTCAAAAAATGTTCGCAAATAAAAATGCAATTCTTTAGGAGTTCTTCGAGGAGAAGATCCTTGGGGGCATCATCGAGTGAAAGCTCTATACGACAATCTTTATTTCAGCCAAGTGCAAGCTTGATACGGGATGCCTAAACAAAATCATGCCTTTGGCCATGTATTACCTTCATGGAAGGTGCATGAATTAAAGAAGAATTTGAGCAGTACGTTCGCAAGGCCGATCTGGTTCCCTTCATATCGAAGATATGTGGACTCAACACCTCACTCTCACAGAGACATTTACTAAGAAATTTAAATATTCCCCTCGTGAGTCTAGAGTTTCATTTAGTCTCTATAATAATGCTTTCACCATGCCTTTAGACGCGTTCTCTGAAGCGTGCAGAATTCCATATTGGGGTTTGCTAGACGAACCAACAAAATCTGAGTATGAGTCATTTTTGAGTAACCTTTGTTGTGGAGAAATCAGAGGAGTGACACAAGGGAGAATAAAAAGCATCCCTTTTCCATCTATACAGTACTTTGCACTCGTTAACGGTAAATGCATTCTAGGCAAGCAGGATTGTAGCACACTGTTTGCCCATGTTTTGAGTCTTATACACACTGCTTTAATGATAATTAAAGACTACAATTTAGGAGCAATTGTTGCATGGAGACTGAATCTCAATGCTTCTAATGGTAATTTCTATTGGGGGGGGGTTATACCTCTTGCCTCTCTACAAGGTTGGGAGTATCCCCTTGGCCTAATGATCCTATCTTACCTAACCAGTACTTGGACTTTGAAGTCATGAAATGCCATAGATTCCGTAAGGGCACAATCAATAACTGTACTTATAACTTGAGGTTCGATAACGGTCCCATTGTGCCTATCGTATTGCCTGCTCCTGGTCTCTTTGATTATAACAGGTAGGGAAGATACTACACTACGACAGAATGGTCCAAAACCAACACATCAATCAGAGACCCTTCGACGAAACTGTGTGCAATCCATCAATCGCAAACGGAATTGTTCAAGCTCCGTCGCTAATGACACGAACTGTGTGCGATGGCGGATCCATCAAATACGATTCAGAAAAAAGTTGTGTGTGCGATGATTTGCACACGGTTTTTACCAATGACGCGGGTGTGATGTATTATATCACTGCACACAATTATTATAATGCAAACGTGTGTGATGCCATGCACACAGTTTTTGGAAAAAGTGTGTGTGTGATGTAGTGTACCATTGTACACATTGTAAAAAACACAAACGTATGTGATGCCTTGCACACGTTTTTTTTGCATATATTGTATGTGCGATGTAGTCTGTGATCGCACACACTTTTGTGCATACATTGTGTGTGTGATGCCTGAAATTATTTTTTTAAAGAATACTGGTTTGCGAAATATGTTTGAATGAAAACTGAAGTTTTCCTTCATCGTTTGACATGGATTTTTTCTACACTTAACATCCACCATAGAATCATCCATGCTTAAATTTGACACTTCTCAAATCTCATTTGCTATATTTGAGTCATTAACTGCATTTCTAGTCATTTAATGGATATAATTCAAATTTGAATTATGAGTGCATGAAATAGTACGCAAAAATGATTTTAAAAATCATATTTAGGTTATTGAGTATATTCATATACCTCATACAAGAAATGAATATAAATTTATTAGACATGTGTGGCAAGAATCAACTGCGAACATAAAGTTTATTGGTATTGAAATGATAAAAATTATAAATGAAGTCTGAAAAATATGAAACTTGGCATAGTGTCATGATATGACCTCACCATCAGGTGGTAAAAATTTGAGAAGGTTTCACATTTTTTTAATGCAAATCCTTTAGAAACCTGACAATCTTCGAGGATCGACCATGGTTTCAAGAGTGAATGTACCAAATTGGTGGCAAACTTATGTTTTCCTTTATCATTTGACCTTGAATTTTTTTCTACAGTTAACATACAACATAGAATCCTCCACAATAAAATTCAGCACTTTTCAAAGCTCATTTGCTATATTTGAGTCATTAACTAGATTTATAGTCATTTGACGGATGCATTCAAATTTGTACTATGAGTACAGAAAAAAGTATACAAAAATGATTTAAAAAATCATATTTAGGACACTAAGTATATGTGTTTACCTCACAGAAGAAATAAATATAAAATTCAAATATCTATGTGGCAAGAATCAACCGTGAACATGAAGTTTGTTGCTATTTTAATTCTAGAAAATGTAAATAATGTCGAATAAATACGAAACTTGACATGGTGTCAATATAAGACCTCAGTATATTGTAGTAAAAATTTGATTAGGATTCATAATTATTTTGATGGTATAAGGGCAAAAATCAAATAGCAATAAAGCACACATATGTGTACTAAATTCTTATTGGTGAAGAGGTCAAAGCCTTGGATTGATGGCATGGCATGAATCCATCTGTCCATACTCCACAGTTAAGAAAAATATCTAGCCTTATGTTCTCACCACGTACTCTACCACACCCACATATATATCTAACAAGCACTAATCCAACCTCCTGTAGAACCACGAACATAACACACATTTCTTCCATGCCATGGCCGGCGAGCTAGACAACGACTGCTCCAAGCTCCGACTAGGAGCAGGATACGGTGGCGCTGCTCGGCGTTGGGCAGTCTTGCGTGGGGCGGGTGCCATGGATGCCATGAGGCTCGTCATTGGCCATAGATGTGAGAACGAGAACAAGCATGCAACAGTCGTACAACTCTGGGATCTCATCTGGTGGCACAACAGCTTCAACAAGTTCTGCATCCTGAAAAGCAGCGTCATGCAGGTGAAGTTCGTGGCCATGTAAGCTAGCTTCCCATGCATCTCTCTCGAAGAATCCATCAACTAGACTGGTTGCTAGCTAGCTTGCCGGATAGTACTAAACTAATCTTGTTTTTTGTATGTCTAAGTATGATGTCTCCATCCATCTAATTGATTCTTGATTCTTCTCAACCATCAAGATTTCCCAAGACATCATAAAATACTAATCATAAAATATCTCTTGTGTAGTCCTGAACTTTCTCTTCCAATACTTTTTGATAAAAATATTATGCATAACTAGTGTAAGAACTAATTTCAAGTAGGATACTTGAGTACGTAAGGTACACAAATCATTAAAAATAGAAATAAAATTTAAAAAATCCATATTTTGCATGGTATAAAATTTAGTGTGTGAACTACGCTCCAAATTTCAGCTCATTTGGATATATGAGTCGCTGTCAGCAAAACAAACAAATTGGGTCAGAACAATATATGAACATGAAACTTTTTTATAGACCCCAAATTTGTATTTTTTGCCGAAGGACCCTCAAATTCCCAAATGATCTGAAATTTTGAGTGAACCTTACGCACCAAATTATCTACCATGCAAAAAAATTGGATTTTTTTGAATTTTTATAGTATTTGTTTTGATTTTTTTACGATCGAAGGTGCAAATGAGCATGGGCACTGAATCACTACTCTGTAAAAGGATTTACATTTTTTCACCTTTTCATCCTTTTCTATTGTCTTTTAGGATGATATACATGAAGAAATATGGGAAGGTTTGGGAGTTGATGTCATCGATGAACAAGAGATTAATGAAGCTTTACGACGTAATTAAATGTGATTGCTAGTGTATGTGTTGGATGTCATGTGATGTGAGATAGTACGTTTGTACTTTTGTATGTTGTATGACAAAGCTTGAAAAGAAATCATATAGTGGATTTTGAATGTGCATTTTTGCATTATGTTTGATTGTCAAAAAATGATCATAGTAAATTGATTACTTCTAGCTGATTTTAGGACTAATTAACACGTCGTTAAGATCACTCATTGCACATAGTTTTTTTGATCCAGTTCTGTGTGATGGTATTTACATCACACACATTTTTTTATTTTTAATCGTGTGCAATGAATCGCATAGTACATATGATTTTCGTGAAATAACCGTGTGTGATGCTAACCAAAATTGCAAACAGTTTTTATGTTGAACTGTGTGGGATGTATGGTGTGTGCGATGGACCCCCATATCTCCCCCACTAGCAAGGTGATGGTTTGAAACTACGTCACTGAAAGGGGTTAAAAACCGTTTGCATAGCACGTCGATGCACCAGTGCTATGTCCTAGAGAGCGAGGCCCACACGTACAATGCGGAAATTGAAGCTGCTAGAAGGGCTGATGTGGTTGCACCAAGAACCTCGATAGGCTATCACTCAGACTATTATCTAGGCTATGGATGGTGATTACCAAGCTAGGTCAAAAGCCTAAGCTTGGGGGAGTACGTATTTCCACCGCCATTATATTCATGTTCACACATTTCATCCCAGTTGTCGGTGTTCACACTTTTTCATTATATTATCCATGCTAGATTTATTTTCTTGCTTTCTTTTTGCGTGTTTGAATTTTTTTGAGAAAATCCAAAAATACTTCTTGCTTCTTTTCGGTTTTTATTTTCAGTTTACATAGTTTTAGTGTTAAAAGAAAACCCAAAACGATTTCTCAATTCTTCTTTTTCTTGTTGGGAGTTCTCCTGTGTAAATATTTTTTTCTCGTTTTTGTTATTCCTTGTTTTGTTTGTTTTCTTCATGAAAAAAACAAAACCTCCAAAAATATTTTAGTGCATTTCTCTAAAATTCTATTTCTTTTATCAAGTCATACCAAGGAGAAGACCGCGATGAAAATGTTGAGAGGCTCTCATATGCTTTGTTGTTGATCTAACAAAGAACCCATATCACTTTGTCTTCTCCTCTTGAATAAAATGTGTGCTGATTCTAGCTTAGTCCACGACACTCTTGAACTATTATTATTTCCATATCATTCGGTCATGCAAGTGAAAGGCAATAATGATGATATTTGATGAATTGGGTGGTAGAGAGAAGCGGGTATGAACTCAACTTGTTTTTGTTTTTGTAAATATGTTTAACCTAGTATCCATGATTCATCATATTATAAACAAACATGTTTGCAATGAAAATTAGAGATTATAGTTGCTGACGCCATCCTCAAGTAGTTAGGAGTGGATAATGATTTATCTTTGATGTGAACATGCATTAAAATGGTTGTGATGGAGTATGATGATATGATATCCTCGTCTAAGTGTTTCAAGTGGATTGACTTGGCACATGTTCACGCATGTAGTTGAATCAATACCAACATAGCCTGCATGATATTTATGTTCATGGTGTCCATATCCTACTCATGATAGCATGCAATGTTTATTATTCGTAATGCATGTTTATGACCGTCTTTGCTCTCTAGCTGGCCGCTTCTCATCTATTTCCTAGCCTTCACCTATACTAAGCAGGAATACTGCTTGTGCATCAAAATCCTTAAACCAAATTTATTCTAGTTGAGTCCACCATATCTACCTATGTGCTGTATTACCCTGCCATTCCAAGTAAACTTTCATGTGCCACCTCTAAAATTTCAAATGAACATCTATTTTGTGCATCTGGACCGCTCATGGAGCGATAGGGGGTGGTCAGTATCTTCCATGTTAAGCAGGTTATTCTCATGATGAGTGTTTATTCACTTGTCGTTGCACGAGAAGGGCGATAATACAGAATCCCAGTCCCTAAATCAAAAGGAATGCAAATAATTAAACAAAACTCCCCTGGGAATGTTGCTCGTTTGGATGGTACACATGGATTCGGCTAGCCGTGGAGTGTGTTTGTTGGTGGAGGGCAGTAAACCTTTAGTTTTATCTCTTGGGAATGCCTGCTAATTTGTTTAATATGGAAGATATTTATAGCTCTTGGTCGTAACATTGACAGGAAGGGTGTACCTCTTAAAATCATACTTGTCTCTTATTTTAGCCATGAGCTCTGGCACCTCTGCAGATCCTTACTTCCCTTTGTAAAGGGACCATCTATTTACTTTAATGTTGAGTCATCTCCTTCTAAAATAAGCGCCAGATCTAAGAGCACTATTGTCATCCTCATGCATTCTGTATAGTAATTGTTGGATGCATCATGACTGGATCTTTTCTACCTTTAATTACAATGTTTACTCGTTGCTTGAAATTTGGAGGTGCTTTGCATTTATGTATTGCATTCTCTAAGGGCTAGCGAGATACCACTATTCTCATATTATATCATGATTGTTTTGACAAATGTTTGCACTTAAGATATCTTATTATTGATTTCTAGTTGCTTGTGTCATTGATATGAGTTAATATAATTCTTAAGAGTTATTGTTGACATGGTTAGTCATAATCTTTGCTGAAAACCTGGGTGCTACTTAAACATATGTATGTAAACATGGTTAGTCATAATATTTGTTGAATTATTTCAGAATATTTGAGGAATATTCGAACCAAAAGCCACCAGAGAGGGGCCCCAGGGTGGCCACCACCCACCAGGGCACGCTAGTCCCTCCTGGCATGGCCTGGTGGGTGGTGCTAACCTCGTGGCCCACCCGACCCTAATTCCAGCGCTATAAAATCCTATTTTTCCAGAAAAAAATCAGGCAGAAAGTTTCATCACGTTTCACGGTACAGAGCCACTGCCACCTCCTGTTCTTCATCGGGAGGCCAGATGTAGAATCCGTTTGGGGCTTCGTAGAGGGGAATCTTCGGACTTCGTCATCATCAACCCTCCTTCGTCGCCAACTCCATGATGCTCCCCATCGGGAGTGAGTAATTCCTTTGCATGCATGCTGGTCGGTGAGGAGTTGGATAAGATTCATCATGCAATCGAGTTAGTTTTGTTAAGGCATGATACCTAATCCATTATGTTCTAAGATGATGTTGCTATGACTTTGATATGATTAATGCTTGTCACTAGGGCCTGAGTGCCATGATTTCAGATCTGAACCTTTTATGTTATTTTCATTATATCTATGTTCTTGATCCGATCTTGCCTAGTCATATGCACCTACTACGTGTTATGATCCGTCAACCCCATAGTGACAATTTTTGGGATACTTCATGGTGGTGACCGTAGTTTGAGATGTTCATGTATTCACTATGTGTTAATGCTTTGTTCCGATTCTCTATTAAAAGGAGGCCTTATATCCCTTAGTTTCCTTATGGACCCCGCTGCCATGGGAGGGTAGGACAAAAGATGTCATTCAAGTTCTTTTCCATAAGCACGCATTACTATTTATGGAATACGTGGCTACATTACATTGTAGCTAGTTCTGTGTCGCCCTAGGTTATGGCTATTATCTGATGAATATCATCCAACGAATACACCTATCCAGTGCCTACGAGTTTTCAACTTATTTCTCTTAATATGTTACTATGCTGCTCTTACTATTGCACTTGCTACAAAACTATTACTGCTAATGTTATCACAACTGTTGCAGTTACTACTGCTATCAAACTATCATATTATTATGCTACTGATCACTTTGCTGCAAATATTTATCTCCAGGTGTGGTTCAATTGACAACTCAACTGCTAATACTCTCAAATATTCTTTGGCTCCCCTTGTGTTGAATCTATAAATTTGGGTTGAATACTCTACCGTCGAAAACTGTTGCGATCCGCTATACTTGTGGGTTATCACCTATATATACCCCTCCACCACACCACACTCGAAAGAGAAGCACTCTGAACTGTTCCGCACTTCCCATATCCAAATTTCTAAGAGAAAACTACCTACCCTTGTGTTGAGATCAAGGTCATCCACTCTAACCATATGGATATTGATTTCTATCCTCCCCAAGTTGCTTTCCACCAAATAAATTACTTCTATGAAGCCAAATCTGTGAGAGAGTGATTGAGTGTTGAGGAGTCTATCATCTTGAAGCACAAGAGCAAGGAGTTCATTATCACTATCTAGCCTATTACCTTTTGGAGGGTGGTGCCTCCTAGATTGGTTAAGTGTCACTTGGGAGCCTCCTACTTCGTGTTATGGAGTTGAACCAAGAAGTTTGTATGATCAAGGAGATAACCTACTTCATGAAGATCTACCCATAGTGAGGCTAGTCCTTCCTGGACGGAAGCCGTTCTGGAATAGTCGAGGTTGCTACTTCGTTGACCCTTTTGGGTGGAGCCCTTCGTGGACTCTCATGACCGTTACCCTCTATGTGTTGAAGACTCCATAAATGTGGATGTACGATAGCGCCACCTATCGGAACCACGGGAAAAATCTTTGTGTCTACAATTGTGTTTGATCTTCCTATCTCTACTCTCTTACATGTGTTTATCTTACTATCCGATGCATACTTGTTGACTGGCATGTGTAGGGTGCATTAGACTTGTTATAATTGCTAAAATATGCCAACCAATTAACTTGGACTAGGTTAGGTTTTAATTCTTGCAAGTAGTCTATTCACCCCCCCTCTATACGTCTCTTTTATCGATCCCCTCAATTGGTATCAGAGCTTTGGTCTCCATAGCTTGGTTTTCGTCACCATGGAGGAAGATGGATGTGTCTACTTTGGGGAGTATTAGTTGTAGAGTGCCCGTTATCGATGGGGAGTGCTATAGTCAATGGAAATATCAAAACCTGGAGCTATTCAATGAATTCCATTTGAGAAAGTATGTTAAGAACCCCTATGTACCTCCCATTGATCCCTTACATCCAACACGAAGACAAAATTGGCATGCTTCACAATCTTAGAACTGTTAATCTCATTATCAAAGGATTGCCTAGATTTGTATTTGATCAAATGAAGAATTTTGAATGTGCTTATACTTTGTGGAATGATTTGGAGAAACGATATCCAAGTTATTCATTAAGTAATCTTGATGAAATTCTTCATAAAACTATTGCCTTTCACATAATGAAGCCTAGTGATCCTAGCTTTGATAAATGCTTATTTGAGCTTTGAGACCTCATGCATGCTAAAGGAGATGTCACTACCATCAATAACATTATCTTTGAAGCCATTCACTTTCATAAACTTGAACATTGTCATTATCACAATCTAACGAATTTCTTATCTCTTACGACGAGGATATCCCACTTGATGATGAAAATGCGGAACATGGCTACTATGAAGAAGATGAGTTAGTCAACATTGAGTGTGAGAAACTATGAATAGTCTAAGTCTCATAGCAAACTTCAAAGATTACATGGCCGGAGGAAAGGAATCGATTCTCGATAGTGGTTGCCTCGATCGTATGACCGGAGATAGAGACATGTTTCAAGAAATCATACCAAACCATGGACCGCGAAGGTATGTAACTTTTGGAGACAACTCCAAGGGTAAGGTACTTGGTCTTCGTAAGGTGTTGATATCTCATGATAGTTCTATTCAAAATGTCATGCTTGTTGAATACCTTGGCTACAATCTTCTTTCCATATCTAGACTTGTCGACTTCGGTTTTAGTATGCTATTTACCAGAGAAGATTGCCGAGTGTTTCTCAAGATAACAATAGCATGGTATTTATTTGTTTTCATAGAGGTGATCTATAAATTGTTGATTTCACTAAGAGATCCAAACCTCATACTTGTCTTATTATAAAATCTTCTAAACGTTGGCTTTGGCGTAGAAGATTAGGACAAGTTCGTACGCGTAATCTAGACAAGCTCATCAAAGGTGATCACATTCTTGGTGTTAAATATATTATCTTTGACAAAGCTAGACTTTGTAGTGCTTGTCAAGCCGGAAAGCAAGTAGGTAGAAATCATCCCATGAAGAATATCATGACTACTAGGAGACCACTCGAGTTGCTTCATATGGATCTTTTTGGTCCCAATGCTTACAAGAGCCTTGGTGGAAATTCCTTTGGTATAGTTATAGTTGATGATTTTTCAGATTTACATGGGTATTCTTTCTTGATGATAAGTTGAGGTGCAAAAGATCTTCAAGAACTATGCTCTCAAAGCTCAAAAGAAGTTTTAAGTGAAGATCAAAAAAATTCGAAGCGACAAGGGATTGGAGTTCATGAACACAGATGTGGACACATTTCTTAATGAAGAAGGGATTCTATATAAGTTCACGGTTATGTACATGCCTCAACAAAATGGATTTGTTGATAGGAAGAGCCAAACTCTTACTGAGATGGCAAGAACGATGATCGACGAATACAAGACGCCAAGGCTCTTTTGGGCAGAAGCCGTGGAAACAACTTGTCATGCCACGAACCGACTCTATGTTCACAAGTTCTCGGTAAAAATGGCATATGAGCTACTCATCGGTAACAAACCCCAACTTGGATACTTTCAAATATTAGGTTCCAAGTGTTACATACTTGATAAGCATCATCGTTCTAAATTTTCTCCTAAATCTAATGAAGGTTTCCTACTAGGTTACTGATAAAACTCTCACACTTACCATGTCTATAACAACTTCACTTGAAAAGTTGAAGAGACGGTAGATGTGAACTTTGATGAATCTAATGGTTTGCAAGTCAAACAATTGCCAAATGATGTAGGAGATAAAGAACCTTCCGAAGTTATCCAAGAATTTTCCATTGGCAAGATTCATCTCATGGAGGTGAAGGAAAGTACATCATCAACCCAAGTGAAAGCTCCTACTTCACGCCAAGGCAAATCGCAACATGACACGGAAGCATCCATAAGTGGTACAGGACAAGATGAAGAGGAGGATGAAGTAAATCGTGATGATTGATACATCTCCAACGTATCTATAATTTTTGATGATGGCATGCTATTATATTATCTCTTTTGGATGTTTTATATGCATGAATATGCTATTTTATATTATTTTTGGGACTAACCTATTTTATATGCATTAATATGCTATTATATTATCTGTTTCAGAAGTTTTTTCCTTGTTTTTGAGTTTTTTAGATATGGAATATTAAACGGAGTCCAAAGAGAATAAAACCTTCGGAAGGAAGTTTTTTGGAAGGAAACAGGTCATCCAAGCTTGGAGTGCATGTCACGGGAGGTGGCAGGGCACCACAAGCCTGCTAGGCGTGGGCCCCCTGGCTACGCCTAGCAGGCTTATCACTTCCTGGCAGGTTTCCTAACCCTAATTCTTGGCCTATAAATACCCAAATATTCCCCCAACATCAAAAAGAGCCACGAAAATAATTTTCCGCTGCTGGAAGCCTTCGTTCTCGAGAGATCCAATCTTGGAGCCTTTTTTGGTAATCTGTCGGAGGGGGTTTCGATCACGGAGGGCATCTACATCAACTCCATTGCCCCTCCGATGATTCATGAGTAGTCCACCACAGACCTATGGGTCCATAGCTATTATCTAGATGAATTCTTCTCTCTCTCTTTGATTTTCAATACCATGTTCTTCATGATCTTCGTGGAGATCTATCCAATGTAATCCTCTTTTGTGGTGTATTTGTCAAGATCCGATGAATTGTGAGTTTATGTTTAGATTATCCATGAATCTTATTTGAATATCCTCTGATTTATTATATGCATGATTTCATATCATTGCAATTCTCTTTGAGTTATTGGTTTGGTTTGGCCAACTAGATTGGTAATTCTTGCAATGGGAGAAGTGCTTGGTTTTGGGTTCAATCTTGTGGTGTCCTCACCCAGTGACAAAGTAGGGGTAGCGAGGCATGTATTGTATTGTTGCCATCAATGTTAACAAGATGGGGTTTTCATCATATTGCTTCAATTTATCCCTCTACATCATGTGATCTTTCTTAATGCGTTACTCTGTTCTTAATGAACTTAATACTCTAGATGCAGGCATGAGTCGGTCGATCTGTGGAGTAATAGTAGTAGATGCAGAATCATTTTGGCCTACTTTTCATGGACGTGATGCCTATATGCATGATCATTGCCTTGGATAACTACCTGATTATTCGTTTTTCTATCAATTGCTTGACATTAATTTGTTTACCCACCATGATATTTGCCTTCAAGAGAGAAGCCTCTAGTGAAACCTATGCCCCCGGGTCTATTTTCCATCATATATTTTCAGATCTATACTTGCTGCAATTTATTTACCTTTTACTTTCCGCACTCGTTACATCTATCTCTATTGGATCTAATCCTTGCAAATAACTATGAAGGGATTGACAACCCCTTTATAGCGTTGGGTGCAAGAGTTTGATTATTTGTGTAGGTGCATCCATTGGTGACCTGCTTATTCCTCCTACTAGATTGATACCTGGTTCTAAAAAACGGAGGGAAATACTTATCTACTTCGCTGCATCACCCTTTCCTCCTCAATGGAAACCAAGACATGCTCAAGAGGTAGTAAGAAGGATTTCTGTCGCCGTTGCAGGGGAGGATACACATCAAGCCTACCAAGTACCCATCACAAACTCATCTCTTGCATTTACTTTATTTGTCATTTGCCTCTCGTTTTCCTCTCCCCCACTTCTAAAACCAGTTTCAGAAAATACCAAAAAGATTCGCCTCTCTTCCCCCCCTCTTTTTGTTGCCTCTTTCTTGCTAGACTATTATGTCTAATATTACCACGTCCCCCTTGTCACCACATTTTGAAGTTCTTTACTTCAAACAAAAACAAAGGGAAAATTTGAAAGATGCTTCGTATAGATGGTATATTATCGTATTTCCAATCTAAAAGGGGATGCGAAAGTTTTGCTTATAATTTTTTACATCGTTTAGCTTCGCATCATAGGGAGCTTCTAGATTTTGCCTCTAAAGGGAATTATATTGAGCTTGACACAAATGCCGCTTATGAAGTCTTAGAAGGGATTTTGGGGGTTCCTCCACCAAAAAGGGGGTTTACTTTCTCACAAGAGGGAGCTCAAGTGCTGGAAAAATTGAGTGACTTACATAAGCACTTAGTTTAATTATAACAATATCACGAACCCCTAAAACATATCAACCGGAACCTTAATCGTTTGAATACTTTGATCACCCTTTGCAATAAGCGTTTGGAAATTTTGGACACTAAGATGGATCCTCCCCATACAAATGGGGGAAAGAGGAAAGAACCCCCTACATTTTAGAAGGTCCTCAAAAAAATTGCCAATACCAAAGATGACAATACCTAGATCTATTGAATTTTGCCTAGCTAGGGGCGTTAAACAATAGTGCTTGTTGGGAGGCAACCCAATTTTATCTTTGTGTTCTGTTTTTGCTTATGTTTTTGAGTATTTCCCACATTATTACTTATGTAGTAATTGTGTTTTGGTGTTTTAATTAGTGTTTGAGCCAAGTAAAACCTTTAGGGTGATCTATGGTAGTTGTTGATTTGATCTTGCTGAAAAACAGAAACTTTTGCACTCAGTCCAGGAATTTTCAAATTTTTTTAGAGAGTCGAATTGATCTGAAATATTTAAAAAATATTTATATATAAATTTCCCAGGTTTTCCTAATTTTACAGAATTTTTTGAGTTACAAAAGTATTCGAAGTTTTCAGATTGCTACAGACAGTTTTGTTTTTGACAGATTGTGTTTTCCTTGAGTTGTTTGCCTATTTTGATGAATCTATGGTTTGTATCATGTGGTATGAGTCATGGATAAGTTAGATTATAGTAGTTATAACACCAATATAAATAAATAATGAGTTCACAATAGTACCTAAAGTGGTGATTTATTTTCTTATACTAACGGATCTCACGAGTTTTCTGCTAAGTTTTGTGTTGTGAAGTTTTCAAGTTTGGTGTAAAGATTGGATGGACTATGGAATAAGGAGTGGCAAGAGCCTAAGCTTAGGGATGAACAAGGCACCCCAAGTCATATTCAAGGATTCCAAAGAGCCTAAGCTTGGGTATGCCCCGGAAGGCATGTCGTCTTTCGTCTTCAACCCGTCGGTAAATTTACTTGAGGCTATATTTTTATTCACCACATGATATGTGTTTTGCTTGGAGCGTCTTGTATGATATGAGTCACTGCTTGTTAGTTGGAAACAATCATCCTTGCTGCACAAATCTTTTGAGAGAGACATGCTGAATCGTGAATTTATTAGAATACTCTTTGTACTTCACTTATATCTTTTGAGTAGGGAAATTTTGGTCTGTATGCTTCACTTATATCTTTTAGAGAACGGTGGTGTTTTGTAACATCCCAAAATTTGGAATGTTATGAAATATAGCTATGCATCATCATCACTTTGTTTGAATGAAATGAATTGTTGAAGTTCTTCTTTTGGATTTCTAAAAGGCCCTTTCCTTTTCTCCATTTACTTGTTTCATTTATTTGAAAATCCCGGGAAATATTCATAAAAAGAGAGGAGTAACATGACACTCCACACCAGGAGCATCTTGGTGAAATATTTGAGCAATAAAACCAGGGGGTTATTTGAAAGTTTATCTCAAAAGAATTTAAAATTGATTAGGTATTTTCTGAAAAATATTTTTTTAAAGTATTCATTTTGACAGAGGAAAAATATTCATTAAATAGCATTTCTTCCCTTGATCATTTTGATATATATATTCCCTATGTTTGGAAATGATTTGAATGCATTAACGGATTTTAAACATTCTGGAAAATAGAAAAGGAAACGTATTTCAACATTTTAATTAGCAAACAGGCCGGCCCACAGCCATTTAAACCCCGAATTCATTTCGGATCGGCCACCGACGTGCAAACACCGCCCCCTCTCTCACTGACGCGCGGGACCCACCGTCCAACAGCGCCATCCCCGCGCTCATCCCCTTCCCCTCGCCCCTGACGTCGCCGGCGATCCCGACCCCGCTGATCTCTCTCCTCTCTCCCTCTCCTGACCCCGCACCTAGCCTATAAAGAGCCCCTGCCTCTCCGCTCTCCGTTCCACCCCGAGCCCCCCCTCTACCCTCGCCAGAATGCCACTGCGCCACCTCGCAGGAGTTCGGTCGACGACCGAAGCTCTCCGAGCACGAGGTCGTCGCCTCCATTGTCCCCAGCCCCATCCGACGCCACCAATCGACGCCGGAGCTTCGCCGCCATCACCTGAGCACTTCGGACGCCACCCTTGACCACCGCAGCACCAACCCCGAGCACCTCCAACGTCCGGCAGCCGTTGACCTCGCCGGAACTCCGACCCCCTCCTCTGTAAGCCGCACTTCCACCCACAACCGTCAGATCTAGATCCAACGCGCCTGATTAGAAGATTTAAACGGTGAACCTTTTTCTTTTACATTTCGGTCGTCCGCCGCAAACACCTCGCACGCACACGGCCTCGGCCAATCACAGCATGCCACGTATCCCCTAACCTATAGATAATTTTTTTCTTTTTCTGTTTCCGTTTTAGAAAACAAAATGTGTTCTGATTTTATTTTTGTTATATATTTTAAACTAATTAGTGTATTTAATTGATTCTTTGTGCATCAGGTCACAAATTTCATGTAGTATCATCCCGAAGTCTTAGATTTCAAATTTAAACTTTAGAATTTGAATCTAACCAAATTTTCTTAAATTACTAAAATCTGTATAACTAGAGTTTAAAAATATATTTTTGAGTGAATCTTTTTGCCACTGTTTTGTATTAGTTATACCTATCATCCTCCATAGTTTGAGAATTTTTAGGATGAACTTGGTTACGGTTTTTAACAGAAACAGTATCTGTTAGTTCTTAATAGAGTTTAGTTAGTTTGATTTTAGTTTAGTTTGAACCTGATTTAGTTTAACTTTTGTTTTTTAGATTTCATTAGGTTTTGTTGTTTCAACATTAGGTGTATTATTTTCTGTTAATAATTTTTTTTATTTGTTTTGTGCTCTAGTTTGAATAGGTACATCTTATTTTCACCTTTAGTATTGTTTGGAAAAAAAAATTGTAGTAACTCTTTTTGCACAAATTTTTTATAAGGAAATACTTTCTGTTTTCTAATAAAATTTTGTATTTACTTTTCTGTTATCTAAATGCCTAGTTGTTCAAAATTTTTTTGACTTGTTATGTCTTAGTAGAGATTTGACACCAAAAATTTTAGAGTCTTATACTTTGAGTGATTCTTCCTTTTGATTGTGCTATTGTTTGTTGAAGTATTTGTTTACCTTGCTGTTGTGTGAATTGTACTGTGGTTGCTTATTGTGTGTTTTGTTTGATTCTTTAGATCATCCGGAGTGCGAAGCTTGTTATCTAGAGTCACTTTAGTACGAGGATCGTCAACAAGGCAAGTCACTTTGATCATGATTACCCATGTTTTATTGCATTAGTTCTACCATCTCCCCAATTGCATGCAAAGTAGGTAATTTGGAAACTTGGTTACTTGATGTAGTATCATGTGGTAGGCACCCCTCAACCCTTTGATACATTGGCCCCAGGAACCATTGATTTAATTTTGCTATGCTATTAGTCGACGGGGTTGGTTGTGTGATTCATGAGAGTTGTGAGTTAATAATTTCAAGACCTACAAGATGATCAAGACTTCGAAACTCTGAGTTTTCAACATACCTCTGGGTGGATGATGGTTGAACGGCGCCCTGGAGAAACCAGTGTTATCCTAGATGTTGCTGGAGAAGTGCCAGTATTCATGTGGAAAGGTCCACCCAGGCACAAAGAGATGGATGGATGCTTCAAGACCCAAGGCTTACCTGCACAGCCACAAGCCATTATGGGCTCTGGCTTGGTTGGATATCGTGGTGACCCTGGACAGGCGGTGCTACGATATGTAGAAGAACGGTAGGAAAGGATGGGCACCAACAGAGTCTCGAGGAAACCCTTTAGAAGACCATGCTTTGGTCATCCATTTCTCAAACACTCTGAAGTGCGAGAAATCCAACGGAGGCGATCAAATCTTGTGGGGAACGTGTGCACAACTCTACAGAGTACCCAAACCTAATCGATTAGCCGTGTCCACGGTCATGGACAGTTTGAGCCAAAGGAACTGAACTATCTGGAACTCTCAACACAATTAATTGTATTGATGTGGGTTTTTAAATAACAACTTGGGTATGAGAATTGGTTGGTGGAACCATCTCATTAACCAACCAACATTGTATTAATAATTTTCTGCCCTCTCTTGTTGTAGGAATTTTTTTGGCTTTATGCAAAAACTTACTACCCCACCTGCCATATATGCATATAGACTAGATGATTACTTTACCCCCTCTTTTGTGACATTGCCGGCATATTCAATATGTTGACCTACACGGCTGCAACGTATCATGTTGCAGAGTACTTTTCCGACCAGGAGTGAGGATACGCTCTACGCTCGGTGAGATGCCCTTGGAGTCAGATGGACTCAACTACATTTGAAGCTTCCGCAAGATTAGTTATTCTCATGAGTTGGCCTTCAGCCACTTTATTGTAATTCTTATTGTAATAGAGGACTCGATATGAGATTTTTTGATTATTAAAGCTGTGTGATTTCACTTTGATATATACATTAATGTACCGTGTGTGTACCAGCATGATCTTGGGATGGTACAGAAACACCGGAGATTCGACCTTTCAGGTCGGGTCGTTACATGTTTTCATTTTATCGAAATACTTGAACTCTCGTACCTCACTTATATTATTTTGGGAGTTTCTAAAAACATCATGGTAATTGATCTAGGTTATGAGTTTAGTCCTAATATGATAGGCATCCAAAAGGGATATAATAAAAACTTCCATATTAAGTGCATTGAGTATTTATGAGATATGTTAGGAAGTAAATTGTGATTTGGTAAAAATACTTGTGTAAAGGTTTGTGATTCCCATAGCATGCACTTAGGGTGAACCGTTATGTAAGGAAGTCGGAGCATGACTTGTTTATAGATTGTTGACCTTTGTGTGACAGTCGGGGGAGCGCGATGGTTAACTCCTACCAACCTCTCCCCTAGGAGCATGCGTTTAATGCTTTGATTCAATGACTAATAGATTTTTGCAATAAGTATGTGAGTTCTTTATGACTAATGTTGAGTCCATGGATTATACGCACTCTCGCCCTTCCACTTTTGCTAGCCTTTCTAGTACCGCATAATTTTCGTCGGTGCAACAAACACCTTCCTCAAAACAGCCACCATATACCTTCCTGAAAACAGCCACCATATACATTCCTCAAAACAGCCACCATATACCTTCCTCAAAACAGCCACCACATATCTTTCCTCAAAACAGCCACCATACCTACCTATTATTGCATTTCCATAGCCATTCCGAGATATATTGCCATGTAACTTCCACCGTTTCCTTTTATGACATGCACATCATCACTTCCATATTGCATATAGAGTCATATTTTGGCATAGGTATCGAGTTGTAATTTTCCTTTTGACTTGTAAGTAAATAAAAGTGTGATGATTTTCAATGTAGAGCACCTCCCATGTGAGGAAAGTATGATGGAAGCTATGATTCCCTTACTAGTAGGGATGAGAGTTCGGACTTTATGAAAAATAAAAGAGGCCAGCGAAGCCCAAATAAGAATAAAAGAGGCCTTAGATGCCCAACAAAAAATGAGAGAAAAGAGAGAAGGGACATTTCTACTACCTTTTTCCACACTTGTGCTTCAAAGTAGCACCATGATCTTCATGATAGAGAGTCTCCTATTTTGTCACTTCCATATAGCAAGTGGAATATTTTTCTTCATGATGCACGTCCACTAAGTTTCTTTTTGAGCTTTCATACACTTATAGCTCTAGTGCATCCGTTGCATGGCAATCCCTACTAACTCACATTGATGTCTATTGATGGGCATCTCCATAGCCCGTTTATATGCCAAGTTGATGTGAGACTATCTTCTCCCTTTCCTTGACAACCTCCACCATATTCTATTCCACCTATAGTGCTATATCCATGGCTCGCACTCATCTATTGCGTGAGAGTTGAAAAAGTTTGAGAAAATAAAGGTGTGAAAACAATTGCTTGACTTTTCATCGGGGTTGTGCATGATGTAAATACTTTATGTGGGGAAGATGGAGCATAGCCAGGCCATATGATGTTGAAGGGATAACTTTCTTTTGCCATTATAGTTTGAAGAGATACAATTGCTTTGCTATATGCTTGAAATTTTATTGTTTCTATTTCAATATTAAGCTTTTGTTTTGAGTCTTACGAATCTGAATATTCATGCCACAATAAAGAATATTACTTGGATAAATATGTTAGGTCGCACTCCACATCAAAAATTCTGTCTTTTATCATTTACCTACTCGAGGACGAGCAGGAATTAAGCTTGGGGATGCTGATACGTCTCCAACGTATCTATAATTTTTGATGATGGCATGCTATTGTATTATTTGTTTTGGATGTTTTATATGCATTAATATGCTATTTTATATTATTTTTGGGACTAACCTATTAATCTAGAGCCAAGCGCCAGTTTTTGTTTTTTCCTTGTTTTTGAGTTTTGCAGATATGGAATACTAAACAGAGTCCAAATGGAATAAATGTTGGGGAACGTTGCATGGGAAACAAAAAAATTCCTATGCACACGCAGATCTACGTACCCTTGTAGATCGCTAAGCGGGAAGCGTTAAGAAACGCGGTTGGTGTAGTCGAACGTCTTTGTGATCCAAATTGCCATGCATCCTGCGATCCAATAACGATCCATCCCGCGATCCGATCACGATCCGTCCCACGAACTTGATCACGATCCTTCCGATCTAGCGTCGAACGGACGACACCTCCGCGTTCAGCACACGTACAGCTTGATGACGATCTCCACCGTCTTGATCCAGCAAGAAGGAGTGGAGAGGAAGAAGAGTTCTCCGGCAGCGTGACGGCGCTCCGGCGATGGTGGTGGAGCTATTCCGGTAGGGCTTCGCCTAAGCACTGCAGAAATCCGATCTAGAGGAGAAACTATGCACTAGAGGAACGGGTAGCACGTGGCTGTAAAAACTAGTGCAAAAACCCAAAACCCTCTAGTATATATAGGAGGTGAGGAGGAGAGGAGGCAGCCTTGGCTTCCAAGCCAAGATGGTTCGGCCGAACCTACTAGGAGAGGAGGACTCCTCCTCCAATCCTAGTAGGACTAGGATTGCTCCTTTTTGCCCTTTTTCCACCTTTTCCTATTGGGGTTTTCCCTCCAGCCACATGGGCCTTGTGTGGGATTTTCCACCAGCCCACTAAGGGCTGATATTCACTCTCACACAGCCCATTAAGTCTCTTGGGTCGAAATACCCCTCCCGGAGGCCTCCCGGTACACTCCCGGTACTCCTGGTACACTACCGATGAGCCCGAAACTTTTCGGGCGACCAAAACAGGACTTCCTATATATGAATATTTACCTCCGAACCATTCCGGAGCTCCTCGTGACGTCCGGGATTTCATCCGGGACTCCGAACAACCTTCGGTCACCACCATACAGAACTCTATACTGCCGAAACGTCACCAAACCTTAAGTGTGCAGACCCTGCGGGTTCGAGAACTATGTAGACATGACCAAGACACCTCTACGGTCAATAACTAATAGCGGGACCTGGATGTCCATATTGGTTCCTACATATTCTAAGAAGATCTTTTATTGGGTAAACCTCTATGTCAAGGATTCAGTTAATCCCGTATGATGTTCCCTTTGTTCTTCGGTATGTTACATGCCCGAGATTCGATCGTCGGTATCTCCATACCTAGTTCAACCTCGTTATTGGCAAATCTCTTTTATCGTTCCGTAATACAAGATCCCATGACTAACACTTAGTCACATTGCTTGCAAGGCTTATTGTGATGTTGTATAACCGAGTGGGCCCTGAGATACCTCTCCGTCACACGGAGTAACAAATCCCAGTCTTGATCCATGCCAACTCAACAGACACCCTCGGAGATACCTGTAGAGCACCTTTATAGTCACCCAGTTATGTTGTGACATTTGATACACACAAGGCACTCCTCCGATGTCCGTGAGTTGCATGATCTCATGGTCATAGGAACATATACTTGACATGCAGAAAACAATAGTAATAAACTGACACGATCATAAGCTACGTTTGTAGTTTGGGTCTTATCCATCACATCATTCTCCTAATGATGTGATCCTGTTATCAAATGACATCACATGTCAATGGCTAGGAAACCTTGACCATCCTTGATCAACGAGCTAGTTCACTAGAGGCATACTAGGGACAGAGTGTTGTTTATTTACCCACACATGTAATGTGTTTCCAATCAATACAATTATAGCATGGATAATAAACGATTATCATGAACAAGGAAATATAATAATAAAATTTTATTTATTACCTCTGGGGCATATTTCCAACTGTCTCCCACTTGCACTAGAGTCAATAATCTAGCTCACATCACTATGTGATTTACATTGTAATGAATCGAACACCCATGCAGTTCTGGTGTTGATCATGTTTAGCCCTTGGAAGAGGTTTAGTGAACGGGTCTGCAACATTCAGATCCGTGTGCACTTTGCAAATATTTATGTCCTTCTCCTCGATGTAATCGCGGATGGAGTTGAAGCGTCGCTTTATGTGTGTGGTCCTCTTGTGAAACCTTGGTTCCTTGGCCAGAGCAATGGCACCAGTGTTGTCACAGAACAGGTTCATTGGATTCAGTGCATCGGGCACTACTCCAAGATCTGTCATGAACTGCTTCGTCCAAACACCTTCCTTTGCCGCCTCCGAGGCTGCGATGTACTCCGACTTCGCACGTAGAATTGGCTACCATGCTTCGCTTA
This sequence comes from Hordeum marinum, assembly GCA_022496015.1. NCBI lineage: Eukaryota > Viridiplantae > Streptophyta > Magnoliopsida > Poales > Poaceae > Hordeum > Hordeum marinum. The sequence continues at coordinate 184,195,316 of CM039676.1, forward strand.
GAACTGCACCATCTTACCGCTCCCCCGTTGAGAATAAATACGTATCCGGTTTGCGACTTAGAGTCGTCCGAATCGGTGTCAAAGCTTGCGTCGACGTAACCCTTTACGACGAGCTCTTCATCACCTCCATAAACGAGAACCATTTCCTTAGTCCTTTTCAGGTACTTAAGGATATTCTTGAGCGTTGTCGAGTGCTCCATTCCAGGATCACTTTGAAACCTTCCGGCCATACTTATGGCAAGGCTGACATCGGGTCTTGTGCACAGCATTGCATACATGATAGAGCCTATGGCTGAAGCATAGGGGATGACACTCATCTTTTCTCTATCTTCTGCAGTTACTAGGCATTGAGTCTTACTCAACTTCACACCTTGTAACACAGGAAAGAACCCCTTCTTGGACTGATCCATTTTGAACTTCTTCAAAACTTTATCAAGGTATGTGCTCTGTGAAAGTGCTATTAAGCGTCTCGATCTATCTCTATAGATCTTAATGCCTAATATGAAAGCAGCTTCTCCTAGGTCCTTCATTGAAAAACTCTTGTTCAAATATTCCTTCATGCTTTCCAGCATTTCTATATTGTTTCTAATCAGCAATATGTCATCCACATATAATACTAGAAACGCTATAGAGCTCCCACTCACTTTCTTGTAGATACAAGCTTCTTCGTAAACTTGTATAACCTCAAACGCTTTGATCACCTCATCAAAGCGCTTATTCCAACTCCGAGATGCTTTGTCAGCATTCTCTGGATCGACAAAACCTTTAGGTTGCATCATATACAACTCTTCCTCAAGGAAACCGTTGAGGAACGCTGTTTTGACATCCATCTGCCAAATTTCATAGTCAAAATAAGCAGCTATTGCTAACATGATTCTGACAGACTTAAGCATCGCTACAGGTGAGAAAGTCTCATCGTAGTCAACTCCTTGAACTTGTGAAAAATCCTTTGCCACAAGTCGAGCTTTATAGACAGTGACATTACCGTCCGCGTTTGTCTTCTTCTTAAAGATCCGTTTGTTCTGAATGGCCTTTCGCCCTTCAGGTAATACTTCCAAAGTCCATACTTTGTTTTCATACATGGATCCCATCTCGGATTTCATGGCCTCTAACCATTTCTCGGAATCTGGGCCCATCACTGCTCCTCCATAGCTCATAGGTTCATTGCTATCCAACAACTTGACCTCCAAGACAGGGTTGGCGTACCACTCAGGGGTAGTATGTGGCCTTGTCGACCTACGAGGTTCAATAGAAGCTTGATCCGAAGCTTCATGATCATCATCATTAACTTCCTCTTCTACCATCGTAGGTTCCACAAAAACATGTTTCTGCGCTGCGCTACTTTCTGGTTGAAGTAAAGGTTCAATAACCTCATCAAGCTCTATTTTCCTCCCACACAATTCTTTCAAGAGAAACTCTTTCTCAAGAAATGTTCCGTTCTTAGCGACAAACACTTTGCCTTTGGATCTGAGATAGAAGGTATACCCGACTTTCTCTTTCGGGTATCCTATGAAGACGCATTTCTCCGCTTTGGGTTAAAGCTTTTCACGAGCTTTTTGACATAAGCATCACATCCCCAAACTTTAAGAAATGACAACTTTGGCTTCTAGCCAAACCATAATTCATATGGCGTCGTCTTAACAGATTTTGATGGTGCCCTATTTATAGTGAATGCAGCTGTCTCTAATGCATAACCCCAAAACGATAGTGGCAAATCCGCAAGAGACATCATAGAACGCACCATATCTAATAAGGTTCGATTATGACGTTCGGACACACCATTACGCTGTGGTGTTCCGGGCAGTGTCAACTGTGAAACAATTCCACATTGTCTTAGGTGACTGCCAAACTCATAACTCCGATATTCGCCTCCTCGACCAGATCACAGGAACTTAATCTTCTTGTTACGATGATTCTCAACTTCACTCTGAAATTGCTTGAACTTTTCAAATGTTTCAGACTTGTGTTTCATTAAGTAAATATACCCATATCTACTTAAGTCATCAGTGAAGGTGAGAAAATAACGATATCCACTATGCGCTGTAACATTCATTGGACCGCACACATCAGTATGTATGATTTCCAATAAGTCACTTGTCCGTTCCATTGTTCCAGAGAACGGCGTTTTAGTCATCTTGCCCATGAGGCATGGTTCACATGTGTCAAGTGATTCAAAATCAAGTGACTCCAAAAGTCCATCAGCATGGAGCTTCCTCATGCGTTTTACACCAATATGACCTAAACGGCAGTGCCACAAGAAAGTGGTACTTATCATTATCAACTCTACATCTTTTGGCATCAATGTTATGAACATGTGTATCATAACTATCAAGATTCAATATGAATAAACCCCTCACATTGGGTGCATGACCATAAAAGATATTACTCATATAAATAGAACAACATTTATTCTCTAATTTAAATGAGTAACCATCTCGCAATAAACAAGATCCAGATATAATGTTCATGCTTAACGTAGGCACTAAATAACAATTATTCATGTTCATCACTAATCCCGATGGTAATCGAAGAGAGAGCGTGCCGACGGCGATCACATCAACCTTGGAACCATTTCCCACGCGCATCGTCACTTCGTCCTTTGCTACCCTTCGTTTATTCCGTAGTTCCTGCTTTGAGTTGCAAATGTGAGCAACCGAACCAGTATCAAATACCGAGGCACTACTACGAGAGCTAGTAAGGTACACATCAATAACATGTATATCACATATACCTTGTTTGTCGTTGTCCGCCTTCTTGTCAGCCAGGTACTCGGGGCAGTTCCGCTTCCAGTGACCAGTTTCCTTGCAATGAAAGCACTCAGTTTCTGGCTTGGGTCCATGCTTGGGCTTCTTTACAGGAGTAGCAACTGCTTTGCCATCCTTCTTGGTTTTACCCTTCTTGCCCTTGCGCTTTGACTTTGCCATTTTTCTTGAAACTAGTGGTTTTATTGACCATCAAAACTTGATGTTCTTTCTGGATTTCAAACTCAGCGACTTTTAGCATCGCAAATAGCTCGGCGACTGACTTGTTCATCCCGTGCATGTTATAGTTCATCACAAAGCTCTTGTAACTAGGTGGCAGTGATTGAAGAACTCTGTCAGTGATCGCCTCTGGCGGAAGGGCAATTCCCAACTCTGCTAGACGAGTTGAATACCCAGACATTCTGAGTATATGTTCACTGATAGACCCGTTCTCCTCCATCTTGCAAGCATAGAACTTATCAGAGGTTTCATACCTCTCGATCCGGGCATTCTTCTGAAAGATAAACTTCAACTCCTGGAACATCTCATATGCTCCATGACGTTCAAAACGTCTTTGAAGTCCCGGTTCTAAGCCATACAATATTGCACACTGAACTATTGAGTTATCTCCAGTACGTGCCTCCCAAGCGTTCTTAACGTCTTCGGAGGTCATGTCTTCTAGTTGGTCAGCAAGCGGTGCATCAAGGACATATGATTTCTGGGAAGCCATGAGGATAATCCTCAGATTACGGGCCCAGTCAACAAAGTTACTTCCATCATCTTTCAACTTAGCTTTCTCTAGGAACACATTAAAATTCAGGGGTGCTACTGCGCGAGCCATTGATCTACAACATAAATATGCAAAGTTTACTTAGACTATTGTTCAAGTTAATAAGTTTAGTTAATCAAATTACTAAAGCTCCCACTCAAATTGACATCCCTCAGGTCATCTGAGTGTCACATGATCCAAATCCACCAACTCAAGTCCGATCATCACATGAGTTGAGGTGGCTTCAATGGTGAACATCATTATGTTGATCATAGCTACTATATGACTCATGTTCGACCTTTCGGTCTCTTGTGTTCCAAGGCCATGTCTGTATATGCTAGGCACGTCAAGTTTAACCCGAGTGTTCCGCACGTGCAACACTGGCTTGCACCCGTTGTATGTGAACGTAGAGTCTATCACACCCGATCATCACGTGGTGTCTCAACACGACGAACTTTCGCAACGGTGCACACTCGGGGAGAACACAATTTATCTTTGAAATTAAGTGAGGGGTCACCTTATAATGCTACCGTCGTCCTCAGCAAAACAAGGAGCATAAGAGGATTAACATCACATGCAATTCATAAGTGACATGATATGGCCATGAACTTGTGCTTTTGATCTCCATCTAGAAAGCACTGGCATGATCTCCATCGTCACCGGCAAGACACCATGATCTCCATCATCTTGATCTCCATCAACGTGTCGCCACCGGGGTTGTCGTGCCCAACATGCTACTACTACTATTGCTACCGCTTAGCAATAAAGTAAAGCATTACATAGCTCTTAATGATTGACATGCAGGTCATACAATAATTAAAGACAACCCTATGGCTCCTGCCGGTTGCTGTACTCATCGACATGCAAGTCGTGATAATCTATACATCACATGATCATCTCATACATCACATATATCACATCATGTAATTGGCCATATCACATCACAACATACCCTGCAAAAACAAGTTAGACGTCCTCTAATTTTTGTTGCATGTTTTACGTGGCTGCTACGGGTATCTAGCAAGAACAATTCTCATCTACGCAAAAACCACAACGGTGATACACTAGTTGCTTTTCAACCTTCTCAAGGACCGCCTTTGTCGAATCCGATCCAACTAAAGTGAGAGAAACTGGCACCAGCAAGCCATCTATGCAACAAGTTGCGGTCGAGGGAATCGGTCTCTCGTAAGCGTACGAGTAATGTTGGTCCGGGCCGCTTCATCTCACAATATCGCTGAACCAAAATCCGACCAAGGGAGGAAGCAATCTAAGCATCAACGCCCACAAACCTTTTGTGTTCTACTCGATATCTCATCTACACATATACCTAGCTCATGATGCCACTGTTGGGGAATGTTGCATGGGAAACAAATTTTTTCCTACGCACACGCAGATCTATCCATGGTGATGAGCATCTACGAGAAGGAGAGTGGATCTACGTACCCTTGTAGATTGCTAAGCGGGAAGCGTTAAGAAATGCGGTTGGTGTAGTAGAACGTCTTTGCGATCCAAATCGCCATGCATCCCGCAATCCAATCACGATCCGTCCCGTGGTCTGATCACGATCCATCGCACGAACTTGATCACGATCCTTCCGATCTAGTGCCGAACGGACGGCACCTCCGCGTTCAGCACACGTAGAGATTGATGATGATCTCCACCGTCTTGATCCAGCAAGAAGGAGTGGAGAGGAAGAAGAGTTCTCCGGCAGTGTTACGGCAATCCGGCGGTGGTGGTGGAGCTATTCCGGTAGGGCTTCGCCTAAGCACTGCAGAAATCCGATCTAGAGGAGAAACTATGCACTGGAGGAACGGGTAGCACGTGGCTGTAAAAACTAGTGCAAAAACCCAAAACCCTCTAGTATATATAGGAGGAGAGGAGGAGAGGAGGAAGACTTGGCTTCCAAGACAAGCTGGTTTGGCCGAACCTACTAGGAGAGGAGGACTCCTCCTCCAATCCTAGTAGTACTAGGATTGCTCCTTTTTGCCCTTTTTTCCACCATTTCCTATTGGGATTTTTCCTCCAGCCACATGGGCCTTGTGTGGGAGTTTCCACCAGCCCACTAAGGGCTAATATTCACTCTCCCACAGCCCATTAAGTCTATTGGGTCGAAATACCCCTCCCGGAGGCCTCCCGGTACACTACCGGCACTCCCGATACACTACCGATGAGCCCGAAAGTTTTCCAGCGACCAAAACAGGACTTCCTATATATGAATCTTTACCTCCATACCATTCCGGAGCTCCTCGTGATGTCCGGGATGTAATCCGGGACTCTGAACAACCTTCGGTCACCACCATACATAACTCTATACTACCGAAACGTCACCAAACCTTAAGTGTGCAGACCCTGCGGGTTAGAGAACTATGTAGACATGACTAAGACACCTCTACAGTCAATAACCAATAGCGGTACCTGGATGTCCATATTGGTTCCAACATATTCTACAAAGATCTTTTATCGGTTGAACCTCTATGTCAAGGATTCAGTTAATCCCGTATGATGTTCCCTTTGTTCTTCCGTATGTTACATGCCCGAGATTCGATCGTCGGTATCCCCATACCTAGTTCAACCTCGTTACTGGCAAGTCTCTTTTCTCATTCCGTAATACAAGATCCCATGACTAAAACGTAGTCACATTGCTTGCAAGGCTTATTGTGGTGTTGTATTACCGAGTGGGCCCTGAGATACCTCTCCGTCACACGGAGTAACAAATCCCAGTCTTGATCCATGCCAACTCAACAGACACCCTCGGAGATACCTGTAGTGCACCTTTATAGTCACCCAGTTATGTTGCAACGTTTGATACACACAAGGCACTCCTTTGATGTCCGTGAGTTGCATGATCTCATGGTCATAGGAACATATACTTGACATGCAGAAAACAGTAGCAATAAACTGACATGATCATAAGCTACGTTTGTAGTTTGGGTCTTATCCATCACATCATTCTCCTAATGATGTGATCCCGTTATCAAATGACATCACATGTCAATGGCTAGGAAACCTTGACCATCCTTGATCAACGAGCTAGTTCACTAGAGGCATACTAGGGATAAAGTTTTGTTTATTTACCCACACATGTAATGTGCTTCCAATCAATACAATTATAGCATGGATAATAAACGATTATCATGAACAAGGAAATATAATAATAAAAACTTTATTTATTGCCTCTAGGGCATATTTCCAACAATAAAATCTTCGGAAGAAATTTTTCTAGAAGGAAACAAGTCATCCAAGCTTGGAGTGCACGTCAGGAGAGGTGCCAGGGCGCCACAAGCCTTCTAGGCGTGGGCCCCCCTGGCTGTGCCTAGCAGGCTTGTCGCCTCCTGGCAAGTCTCCTAACCCCAATTATTGGCCTATAAATACCCAAATATTCCCCCAACATCAAAAAGAGCCATGAAAAATACTTTTTTGCCGCCTGAAGCCTCCGTTTCCAAGAGATCCAATCTTGGAGCCTTTTCCTGTAATCTGTTGGAGGGTGTTTCGATCAGGGAGGGCATCTACATCAACTCCATTGCCCCGCCGATGATGCGTGAGTAGTCCACCACAGACCTACGGGTCCATTGTTAGTAGCTAGTTGGCTTCTTTTCTCTCTTTGATCTTAAATACCATGTTCTTCATGATCTTCATGGGGATCTATCCGATGTAATCCTCTTCTGTGGTGTGTTTGTCAAGATCAAATGAATTGTGAGTTTATGTTCTGATAATCCATGAATCTTATTTGAATCTCCTCTGATTTCTTATATGCGTGATTTCATATCCTTGCAAGTCTCGTCGAGTTATTGGTTTGGTTTGGCCAACTAGATTGGTAATACTTGCAATGGGAGAAGTGCTTGGTTTTTGGTTCAATCTTGTGGTGTCCTCACCCAATGAAAGAGTAAGGGTAGCGAGGTGCGTATTGTATTGTTGCCATCAAGGGTAACAAGATGGGGTTTTCATCATATTGCTTGAGTTTATCCCTCTACATCATGTCATCTTTCTTATTGTGTTACTCTGTTCTTCATGAACTTAATACTCTGGATGGAGGCAGGAGTCGATTGATGTGTGGAGTAATAGTAGCAGATGCAGAATCGTTTCGGTCGACTTGTCACGGATGTGATGCCTATATGCATGATCATTGCCTTGGATAACTACATGATTATTAGCTTTTCTATCAATTGGTTGACAGTAATTTGTTTACCCACCATGATATTTGCCTTCAACAAAGAAGCCTCTAGTGAAACCTATGCCCCCGGGTCTAGTTTCCATCATATATTTTCGGATCTACACTTGTTGAAATTTATGTAACTTTTAATTTCTGGACTCGTTACATCTATCTCTATTGGATCTAATCCTTGCCAATTACCGTGAAGGGATTAACAACCCCTTTATAGCGTTGGGTGCAAGAGTTTGATTATTTGTGTAGGTGCATCCATTGGTGACTTGCTTGTTCCTCCTACTGGATTGATACCTTGGTTCTCAAAAACTAAGGTAAATAAGTATCTACTCCGCTGCGTCAACCTTTCCTCTTCAAGGGAAACCAACGCAAGCTCAAGAGGTAGCAATGATCCACCTCAACCTCCTTCACCACCACCACAAGGAGACGACACATTGAACAACAACAATGAAGAAGAAGATGATTATAAGGAAGCTCCACCATCCAACAAGCAAAATCTACCTCGAGTTCGAGCAAGAGTGAACAAGAATCGCCCCTTAGAGCAAATATTCGGTGACATTTAAACCGGGAGAATCACTCGCTCTAAAACCTGCTTTGCTAACATTTGTGAGAACTACTCATTAATCTCTAGTGTTGAGCCGATGAAGGTGGAAGAAGCGCTCGAAGATCCGGATTGGGTGAATGGAATGCATGAAGAGCTTCACAACTTCGAGAGGAACGAAGTGTGACACTTGTGGAGAAGCCCAAGGACGAGGAAAATATCATTGGAACCAAATGGGTGTTTCAGAACAAGGAAGACGAAGATGGTCAAGTCATTCTGAACAAGGCTTTACGAAGCTTGTAAGCATGGTTGGGTTTAATTGGACTTGCATGTAGGCTTGTTTACAAGCTTCGTAAAGCTCTTTATGGACTTAAGCAAGCCCCTCGTGCTTGGTATAAGTGCCTAAAGAAGTTTCTTCTTGAAAATGGTTTTGAAATTGGTAAAACTGACGCAACCTTTTTCACAAAGAGAATTAATGGTGAATTATTTGCGTGTCAAATTTATGTGTATGATATCATCTTTGGATCTACTAACCCACAATTTAGTGAGAAATTTGGAAGGTTTATGTCCGAGAAGTATGAGATGTCCATGATGTGTAAGCTGACATTTTCCTTGGTTTGCAAATCAAGCAAACAAGAGAAGGAACTTTCATCTCTCAAACCAAGTACACCAAAGACTTGATCAAGAAGTTCAACATGCAAGAGTTTAAGGGTATGAAAACTCCTATGCCTACTAGCGGACATATTGACCTTACCATGGAGGACAAAACGGTTCATCAAAAGGTTTATCGACCAATGATTGGTTCATTGCTATATCTATGTGCCTCTTGTCCTGATATCATGCTTAGTGTGTGTATGTGTGCTAGATATCAAGCTTATCCTAAATAGTGTCATCTTAAGGCCCTGAAAAGAATTGTGAGATACTTGATACATACACCAAACTTTGGCATATGGTATCCCAAGGGATATTCATTCAACCTTGTTAGCTATTCTGACTCGAACTACGTTGGAGATAAGGTTGATCGATAATCTACCTTGGGTACTTATCAATTTCTTGGTAGATCTCTTGTGTCTTGGTCCTCCAAGAAAAAAAATTCGCTATCTCTATCTACCGCCAAAGCAGAATACACTGGCACTAGATCATGTTGTGCTCAATTACTATGGATGACTCAAAATCTTAAGGATTATGGCATACATGTGAGACATGTACCATTGTTATGTGATAATGAGAGTGCAATCAAAATTTCTTCCCTTGCAACATTCCTGAACTAAGCATATTCAATTTCAACATCATTTCATTCCTGATCATCTTGCCAAAGGAGATATCAATATCAAACATGTTTGTATTGACAAATAATTGGCCGATATCTTTACTAAGCCACTTGATGAAAACGTGTTTTGTCACTTGAGGAGTGATTTGAACACCATTGATGCTTCAAACTTTAGCTACACTCACTCGGCTGCATGCAAGGGCATGAGCTTGCATGACAATTCCATCATACTCTTGATATAATGTTATCATATACATTCTCCCTAGTATTGCTACTAACCTTTTGTAGGTACTTCGAAGAACTGAATTCCACAAGATTTCCAATAAATCGAATCATAAGCAATCTGGTCTTGACCAAGTATCCACAACCTTTCCTTGTTGATGGAAGGAACAAGACAACACAAACTATATCCTTCACATAATTTTGATGAGATCACAATTGCTAATTCAATTGGTATCAAGTCATCTGGATATATCTTGTTCTTCCTTGCAATGACTAACCCATGTAGGTGAAAAGTGAATCAAAATTAACAAGGATTGCTCCCAACTCAAGATGATCTTCATCAACATTGAGCATCCGCAACAAGTTCTCCTACATGCCACGTCATCAACATCACTCAAAGGTATGTGGTCATATCCTTGAAAAGGCTTTACTCCAAGACCTGAGATAAAGCAACTCAAGTAATATGAAAACATTAAAATGCTCAATCAAATAATGGTAACCCCTTTTTGAGCTTACCAATGAGTATGACCTATGATCAAGTATTCTTGCTTATCTCCTAAGTCAATATACTCTAATATAGGTGACCTAGTCGCCGACCATCATCTAGATGAAGTTTCTTGTGTGGTACATCTTATAGTTGATAGATTTCTAGGAACCACTCAACCCTCATAAACTTGATAATTCTTTGTAAATTCTTTTGAATTTCCTTTGTAATTTTTCTTTCAATTCATTGCAAGTTCCCTCAAATCATTCGAGATTTTCTGAAAGTTGACAAGTTTCTGTTTTGACTTCAGAGCCTCCGACCCAAATTACTCGGGTCACCGATTATGCAGATAGGTTGCACATACATAATTCGGTTCCACCGGCATATTTGTCTTGGAGCCATCAATTTTGCTATCGTCTATGTTCTGTGTTAAATTTCGCAAATCTTTATTTCATGCATGATCCCTTAAAAAATCCCTTCTAACTCAATGATCCCTGTGTCTAACCCTTAAAAAATCCCTTCAAACTCAATGATCCATGATCCCATAAATTAATACCAAAGCTTGAATGCAAAGGGGGATATACAAGACAAGAGATATTAATTAAGTGGGAGAATATCAAAGGTTATGATTATAAAGATAGGGGAGAATACCAATACAGGGGGAGAATACCAAAGTCTGTGTCTATCCATAGGGGGAGAAACACTACTTAAGGGGGAGAGAGCATGTCTAATCTATTCTATCATGAGTGTCTACCCATATGTTTACTCTATTTGCCTACTCATGTTAGACTTGTCGCTCCCTACCTACTCCTAATATCTACATGCTAAGATTCAGGGGGAGAGGATGACCTACAATTTCATATTAAGGGGAGAAAGCTCTAAATTAACTTGGAGACATATCAATCTTAAGGAATACTATCTTCTATATGTTCTCCACATCTTGGTACTATTGAGTTCTATTGCATTTGGGTTTGTAGAATACTCTTGTGTTTCCTAACATTATTTTCTCAAGTGTGTTTCTGCTATTAGAATGCTCAAGAACTCAAGGTAAGTATATGCATCATATCTTTTCTCAAGTTGATCTCTTGCTTCTTCCACATATTGTTTGCAAGAGTGAAGTCTTGAACAAGGATACATCTCATTCACATGTATTTGATGCATATAGACAAGATGCACGTGACTCATCTTATCCCTTCTACTATATGTGTGTCCATGCATTCCAAAGAAACTATCCCTCAAAAGGATTGCACACATTTAGGGGAAGCATATCTTAGTCATGTGTCTCTCAAAGTCTTCATTATATCTTATTTGAAGCCTTGATTGTATGTTTTCATCAATTACCAAGAAAGGCTAGATTGAAAGCACATATGCTCCCTTAGTGGTTTTGATAATTCATGAGAACATACATTGTCTCTTGGACTAATATCTTTACCTAGTTTATTTCAAGTTTAGTCCACAGAGATTATCGGAAAAGGGTTGTGAGGAGATTACCCAAGATGCAAGGAATGGAATTGGCAAAGGTTCAAGCAAGGAGACTCTACATTTTACTTTGTGAGAAATCACTTTGAGTCCATAGGAAAGCCAATACTATTAAAAGGCGCTGAGGTAATGTTGGTGAAAAATTGCTCCACGTGCACAAGTGCTAGCCACCAAAATTACCCACAAAGTTATCCTAAAAAATACTCTGTCTAAACCCTACCACACAAATTCGGCGCCACCAAGTTTCTCACTCGGCCCTAAAAAAATTCTTCTCAGACAGAACCCCAAGCAAACCCTACATTCTCAGTACCACCAAGTACTACATCGGTGCAACCGAGTTTCGGTGACCAACATTCAAATGACGCAGTTTATAAAAATCGGAATTTCCGAGTTTTATGGCCCAGTCTCACCGAGTTTCAAAACTACCCTCGGCCACTCATATTGGTACTACCGATAATCATATATCGGTGTCACCGAGATTCCTAAAGTTGCCACATTTTGAACAAATCGGTCGAGTTTTACTTCGGTTTCACCGAGTTGGTCAATAATAGTGTAACGGCTGGATTTTTGGAGATGCCTATATATACCCCTCCACCACATCCCACTCAAAAGAGAAGCACTCAGAATAGTTTCCCACTTCCCATATCCAAATTTTTGAGAGAGAACCACCTACCCTTGTGTTGAGATCAAGATCATGCATTCCAACCATATGGATCTTGATTTCTAGCCTCCCCAAGTTGCTTTCCACCAAATCTATCTCTTCTACCAAGCCAAATCTATGAGAGAGTGATTGAGTGTCGAGGAGTCTATCATCTTGAAGCACAAGAGCAAGGAGTTCATCATCACTATCTAGCCTATTACCTTTTGGAGGGTGGTGCCTCCTAGATTGGTTAGGTGTCCCATGGGAGCCTCATACTTCGTATTGAGGAATTGAACCAAGAAGTTTATATGAGCAAGGATATTGCCTACTTCGTGAAGATCTACCCATAGTGAGGCTAGTCCTTCATGGATGGAAGCCATTATGGAAGAGTCAAGGTTGCTACTTCGTGAACCCTTATGGGTGGAGACCTCCGTGGACTCTCGCGACCATTACCCTCCATGGGTTGAGACTCCATAAACGTGGATGTACGATAGTGCCACCTTTCAGAACCACGGGAAAAATCTTCGTGTCTACAATTGTGTTTGATCTTCCTATCTCTAAGCTCTTACATGTGCTTGTCTTACTTTCCGCTGCCATACTTGTTGACTAGCATGTGTAGGGTGCATTAGACTTGTTATAATTGCTAAAATGTGCCAACCAATTACTTTCCGCTTAGGTTTAATTCTTGTAACTAGTCTATTCACCCCCCTCTAGACGCGTGTTCTATCAATCCCCTTAGAGTTGTAAGTAAATAAAAGTGTGATGATCATCCTTATTAGAACATTGTCCTAGTGAGGAAAGGATGATGGAGACCATGATTCCCGCACAAGTCGGGATGAGGCTCCAAATGCAAAATAAAATATAAATGGGGGAGGCAAAAGGAAAAAGAGAGAGAGAGAGAGAAAATCCCACCATGAAAAAAATAAGAAAAATGGGAGAAAAAGGGAGAAGGGACTTTGCTACTATCCTTTACCACACCTGTGCCTCAAAGTGGAACCATGTTCTTCATATAGAGAGTATCCTATGTTGTCACTTCCATATGCTAGTGGGAATTACCTTTTCATAATAAACTTGGCTTGCATATTCTGATGACGGGCTTCCTCAAATGCCCGAGGTCTTCATGAGCAAGCAAGTTGGATGCACGCTACTTCTTGAGCTTGCATTGGTTTTCCCTTGAAGAGGAAAGGGGGATGTAGCGAAGTAGATAAGTATTTCCCTCAGTTGTTGAGAACCAAGGTATCAATCTAGTCAGAGGTACAAGCAAGTTCCCAATCTATGCACCTACACAAATAATCAAACACTTGCACCCAACGCTATAAAGGGGTTGTCAATCCCTTCACGGTGTCAGGGAAAGGACACCTATGGGATCGAAGGGATCCCTTTACGGTTCGGCGGGGAAGAAGGCTCGCGTAGAGAGCAGATCTGATGGCTAATGTGCGGGATTTTACCTAGGTTCGGGCTGCAAAGATGTGTAAAACCCTACTCCTGCTTGGTTGTATTGGATGAGATCTAGCTAAGGTTCTGGGAACGCTAAAGTACACAACTACTACTCCTGTAGAATGGGCTAGAGAAGATCCAAAGGTCCAAAGTCCAAAAGTCCTCTACCGTAACGCCCTGGCCCTCCTTTTATACCACTAAGGGGATCCCAACAGCGGCGTACAGTACATACACGAGGTGTACAGAGCTACAGTGCTATTATACCTAATAATGATGGTGTAAGACAACCGCATTTAATGCTCCGTCAGGCTTCCCTGACCTTCTGCGGGATGGGACAGGAGCCCGTCCCATTGGCCCTGCTTAGTCTCCTCCATCCCTCGCGCCTCGATGCGTGCCTAGGCGAGGCGACACGTGGCCTCTGCGCTGGCGAGGGCTTGCTGGGGCTTCACCTTGTCGGGGCTTCGCCTCTGCGCTGGTAGGATGGAAGGGCCTTGCCGGGTGTGCTTCTTGTCGGGGCTCCTTAGGCCATCGCGACAAGATCTTGCCGGGGTCCTAGCCTTCGGTCTTTGGTCTGTTGACTTAAATGCCTTCTCGATGTTGCTGTGTTTGCTCTCAGTTGCTCCCTAGCAGGCCTTGCCGCTGGTATGGGTACAACTATCCATGCACAAGTATGGGGTACTAAAAAGCCCATACTTTAGTACACCGATAGGAGGCCCCGGGCCTAGGCCATACACGGTGTGAGGCGTTGTTGGGCTAGGTCCAAACAGTGCACGGGCACGCGTGGTAGGGATTAACAGTTGTCGTAACCATTCCGCTTACTACACCTCCCCATGACGCACGTAAGGTGTGCGTCGTGGGGTACGTGCGCCGAATGGTAACAATTGTTCCAATGGATGCGTTGGGACGTTTCCGCCATGCGCGACGCATGCATAGCGGAGAGCCAGCAATGGGTGCCCGTGACTTAAAGTCCTGGCCATGGCAGAAACTTCAGCGCCATGGATTGGTGCAACGAGGCGGTTCCTGTTTGCCCCGTCATCACGGGCGATGCTATTGGAAGAGGTGGGCGGCGACTCTTGGAGCGGGGGAGAGCCAGCCCCGCGCTTCCCCCTATAAATTGAGGGGTTGCGAGGGTTATGCTCATCCATCCTTCCTCCCTCATCGATTGTGAATCTCCAGAGATCTCCTTTCCACCTCTTTCAAACCCTGAGTGGTGCTTGCCCTTAGCAATTAATAGGGGCGAGGGCGGCCACCTTCCTCTACACCAAGCAGGAGTTCTCGTGTGGATCATGCCACCACTTTCGCCGCAGAGGGGGAGGGTGACCGGGGTGCTCGCGGTGGGAGAGGCGTGAGAGGACGTGGTCGCCATGGAGGCCGAGGCCGGGGGAGGCAGAGTGGTGCCCCATCGCTCCCACCAATGTCGGGCCCCTTCCTCGAAGAGACCCACGTTGAGGGGACGGCGTTGGAGTTCGTCCTCAAACTATGCGGTCCCCTTCGGAGCCATTTGCGTCTTCCTCACCCTTTCGCCCAGGGCGATGGAGGCCGACGAGCCGCCCATTTTGTGGTTGCAGGAGCATGGATGTTGCAATGGTGCCACGCGAGTGGATGTCGAGTATCTGGAGAGCTGCGTGATGTTCTTCAGGCGTGGTTGGAAAACCTTTGCCCGCGCCCACAACCTCGAGGATGGGCACATCCTTCGTTTCAAAATGACGAAGGCTAATCCGCTCTCCGTCAAGATTTATGAGCGCTCAGGCATCCGTCTCAGCTGCTGCGAAGAGAGCTCGAGCGGAGCCAAAGGTTCCTCCTCGAGCGACAGTGACGAGGAGGACAGTAGTGAAGGCGACGATGATGAGTCCGGTCTTCAGGCCGTCAAGTCGGTATACGACGACCTGAGCTCCAACTGACCGTCGACTGCACCATCACCGTCAGCCTCGCGCCTCTCCTCCTCCAGGTAGGACGGTCCTGCCAAGGGTCCTTGTCTCGGGCGCTACCTCATCTTCCAGCTGGATCTTCAGGCAAGGCCGTGGACTTCGGCTTTTGGGGCCCCCTGTCTCATCCGTGCAGTGGTGGTCTTCTCCTCTGCGCAATGCTGGTCCTTTCGTTCACGCAATGCTGGTCCAGGAGGGGCCAGGCTCTTGTTGGAGGCTCCTTGCCATCTTTTCTTATTGTAATCCGCCTCCTCCTCCTATCTTTTTCTTCTTGTAATCTCCCCTAGGGGAGAAAGTCAAATAAAGATGTACTTAGGAAGAGGCAACATCTCATGTACATTTCACCCTAATTGAGCGACTGCATATTATTCTCCTCGTTAGATTCCTCTTTGCACGGTGTTTTCCCTATGCTTTTTCGGAAACTTGCTGGCGCACGTAGTCCTGCTGCGAGCGCTTTGAGGAGCGGATCCTTAGCAGCCTGCTGGCGGTGCTGCTATCGGCAAGATACCTCAACATTCTCAGTGCAGCCACTTTAACTGTTGAGCAGACTCGAAACAGAGTAAGGGTGCGACTAATCATGACAAGGTTACCTTGACGTTTTCAATGCAGCCACTTAAGCTGTCGAGCGGACTCGAAACAGAGTAAGGGCGTGACCGATTACGACAAGGTTCCTTCGCGTGCAGGTTTCCCATGAAAAAGTCGAAATCGTCCAAGGAAAATAACTTTACAGTATGAATTTTTACTCAGAGTTTTGCAACTTAGATTTTTGTTGTCGTACTCCTTCCAGAAAGATGTTAGCTCTTTCCAGGAGTAAGCGTAATACAATATCTGAGACAAACATGTATATAAGTAAACATGAGAATCAACAAGATTTGCAGATCACTTAGCTTTTTTCAACTATGCACAGGGTGTGCGCCAGGCTTTGTACCAAGGATTACATGCTTCGGCTGCAAGACTTGTTCAAAAGGTGGTTGCCGGGATACCCGACAACCGCACCTCATTGATAGAACTTACAAAGATGTTTGATATTCCAATAGTTGCTCATTGGGATGCCATCCTAGGTCTCCAGCTGGACTGCGCCACGTCTGGTGACTCATACTACCCGATAAGGGCCTTACCACTTTGGAGTCAACTTGTTGGAATTCTTGGCAGACTGAACGCGCCAAAGAACAAGGTCGCCTTCCTCAAGACTTCGGGCATGAACATTCCGGCTATGATAGCGGCGCAAATCTAGCTAGTAGTGTGTAGCTTGCACAACAGCTCGAAGACGATCTTCCTTAAGGAGCGTAGAGTCATCTTGCCGAAACTTCTCTTGCTCAAGCTCATCATAAGCGAGCACTCGAGGTGGCCCGCATGTGACTTCCGTGGGGAGAACTGCTTCTGCCTCGTACACCAGGGAGAAGGGTGTCTTGCCGGTAGCTCGATTTGGAGTCATCCTGATTGACAAAAGAATCACCGACAACTCATCAATCCAACGCCTTCTGCACTTGCGCAGCTTGTCAAAAGTTCTTGTCCTGAGACATCGCAACACTTCAGCATTAGCCCTTTCTGCCTGGGCGTTGCTCCTTGGGTGGGCAACAGAAGCAAAAAAGATCTTGCCGCCAAGGTCTTGGACATACTGCATGAAGGTACGGCTCGTGAACTATGTGCTGTTGTCGGTAATGATCATGTTTGGAACACCAAAGCGGCAAACTAGTCCTTTGAAGAACTTGATGGCTGACTGTGCTGTCACCTGTCTCATTGCCTCCACTTCTGGCCACTTTGTGAACTTGTCGATTTCAATGTACAAGTACTCAAAGCTCCCGGTAGCACGGGGAAAGGGGCCCAAGATGTCGAGCCCCCAGACCAAAAATGGCCAGGAGAGAGGGATTGGCTGAAGAGCTTGAGCTGGTTGATGTAATTTCTTTGAATGAAACTGGCATGCTTCACACTTGGTTACTAGTGCAGTTACATCCTGGAGGGTAGTGGGCCAAAAGAAACCTTGCCGGAATGCCTTACCGGCAAGCACTTTTGACCCTATGTGGGAGCCACATATGCCTCTGTGTATCTCCGCCAACAGCTCCAATCCATCTTCCGAGAAATGCATTTGAGTTTCACACCATTCGGCCTCTTTCTATACAGGACGCTATTCATGAACTGGTACATATTAGACTGGCGGGATACTTTCTCTACTTCTTCTTGTTCCTCTGGGAGTTCTCCTGTTTGAAGGAAATGGATGATGTGGTATGCCCATGCTGGATCCTGGGGATCGACAACAAGTACTAAAGGCATATCCTCGGCCAGGGAAGAATTCGTCTCAACGGCAAGGTCTCAAGGCCCTACCGGAGCCCGTTTCCCCCCAGCAAGCTTGGCGGGAGCGTGCGCTTCCACGGCAAGAGCTCGAGGCTCCGCCGGAGCACGAAGCTCACCGGCAAGCCTGGCGTTTTCCGCGGCAACTTCCTCGCCGGCGGTTTTTGGGAACTTTGCCGGGAAATACTTGCCGAAACTCAACTTTCTTCTTTTCTCTTGTCCAATCGATGGTGTCACAGATCGTTGAGTCAGTCGGAGCACGAAAGTTCCTGGTTCCATAGGCAACATAAGGGCAGCACACTTTGACATGCCATCAGCAACATTGTTCTCTGTACGCGGAACGTGCTCCATTTGCAGACCGTCAAAATGTTCTTCCAACTTTCTCACTTCATCTACATAAGCTTCCATCAATGGACTCTGATAATCCTTGTTCACCTGCCTGACAACAAGCTGAGAATCACCACTGACAATAAGTTTCTTAATCCCAAGGTCTGCCGCGATCCTGAGACCGGCAAGCAGCCCTTCGTATTCTGCAGTATTGTTCGTTGACCTCTCCCACGGAAAGTGCATCTGAATCACATATTTGAGGTGCTCTCCGGTGGGTGCGACAAGTAGCACTCCAGCACCGGTGCCTTGCAGTGAGAATGCTCCATCAAAATACATGACCCACTCTTGATTTGTTTCCTTGCTGGGGAGAGTTGACTCTGGAACTTCTTCATTTGGTGTTGGGGTACATTCCGCAGTGAACTCTGTGAAGGCTCTGCTCTGGATAGTCGAAGTTCTTTCAAACTTGATATCAAAGCTTGACAGTTCCAAAGCCCACTCCAAAATCCTACCGGTAGCATCTGGGCTCCGCAATATCTGCTTCAACAGGAAGCGAGTGATAACGGCGATCTCATGATCGTGAAAGTAATGGCGAAGCTTCCTCGAGGCCATAAGGAGGCCGAGGAGCAACTTTTGCAGGCCTGAATATCTTGACCTAGCCCCCTACAAAAGGGAGCTGAGAAAATAGACAGGGTGCTGCACCATCTTCTTCTTCTGAATTTTTTCATTCGACTGCGTAGATCCTGCTTTGTCGGCACCAAACCCTGTCGGGGAATACTCTGGCTTGTCGCTTGGCGGTCCTGCCTCTGCCGCTGCGTCTTCATCAACTTCTCTTTCAGCACTAACGCAGAACTCACCACTTGATTTGTTATCGCTAGATATAACAGCAATCACTCTTGTGGTTTTGGCATGACTAGGACTGGCGGAGAGGAGAGGTACTTCTTCAAATCCTACAGTGCTGCCTCCGCTTCCGGAGTCCATTTCATCGGACTGCCTTCTTAAAGATTTTGAAAAAGGGCAGGGCACGCTTATCAGATTTTGAAATGAACCTACTCAGAGCGGCAACACAACCGGCAAGACGACGTACATCTTTGACACGTCTTGGCGCTTCAATTTGCTCAATTTCTTTGATCTTGTCGGAATTTGCTTCAATTCCATGTTGATATACAAAGAACCCGAGAAGCTTGCCGGATGGGACGCCAAACACGCACTTCTCAGGTTGAGCTTCAAGTTGATCTTGCAAAGATTTGTAAATGTTTCTTCTAAATCTGATATGAGCGTCGCCTTGTCCTTTGTTTTGACCACTATGTCATCCATATAAGCCTCCATATTCCTATGTAGCTGGGGCTCAAAACCAATCTGGACCATTCTTGCAAATGTACAACCAACACTTTTCAACCCGAAAGGCATACGCAAAAAGCAATATGTACCACATGGGGTGATAAATGCGGTCTTCTCTTCGTCTTCCTTGGCCATGAAAATCTGATGATAACCTGAATAGGCGTCAAGGAAAGACAACAAGTTACAGCTGGAAGTGGAGTCCACAATCTGGTCGATGCGCGGCAAGGGAAAATGATCTTTGGGGAAGGCTTTATTGACATCTATGTAGTCAATGCATAGCCTCCATTTCTCATTTGCCTTGCACACCACAACTGGATTGGCCAACCATGTTGGATGAAGTACTCCTCTAACCAAGCCAGACGCTTTTAATTTCTTGATATCTTCAGCAATAAATTTTTGCTGCTCTAAAGCCTTCCTTCTGACCTTCTACTTGATGGGCCGTGCGTGTGGATAGACAGCAAGGTGGTGCTCAATCACCTTCCTGGGAACACCGGGGATATCAGATGGTTGCCATGCAAACACATCGAGGTTTGCCCACAGGAAGGCAACGAGCGTGCTTTCCTATTTGTCATTAAGGGTGGAACTTATGGTGAAAAATCCCCCCGTAACATCCTCCTTGGCAGGCACCTTCTTAGTCTCTGGTGGAGCTTCCTTGGACTTCTTGCTCTTGCCGGTGGAACTCTTTGGCACATCCTCAACAGGAGCGTAGCACTCCGAGGAAGTGCTCTTGCTGGGTTCTGTGTGAAAGGTCTTGTCAGGCTTCTTCCTCCAGGGAATTTTAGCGGCAGGAGCAAGTGCCATGGCGGCAGATGCTGCAACTACCTCCCAGTAGAGTTGGTCGGCGTAGACAAGCACGTCCTTCTTGTCGGACTTGAAAGTGATGACGCTCATCGGCCCAGGCATCTTCGGTACATTGTAGGCATAGTGCGACACCGCCATGAACTTGGCTAACGCTGGACGACCAAGGATACCATTGTATGGCAACGGAATTTTGGCGACGTCGAAAACAACCTTCTCCGTCCTGAAGTTCAGATAGCTACCAAATGTTACCGGAAGCGTGATCTTTCCATTGGGTTGGCTCCTTCCTGGATTGACCCCCTGAAAGGAGCATGTTTCCTCGAGATCTCCACCAGGAATGTGCAATCTCTTGATCACCTTGGGCGAGATCAAGTTCAAGCCGGCCCCACCGTCAACTAATAACTTTGTTACTTTGAGGTTGAGAATCGTTGGTGAGACCAACAACGGCAAACACCCAACCCAACCGCAGTTACACGATCAGGTGATCCTCAACGTCGAAGATGATAGGCGTGTTGGACCATTTCAAAGGCTTCCGAGTGCCGACGGATGCCTCGGTCGCATTAATCTCACGAGCCCACTGTTAAGTTGGCGGTGGGAAGAATGCAACGAGGCACCTCCGTCGACGCGCATGGCGTCTATAGCTCCCTGGAATTCTTGATCGCTGGACTCATCGTCCTCTTCAATGTCATCATCACCCTCTCTTGCTTGTCGCGGCCACGAGCGGGCCGGTCCTTCTGTTGTTTGGCCTTGCTGCGATGACCTCCTCGGCCACAATGCTTCTTGCCGGACCCCTCCACACCATCCTGGCCCTTCTCCTTGTCTCGCCTCTCGTACTCAGCTTTTTGCTTCTTGGCAAGCTACTCAACTTGCCAGTAGTCCTGGAGATCGTGGCCCTTGGTGTGATGAATCTTGCAACACTGCTTGACGGAGTCTTCCGGCTTGTCGGCATCCGCCAAAGCCTGACAAGAGACGCACCCGACAATGTCCTTGTCGGGGTCATCAGCCTTGGCATTCTTGATGGTGCGGGGGTTGTCTGATGCCTCGATGGCAAGCACGGCCTTGCCCTTGCGCTTCTTGTTATGTCGTTGGCCCTTCCTTGCCGGGGCGGTGGTGTCCTCATCCTCAGAGTCGACCCCTGCGCTAGCATCCTCGCCGGGGAGCCTCCTCCCTTCTTCAGCTCGAGCATATTTATCTGCCAGAGCATAGAGCTCGGCAACATCCATGACCTTGTTCATCGCCAGCTCTTCCTGCATCCTACGGTTGCGCACGCTCTGATGGAACACGCCGATAACAACAGCAGGATGAACGTCTGGTGTGTATTGGTGTATGCGGCTAAACCTCTGGTTGTACTTGCGTAAGGTCTCACCCTCCTTCTAGGGGATGAGATGTAAATCACTTTTCTAGCCAAGAGCTTTATGACCTCCAATAAAGGTGCCAACAAACTCATCGCACAGATCTGCCCAGGAAGAAATGGATCCTTCCAGCAAGTGCATCAACCAAGATGTGATGTTGGGCTTAAGCACCAACGGGAAGTAGTTGGCGCGTATCTTGTCGTCACGATCCTTGGCAGCCTGCACCGCAATGGTGTAGATTCTCAAGAACTTTGACGAGTGAGTCTTTTCGTCATATATCTCCGGGGCCTCTGGCTTGAACGTGCGGGAATCGGGCCACTGAACTTGCCGCAGCTCACAGATAAACGCTGGTCAACCCACCTCGTAAGGTAGGCTGACAGGATACCCTGGCGCGGATTTGTCTATAGTGGGTCCGGCGCACCTACCAGATTGATGGCACGCTTCTCGCCGCCGCTCGATTGTAGTTCGGGCGTCTTATTTGCTCCGTTCCCGAAGAACTTGACGCTGATCATGGCGAGTCTGTGGATTAGACGATGCCGTCGAGTAACCATCGCAAGGATCGGTCTGTCGAGTCAGTGACCGGTGTTGTTGCTGTGCAGGAGGGTGCACCATGGTCGCACCGCCTCCGGCCTTCTCGCCACTGGTGTGAGCCAGCTCGGTGGACCGAAACTTGTCAGTGAGGGTAAGGTGGCTCTGAATGGTGGCTCTCCACTCGTCGAGCTTCTCCGCGCAGGAGGGAATTTCAGGAGTAGTTGTGCCCATGTCATTGCTTCCTCCAACGTGGTCGGCAGCAAATGACGCGAAGAACGCGAGGTGCTCTGACTCCTAACCGTGTTAGAAAGAGCTCCATCACGGTCCCGCGATTGCACGCCACTCCCACTAGCATGTTGGCATGCATGCTGGTCCTACGCATCTTGGGAGCAATGTGTAGGAGCTTTTCCGTGGGGACGTTGGGATCCACCGACACCGCGACGCTGCTCTTCGCACGCATACTGGGAAGGTCGCGGCGTATGGGCCGACATGGGTGTCTTGGAAGGTACCCTTTCGCCCCCTTAGTTCATCGTACCACCTGTAGGTGGTACAGCCCCATCCTGAGACCCAACGGCCTGGGAGTTTCCGCCGCCGCCGTGAGTGTCTCTACGGCAGACGTCATCGCTTCCTTGGCCTTGATCATCAGAGCGTCACGTGGGCGCAGGGTTTCCGCTCCCTCCGCACGCACCCACTCTGTCGTCCGCTTGAGAGGTTACGGGCGCGGTGGACGTGGAGGGTTCTACTGCCGTGAAACCCTTCTTCTTGGGAGCCATGTCGACGGATATGACGAAGGAACTGAAGCGCTAGTCACCAGATCAGGTTCACGCGACCCAAGCCCCCTACCTGGCATGCCAAAGATGTTCGGGGAAAGGACACCTATGGGACTAGAGGGATCCCTTTACGGTTCAGCAAGGAAAAAGGCTCGCGCAGAGAGCATATCCGATGGCTAACATGCGGGATTTTACCTAGGTTCGAGCCGCAAAGATGCGTAAAACCCTACTCCTGCTTGGTTGTGGGAGCGCTACAGTACACATATGCTACTCCTGCAGAATGGGCCAAAGAAGATCCAAAGGATCAAAGTCCAAAAGTCCTATACCATAACCCCCTGGGCCTCCTTTTATACCACTAAGGGGGTCCCAACAGCGGCGTATAGTACATACATGAGGTGTACAGAGCTACAATGCTATCGTACCTAACACTGATGGTGTAAGACAAACGTATTTAATGCTTCATCAGGCGTCCTGGACCTTCTGCGGGACGGGACAGGAGCCCGTCCCATCGGCACCACTTAGCCTCCTCCATTCCTAGCGCCTCAATGCGTGCCTAGGTGAGGCGACACCTGGCCTCTGCGCTAGCAGGGGCTTGCGAGGGCTTCACCTCTGTGCTGGCAGGATGGTGGGGCCTTGCCGGGTGCGCTTCTTGCCGGTGCTCCGTAGGCCATCCCGACAAGATCTTGCCGGGGTCCCAGCCTTTGGTCTTCAGTCCATTGACTTAAATTCCTTCTTGATGTTGTTGTGTTTTCTCTCAGTTGCTCCCTGACAGGCCTTGCTCCTAGTATGGCTAAAACTGTCCGTGCACAAGTACGGGGTACTAAAAGCCCATACTTTAGTACGCCGACACATGGTTACTTGCAAGGATGAGATCTGATAGAGATAGATATAAAATATTACTAAAAGTAAAACTAAATAAAAGTAATAAAATTGCAGAAAGGTATTTTTGATATTTTTTATTTAAAGATATGAAGACATAATATGGAAAATAGACCCCGGGGCCATAGGTTTCACTAGAGGCCTCTCTCTTGAAGGAAAATAATACAGTGCGTGAACAAATTACTGTCGAGCAATTGATAGAAAATCACATAGTTATGACGATATACAAGGCAATGATTAGGCATATAGGCATCACGTCCATATCAAGTAGACCAAAACGATTCTGTAGCTACTACTATTACTCCACACATGGATTGACTCCTGCCTGCATCTAGAGTATTAAGTTCATGAAGAACAGAGTAATGCATTAATTAATGTGAGATGATGTAGAGGAATAAACTAAATCAATATGATGAAAACCCCATCTTTTTATCCTTGATGGCAACAATACAAATATGTGCGTCGTTACCCCTACTTTGTCACTCGATTAGGACACCGTAGGATTGAGCCAAAACTAAGCACTTCTCCCATTGCAAGAATTACAAATCTAGTTGGCCAAACTAAACCAATAACTCAAAGAGACTTGCAAAGATATGAAATCATGCATATAATAATTCAAAGAACATTCAAATAATATTCATAGATAATCTGATCATAAACCCATAATTCATTGGATCTCGAAAAACACACCGCAACAGAGGATTACATCGGATAGATCCCCATGAAGATCATGGAGAACTTGGTATTGAAGAACATAGAGAGAGAAGAAGCCACCTAGGTACTAGCCATGGACCCAAAGGTCAGAGGTGGACTACTCACGCATCATTGGATGGGCAATTGTGTTGATGTAGATGCCCTCCATAATCAAATCCCCTCTGATAGATTACTAGAAAAGGCCCCAAGATGGGATCTCATCGAAACAAATACTTGCGGCGGCGGACAAGTATTATCGTGGCTCTGTTTGGTATTGGGGGAATATTTCTGAATTTATGGGTGGAGAATTAGGGTTCGAGGAGCTACAGGGGCCCACAACCTAGGGGGCGCGCCCTGGTGGCTTGTGGACCACTCGTAGGTCTTCTGGCCTCTTATTCTAGCCTCCTAGGTTCCTTCTGGTCCAAGAAAAATCATCGTAGAATTTTATTCTGTTTGGACTCCATTTGATATTCCTTTTCTGCAATACTCAAAAAAAGGAAAAAACAGAAACTGGCACTCGGCACTAGGTTAATAGGTTAGTCCCAAAAATAATTTAAAATAGCATATTAATGCATATAAAACATCCACAACAGATAATATAATACCATGGAACAATCAAAAATTATAGATACATTGGAGACGTATCATCATCCCGAAGATTAATTGGTGCTCGTCCGCGTGTAGGTAAATGATAAAAACAGAATTTTTGATGTGGAATGCTACCTAAAAAATTTATCCATGTAATATTATTTATTGTGGCATGAATGGTGATATCCATAAGACTCAAAACCAAAATTTAATGTTGACATAAAAACAATAATACTTCAAGCATACTAACAAAGCAATCACGTCTCTTCAAAATAACATGGCCAAATAAAGTTATCCCTACAAAATCATATGGTCCGGCTGTTGGGGAACGTTGCGTGGGAAACAAAAAAATTCCTACGCACACGCAAGATCTATCCATGGTGATGAGAATCTACGAGAGGGAGAGTGGATCTACATACCCTTGTAGATCGCTAAGCGGGAACCGTTAAGAAACGCGGTTTATGTAGTCGAACGTCTTCACAATCCAAATCACTGAGCGTCCCGCGATCCCATCACGATCCGTCCCGTGATCCAATCACGATCCATCCCGCGATGTCATCACGATCCGTCCCATGATCCAATCATGAATCGTCTCGCGATCTTGATCATGGTCCTTCCGATTTAGCACCGAACGGATGGCACCTCCGCGTTCAGCACATGTACAGCTCGATGACGATCTCCGCCTTCTTGATCTAGCAAGAGGGAGCAGAGAGGTAGATGAGTTCTCCGGCAGCGCGACGACGTTGCGGTGATGGTGGTGGAGCAATTCCAACAGGGCTTCGCCTAAGCACCGTTGAAACCGATCTAGAGGAGAAACTACGAACTAGAGGAGAGGCAACAGATGGCTTAGGGTTTCTTGATGTGTTCCAAGTGCTACCCTGCCCCTTTATTGATATGCTGAGCCTTGGGGTCAAAACTTGGAGAAAAATCCTCCTCAAGGTCGGTTTGCCCGCAAGGAAAGAGTCCTTCTGGGACTACAGGATCAGACGCCAAGGTCCTCGGCGTCTGGCCCCTGGCCTCCGCAAAACAGTTTTTGCACCTTCCTAAAGCCTCATTGGCTTTACCCCTTGGCCCAAATAAATTGTTCCTGTACCTCGAACATTTCAGGAAACATCCGAAACTATTTCCGGTGAATTCCGGAACCCTTACGGAGACCAAACACTATTATCCCATATATCAATCTTTACCTCCAGACCATTCCGGAGCTCCTCGTAACGTCCGGGATCTCATCTGGGACTCCGAACAACCTTCAGTCACCACCATACATAACTCTATACTACTAAAACGTTAGTGAACCTTAAGTGTGCAGACCCTGCGGGTTCGAGAACTACGTAGACATGACCGAGACACCTCTACGGTCAATAATCAATAGTGAGACCTGGATGCCCATATTGGTTCCTACATATTCTACGAAGATCTTTATCGATCAAACCTTTATATCAAGGATTTAGTTAATCATGTATGTCGTTCCCTTTGTTCTTCGGTATGTTACTTGCCCGAGATTCAATTGTCGTTATCTATATACCTAGTTCAACCTCGTTACCGGCAAGTCTCTTTACTCGTGTCGCAATACAAGATCCCGTGGCTATCACTTTAGTCACATTGCTTGTAAGGCTTGTTGTGATGTTGTATTACCGAGTGGGCCCTGAGATACCTATCCGTCACACGGAGTAACAAATCCCAGTCTTGATCCATGCCAACCAAACAGACACCCTCGGAGATACCTGTAGAGCACCTTTATAGTCACCCAGTTACATTGCGATGTTTGATACACACAAGGTACTCCTCCGGTGCTAGTGAGTTGCGTGATCTCATGGTCATAGGAATAGATACTTGACATGCAGAAAACTATAGCAATAAACTGACACGATCATATGCTTCATTTATAGTTCGGGTCTTGTCCATCACATCATTCTCCTAATGATGTGATCCTGTTATCAAATGACATCTCATGTCAATGTCTAGGAAACCTTGACCATCTTTGATCAACGAGCTAGTTTACTAGAGGCATACTAGGGACACAGTGTTGTCTATATACCCACACATGTATTTAGTTTCCAATCAATACAATTATAGCATGGATAATAAATGATTATCATGAACTAGTAAATATGATAATAAATAATTTATTATTGCCTCTAAGGCATATTTCCACCACTGGCTATGTTCCATCTTCCCCACACAAAGTATTTAAATCATGCACAACCCCAATGACAAGTCAAGAAATTGTTTCACACTTTTTATGTTCTCAAACCTTTTCCACTTTCACAAAATACATGAGCGTGAATCATGGATATAGCACTATAGGTGGAATAGAATATGGTGGAGGTCATGAGGAAATGGAGAAGATAGTATCACATCAACTAGGCATATCAACGGGCTATGGAGATGCCCATTAATAGATATCAATGTGAGTGAGTAGGGATTGTCATGCAACGGATGCACTAGAGCTATAAGTGTATGAAAACTCAAAAAGAAACTTAGTGGGTGTGCATTATAATGAAAAATTCTCACTAGTTATATGGAAGTGAAAAAATAAGAGACTCTCTATCATGAAGATCATGGTGCTACTTTGAAGCACAAGTGTGGAAAAAAGATAGTAGCATTGTCCCTTCTCTCATTTCTCTCATTTTTTGGTGGGCATCATTGTCCTCTTCTTTTATTTGGTCTTCACTGGCCTCTTTTATCATTTTTAAAGTCCGAGTCTCATCCCAACTTGTGAAGGAAGTATAGCTCCCATCATCCTTTCCTCACATGGGACAATGCTCTAATAATGATGATCATCATACTTTTATTTACTTACAACTCAATATTTACAACTCGATACTTAGAACAAAATATGACTCTATATGTATGCCTCCGAAGGTGTACCGGAATGTGCAATGATCTAGCATAGCAAATGACATTAGCATCACGCTAGCTGTCTTACGATCATGCAAAGCAATATGAAATTATGGTGTGTGTCATAATAAATGAAACGGTGGAAGTTGCGTGGCAATATATCTTGGAATTGCTATGGAAATGCCATAATAGGTAGGTATGGTGGCTGTTTTGAGGAAGTGTATATGCTAGGTTTAATGCACCGGCGAAAATTGCGCGGTACTAGAGAGGCTAGCGAAGGTGGAAGCATGAGAGTGTGTATAATCCATGCACTCACATTCGTCATAAAGAACTCACATACTTATTGAAAAAATCTATTAGTTATCGAAGCAAAGTATTAGACGCGTGCTCCTAGGGGTGAGGTTGGTAGGATTTAACCATCGCGCGCTCTCGGCCCTCACACAAAGCATGACAATCAATAAACAAATTATGTTCCGACTTCGTTACATAATGGTTCACCATACGTGCATACTACGGGAATCACAAACTTTTAACACAAGTATTTCTACCAGTCCAGAATTATTCACTAGCATGACTCTAATATCACCATCTTTATATCTCAAAACTATATGCAAGGAATCAAACTTCTCATAGTATTCAATGCTCTTTATATGAAAGTTTTTATAATATCTCTCGTGGATGCCCATTATATTAGGACTAAATTCATAACCTAAACCATTTACCATTCTGTTTAAAGACTCTCAAAATAATATAAGTGAGGTCCGAGAGTTCAGTTATTTCTATAAAATAAAACACCACCGTACTCTAAAAAGATATAAGTGAAATACTAGAGCAAAATTGCCTAGCTCAAAAGATATAAGTGAAGCACATAGAGTATTCTAATAAATTCACGACTCATGCATGACTCTCTCAAGAGATGTGTGCAGCAAGGATGATTCTAGCAAACTAAAAAACAAAGACTCATAACATACAAGATGCTCCAAGCAAAACACATATCATGTGGTGAATAAAAATATAGCCTCAAGTAAATTTACTAATGGATTGAAGACGAAATAGGGGATGCCTTCTGGGGCATCCCCAAGCTTAGGCTCTTTAATATCCTTGAATATTCCTTGAGGTGCCTTGGGCAGCCCCAATCTTAGGCTCTTGCCACTGCTTATTCCATAGTCCATCAAATCTTTACCCAAAACTTGAAAACTTCACAACACAAAATTCAACAGAACACTCCTAAGATCCGTCAGTATAAGAAAAATAAATCACCACTTTAGGTACTGTTGTGAACTATTGGTGTAATATGTACTGCATTACAACTACTCCATGGTTCATACCCCTTGATACAACACATAGATACACCAAAATAAGCAAACAACACAAAGAAAACAAAATCTGTCAAAAATAGAATAGTCTGTAGCAATCTGTAAACTTAGAATACTTCCGTAACTTGAAAAAAAATTGAACATTAGGAAAACCTGGGAAATTTGTATATAAATCTTGTGTAAAAATTTCTGACTCATTCTTTGCTCTGGTGAATTTATAAAATTCCTGGACTGAGCGCAAAAGTTTTATTTCCAGCAAGATCCAATCAACAATCACCGTAGACCATCCCAAAGGTCTTACTTGGCTATAACACTAAATTAAAACACCAAAACACAATTACTACAGAGGTAATAAAGTGTAAATCACTCAATAACAGAAACAAAAAAACAAAAACGTAGAAATAAATTTGGGTTGCCTCCCAACAAGCGTTATTGTTTAACGCCCCTAGCTAGGCATAACACAATAGATCTAGGTGTTGTCATCTTTGGTATGCAATCTATAAGTAGCTCTCATAATAGATTCATAAGGTAATTTTATTTTATTTCTAGGAAGGTTTTCCATGCATTTCCTTAACGGAAATTGGAATCTAGTGTTTCCTTCTTTCATATCAATAATTGCACCGATCGTTCTAAGGAAATGTCTAGCAAGGATAATAGGACATGTAGGATTGCAATATATATCAAGAACAATGAAATCTACTGGCACATAATTCCTATTTGCAACAATAAGAACATCATTAATCCTTCCCATAGGCTTCTTTATAGTGGAATCCGCAATATGCAAACTTAAAGAGCAATCATCAAGTTCATGGAAACCTAGCACATCACATAAAGTTTTCGGAATCGTGGAAACACTAGCACCCAAATCACACAAAGGATGGCACTCATAATGTTTATTTTTAATCTTAATAGTAGGTTCCCACTGGTCATAAAGTTTTGTAGGTATAGAAAGTTCCAACTAAAGTTTTTCTTCAAAAGATTTCATCATAGCATCAACGATATGTTTGGTCCAAGCTTTATTTTGATTATAATCATACGGAGAATTTAACATGGATTGCAACAATAAAATACAATCATTCAAAGAACAACTATCATAATTAAAGTCCTTGAAATCAGAAAGAGTGGGCTCATTGCTATTTAAAATTTTGACCTCTTCAATCCCACTTTTATCAATTTTAGCATTAAGATCTATAAACTCCGAATCATTGGGACGACTTTTAACTAAAGTTGACTTATCTCCAATTCCATATTTATCAAGATTTACATTAGAAAACAAAGATTCAATAGGAGTCACATCAATCACTTTACGATCTTCATCATTAGTTAAAGATTCTGGCTTCGTGTCCATTTTATTGACTAAGGTAGCTTGATTATCAGAAATTCGGCCTAAGAAATTTTTTAAGCTGAGCAAACTGAGATTTCAAACCATAAAACTCCTTAGACATATCATCAAGTTCTTTATTCATGTATTCCAGCATAGCCTTTTGTTCTTTAAGCTCGTTCTTAAAAATCTATTTTGGTCAAATTGGAGCGACATGAAACTTTTAGCATTGTACTCAATATCTTAAAACTTCCTATGATAAGGACCAAAGCTTTTGGGTTGAGCCATAAAGACGAGCAAATGATCTAACACACAAGCAAACAAAAAGCAAAGGAAAAGACAAATGGAGGAAGGGCGAATAAAGAGGCAAATCTTTTTTTTTCCTGAAAATCGTTTTAGAAGTGGGGAAGAGGAAAACGATAGGCAAATGGCAAATAATGTAAATTCAAGAGATTAGTTTGTGATGGGTACTTGGTAGGCTTGATGTAAACTTGCTATATATCCTCCCCGGTAACAGTGCGAGAAATCCTTCTTGCTACTTCTTGAGCTTGCGTTGGTTTTCCCTTGAAGAGGAAAGGGTGATGGAACAAAGTAGATAAGTATTTCCCTCAGTTGTTGAGAATCAAGGTACCAATCTAGTAGGAGGTACAAACAAGTCCCCAACCTATGCACCTACACAAACAATCAAACATTTTCACCAACGCTATAAAGGGGTTGTCAATCCCTTCAAAGTTACTTGCAAGGATGAGATCTGATAGATATAGATATAAAAGATTACTTAAAATAAAACTAAATAAAAGTAAATAAAATTGCAGCAATTAATTTTTAGTTTATATATCTGGAAATATAATATGGAAAATAGACCCGGGGGGCATAGGTTTCACTAGAGGCTTCTCTCTTCAAGGAAAATAATATGGTGGGTGAACAAATTACCGTCGAGCAATTGATAGAAACCACATAGTTATGACGATATCCAAGGCAATTATTATGCATATAGGCATCACGTACGTATCAAGTAGACCAAAATGACTCTGCATCTACTACTATTACTCCACACATTGACCGACTCCTGCCTGCATCGAGAGTATTAAGTTCATGAAGAACAGAGTAACGCATTAAGTAAGATGACATGATGTAGAGGGAAAAACTCAATCAATATGATGAAAATCCCATCTTTTTTATCCTTGATGGCAACAATACAAATACGTGCCTCGCTACCCCTACTTTGTCACTCGGTGAGGACACCGCAACATTGAACCCAAAACTAAGCACTTCTCCCATTGCAAGAATTACCAATCTATTTAGCCAAACCAAACCAATAACTCGAAGATACTTTGGAGGACATGAAATCATGCATATAAGATTTCAAACCAACCCTGGTGGCTTGTGGCCCACCCGTAGGTACTCTGGCCTCTTCTCCAAGCCTCCTAGGTTCCTTTTGGTCCAAGAAAAATCATCGTATAATTTATTCTGTTTGGACTCCGTTTCATATCCTTTTCTGCAATACTCAAAAACAAGGAAAAACAGAAAACTGGCACTAGGCACTAGGTTAATAGGTTAGTCCCAAAAATAATATAATATAGCATATTAATGTGTATAAAACATCCAAAACAGATAATATAATAGCATGTAAAAAATTAAAAAATATAGATACCTTGGAGACGTATCATCTCCGTTGGGGTACTAGTAGTCGGCATCGGGATCTGCTCGATCCTGGGCTCCGTCATCTGATCGCAACAATCATATGGATGGAAAAGGGGATAAAAGCAACCATGAGTACTCATCGAAAGTACTCGCAAGACTTACATGAGATATATGCTAAGTATGCATCGGTATCAAAGGAATGGGGCTATATGATTGGACTGAACTCTGGAAATGCCACAAGAGAAGAGAAAGACCTAGCCTATCGAATACTAGCATCTTATGTGTCTTGCATCATTATAAGAGTATAGATTAGCATATTATAAGTAGCAAGTTTATTTCGTAATGCCTAGAGATTTTTCCTAGACTCCTGCGAGAAAGCAATTTCGGAGCCATCAATTCGATTTCACATTTCTAGTATCCAATTCTAGTTGTATAGGTCAGGATAAAACTCTAAGTGTTCGTTACCATGGACACGGATATTCGAATAGATAAACTTCCCTGCAGGGGTCCACAAAATGACCCAACACGCTCGGTTAACTCTAGATGGACACACTTGCTCAGGTCATGAACGGCCTCGCCTGATCGACACACCATAGTCCTACCTAGGATAAACAGAGAGGTCACATGCCGGTCTACATCCTAAATGTGAAGGGGTCTTGGGACAATCTCCCTTTGCAATCATGCGTGTTGTGAGGACGGCATGTGTAAGTCCTAGCGGCTCTTTATACAAATACGATGCTTAAGTGGGCCACCCGGGCACGTGCCGCTCAACGGTGACATCTGAAGAGCTTTGGGGTGAATCTATGATGCAGAGTGCCCATACTTACTCCTATGTGGTGATCAGTGCAAAAAAGGCCAGAGGTCTATTGCAAATATGCCCTAGAGGCAAAAATATTATTATTATATTTCCTTGTTCATATTGTATTGATTGGAAACACATTGCATGTGTGGATGCATAGACAACACAGTGTCCCTAGTATGCCTCTAGTAGACTAGCTCGTTGATCAAAGATGGGCAAGGTTTCCTAGCCATAGACATAATATGTCATTTGATAACGGGATCACATCATTGGGAGAATGATGTGATAGACAAGACCCAAACTATAAACATAGCATATGATTGTGTCAGTTTACCGCATGTAAGGTATCTGTTCCTATGATCATAAGATCATGTAGCTCACTAACACCAGAGGAGTACCTTGTGTGTATCAAACATTGCAACATAACTGGTTGACTATAAAGATGCTCTACAGGTATCTCCGAGGGTGTCTGTTGAGTGGTCATGGATCAAGACTGGGATTTGTTACTCCGTGTGACGGAGAGGTATCTCAGGGACCACTCGGTAATACATCATCACAATAAGCCTTGCAAGAAATGTGACTAAAGTGTTAGCCATGGGATCTTGTATTATGTAACAAGTAAAGAGACTTTCCGGTAACGAGATTGAACTAGGAAGTCCCGTTTTGGTCACCGGAAAAGTTTCGGGTACTTCGGTAGTGTACCGGGAATGCCAGGAGGGTACCGAGGGACAATCGGGAGGGGCCTCTCGCCCTAAAGGGCCTCATGGGTTGTGGGAGGAGTCAAACCAGCCTCTGGTGGGCTGGCCGAACCCCCCACTAAGTCCCATGCAGCTAGGGGTGGAAAAACCCAAGAGAAGGAAAGGATTTACAAGTGGGGGAGGAATTCTACTCCTAGTAGGATTGGAGCTGGACTCCTCCACCTCCCCACTTCGGCCACAGGCTAGGGGGAACCCTAGGGGTGCCGGCCTCCCTCCCCTTACTCCTATATATACTGGAGGGGAGAGATGGAAGCTGCACGAGAAAACCCTAAGCCACGGTGCAACCCTCTTTCCCCGATAGGTCCTTCCCTCTAGTTTTTGGCGGTGCTTAGGCGAAGCCGTGCCTAAATAGTTCCACCACCATCGCCGCCGGGCCGTCACGCTCCCGGAGAACTCATCTACCTCTCCGCTCCCTCTTGCTGGATCAAGAAGGCAGAGATCGTCAATGAGCTGTACATGTGTTGAATGAAGAGGTGTTGTCTGTTCGGCGCTAGATCGGGACGGATCGTAATTGGATCACGGGGCGCTCCCCGATTTGGATCATGAAGACATTCGACTACATCAATCGCGTTTCTTAACGCTTCCCGCTTAAAGATCTACAAGGTTATGTAGATCCACTCTCCCTCTCATAGATGCTCACACCATGGATAGTTCTTGCGTGTGTGTAGGATAGTTTTTGTTTCCCATGCAACGTTCCCCAACAGTGGTATCAGAGCTAGGTCTATGTGTATATCAGATCACGAGTAGAACACAAAGGAGTTTATGGGCATTGATGCTTAGATTGTTTCCTACCTTGGTTGTTTTTTGATTCAACGGTATTGTGGGATGAAGCGGCCTAGACCAACCTTACTCGTACGGTTACGAGAGATCGGTTCCATTGACTGACATATGACTTTGTTGCATAAAGATGGCCGGCGAGTTTCTGTCTCTCCTACTCTAGTTCGATCGGATTCGACAAAGACGATCCTTGAGAAGTTTGAATAGAAATGTGTGCATCACCGTTGTGGTTTTTGCGTAGGTGAGAATTGTTCTTTCTAGATACCCGTAGCACCCACATAAAACATGGAACAACAATTAGAGGACATCTAACTTGTTTTTGCAGGGTATGTTCTGATGTGATATGGCCAATTACATGATGAGATATATGTGATGTATGAGATGATCATGTTTTGTATAGAATATCATGACTTGCATGTTGATGAGTACGGCAACTAACAGGAGCCATAGGGTTGTCTTTAATTATTTTTGCCGTTTTTGCTTTTCTTTATCGCTATGAGTTAGCAATTGTCATAGAAGCAACAGTTGGGGTGACAACTTCATGGCGACACGTTGATGGAGATCAATATGATGGAGACCATGGTGTCGTGCCAGTGATGATGGAGATCATGTCGGTGCTTTGGAGATGGAGATCAACCGCACAAGTTCATGGCCATATCATGTCACTTATGATTTGCATGTGATGTTAATCCTTTTATGCATCTTATTTTCCTTAGGACGACGGTAGCATTATAAGGTGACCCCTTACTAAAATTTCAAGATAAAATTGTGTTGTCCCCGAGTGCACCGTTGCGAAGTTCATCGTGTTGATACACCACGTGATGATCGAGTGTGATAGACTCTACATTCACATACAACGGGTGCAAGCCAATGTTGCATGTGCAGAACACTCAGGTTAAACTTGACAAACCTAGCATGTACAGACATGGCCTCGGAACACAAGAGACTGAAAGGTCGAACAAGACTCATATGCTAGATATGATCAACATGTTGATGTTCACCATTGAAACCGCCTCAACTCACATGATGATCGGACTTGAGTTGGTGAATTTGGATCATGTAACACTCGGGATGACCGGAGGGGGTGTCAATTTGAGTGGGAGTTTTTAAGTAATTTGATTAACTAAAATCATTATATTGAACAATATTCTTAGTAACCTTTGCATATTTCTGTTGTTGGTCAATGGCTCGTGCAGTACTTCCTCTGAATGTTAATGCGTTCCTAGAGAAAGCCAAGTATACAGATGATGGAAGTAACTTTGTGGACTGGGCCCGTAATCTGAGGATTATCCTCATGGCTTCCCAGAAGGCTTATATCCGTGATGCACTGCTTGGTGATCCGCCCGCTCCCATGTCATCCAAAGACGTTAAGAACGCCTCTCCTATATGTTCTAGAGATTACTCAATAGTTCAATGTGCAATGTTGTATGGCTTAGAACTAGGATTTCAAAGACGTTCTGAACATCATGAAGCATATGAGATGTTCCAAGAGTTGAAGTTTATCTTTGAGAAGAATGCTCGGATCGAGAGGTATGAGACCTCCGATAAGTTCTATGCTTGCAAGATGGAGGAGAACGGGTCTGTCAGTGAACATATACCCAGAATGTCTGGGTATTCGAACAGTCTGGCTGAGTTAGGGATGCCCCTTCCGCCAGAGCCGATCACTGACAAAGTTCATCAATCATTGCCTCCTAGCTACAAGAGCTTCGTGATGAACTATAACATGCACCGGATGACCAAGTCAGTTGCTGAGCTGTTTGCGATGCTGAAAGTCGCTGAGTTTGAAATCCAGAAAGAGCATCAAGTGTTGATGGTCAATAAAACCACTAGTTTCAAGAAGAATGGCAAGGGAAAGAAGGGTATCTCCAAGAAGAGTGGCAAAGCAGTTGCCCCTCCCATGAAGAAATCCAAGGCTAGACCCAAACCAGAAACTGAGTGCTTCCATTGGAAGGGAACTAGTCACTGGAAGCAAAACTGACCCAAATATCTGTCCGACAAGAAGGCGGCCAACACCAAACAAGGTATATATGATATACATGTTATCGATGTGTACCTTACCAACTCTCGTTGTAGTGCCTGGGTATTTGATACCGGTTCGGTTGCTCACATTTGCAACTCAAAACAGGAGCTACAGAACAGATGAAGGCTAGCTAAGGACGAAGTGACGATGTGCGTGGGAAATGGTTCCAAGGTTGATGTGATTGCCGTCGGCACGCTCGCTCTTCGATTACCTTCGGGATTAGTGATGAACCTGAATAATTGTTATTTAGTGCTTGTGTTAAGCATGAACATTATATATGGATCTTCTTTATTGTGAGACTGTTACTCATTTAAATCAGAGAATAATGGTTGTTCTATTTATATGAGTAATATCTTTTATGACCATGCACCCAATGTGAGGGGTTTATTGCTATCGAATATCGATAGTGATGATACACATGTTCATAACATTGATGCCAAAATATGTAGAGTTGATAATCATAGTACCACTTTCTTGTGGCACTGTCGTTTAGGTCATATTGATGTAAAACACATGAAGAAGCTCCATGCTGATGGACTTTTGGAATCACTTGATTTTCAATCACTTGACATATGTGAACCATGCCTCATGGGAAAGATGACTGAAATCCCATTCTCTGGAACAATGGAACGGGCAAGTGACTTGTTGGAAATCATACATACTAATGTGTGCGATCCAATGAGCATTGAGGCGCACGGTGGATATCGTTATTTTATCATCTTCACTGATGACTTAAGTAGATATGGGTATATTTACTTGATGAAGCACTAGTCTGAAAGGTTTGAAAAGTTCAAGCAATTTCATAGTGAAGTTGAGAATCGTCGTAACAAGAAGATTAAATTCCTATGATCTGATCGAGGAGGAGAATATCTGAGTTATGCGTTTGGCAGTCACTTAAGACATTGTGGAATTTTTTCACAATTGACACCGCTTGGAACACCACAGTGTAATGGTGTTTCCGAACATTGTAATCGAACCTTATTATATATGGTACGTTCTATGATGTCTCTTGCCGATTTGCCACTATCGTTTTGGGGTTATGCATTAGAGATAACTGCATTCACTTTAAATAGGGCACCATCGAAATCCGTTGAGACGACGCCATATGAACTGTGGTTTGGCAAGAAGCCAAAGTTGTCGTTTCTTAGAGTTGGGGGATGTGATGCTTATGTCAAAAAGCTTCAACCTGAAAAGATGGAACCCAAAGCGGTGAAATGTGTCTTCATAGGATACCCAACAAAGACAGTTGGGTCTACCTTCTATCTTAGATCCTAAGGTAAAGTGGTTGTCGCTAAGAACGTAACATATCGTGAGAAAGAGTTTCTCTCGAAAGAAATGAGTGGGAGGAAGATATAACTTTATGAGGTCATTGAACCTTCACTTCAACCAGAGAGTAGTGTAGCGCAGAAAGATGTTTCTGTAGAGCCTGCATGGGTTGAAGAGGAAGTTAATGATGATGATCATGAAGCTTCAGATCAAGTTACTATCGAACCTCGTAGGTCGAAAAGGGCGCGCACTGCTCCTGAGTGGTACAACAACCCGGTCTTAGAGGTCATGTTGTTAGACAATGATGAACCTACTAGCTATGGTGAAGCGATGATGGGCCCGGATTCCGAGAAATGGTTAGAGGCCATGAAATCCATGACGGGATCCATGTATGAAAACAAAGTATGGACTTTGGAAGTATTACCTGAAGGGCGAAAGGTCAGAACAAATGGATCTTTAAGAGCAAGACGGACACTGACAGTAATGTCACCATCTATGAAGGTTGACTTGTGGCAAAGTGTTTTTCACAAGTTCAAGGAGTTGACTATAATGAGACCTTCTCACCCGTAGTGATGCTTAAGTCCGTCAGAATCATGTTTGCAATAGATGCATTTTTCGATTATGAAATTTGGCAGATGGATGGCAAAACAACGTTCCTTAACAATTTCCAGAATGTTTTGTTGATCCAGAGAATGCTAACAAAGTTTGCAAACTCCAGCGATCCATTTATGGACTGGTGCAAGCATCTCGGAGTTGGAAGATGCGCTTTGATGAGGTGCTCAACGCGTTCGGGTTTATACAAGTTTACGGATAAGCTTCTATTTACAAGAAAGTGAGTGGGAGCTCTATAGCATTTCTAATATTATATGTGGATGCCATATTTCTGATTGGAAACAATATAGAAATGCTGGAAAGCGTGAAGGAATATTTGAACAAGAGTTTGAATGAAGGACCTAGGAGAAGCTGCTTTCATATTAGGCATTAAGATCTATGGAGATAGATCGAGATGCTTAATAGGACTTTCACAGAGCACATACCTTAAAAAAGTTTTGAAGAAGTTCAAAATGGATCAGTCCAACAAGGGTTTCTTGCCTGTGTTGCAAGGTGCGAAGTTGAGTAAGACTCAATGCCCAGTGACTGCAGAAGATAGAGAAAATATGAGTGTCATCCCCTATTCTTCATCCAGAGGCTCTACATGTATGCAATGTTGTGCATAAGACCAGATGTCAGCTTTGCTATAAGTATGGCCGGAAGGTTTCAAAGTGATCAAGGAATGGAGCACTGGACTGCGGTCAAGAATATCCTTAAGTACCTGAAAAGGACTAAGGAAATGTTTCTCATTTATGGAGGTGATCAAGAGCTCGTCGTAAAGGGTTATGTCGATGCAAGCTTTGACAATGATCCGGATGATTCTAAGTCACAAACCAAATACATATTTATTCTCAATGGGGGAGCAATAAGCTAGTGCAGTTCCAAGCAGAGCATGGTAGCCGACTCTACATGCGAAGCGGAGTACATCGCAGCCTCGGAGGCGGCGGAGGAAGGTGTCTGGATGAAGGTGTTCATGAAAGATCTTGGAGCAGTGCCTAGTGCACTGAATCCAATGGCTCTGTTTTGTGACAACACTGGCGCCATTGCTCTGGCCAAGGAACCAAGGTTTCACAAGAGGGCCAGACACATAAAGCGATGCTTCAATTCCATCCGCGATTACATCAAGGAGGAGGACATAACTATTTGCAAAGTGCACACGGATTTGATTGTCGCAGACCCGTTGACTAAACCTCTTCCAAGTGGTAAACATGATCAACACCAGAACTATATGGGTGTTAGATTCATTACAATGTAAATCACATACTGATGTGACCTAGATTATTGACTCTAGTGCAAGTGGGAGATTGTTGGAATATGCCCTAGAGGCAATAATAAATGGTTATTACTATATTTCCTTGTTCATGATAATCGTTTATTATCCATGCTATAATTGTATTGATTGGAAACACATTGCATGTGTGGACACATAGACAAAATTGTGTCCCTAGTATGCCTATAGTAGACTAGCTCGTTGATCAAAGATGGTCAAGGTTTCCTATCCATAGACATCAGATTTTATTTGATAAAAGGATCACATCATTGGGAGAATGATGTGATGGACAAGACCCAAACTATAAACTATAAACATTGTTTGAAAAGAGTTTTTCAAAGGAAGACCTGGATAAAGCTACCTAATAGTTGAGGATCAAGATCTATAAAGATAGATCAAGATGTTTGATAAGACTTTCAATGAGTACATACCTTGACAAGATTTTCAAAGAGTTCAAAATGGATTAGTCAGAGAGAAGTGTTCTCGCCTGCTTTCTAAGGTGTGAAGTTGAGTGAGACTCAAAGCTCGACAACGACAGAAGAAACAGAAAGGACGAATGTCGTCCCCTATGCCTTAGCCATAGGCTCTGTATAGTATGCCATGCTATGTACCGCACCTATGTGTGCCTTGCCATGAGTCTGTCAAGGGGTACAAGAGTGATCCAGGAGTGGGTCACTGGATAGCGGTCAAGATTATCCTTAGTAAATAAAATACTAAGTAGATGTTTCTCGATTATGAAGGTGATAAATAGTTTGTCGTAAAGAGTTACGTCGATCCAGGCTTTAACACCAATCCGGATGACCCATAGTAGCAATCCGGATACATATAGTGGAGCAGCCATTTGTCATAGTACCAAGTTGAGCGTGGTAGCAGTGTTTACAGTTTGACATAGAGATTTGCAAAGTACATACGGATCTGAATGTCGCAGACCCGTTGACTATAAGACCTCTCTCACATGCATAGCATGACCCAGCCCCAGAACTCATTGGGTGTTAGATTCATAACAATGTGTATCACATGGTGATGTGACCTAGATTATTGACTCTAGTGCAAGTGGGAGACTGTTGGAAATATGCCCTAGAGGCAATAATAAATTAGTTATTATCATATTTCCTTGTTGATAAATCGTTTATTATCCATGCTATAATTATATTGATCGGAGACTTAGATGCATGTGTGGCTACATAGACAAAACCATG
Organism: Hordeum marinum; assembly: GCA_022496015.1. Classification (NCBI taxonomy): domain Eukaryota; kingdom Viridiplantae; phylum Streptophyta; class Magnoliopsida; order Poales; family Poaceae; genus Hordeum; species Hordeum marinum. The sequence continues at coordinate 184,236,353 of CM039676.1, forward strand.
TCCCTAGTATGCCTCTAATGGACTAGCTCGTTGATCAAACATGGTTAAGGTTTCCTAGCCATGGACATGAGATGTCATTTGATAACGGGATCACATCATTAGGAGAATGGTGTGATGGACAAGCGGGCAAGTAACATACCGAAGAACAAAGGGAACATCATACGGGATTAACTGAATCCTTGACATAGAGGTTCGATCGATAAAGATCTTCGTAGAATATGTAGGAACCAAGATGGGCATCAAGGTCCCGCTATTGGTTATTGACCGTAGAGGTGTCTCGGTCATGTCTACATAGTTCTCGAACCCGTGGGGTCTGCACACTTAAGGTTCGGTGATGTTTCGGTAGTATAGTGTTATGCATGGTGGTGACCGAAGGTTGTTCGGAGTCCCGGATGCGATCCCAGACGTCAAGAGGAGCTCTAGAATGGTCCGGAGGTAAAGATTCATATATAGGAATTCCTATTTTGGTCGCCGGAAAAGTTTCGGGCTCATCGGTAGTGTACCGGGAGTGCCGGTAGTGTACCGGGGGACCATCGGGAGAGGTATTTCGACCCAAGATGCTACATGGGCTGTGGGAGGGTGGAAACCAGCCCTTAGTGGGCTGATGGAAGTCCTCTAATAGGCCCATGTGGCTGGAGTTGAAAGAGAAACAAAAAAACGCAAGGTGGAAAGAGATTCCAAGTAGGAAAGGAGGAATCCTAATCCTACTAGGATTGGAGGAGGATTCCTCCTCTCCTCCTTGCGCAAGGGCTGCCTTGGTGCGCCAGACCTCCTCCTCCCTCCCTCTTATATATACTGGTGGTACTGGGTGTTTTGCACTTGATTTTACGGCCACGTGCTACCTGTTCCACCGGTGCTCCTCTAGATCGGATTTCCGCAGTGCTTAGGCGAAGCCCTGCCGGAATTGCTCAACCACCGTCGCCGGAGCGCCGTCACGCTGCCGGTGAACTCTTCCTCCTCTCCACTCCCTCTTGCTTGATCAAGACGGTGGAGATCATCATCAAGCTGCACGTGTGCTGAACACGGAGGTGCCATCCGTTCGGCGCTAGATCGGAAGGACCGTGATCAACATCGCGAGACGGATCGTGATGAGTTCACTGGACGGATCGTGATGAGTTCGCGAGATGGATCGTGATGAGTTCGCGGGATGGATCGCGACGAGATCGCAGGACGGACCGTGATGAGTTCGTGGGACGGATCGGGACGAGATCGCGAGACGGATCGTGATGAGTTCACGGGACGGATCGTGATTGGATCACGGGACGGATCGTGATCAGATCACGGGACGCTCGGCGATTTGGATCGCGAAGACGTTCGACTACACCAACCGCGTTTCTTAACGCTTTCCGCTTAGCGATCTACAAGGGTAGGTAGATCCACTCTCCCTCTCATAGATGCTCATCACCCTGGATAGATCTACGTATGCGTAGGAAATTTTTTGTTTCCCATGCAACGTTCCCCAACATTCACATACATAATCTTGAACAATGTCTTAGTCAGAATTCTAACAAGTCTCTTGTTTTTCATGACGAGGAGATTCTACCTAATGATGACAATGAAGAACCTGGCTACTATGATGAGGATGTGATGTTCGACATCGAGTATGAGAAGATCATGAAGAATCTAAGTCTCATGGACAACTTCAAGGATTACATGTACGGTGGAAAAGAGTGGATTCTCGACAGTGGATGGACCGATCATATGACTAGTGATTAAGACATGTTCCAAGAGATCACACCTAATCAAGGACCTCAGAGGTACGTGACCTTTAGAGACAAGTCTAAGGGTAAGGTACTTGGCCTTGGTAAGGTGGTCATATCTCATGATAGCTCTATTCAAAATTTCATGCTCGTTGAATCCCTTAGCTACAATCTTCTTTCCATGTCTAGACTAGCGAACTTCGGTTTCAATGTGCTATTCACTAAAGTAGATTGCCAAGTGTTTTGTCATAATAATCATAAAATTGTCTTTACCGGTATTCGTTGAGGTGACCATACATTGTCGATTTCACTAAAAAGGCCCAACCTCGTACTTGTCTTATTGCAAAATCATCTAAAGGTTGGCTATGGCATAGAAGGCTAGGGCATGTAGGCATGCACAATCTAGATAAGCTTATAAAGGGCAGTCACATTCTTGGTGTTAAGATGTTATCTTTGACAAACATATGCTTTGTAGAGCTTGTCAAGCAGGAAAGAAATTAGGCCGAAGTCATCCGGTCGAGAACATCATGACAACTAGGAGACCACTCCAGTTACTTCATATGGATCTTTTTGGTCCCAATGCTTACAAGAGTCTTGGTGGAAACTCTTATGGTCTAGTTATATTTGATGATTTTTCTAGATTTACATGGGTATTCTTTCTTGATGATAAGTTGCGGGTACAAAAGATCTTCAAGAACTTTGCACGCAAAGCGCAAAATCAATTAGAAGTGAAGATCAAGAAGGTTCGAAGCGATAACGGATCAGAGTTCAAGAAGACCCATGTGGATACCTTTCTTGACGGAGAGGGTATTTCACGTGAGTTATCGGCTACGTATATGCCTCAACAAAAAGGAGTTATTGAGAGCAAGAACCGAACCCTCATTGAGATGGCAAGAACGATGCTTGACGAATATAAGACACCAAGACAGTTTTGGGCAGAAGCTGTGGAAATAGCATATCATGCCACAAACCGACTCTACTTGTACAAGCTTCTCGGCAAAACGGCATACCAGCTGATCACCAGTAATAAACCCCAAGTTGGATACTTTCGGTTATTTGGCTCTAAGTGCTACATTCTTGGTAAGCATCGTCGTGTTAAATTTGCTCCCAAATCTCATGAAGGTTTCCTACTTGGTTACAGATCGAATTCTCACCTACCGTGTCTACAACAACTTCACTCGAAAGGTCGAAGAGAAGGTAGATGTGAAGTTTGATGAATCTAATGGTTTGCAAGTCTAACAATTGCCAAATTATGTAGGTGATAAAGATCCTTCGGAAGCTATCCAAGACTTGCCCATCGCCAAGATCCGTCCCAAGGAGGTGAAGGAAAGCACTTCATCAACCCAAGTGGAAGCTCCTACTTTGGATCAAGGCTACTGACGAAATGACATGGAAGCACCCATAAGTCGTACACACCGAGATGAAGAGGAGGAGGAAGTACATCATGAATATCCACCACAACCTCCTTCAACACCACCTCAAGGAGATGACCACTTAGACAATAACAAAGATGAAGGAGATGATGAATAAGAAGCTCCACCATCCAACAAGCCAAAGCTACCCCGAGTTCGAGCACAAGTGACCAAGAACCATGCCCTAAAACAAATCTTTGGTGACATACAAACAGGGAGGATCACTCGCTCTAAAACTCGCCTAGCTAACTTTTGTGTGCATTATTATTTCATCTCTAGCATTGAACCCTTGAAGATTGAACAAGTTATTGAAGATGCGGATTGGGTGAATGCTATGCATGAAGAGCTTCACAACTTCGAGAGGAACAAAGTGTGGACACTCGTGGGGAAGACCAAGCACACGCAAAACACTCGTCTAGAGAGCCACCTACTCATGTGTTGAGATCATGCCATTCCATTCCAACCATATGAATCTTTATCTCTTGCCTCCCCATGTTTCTTTCCACCCAATCAATCTCTTCCACCATAGCCAAATCTGTGAGAGAGTGATTGAGTGTTGAGGACTCTATCATCTTGAAGCACAAGAGCAAGGAGTTCATCGACATTATCGAGCCTATTAACTTTTGGAGGGTGGTGCCTCCTAGATTGGTTAGGTGTTGCTTGGGAGCCTCATAATTTGTGTTGTGGAGTGAACTAAGAAGTTTGTAAGGGCAAGGAGATCACCTACTTCGTGAAGATCTATCGCGGGTTAGGATAGTGGTCTGTGGACGTAGGCCATCATGGTATAGTTAAGGTTGCTTCTTCGTGGAACCCTCCGTGGATAGAGCCCTCCATGGACTCTCACAACCATCACCCTCTGTGGGTTGAAGACTCCATAAACGTGGACGTACGATAGCACCACCTATCAGAACCACGGGGAAAATCTTCATGTCCTTCATTCGTTTGATCTCCCTATGTCAACTCCTTACTTCCATCTGCAATGCCTTTACATTCCTCTACTATACTTGATGACTTGCATGTGTTGGGTGTGCTAGACTTGCCATAATTGCTAAAATATGCCAACACTTAACTTTGGATATTGTGTAGATTTTAATTTGTGCTAGTAGTCTATTCACCCCCATATCGACATACTCTTCTAGTGATCCCACAAGTTATCTCATAGGTACCTTCCTGGTGAACCCGACCACACATCACTCGTGGGTACTCTTTGGGGCCGACCCGTCTTTCAAGTTTCCCTCATGGGTACCCCTCAGGGCTGACCCATATTTGCATGGTTCTAGGTTAAACTTCAAGTAATCATGTATTCATAACATCAAGAGGGAATCCGAGGCTCCACTCTTGGTGTATTGCACTCGATGTAACCATCAAGATGACCTAGGAGGAATCACCATCGAAGGTTCACACTGTAGGTGTTGCACGATAGAGTAATTATCAGGAGTGGTGAAGGAGGAATCACCCGCTGTAATCCATGACCTACTATCTATGCTACAGTGTTATCATCATGAGTGTGTTACAAGGTATCACCCTCGGCACTCATTGGTAGCTCTGCAGAGTCGTACAACTACGGGGTGTGAGGTGATGTGTCAGGCTCAAGACGTCGATCATGCTGATCTAGTCATTGATAAAGAAGCAGGGGAAATAGGGACAAGGTGAGGGGTCATTGGTGGATCACTAACCAACATATACTAAGCATATATGATAAGTAGGTAGGTAACAATAGCAGGTTACAAAAACGGACCATGCATTAGAATAGGAGCTATCAATAACAGTAGTAAAATCAAATGCAAGTGTGAGAGAGGGAATAGGCAATATAGGAATGATCAAGGGTTTTTTCTTGCCTGTATACTCTAGTGAAAGGTGTTGGACGTCAGGGGCGTAGTCATACATGGCAGCAGCATCAGTCTCGGTGTCTGTCGGAGAGAAGAGGGAGAGAAGAAACAATAAATATAAAGCAAACACAAGCATCATGATGCATGACATGGCAATATGCACTGCTAGGGGTGACCTAATGCAATGCTACATGTTGTAGACGGAGCAGGAAAATATCCGTGGATATTTCCCGGGTCTTTGGCATTTATTGGACAGATGAATCGAAGGGGAAAGTTCCATGATTATCATGCTAGGGGCATGTGACACATGAACGGATAGCATATTTAGATTCATTATATTTTTATGAGCACCTTTCTTATATAATTTATTTTCATCTCACTTATATATTATTTAAATGATTTTCAAAGTTTTGTTAATACTCTGGAATTACTGGATTTATTTTAATTCGAAAAATAGTTTATTGCGTCAACATGACATCGGCATGGTGTCAGCAGTCAAACCAGCTGTTGCAGGTCAAACCTAACAACTCGGTACCACTTGTGATAGACAATGGATTAACCAGTGATTTATTTTATTCTAAAAAGGTTAATTAGCATGTAGGACCCACTGGTCAGTGGCTAAATAGATTAAGATAATTATTTTAATTATCGTTTTAACTAGCTAAAAGGTGGGGCCTACATGTGAGTGTCTATTTAATTCAAACTAATTAATTCAAATTAATTAACATGTTAATTAGGGGTGGTGGCTGACACGTAAGTGGCTGTTAGGGGCTAATGACCCTAGGCCCACATGTTAGTGGCCCACAGTGTGGGCCACCAGTCAGTGACTCGGGGTTGACCTGGTTAACCCAGTCAACTAGGGCCCAGGGGCCCACTGGTCAGGGCCAGGTCACTTGTGGGAGCCGAAATGCTCCGATGACCAAAAATACAGCGGAGGGCCTTGGGAGGTCATTGGGATTTCACTACGGGGGCTCTCAGGGCACAAGGCTTGGCTTGTTCGAACTGGCGGAGCGAGCCGCGTCCAATGGTGCTGGTGGCCGAGCCGGGGATGGCCGAAAAGGCATTGGCGATGAGCGGGGCGAGCGCCAGTGATCTGGCATCAACAAGGATAGGTCTAGGGGCATGGGAGGAAGTGTGTGTGCATGTGTTGGGCTGCTAGGGATGGGCTGAGCATGTTCCCGTGCTCGGTCGAGCATGCCGATGGTAGCAGCAACGGCGGCGAGCAGCCTGGCGGAGCCGAGCTTCAGCTTCGGTGGCAGCAGCGGCTACGGCTACGGGAAAGGGCCAGCGAGAGGTGGAGGAGTAGCTGGAGGCTCACCGGTCTTGCATGTGTGCTCAAATGGGCTCGGGGGAGGCATGGAGTGGTGGATCGACGCCGTGGAGGTCCAGCGTCCTGAGGAGGAAGAAGTAGGAGGGTGATACGTCTCCAATGAATCTACTTTTCGGAAGACTTTTCTCTTGTTTTGACCTCTAATTTGAATGATTTGAATGGAACTAACCCGAACTCATGATGTTTTCAGTAGAACTACCTTGGTGTTATTTTTGTGCCGAAATAAAAGTTCTCCGAATTGGACGAAACTTTTTGTGAATTATTTTTGGAATATGTAATGAATTATGGAGCAAAGAACCACCGGAGGAGAGGCTGCCTGTGGGTACAAGCCATCAGGGCGCCACCCCCCTAGTCGTGCCCTGATGGCTTATGGGGCCCATGTGTCTCCCCCGACCGTACTTCGAGTCCTATACGTTCATATCTTCGGAGAAAAAAAATCAAAGAGAAGACTTCATCGTGTTTCACAACACTAAGCCGTCGCCACTAATAACCCACAAGTGTAGGGTATCGTTTGTAGCATTTTTCAATAAGTAAGAGTGTCGAACCCAATGAGGAGCTAAAGGTAGAATAAATATCCCCTCAAGTTCTATTGACAACCGATACAACTCTACGCACGCTAATGCTTGCTTTGCCTAGAACACGTATGAAACTACTTTGCGAGAATGAAACTAGAAGTACTTTGCAAGAAAATAAAGAATGTGGAAATAAAAGTAAGGTGTTATTTTCATAAAAGAACAATAAAAATAAATTGTTTTGTAGCAAGCTTTTTGTGTAACACAAGAGAAATATTGTCCATAGGCAATTAAATATGATACGATAGATACTTGGTATATGCAATGAGAGAGAGGCATGGGCTAGCATACTTTCTCTACTTGGATCATATGCACTTATGATTGGAACTCTAGCAAGCATACACAACTACTGAACATCATTAAGGTAAAACCCAACAATAGCATTAAGTATCAAGTCCTCTTTACTCTCATAAGCAACAACCCACCTACTTGGGTTTGTGCTTCTGTCACTCACACAACCCACCATAGGTAAATCATGAACATATTGCAACACCCTATAGTGGGGTCCCTCACATTTGTGCGACATGGAGAGGACAATAGGACCCACCATATCAACATAAACCTCACATCCACAACATCATACCACAATTAACCCATTGGACAAAAGAGATGTGCTCAAACATCATAGGATAGCCAAATTTCATTGGGAATTAATATATGGAGTTGGGCACCATTTTAAATAGAGATTACAATGGGTAAGAGAGGTGTTACACCGCTACATAGAGGGAGAGAGAGTTGGTGTTGATGGCGGCAAGATTGTTGATGTAGATCGTCGTCATGATCCTTGCCCCGACAGCGTTTTGGTGCCACCAGGAGAGAGGGGATAGAGCCATCCTCCTTCTTCTTCTTACTTGGCCTCCCCCCTATATGGGAGTAGATTTCCCCCCTCTGTTCCATGGCCTCCATGGCGGCGGAGGGGCAGGAGCCCCTCCGAGATTGGATTTCCCTCTCTATTCTCTTCTCTTTCACGTTCTTCTTTTCTAGCTGGAAACTGTTTCTTATATTCCCGGAGATCCGTAACTCCGACCGGGCTGAAATTAGGAGGGAATATTTATCCAAAAATTACCTTTCTTGCGATCGAAGGAGATCCCAACCAAGATATGAGGTGAGCATGATCCACCAGGTCGCGTTTGGGCCTTGGCCCGTGCCCTGGTGGACCGAGCCCACTGTGGGCCTCCATTTGCAAGGATTCCACCTCTCAAAATTCACAAATATTCCAAACAATATCTCTGTAAATTTTTATCGTGTTTGGACTTTTTTTGATATGGAATTTCTGCAAAACAAAAAACACACAAAAAACAGGAACCGACACTAGGCACTGGATCAATAGGTTAGTCAAATAAATCATATAAATTGTTGCCAAAAGTATGTGAAAGTTGTATAATATTGGCATGAAACAATCAAAAATTATAGATACGATGGAAACGTATCAGCATCCCCAAGCTTGATTCCTGCTCATCCTCGCGTAGGTAAATGATAAAAAAGATATTTTTTATGTGGAATGATACCTAGCATAATCTTGATCATATATCTAATCATGGAATGAATATTAAGATACAAGTGATTCAAACCAATAGTATAATTTTGACATAAAGTCATTAATACTCAGGCATCCCAACAAACAATCATGTCTTTCAACATATCAAGGCTAAAGAACGCTATGCCTACAAACACAAAGTATAAATCATGTACTACCTCGGTGTTAGCCAAGCAATTGGTTCATACTTTTTAGCGCACTTCAGCATTTTCAACTCTCACGCAATACATGAGCGCAAGCCATGGATATAGCACTATGAGTGGAATAAAATGCGGTGGTAGGTTTCAAAGGGGTAAAAGTGGAGAAGAAAGTTTCACATAAACTCAGCATATCAACGGGCTATGGAGATGCCCATCAATAGATATCAATGCAAGGAGTAGGGATTGCCATGCAACGGATGCACTAAGATCTATAAGTGTACAAAAACACAATATGAAAACTAAGTGGGTGTGCGTCTAACTCTACACATTGAACTAGTATATGAAAGTGACAACATAGGAGACAATCTATATGAAAAACATGGTGCTACTTTGAAGCACAAATGCGGAATTAGCATGCCCCTTCTCTCTTTGTCTCTCATCATTTTTCTTCTCTTTTTTCTTTCTTTTATCCTTTTCTTTATTTTTTTCTTTTCTCCCTTTTTGATTTTTTTCTTTGTCCGGAGCCTCATCCTGACTTGTGGGGGAATCATAGTTTCCATCATTCTTTCCTCACTAGAACATGCTTTAATAATGAATAATCATGATCATCACACTTCTATTTACTTATAACTCAATATTACAACTCGAAAACTAGAAAAAATATGACTCTATATGAATGATGTGCAATTATCTAGCGTAGAAAAGATATCAAAAAACAGACAAACCATGAAACCATCATGCTAGCTATCCTACGATCATGTAAAGCAATATGACAATGAGTGCTCATGTCATCAAAACGGAAGCGGTGGAAGTTTCTCGGGGTATGACACCTATGGGATCACGTGGATCCCTTTGTGGTTTGGTAGGGAGATGGTGTGCACAAAGAGCATATCCAACAAGAAACGCGAGGGATTTTTACCCAGGTTCGGGCCGCTGAGAAACGTAAAACCGTACTCCTGCGTTAGTGTATTATCAGTGTTTGAGCTCTGGATCTTAGAGCTCTATGTGGTGAATAGTACATAGCCATTATGCGTGCATCTGAGCCAGAAGATACCCTCTCTAGTAACGCCTTGGGCCTCCTTTTATATGTCTAAGGGGTCTCCAACAGTGGCGTATAGTACGTCCACGGGGTGTATAGTTGCTACAGTGTTATCATACCTAACACCGACGCAATAGGACATATGCATTAAATGCTCCGCCAGGCATCCCTGACACTCTACGGGATGGGACAGGAGCCCGTCCCATCGGCACCTTTTAACCCCTTCATCACCAACACCTTGACACGTATTCAAGAGGGATAATACATGGTCGCTGCAGTGGCAAGATGGTGAGATCTTGCTGGTGCAAGTCTTGCCGGGGATCCGCCAACCATCCCTGCAAGGATCTTGCTGGGATCCCCAACCTTTGGCCTTCAATCTTCTGATTGTTGACTTGAAAGTTTTCTTGACATCTTCGTACTTGCTTCCAGCAGTCTGCTGACAGGCCTTGCCGTTGGCGTGGCTACAACTGCCCGTGCACAATTAAGGGGTACTAAAGACCCAAACTTTAGTACACCGATAGGAGCCCCCGGGCCTAGGCCACACACAGGTGCGAGGCTTGTTGGGCTAGGCCCAAATAGTGCACGAGCACACGTGACAGGAGTCTACGGTCGTAATCATTACAGTTACCATGCCAGGCCTATTACGCCATGTGCACCACATGCATAGCGGGGAGTCGGCAATGGGCACCCGTGAGTTAAAGTCCTGATCGTGGCAGGAACTACAGCGCCATGGATTTGGGGTAATGGGGCGGTTACCTGTTCACCCGTGATCGTGGGCGATGGGATTGGTGGAGATGGGCGGCGACTCTTGGAGCGGAGGAGAGCCAGCACTCGCGCCTCTCCCTATAAATTGGGGGTTGGCGAGGGGCAATGCTCATCCATCCTTCCTTCCTGCTTGAGTGTGAACCTCCAGATCTTGCCCTTCTACACCCTCCCGATCTTGAGTTTTGCCCGCCCTTAGCCTGGCTGGGGGGCAAGGGTGGCCACATTCCTCCGCCCCAATGGCGAGGGGTTCCTATCGGGATCATGCCACCACTTCAGCCACGGAGGTAGATGGTGGCTCGAGCGCGTGTGGTGGAAGAGGTATGAGGGGTCGTGGTCGATGTGGAGCCCGTGGTCGAGGGAGGCGGAGCGCCGTTCCACCCCTTCCTCCGACGCCAGACCCTCTTCTTGAAGAGACCCATGCTTAGGGGACGGCACTAGAGTTCATCAACAAGTTGCACGGTCCCCTTCCGAGCCATCTTTGCAACCCTCACCCTTTTGCCAGGGTGATGGAGGTTGACAAGCCGCCCGCTCTATGCCTGCAGGCGCATGGCTGTTGCAATGACACCGCATGGGTGGACGTTGAGTACCCGGAGAGTCATGCCATGCTCCTCAGGCGTGGTTGGAAAACCTTTGCCCGCGCCACAACCTCCTTGATGGGCATGTCCTCTACTTCAAGATGGTGGAAGCCGACATGTTCTTCGTCAAGATCTATGGCCGTTCGGGCGCCCGCCTTAGCTGCTGCGACGAAAGCTCGAGTGGTGCTGAAAGTTCCTCCTCGAGCGATAGCGACGAGGAGGACAGTGTCGGTGAAGACGATGACGACGAGTCCGAGCTCCAGGCCATCAAGTCGGAATACGACGACCTGGGCTCTGACTGATCGCCAGCCGCACCATCACCATCAGCTCATGCCCCTCCCCCTCCTGGCGAGGGGACCTTGCTGGGGGTCCTTGTCCCAGGCGCTGCCTAATCTTCTAGCTGGATCTCCCAGCAGGCCCGTGGACTTCGGCTTTGTCTTCCCTTCTACAAGTTTCGCCCTCCGTGCAATGCTGGTCCTGGAGGGGTCAGGCTGGGCTTTTGTCGGGTGTCTCTTCCTATTTTTCTTCTTGTAACCTGCCCCTAGGGGAGAAAGTCAAATAAAGATTTGCTTAGGAAGAGATGCCATCCTGTATAAATTTCATTCCCTTTGAATGAATGCATGTTATTCTTCTTGTCAAATTTCTCTCTGTATGGTACATTCCCTACGCTTTATCGGGAAACTTGTCAGAGCACACAGCCCTGCCATGAGCGCTTTGAGGAGCGGATCCTTAGCAGCCTACTGGCGGTGCCATTGCCGGCAAGATACCTTGACATTTTTACTGCAGCCACTTAAGATGTTGAGCGGACTCGAAACAGAGTAAGGGCACAACTGACGTTTTCATTGCAGCCACTTAAGCTATTGAGCGGACTCCAAAAAGAGTAACGGCGCGACCAATCACGACAAGGTTCATTTGCATGCAGGTTTCCCACACAAAAGTTGAAATCGTCCAAGGAAAATAACTTTATAGTAAAAAAATTACTTAGATTTTTGCAACTTAGCTTTCTGTTGTTGTACTCCTTTCTACAAGATGTCAACTCTGAACATCGCCTGTCGGTGTCCATACCATATCATTCCCCCGGCAAACTTGCACGCGAGAGAACCTTCTATCCTTTAAGAGAAAGAAAGAAGAGAAAATAGAGATATGGAACCTTGGCGGTTCGTTAGAATTTTCTGGAAATAAGCGTAAGACAACATCTCGGATAAACATGCATATAAGTAAACATGGAAATCGACAAGAGTTGTAGAATGCTTGATCTTATTCAACTACGCACAGGGTGTGCGCCTGGCTTTGTACAAAGGACTAAATGCCTTGCCGGCAAGACTTTTACAAAAGATGGTTGTCGGGAGACCCGACAACTGCGCCTTCTAGATAGAACATACGAAGATGTTCGATATTCCAGGAGTTGCTCAATAGAACGCCATCTTCGGTCTCTAGGCGCACTGCGCTAGGCCTGGTGACTCGTACTACCCGATAAGGGCCTTCCCACTTTGGCATCAACTTATTGGAATTCTTGGCCGACTGAACGCGCCGAAGAACAAGGTCGCCTTCCTCAAGACTCCGGGCATGAACTTTGTGGCTAGTATAGCGGTGCGAGGCTTGTTGGTAGCGTGCAACTTGCATACCAGCCCAAAGACGATCTTCCTCGAGGAGTGTTACCTCATCTTGCCGCAACTGCTCTTGCTCAAGCTCATCATAAGTGAGCACGTGAGGTGACCCGTATATGAGTTCCGTGGGAAGAACTTCTTCCGCCCCGTATACCAGGGAGAAGGGTGTCTGGCCGGTGGCTCGATTTGGTGTCATTCTGATTGACCAAAGAACCGTCAGTAGCTAATCAATCTAGCGACTTCCGCACTTGCGTAGCCTATCGAAAGTTCTTGTCTTAAGTCCTCGCAACACTTCAGCATTTGCCCTTTCCGCTTGGCCATTGCTCCTTGGATGAGCGACAGAGGCAAAACAGATCTTCCTGCCATGGTCTTGGATATATTGCATGAAGGTGCGGCTTGTGAATTGCGTGTCGTTGTCAGTGATGACCCTGTTTGGTACACCAAAGCGGCAATCTAGTCCTTTGAAGAACTTGACGGCTGATTTTGCTATCACCTTTCTCACTGCTTACACTTCCAACCACTTTGTGAACTTGTTGATTGCAACGTACAAGTACTCAAAGCCCTCGGTAGCACGGGGAAAGGGGCACAAAATGTCAAGCCCCCAGATCGAAAATGGCCAGGAAAGAGGGATTGTCTGTAGAGCTTGAGCTGGTTGATGTAGTTTCTTTGAATGGAACTGGCACACTTCACACTTGGTTACTAGTGCACTTGCATCCTGGAGAGCAGTGGGCCAAAAGAAACCTTGCCATCATGCCTTACCAACAAGAGCTCTTGATCATATGTGGCAGCCACATATGCCTCCATGTATCTCTGCCAGCAGATCTCGTCCATCCTCCCGAGGAATGCACTTCAATTTCATACCATTCGGTCTCTTTTTGTATAGGACATTGTCCACAAACTTGTACATATTAGCCTGACGGGCTACTTTCTCCGCTTCTTCGTGTTCCTCAGGGAGTTCTCTTGTTTTGAGGAACTGAACAATGTGATGTGCCCATCCTGGAGCCTGGGGTTTGACGGCAAGGACTAAAGGCATGTCTTCTGCTGCAGGAGCGTTTGTATCTACGACAAGGGCTTGAGGCCCTACCGGAGCCTGTTGCCCCCCGACAGGCTTGGCGTTGATCCCGACAACTTCCTGGTCGGTAGCTTCTAGGCGCTCTGTGGGAAAGTACTGGACGTAATTCAACTTCCTTCTCTTGTTTTGCCTCGATTATGGTGCTACAGATGGCTAAGTCAATTGGAGCACAAAAGTCCCTGGTTCCATAGGTAACTTGAGGGAAGCACGCTTCGACAGCTCGTCGTCAATGTTGTTCTCTACATGAGGAACATGCTCTATTTGCATACCGTCAAAGTGCTCCTCCAACTTCCTCACTTCATCTACATAGGCTTCCATCAACGGGCACTGATAATCTTTGTTGACTTGCTTGATGACAAGCTGTGAATCACCTCTAACGATGAGCTTTTTAATTCCATGGTCTGTCACGATCCTCAGACCGGCAAGGAGCCCTTCATATTCTGCAGTGTTGTTTGTCGACTTCTCTCGGGAAAAAAGCATCTGAATTACATATTTGAGGTGCTCTCCGGTGGGTGTGACAAGCATCATGCCAGCACCGGTGCCTTGCAGGGAGAAATCCCCATCAAAATACATAATCCATTCTTGATTCGTTTCCTGGCTGGGGAGAGTCGTTTCTTGGATCTCCTCGTCCGGCGTTGGAGTCCATTCTGTAGTGAACTCTACCAAGGCTCTGCTCTAAATAGTTGAAGTACTTTCAAATCTGATACCAAAGCTTGATAGTTCCAAATCCCACTCCACAATCCTGCCGGTCACATCTGGATTTCGTAAAATCCGTTGCAACAGAAACGAGTGGCGACAATGATCTCATGTGCTTGGAAATAATGGTGCAGCTTCCTCGAGGCCATAAGGAGTCCAAAGAGCAACTTTTGCATGCCAGGGTATCTTGACCTAGCCCCCTCCAAAAGGGAGATGACAAAATAAACTGGGAATTGCACCATTTTATTCTTCTGTGTTGCTTCATTTACCTGCACAGATCCTGCCTTGTCGGCACCAGGCTCTGTCGGGGAAGATCCTTGCTCGTCACTTGGCGATCCTGCCTCTATCGTTGCTTCTTCATCGACTTCACTCTGCGCCACTAATGCAGCACTAACCACTTGATTAGTTGCCGCCAGGTATAGCAACAGCGACTCCTGTGGTTTAGGTGCGACCAGTGTTGGCAGAGAGGAGAGGTGCCTCTTCGAAGCTTGCAGCACTGCCTCCACTTCCGGAGTCCACTTCATTGGACCTGCCTTTTTCAAAATTTAGAAAAAGGGAAGGGCACGCTCAACAGATTTGGAGATGAGCCTACTCAGAGCCGCAACGCTGCCCGCAAGACGGCACACATCTTTGATGCGTCTTGGTGCTTCAATCTGCTCAATTGCCTTGATCTTGTCAGGGTTCGCCTCGATCCCACGCTGAGACACAAAGAATCCAAGAAGCATGCCGGATGTAACGCCAAACACACACTTCTCAAGATTAAGCTTCAACTTGATCTTGTGCAGATTTGCAAACGTCTCTTCTAGATCTTTTATGAGTGTTTCTTTGTCCTTGGTTTTAAACACTATGTCATCCATATAAGCTTCCATATTTCTATGTAGCTGGGGCTCAAAACCGACCTCGACTGCTCTTGAAAATGTTGAACCAGCACTTTTCAACCCAAACGGCATACGCACGAAGCAATATGTACCACATAGGGTGATAAATGTGATCTTCTCTTTGTCTTCCTTAGACATGAAAATCTGATGATATCCTGAATAAGCGTCAAGAAATGACAACAAATCGCAGCCGGAAGTGGAGTCCACAATCTGGTCGATGCGCGGCAAGGGGAAAGGATCTTTTGGAGAGGCTTTATTGCCATTTGTATAATCAATACTGAGCCTCCATTTTCCATTCGCCTTGTGCACTACAAGTGGATTGGCCAACCATGCTGGGTGGAGCACTGCTGTGACCAAACCTGCCGCTTCCAACTTCCTAATTTCCTCGACAATAAATTCTTGCCGCTCCAAGGCTTGCTTCCTAACTTTATGCTTAATGGGCCGCGCATGAGGAGAGACAACAAGATGGTGCTCAATTACCTCCCGGGAACACCAGGGATATCAGATGGTTTCCATGCAAACACATCAACATTCGCCCACAGGAAGGCAGTGAGCGTGCTTTCCTATTTGTCGTCAAGGGTGGAACTTATGGTGAAAGTTCCTCCTGTACCATCCTGCTTGGCGGACACCTTCTTAGTTTCCGGTGGAGCTGCCTTGGATTTCTTGCTCTTGTCGGTGGAGCTCTCTAGCACATCCTCACCAGGAGCGCAGCACTCCGAGGAGGTGCGCTTGCCAGAGTGTGTTCCAGAGGTCTTTCCGGTCTTCTTCCCTCGGGAGCTTCAGCGGTAGGAGCAAGTGCCCTGGCGGCAGATGCTGCAATTGCCTCCCGGTAGAGTTGTTCGGCGCAGATAAGCGCACCCTTCTTGTCAGAGTTGATTTTAATGACGCTCATCGGCCCAGGCATCTTCAATACATTGTAAGCGTAGTGTGATGTCGCCATGAACTTGGCCAGCGCTGGACGGCCAAGGATCCCATTGTTTGGTAATGGAATCTAGACGACGTCGAAAACAATCTTGTTTGTCCTGATGTTCAGGTCACTACCAAATGTATCGGTAGTCTGATCATGCCCTTCGGCTGGCTCCTCCCTGGATTAATCCGCTGAAACGTGCCCGTCTCCTCAAGATCTTCATCAGAAATTTGCAACCTTTTGATCACATCAGGCCAAAACAAGTTCAAACCGGCCCAACCGTCAACTAACATATTAGTCACCTTGAGGTTGCGAATTGTTGGCGAAACCAACAATGGAAGACACCCGACCGCACGTGTGCGATTAGGGTCATCCTTAGCGTCAAAAATGATAGGCGTGTTAGACCATTTTGGTGGTCTCCGGGCATCGACAGATAGCTCTGTCACATTTATGTCATGCGCCCACTGTTTATGTTGGCAGTGAGAAGAATGCAACGAGGCACCCCCTCAATGCACATGACCTCCATAGTTTTTTGAAATTCGTGCTTGCTGGACTCATCGTCCTCCCTGTTGCCATCATCATCCCCCTCTTCCTTGTCGCGGCCTCGGGCATGCCTCTCCTTCTGTTGCTTGGCCTTGCTGCGGCAACCTCCTCGGCTACCGCGTTTCTTGCCGGACCCCTCTGCACCATCTTAGGCCTTCTCCTTATCTCGCCTCACATACTCGGCTTTCTGCCTCTCGACAAGCTTCTCAACTTGTCGGCAGTTTTGGAGATCGTGGCCCTTGGTGCGATGGATCTTGCAGTACTGCTTGTCAGAGCCCTCCGGCTTGTCGGTAACCGCTAAGGCCTGACAAGAGACGTAGCCGGCAACCTCCTTGTCGGGGCCGTCAATCTTAGTCTTCTTGATGGTGTCAAGGTTGTCGGATTCCTCCATGGCAAGAACGCCCTTGACCTTGCATTTCCCGTTTCTCCGCCGGCCTTTCTTTGCCGGTGCGGCAGCGTCTTCGTCTTCAGAGTCGACTCCAATGCCAGCCTCCTCGCCTGGGCGTCTCCTCCCTTCTTCATCTTGAGCACATCTATCAGCCAGAGCATAGAGCTCAGCAACATCTCTGACTTTGTTCATCGCCAACTCTTCACGCATCCGGTGGTTGCGCACGTTCTGATGAAACATGTTGATAACGGCAGAAGGATGAACGTCTGGGATGTTGTGATGTATCCGGCTGAATCTTTGAATGTACTTTTGCAAGGTCTAGCCTTCTTTCTGGGGGATGAGATGCAAATCACTTTCCTGGCCAGGAGTTTGGTGGCCTCTGGTAAAGGTGCCAACAAAATCATGACACCAATCTGCCTAGGAAAAAATGGAATTCTCCGACAGATGCGTCAACCACGATGTGACATTGGGCTTGAGTACCAATGGGATATAATTGGCGAGTATCTTGTCGTCGCGAGCCCCGGCAGCCTGCACCGTCAAGAACTCCGACAGATGAGTATTGCCATCGTATTTCTCCGGGACCTCCGGTTTGAACGTTCGGGAATTAGGCCACTGGACTCGCCGCATCTCACGGGTAAAAGCTGGACAACCCATCTCATAAGCTAGGTCAACAGGATACCCTGGCACAGGCTTGTCTAAAGTGGGTCCTACGCTCCTATCAAATTGATGGAACGCTTCCCGCCGCCGCTCGATGGTAGTCCGAGCGTCTTCTTTGCTTCGCTCCCGAAGAACTTGATGTTGATCACGGCGAGTCCGCGGGTCAGACGACATTGTTGAATCGTCACCACATGCGCCAGTCTGTTGAGTCGGCAACCGCTGCGGTCATGCCACCTCCGCCCTTGTCGCCATTGGTGCGCGCTGACTTGGTGGACCACCGCTGCGAAGGCTCCGCCTTCTACAGACCATCTCTGTTAGCAAAGCTGACAAGGCTTTGGATAGTAGCTCTCTACTCATCAAACTTCTCCGCAACAGGAGGATAATTAAGGACTAGCTTGGCTTACGCCAACGCTTCTACTCATGTAGCCGGCGGCGAAAAGTGGGAAGAACATGAGGTGCTCTGACTCCTAACCATTTTAGAAGGAGCTCCATCATGCTCCCGCGATCGCGCTCCACTTCCACCAGCATTTTGGCATTCATCTTGGTCTCGCGCATCTCGGACTGATTCTCAGGAGTCTTTCCATGGGGGCGTTACGAACCACCAACGTCACGGCAGTGCTCATCGCACGCGACCTGAGAAGGCTGCGGCGTATGCGCCAGCGTGGGTATCTTAGAAGGCATCCTTCTGTCCCTGGAGTTTACCATGCCGCAAGTAGGCAGCACAGCTCTGTCCTGAGATCCGGCGGCTCGTGGGTTGCTGTAGCCGCTGAGGATGTTGCCGTTCGCTTGGCCTTGATCACCGGAGCGTCGTGGAGGCTCAAGACCTCCGCCCGCATCCACACTACGGCATGTCCGAGTGGGTATAGGAACACCATACGTGGATGTATCAGCCGCCGCAAAACCCTTCTTCTTGGTGGCCATGGCGATTAAGATGATCGATGATGAAGAAGATGGCACGCTGATCGTTAGATCAGGTTCATGCAACCCTCTCCCCTACCTGGCGTGCCAAAGATGTCATGGTACGACACCTATGGGATCACGTGGATCCCTTTGTGGTTTGACAGGGAGATGGTGTGCAGAAAGAGCAGATCCAACGAGCAACGCGAGGGATTTTTTCCCAGGTTCGAGCCATTGAGAAGCATAAAACCCTACTCCTATTTTGGTGTATTATTAGTGTCTGAGCTCTGGATCCCAGAGTGCTATGTGGTGAGTAGTACACACTTGCAACGCGTGCATCTGAGCCAGAAGATCCCCCTCTCTAGTAACGCCTTGGGCCTCCTTTTATATGTCTAAGGGGTCTCCAACAGTGGTGTAAAGTACGTACACGGGGTGTACAGTTGCTATAGTGTTATCATACCTAACACTTAGGGCATATGATAGACGCATTAAATACTCCATCAGGCGTCCCTGACCCTCTACGGGATGGGACAGGAGCCCGTCCCATCGGCACCGCTTAACCCCTTCATCACCAGCGCCTTGACACGTATTCACGAGGGATGACACTTGGTCTCTGCACTGGCAGAATGGTGAGATCTTGCGGGGTGCACGTCTTGTTGGGGCTCTGCCAACCATCCCTGTAAGGATCTTGCTAGGATCCCCAGCCTTTGGCCTTTAGTCTTCTGATTGTTGACTTGAACATTTTCTTGACATCTTCGTACTTGCTTCCAGCAGTCGCCTGGCAAGCCTTGCCGCTGGCGTGGCTACAACTTCTCGTGCACAAGTAAGGGGTACTAAAGACCCAAACTTTAGTCCACCGACAAAATTCCATGGCAATGTATCTCAGAATGGCTATGGAAATGCCATCATTGTTAGGTATGGTGGCTGTTTTGAGGAAGATCTAATAAGGTTTATGTGTGATAGAGCATATCATATCACGGGGTTTGGATGCATCGGCAAAGTTTGCATCGACTCTTGAGGTGATAAAGAGCAATGTGTGGTATCATAGAGGCTAGCAAATTGCGTAAAGGTAAGAGTGAGTATAATCCATGGACTCACATTAGTCATGAAGAACTCACATACTTATTGCAAAAGTTTATTAGCCCTCGAAGAAAAGTATTACTATGCATGCCCCTAGGGGGGAGATTGGTAGGAGTTAACCATCGCGCGCCCCCGACCTTCACATGAAGATAGACAATCAAGGATAAATTGTGCTCCAACTTCCTGGCATAACGGGAGAATATACATGCATGCTTAGGGAATCACTAATCTTATCACCAATATCATACTAATCATGATCACCCACTAGTACCTCCAACATATTATCATCTCTATATCGCAAAACTATTGCAGGGAATCAAACATATCATATGAAGTGATCCATATGTTTTATGTAGGATTTTATAACTAACCATGCAAATGACCAATTCCTATTGACTCTCTAAATAAATATAAGTGAAGCAAGAGAGTTTAGTTCTTCCTACAAAATACCATGATCTAGTAAATATAAGTGAATCAAAAGAGCATTCTACAAATAATGGTTTTCCATGTGAAGAGAAACAGGCAATCCAAACTTCAAATGACGTAAGTTAAGCACATGAAGCTTTCTATAAAGACATACTCATAAGATATAAGGGAAGTGCAATGAGCATTCTATAAATCAACCATGGACTATATCATAGCAGCATGGTGCATAAAATAAAAGTGAAAACTAAATGTAAAAGACGCTTCAAGGTTTACAGATATCACATGAATCAAATGAATTCGAAAACATACCGATACTTGTTAAAGAAAGATGTGAAGCCTTCCGGGGCATCCCCAAGCTTAGATGCTTGAGTCTCCTTGGATATTTACTTGGGGTTCCTTGGGCATCCCCAAGTTTGAACTCTCGCCTCTCCTCCTTCTCCTCATATCGAGACCTCCTCAATCTTCGAACACATCATCCACACAAAACTTAACAGAAGACTGGTGAGATTCGTTAGTACAATAAAGCAAACTACTACTTTAAGTAATGTTGCAAACCCATTCATATTTTATATTTGCATTGTCAATGCTGTATTATGAATTTTCCATAGCTTATACCACCGATAAAATCGATAGTTTCATCAAAACAAGCAAAACAATGCATCAAAAACAGAATCTATCTTAAACATGACAGTTTGTAGTCAGTGTAATCTGAACTTTGACCATACTTATGTAACTCTAGAAATTCTGAAACATTCGAAAAACATAAAGAATTTGTATGAAAATACCGTGTTAAAATTTCATCTCATTATCACACTGAGTAAAAAATGAAAATACGCCCACTAGAGTCAAAGGTTCTGTTACACATTCGGCATTGTTTCTACTCATCTTATGAATCATGATAATGGAAAATCTTGGCACAATATAATACAAAATCACACAACAGAAATAAATGACTCTCTAAAACTTCCGGGTTGTCTCCGTGGCAACACTTTGTTTAAAGCCGTTAAGCTAGGCATAAAGTGCCCATGTAATGGATCCAGCCGTCTCAAGGTATATCAAAACCAATTTTAACCAACAATGATTTGTAATTTAGTAGTGACCACAAAATGATATATATCGTGTGACAACGAAGTCTAACTCTCCTCCTATGCATTGGCATGTCATAAAAGAACAATTCATTCACACCAAGTAAAGGCCAATGCATATCATAAACAGTTTGTTGCAATTTTACAGTATTGGAAACATAGAGAGGTGAAGATTTGGTTCCTCTCTCATAATAATTGCAAGTAGGATCAGCAAGCACATGCATATTATATTCATAAAAATCATCGTGTGTAGTATAAAATGCAACCCATCAATATAATCCATAATAAGAGCAAACTTCTCTGATATAGAGTAGTTAGGAGAATTCAAAAAGATAATCGGACTATCATGGGTGGGTGAAACAACAACAATTTCATTCTTAACATAAGGAACTATAGGAAGTTCATCTCCATAAGCATAATTCATATTGGCATCATGGCCACAAGCATAGCAAGGATCAAGTTCATCAAAAGGATTATTTCAAACGGATCCAAGGGATCATAGAAATCATCATAGCCTTCATCCCTCGGTATGTGTGAAGGGTAATTAAGCAATATAGGAGTTGAAGAGTTACTCTCATTAGAAGGTGGGCATGGGTAGCTAATCCGCTCTTCCTCCTTTTGTTCTTCACTCTCCTCCTGATCTTTTTCATCTAATGAGCTTACAATGTCAGCAACTTCCTCTTCCATAGATTCCTGCAAAATATTAGTCCCCTCCAAGGGAGCAGTAATTCTTTCAATAAATTCATTGATATAAGCAGTAGAAGCATATTTTTCATAACAATATTTAAGTATGGCAAAAAATTAGATTCATAAAGAGTAGCATCATACTTTTCAATCAAAGAAACAATTTCATAGGCACCCTTAAAAGCAACAAATTCTTCAGTTTGCTAAACATCAAAATAATAATATGCCTCCTTGGAATAATAAGATAGTATTTTATTATCATTAAACACACATTGGTAGGGAAGGTGTTTTTTAGTTTCTTCAGAACAACAAGTAAAATCATAAATTTCACATAGATTCCAAGCGTAGCAACACAAAGTATTAATTTCATGCCACAAGAGTTTAACTTTTTGAGATATGTGATGTCACACATAATGAGAATGCTCAGTTAATGATTTTTACTCAACTAAGCTAGTTGGGTTTTCAGCATGAGCACAAAAGGATCAAAGATGATCCAAGTAATATTCTTCGGTAGTACGAAACACTAGTGGTTCTTCAACTTTTGGAGTAGCAAGTACATCTATTTTTTTGGTATTTTGCGTTTCCTACCCATATCTAAAGATAGAATACAAGAGCACAAACTAAAAAATACTTAGTGATAAAGGAAACAAGCACACACGAGAATATTCACCCCACTCTATTCCTCCCCGATAACGGCACCAAAAAAAGGTCTTAATAACCCACAAGTGTAGGGGATCATTTGTAGCCTTTTTAGATAAGTAAGAGTGTCAAACCCAACGAGGAGCTAAAGGTAGAAGAAATATTCCTTCAAGTTCTATCGACCACCTATACACCTCTACGCACGCTAATGCTTGCTTTACCTAGAACAAGTATGAAATTACTTTGCGAGAATAAAAGAACAAGTACTTTACAAGATAATAAATAATGTGGAAATAAAAGTTAGGTGCTGTTTTAATAAAAGTAAATTGTTTTGTAGCAAGATTTTTGTGTAACGCAAGAGAATGATTGTCCATAGGCAATTGAATATGATATCATAGATACTTGTTATATGCAATGAGTGAGAGGCATGAGATAACATACTTCCTCTACTTCGATTATATGCACTTAGCATTGGAACTCTAGCAAGCATATGCAACTACTAAAGATCATTAAGGTAAACCCAACCATATCATTAAGTATCAAGTCCTCTTTACTCCCATAAGCAATAACCCACCTACTCGGGTTTGAGCTTGTGTCACTCACGCAGCCCACCATAGGCAAATCATGAACATATTGCAACACCCTACATCGGGGATCCCTCACATTTGTGTGACACGGAGGGCACCATAGCACAGCAACATATAACATACAACTCACATCCATAACATCATACTACAATTAACCCGTTGGACAAAAGAGATCTACTCAAACATCATATGATAGCCAAATATCATTGGGAAATAATATATCAAGTTGAGCACAGTGTTTAAGTAGAGATTACAGCGGTGAAGAGAGGTGTTACACCACTGCATAGTGGGGGAGAGAGTTGGTTTTGATGGCGGCAAGGTTGGTTATGTAGATCGTCGTCACGATCCTTGCCCCGACGGCGTTTTGGCGCCACCGGGAGAGAGGGGAAGAGAGCCCCCTCCTTCTTATTCTTCCTTGGCCTCCCCCTAGAAGGGAGGAGATTTCCCCCTCTGGTCCATGGCCTCCATGGCGGCGAAGGGGCGGGAGCCCCTCCGAGATTAGATCTCCCTCCCTATTCTCTTGCGTTTCACGTTCTATTTTCTGGCCGAAAACTATTTCTTATATTCCCAGAGATACCTAAATCCGATCAGGCTGAAATTTTGAGAGGATTTTTATCCAAAAATTAGCTTTCTTGCGCCTGAAGGAGAGCTCCAACCATCATACAAGGTGAGCACAATCCACTAGGCCGCATTTGGGCCATGGCCCGCGCCCTGGTGGAACGTTCCCGTTGTGGCCTCCGTTTGTATTGATTCCTCTTCTCAAAATTCAAGAACAAAATCTCCGTAAATTTTAATCGCGATTGGACTTCGTTTGATATGGAATTTTTGCGAAACAGAAAACACACAAAAAACAAGAAATGGCACTGGGCACTGGATCAATAGGTTAGTCCAATAAATCATATAAATTATTGCCGAAAGTATGTGAAAGTTGTATAATATAGGCATGAAACAATCAAAAATTATAGATAAGTGGAGACGTCTCAGCCACCTCCTGTTCTTCCTCGGGAGGGCTGATTTGGAGTCCATTTTCAGCTCTGGAGTGGGGAAATCGTCGCCGTCGTCATCACCAACCCTTATTCATCAACACCACCATGATTCTCCCCATCGTGAGTGAGTAATTCCTTTGTATGCTTGCTGGACGGTGGTGGATTGGATGAGATTGATCATGTAATCAAGTTCAGTTTGATAGGTTGTATCCTTAGTATCCACTATGTTCTGAGATTGATGTTGCTATCACTTTACTATGCTTAATTCTTGTCACTAGAGCCCGAATGCCACGATTTCAGATCTGAACCTATTATGTTGTCATGAATATAAGAGTAATTTTTGGATCCTATCTTGCAAGTTGCATGCACCTATTATGTCTCTTGATCCCCATACCCCAAGGTGACAATAATTTGGATTCTTTCTAGTGATTGTTGTAGTTTGAGGAGTTCATGTATTCACCATGTGTTAATGCTTTGTTCCAGTTCTCTATGAAAAAGAAGGCCTTAATATCCCTTAGTTTCCAATAGGAGCCCGCTGCCACAAGAGGGTAGGACAAAACATGTCATACAATTTATTATCGCAAGCACGTATGACTATATATGGAATACATGCCTACAATACATTGATTAATTGGAGCTAGTTCTGTGTCGCCCTAGAGTGTAACTTTTACGATATTGATGTCATCTAAATCATTATCCATCATTGATCCACTTGCCTATGCTTTACTTATATTGAATCTTGCTAAGTTACTACTGCTACCGTTACTTTCGCACCTGCTACTCAATTGCTATTGTTACTACTGTTACTAAAATTGTTGTTATCACTATTATTGCTACTCCTTTTATTTGCCATGTTATTAAACCTTTGCTGCAGAGAGATATCCCATGCATG
The DNA here is from genome assembly GCA_022496015.1 of Hordeum marinum. NCBI lineage: Eukaryota > Viridiplantae > Streptophyta > Magnoliopsida > Poales > Poaceae > Hordeum > Hordeum marinum. Next base: position 184,261,276 of record CM039676.1, read on the forward strand.
TGCGGTTGAATTGAAAACTCAACTATCAAGGCCAATAAATATACTTTGGTTCCCCTTGTGTCATATCAACAAATTAAGGTGAAATACTACCCGTGAAGACTGTCACGGTCCCCTATACTTAAGGGTTATCGGGACCTATTTCGGGTGCCGTTCCCCAGGAGCATAGCGCTATTTATTGTGTTAACATGAAGGATATCCAATTGCCACCATGAAGAATCTGAAAGATAATTGAACTAAGATCGCATCCTCTCGACGAGAGGAGGTAAGGAACTACCATGTAGCTCTACTTTTATTCACCTACTGTTTTGAATCAGTTTTTTACACCACCACCTGTTGATCGTCCTGATATGTCACATGAACTTGATGATGCTACTTCCGAAATTAATGATGATACTATTGTTACACATGTTGAAACCGAAACTATGCCACTGAGTGAATTACTTGATTCTCATATTGCTAAAGCTACAAAACTTGAAAATGCTAAAACTAATGAATATTTTGAATCACATGTTACACCTCGCTCTCCAAATAGATATGAATTGCCTTATGTACCTTAAGGTTATGTTATGGATGGTGAGGTAGCTAGGGACTTTCTTGCTTGTGATAATAGGGATGATTTGAAGAAACTAATATGCAAACTAAAAGACAAATCTATGATGGAGAAAATGAAACATGATCCTAAATTTTGTACTTCTCTTATATTTGTCACTGGTGAGAACTATGAATTCTCTATAGACCCTTAATTGACTCCTATAGTAGAGTCTGATCCTTTCCATGGTTATGAAAATGAAACTATTGTCGAACATGTCATGAAAAATGCAATTGCTGCTTTGTTTACCAATGATGAGAAAAATACGCTACTATTATATCCTTAAGGTTTGTTCCTTTCTCGCTAAAAGGCGAGATAAGGAATGGTTCCTTTCTCTAGATCCTGGTTGTACGCGTAATCCCTAGGATATGCTTTATTACTTTTCTGAAAAATATTTCCCTGCTCAGAAGAAACAAGCTTCCTTACATGAAATATTTAAGTTTGTACAAACCGAAGAAGACAATCTCCCTCAAGCTTGAGGGCGGCTTCTCCAGTTACATAGAGCTTTAACTGATCATCCTCTTAAGAACAATGAAATTCTTGATATCTTTTATAACGGACTAACTGATGCTTCTAGGGACTTCCTAGATACTTGTGCTGGATGTGTTTTCAGGGAAAGAACTATGGAACAAGCTGAAGAACTATTGAATAAAATATTGCAAAATGCATATGATTGTACACTTCCTGAACCACCTTCGGAACCTATTCAAAAGAAGATAGGTATTCCATTCCTCAGTCCTGAAGATATGCAAGAAGCAAAAAGATCTATGAAAGAGAAAGGTATTGAAACTGAACATGTCAAGAAATTACCACCTGTCGAAGAAATACATGGACTTGACACACTAACACTGGTAGTAGAGGTATTTTCTCTCCATTCCTTTAATGAAAGTGATATAGCTTATTCTAAGATAATTACATTGTCAAGCAAGAGCACTTCAATAACTATGTTAAGGATCAATTAAGACGTAATTTCATGATGATAGACCGCTTAAGTGTCTTGATGTTTATTATTGCTAATGATATGAAAGGATAAGGTAAACATGCTTATATCGTTCACACCCAATTAGACCAAGTAGCTAAGTCACAAAATGATCTGCTTGCTGAAATAAATAATAATATGAATGATCACATTGTTAGAGTAGCAACTAGAGGAGGTAGAATGACTCGGGAACCTTTTTATACTAAAGGTCACCTTAAAATAATTGAACAAGATTCTTAGAGAATTAATAAAGATCCACATAGTTCATCAAAGAAGAAAAAGAAAAATAAAGATGATAGGAACTTGCAAGCTTCTAGTGACCCTGTTATTGAAAAACCTGCTAAAAACATAATGATGTTTCCATTTCTGAAGTTGAGACACAATCTGGTAGTAAACATGCACCTAGTGATAATGAAAATGATAATAATAATGATGTTCATGTATATGCTCAAGCAGATAATAACAACGAAAATGAGAATGATGTGGAAATAGAACCAGCTGAAAATCTTGATAACCCACATCCAAAAAATAAACGCTATGATAACAGAGACTTTCTTTCTAGGAAACATGGAAGGGAAAGAGAGCCATGGATTCAAAAAAAACCATGCATTCCCTCGCAAGCCTTCTAAAAGTAAGGATGATGAAGATTTTGAACGCTTTGCTGAAATGATTAGACATGTCCTTTTGCGCACTAGCTTAACTGATATATTGAAAATGCCTCCATATGCTAAGTATATGAAGGATATTATTACCAACAAAATAAAATACTTGAAACTTAAATTTCTACCATGCTTCCTGTTTATTATTTTGCTGGTGGACTACCTCAGAAGTTGGGAGATGCGGGTATACCGACAATACCTTGCTCTAATAAAAGAAACTATGTTAAAACTGCTTTATGTGATTTAGGAGATGGTGTTAGTGTTATGTCGTTCTCTCTTTATAAAAGACTTGATTTGGATAAGCGTACACCTACTGAGATATATTTGCAAATGGTTGATAAATCCACTGCTTTACCTATCAAAATTTGCGAGGACGTTCCTATTGTGGTTGCAAATGTTACTATCTTAACACACTTTGTTATTCTTGATATTCTCGAGGACAACAATATATCAATCATCATTGGTAGGTCCTTCTTAAACACTGCAGGGGCTGTTATTGATTCCAACAAAAGCAAGGTTACTTTTCATGTCAATGGTAAGCAACATACTGTGCATTTTCCAAAGAAGCAAACTTTGTTAATAATATTAATGTCATTGAGCCTAGTGCCACGGTTATCATTGGAGATTTTAAAATACCTCTACCTAATGACAAGAAGAGATATTATAATCTTAGTGTTGGGAGATGAAAATCCCCATAGAGGTAACTTAGTGTTATACGAAAATTCTTCAATTTCATGTCAACTGGAAACGGTTGTTGATAAGACTTGATCAACCTTATTAATGAATGCTTTTTGAAACACATGTTATTGATGAATTCAGTATTCACAACTATCGGTATCACAAGTTTATTCTTTGTTATTTTTAGTTAAGAAAAATAAAATAGTTTGATTTCCTGTTTTCTGATTTTTCCGTGCAATAAAAAAATGGGCCGTTAATAAAAGGTCTCAGATTGCCACAAAATTTGAACACAAATTTTTCTAGAATATATAAGAATTTTTGGCATAAAAATTACAGCGGGAAGGTGCACCTGTGGGCCACAAGCCAACAGGGCGCGACCACTCCCCTAGCCACACCCAGATGACTTGTGGGGCCCATAGGGGTCCCTGCCTTATCCCACCGCCTCACCTCATCCTCTATCTCTAGCAAAAATCCCTAGGTCTCTCTCTCTCTCCCATGTTCTTCTACTAGAAACTGGATTTTTCGATCTCTTTGCTCGGAACTCCATCTCCAAAACTGTTTTGAGGAATTGTTCATTGGTATGTGACATCTCCATTCCATCAATTAGTTTTTTATTTAGTGGCTTATATTTTGCATATTTTTCTGCACTTTGTGCTACAGAAAATGACTTTGCATGTTGAATTCTTTGAGTTCTAAGTAGTATGATTGCTTTATATAGTCTCTAGGTACACATATGAGTTGTTGCTATCAATCTTACAAAGTTTTATTGACATAAATTTGTGGCTAATTTTTTTTATCAATTGGTGCTTAGAAAGATGAGTTTCTTTAGGAGGAAGCCCTCAAACAGTCGTACTTAGGGTGAGTCGTCGAGCGAGGGCTCAGTACGACAAGCTTACATTGAACCCCGGTTAATTAGATAGTCACGGTTGATGCTAAATCGTGCTAGTATCCAAGTGATGTGTTCATGAGGGGTGCAGGTATCAAGAAGGAATTTGATCACTTCATTTATAATACAAGTCTCACAGACTTTCTTGCAGATAAGGGTGTCCAACGCTATAAACTTACCCATACGTTCACACATGGATTTCGTTATCAATCGAATCCTTCTGGAGTGCTATTTAATCTATATGATAAAGCCTTTAGCATGAGTGTAGAAGAATTCTCCTTGGCATGCAAAGTACCACTTTAGGATTCACTTGAGAGGTCGTCAAAAACTGATTATAATATGTTCCTCGAGAGTCTTTCTGTTGGAGAAGATACAGGAGTGACGCAAGCTATAATACAAAGCATTCATTTCCCCTCTATTCATTCCTTTGCACTGTTTAATGGGAAATGTGTAGTAAGAAAACAAAAATGCAGTGCATTATGTGCCGCTAACTTGAGCCTTATTCACACTACGGTAACTGGTGAACAACATTATAACCGTGGTGCAATTGTTGGCCGCAAACTGTAGTCTAACGCAGGTAGCAGTGATTTGTAAGGAGGCATTTATGCCTCCTACATAGTTGCACAATTGAGAGTGTCACCTCAACCTAATGATCCTATTTTAGGTGAGAATTATTTAGACCATGAGGCTATGCGTCGTCATAAATTCATCATGAACAATGCTAGGGGTTACGAGTACAACCTAACATTTAATAAATATATGCATGTTTCTGTTACTTTGCCTGCACCTGTCCTCTTTCATTATCAGGCTCGACAGAGATATTATGTTCTTGAGGACGAGGTTTGGGAGTCAAGGTTGTAGTGGAGACCGCTCACTTGGTAGAGGAGGTGGCAAGGAACACCCATTGAGCTATCACTTCAACTATTACCTAGACCAGCACTGGTGATCACCAAGCTACGCAAACGACTAAGCTTGGGGGAGTACGTAGTTCTCACCGACATTGAATTCATGCTCACACACACTTCACATAAATTATCGGTGTTCATCCTCTTTCATTGTATATCTATGTTAGCTTTATTTTTCCGCCTTCTTCCTGTGTGTTTGAAAAAGTTCAAAAATCCAAAAATATTTCTCGCTTCTTTTTCAGGTTTTCTTTCTCATTTAATTAGTTGTAGTATTAAAATAAAACCCAAAAAGATTTCCTTTGAATGTTGGGAGCTTTTCCATGTAAATATTTTTTTGTCGTTCTTGTTTTCCCTTAGTTTATTTTCTTTCTTGAGAAAAACAAAAACTCCAAATATATTTCAGTGCATTTATGTGCATTTATTTTCCTTTTCTTGATTTGTTGAAAGGAGAAGACCATGATGAAAATGTTGAGTGCCTCCTATATGCTTTATTGTTGATCTAACAGAGAGCCAATATTACCTTGTCTTCACCTTTGTATAAAACTCACATCAGATTCCATCTTAGTCCACAACATTCTTACACTATTATTATCACATCATTCCGTTGTGCAAGTGAAAGGAAATAATGACGATATTTGATGAAGTGGTCATGGCAAAGGAAGTTGGTATGTACTCTTCTTGTTTTCCGATCTTGTAATTATGTTTAGCTCGTTCGATCTTGATTCAGTATATCATGAGTGAACATGCTTATGATGACGCTTAGATAGTATAGTTTCTCATGCCATGCCTAAATAGCTAGGAGTGTATACTGATTTATCTCATGTATCAACATGCATTAAAATGGTTATGATGTTGTATGGTGGTATCGTATTTCCCTCCCAGTAACTTGAGCGGCTTGACTTGGCCCATGTGCAAAAACATGTAGTTGATTCAAAACCAATGCACCCTTCATGATATTTAAATTCAGAGTGTTCATATCATCCTCATGCTATGTCCAATGTTAGTTATTCACAATTCATGCTTATGATAGTTTTCGCTCTCTAGTTGGTCGCTTCCCAGTTTATTGCTGGACTTCACATGTACTAAGAGGAAATGCTACTTGCGCATCCAAAATCCTTAAACCAAGTTATTTCACATGAGTCCACCATACATACCTATATACGGTATTACCTAGCCATTCCGAGTAAATTTTCATGTGTCACCTCTAATCTTCCAATAAACATTTGTTTTGTGCACTTCTCCCGCTCGTGAAGCGACGAGGCGGTTTGTATCTTCCATGCTAAGTGAGTTATTCTCTGGACGGTCGTTTAATTGTCGTCATTGCACAAGAGAGCCTGCCTGGTAAAAAGGATGCCCAATCCTGCAAAATCAAAATTAATTGAACAACACTCCTTGGGATAGTTGATATGTTGGCAAGCACTCATGGATTCGGTCAACCATGGTTTGTGTATGGATGGTGGTGTTGGGGAACGTTGCATGGGAAACAAAATTTTCCTACGCACACGCAGATCTATCCATGGTGATGAGCACCTACGAGAGGCAGAGTGGATCTACATACCCTTGTAGATCGCTAAGCGGGAAGCGTTAAGAAACGTGGTTGGTGTAGTCGAACGTCTTTGCGATCCAAATCTCCGTGCGTCCCGCGATCCAATCATGATCCATCCCGCGATCCAATCATGATCCGTCCCGCGATCCGATCACGATCCGTCCCACGAACTTGATCACGATCCGTCTCACGAACTTGATCACGATCCACGCACCGAACGGACGGCACCTCCGCGTTCAGCACACGTACAGCTTGATGACGATCTCCACCGTCTTGATCCAGCAAGAAGGAGTGGAGTGGAAGAAGAGTTCTCCGGCAGCCTGACGGTGCTCCGGCGATGGTGGTGGAGCAATTCCGGCAGGGCTTCGCCTAAGCACTTCAGAAAACCGATCTAGAGGAGAAACTATGCACTGGAGGAACGGGTAGCATGTGGCTGAAATTCTAGTGCAAAACCCTAGAAATCCACTAGTATATATAGGAGGGAAGGAGGAGGAGATACAGCCTTGGTCTCCAAGCCTTGGAGGCTTCTGCCGAAGTGGGAGGAGGAGGAGGACTCTCCTCCTCCAATCCTAGTAGGACTAGGATTGCTCCTTTTTGCCTTTTTTCCACCTTTTCTTATTGGGTTTTTCCTCCAGCCACATGGGCCTTGTGTGGGAGTTTCCACATGCCCACTAAGGGCTGATATTCACTCTCCCACAGCCCATGAAGCCTCTTGGGTCGAAATACCCCTCCCGGAAGCCTCCCGGTACACTACCGATGAGCCCGAAACTTTTTCGGCGACCAAAACGGGACTTCCTGTATATGAATCTTTACCTCCGGACCATTCCGGAGCACCTCGTGACGTCCGGTATCTCATCCGGGACTCCGAACAAACTTAGGTCACCACCATACATAACTCTATACTACCAAAACGTTACCAAACCTTAAGTCTGCAGACCCCGCGGGTTTGAGAACTATGTAGACATGACCGAGACACCTCTACGGTCAATAACCAATGGCGGGACCTTGATGTCCACATTGGTTCCTCCATATTCTACGAAGATCTTTATCGGTCGAACCTCTATGTCAAGGATTCAGTTAATCCCGTATGATGTTCCCTTTGTTCTTCGGTATGTTACTTGCCCGAGATTCGATCGTCAGTATCTCCATACCTAGTTCAACCTCGTTACTGGCAAGTCTCTTTACTCATTTCGTAATACAAGATCCCATAACTAACACTTAGTCACATTGCTTGCAAGGCTTATTGTGATGTTGTATTATCGAGTGGGCCCTGAGATACCTCTCCGTCACACGAAGTAACAAATCCCAGTCTTGATCCATGGCAACTCAACAGACACCCTCGGAGACACCTGTAGAGCACCTTTATAGTCACCAAGTTACGTTGTGATGTTTGAAACACACAAGGTACTCCTCCGATATCTGTGAGTTGCATGATCTCATGGTCATAGGAACATATACTTGACATGCAGAAAACAGTAGCAATAAACTGACACGATCATAAGCTACGTTTGTAGTTTGGGTCTTGTCCATCACATCATTCTCCTAATGGTGTGATCCCGTTATCAAATGACATCTCATGTCCATGGCTTGGAAACCTTAACCATCTTTCGATCAACGAGCTAGTTCACTAGAGGCATACTAGGGACATTGTGTTTGTCTATGTATCCACACATGTATCCATGTTTCCAATTAATAAAATTATAGCATGGATAATAAACGATTATCATGAACAAGGAAATACAATAATAAACACTTTATTTATTGCCTCTAGGGCATATTTCCAACAGGTGGATAGGAGTAATCTTCACACACAAAATTGGGAACCGCCAATAATGAGTTTAGCATGGAAGATATTGAAAACCTTTGTCGTAATGTTGACAGGAAAAGTGCACCACCCCAAAGACTATATTTCCAATCATATTTTAAACCTTGAGCTCTGTCACCTCTACAAATCAATGCTTCCCTCTACGAAGGGCTTATCTATTTACTTTTATGTTGAGTTATCATCCTCTTACAAAAATCACCAAACTGGAGAGCACGGTTATCATTTTTATCCATTGAGTCTAGTTAATGTTGGATGTGAGCATGACTTGATATTTTCTACCCTGAATTATAATGTTTAGTCGCTGCTTGAATCTCAGAAGTTCTTCACATTTATGTTTTGCGGTCTCAGAAAGGGCTAGTGGAATACCATGTCAACATATTATATCATGGTTGTTTTGACAAATTGTTGGCATGTGAGATATCTTATTAGTGCTTTCTAATTGGTTATGTATTTCCATGAGTAAATGTGATGCTTAACTGTTATCATGGATGAGATTATTTATGATTTATGTTGAAAACTTGAACACCAGCTATGTATGTGTATAATAACGAAAACAAAAGAGTTTGTAAAATTTTAGTTTATCACTTTCAGTTTATCAACTGAATTGCTTGAGGACAAGCAATGAGTTAAGCTTTGGGGAGTTGATACGTCTCCAACATATCTACTTTTGCACAGACATTTATCTGGTTTTGACCTCTAATTTATATGATTTGAATGGAACTAACCCGGACTGGCGTTGTTTTCAGAAAATGGTAAAGATTTAGATTAGAGATTAATCGGCACCGAACCAACGAGAGTGATGACACCGCCGTGGCAGGGGTGGTGCGGGGGTGGTCGGGGGATGGGGGTTGCGGGCATGAGGGACGCAGGTCTGCCCCGCCGCTGCATTCCTCGGGCCAGGCACGGCTTTGTCAGGTGCCCCTGCGGCAACGACGATGTAAGGGAGTGCAGCGGCGGAGGTTGCTACTGCTGGCGACTAGAGTTTCCCTCGTGTCGCGAGAGGAGGGTGACGCAGCGGAGTGGGGCATTCAGCCAGTATACTCACGTGCAATAAGTACACAATCATGATGGTTGGGCATGCAAACTTACAGGGTAAAATAGGATGACGTGGCTACATGAGAAATCATTAGAGGTTTTGTGGGGCATAGATGATGAGATGGATAGGTTGTATGTAAGAAAAATGGAATAGTGGGGATGAACTACTCAGGTGTACTTAAGATTAAAGATGTGAGACTGGTTATTAAAATCACTTCATGAGGAAGGAAATAACTTAGCACCTACCAATAGTATCAGATCACACGAATAGCATGATGTTAATGCTACGGTAATCTGGTGGTCTGATGAGAAGCATGGGATCAGTAATCTGATTCCTAGCTCTTCTCATAATAGTTTGGATGGTAAACATACTTATCATTAATGTTATGGGACTGGGACTAGAAGCCCTTTTCAATTGCCTCAATCTTATCACACGGGCCGTAGCACGGGACCATGCTTATTCCAACACACGACCCCAAATGGACGTCCATTTTGTTCGGATTTTGTTCATTTGGGTAGGGTGATGCGGCAACGTCCCGCCGCTTTTGGAGCTGCGTTGATCCTATGCCCATGGCACAGACACACCTCTTTTGTCGCGGCCTCGGATAGGCCCTAGTACGATTTAATATCAATCAAATGTTCCAAATTGTTTTCAAATAGTTTTACAACCAAATCAAAATAACTCTAGTTTCACGCTCAAATAGAAAGCACAACCAAATAGTTTATTACAACCCAAATGAAATTGTCTTGCATATATGAAAAATCAAATGAACTGATACATCTAATGGTTGCCAATGTTATTCCACATGTGCTCAACCAAGTCATCCTGGAGCTGGATACGAGTGTGTGAATCACGCATTTCACGATGAAACTGGGTAAAGTGTTCAAAGGTTGTCGGTTCTTGGTGCACCGACACAACATTTTCACCCTGCAAATCAAATCCTTGGTCGTAGATGTTGTCATCATGCTCGTCCTCCATGATCATGTTATGCATGCTCACACAAGCAGTCATCACCTCCCACAGTTTCTCTATGTCCCATGTTAACGTATCAAATGATACCCCACCATGATTGGAGCACACCAAAAGCACGCTGAACATTATTCCTAGCACTCTCTTGCATTTGCACAAATCTTTGTCTCTTCTCTACTTGTGGATTGGAAATTGTCTTCACAATAGTTGACCACTAAGGATAGATGACATCATCTAGGTAGTACCCTTTTTGTAATGGTGGCCATTGATCTCAAAGTTGACATCTGGAGAGTGGGCTTCTTCAAGCTTGCGAACACTGGTGAATGCTGAAGCACATTGATATCATTGTTAGAACTAGCCATGCCAAAGAAAGAGTATCATATCCAAAGATCTTGAGAAACCACTGCTTCTAGTATGACAATACAACCTTTCACATGCCACTTGTACTGGCCCTATGAAGCAAATGGACAGTTCTTCCACTTCCATGCATACAGTCGATACTACCAAGCATGTCTGGCAAGACCCTCCCGACATTGATCGCCAACAGCCTCTCTAGATCAGCAGCATTTGGCCCTCTCAAGTACTCAGGGCCAAACACTGCCACCACAGCCTTGTAGAACATGTACATGGATTCTAGGCATGTGGCCTCACTCATGCGCACATACTCATCCACAAGATCGCCTGGAACTCCATTACCAAGCATGCGGTTAGCTGCGGTGCATTTCGGGTAAGAGGGGAACCCAAGTTTGCCAAGGGCATCCCGATTGCACTCAAATATGAATCAGATGCTACCACTCCCTCCCTAATAAGGTTGAACACACGCCTTGCCATATGAAATTGACGGCATAATTGATGTGGTTTGTAGAGCGGGCCATTCACAAAGTAATCGACATATATCAAGGTGTGGCCGCTCTCCCTATTGTGGTTCAAGGCTGGAGCATGTCCCGGAACAGATCCTCTAAACCGAGGCCGCTGCCTAGCAATGTGGTCATTGATGACCAATGCAGCCACCATAATGTCTTCGTCATCCGAGGACGAATCATCCGATGAACAAATGAAATTATAGAAAAAGTACACATCTCCACTGCCCATGATACATTATGAGCAAAATGTCGAACACCTTGCAGTCTTGGTGGAGGCGCGGGTGGGAAGAGGACCCCGACCTCCCTCGAAAGCAGCTGGCGACGTTGGCATTGGCGGACAGCCGACCGTGTCTATGCGGTGCCTAGCGGAAGGTGTTGAGGTCGATGACCTTCGTTGCTGGCTTGTGCTTCACTACGAACCGAAGGAGACACCCACACCAGAAAAACTCCTCCAAAAATGATTGCTTGGGGTCTAGCTATGTCATAGGGGTGGTCGTGGTGTGCACGGCTAGCAAGCTTTAGCAAGAAAGATGGCCGAGGGAAATGGGCAGGGGCGGTGGCGGCGGCGATGGCGGGGCAGAGGAAGGCACAAGGGAAGAGAAAATGAGGGGTGTGTCCCCGCGGGTGAGGGGAAGGACAAAGGCATGCATCCCGTCCATCTGCCTATGTCTGATTCGACGCAAACGCGGGAAAATTTGAACCGGTGATGGGGCGAAAATAATCAGAAAACGAACAGATATTTGTTTACGCCCACGCATTGCACCGGGTTTTATGCCGTTCGTCCTCGAACGAACAAAAACGGACGGGATCCAGCGTTGGAGTTGCCCTCATGTAACACGCTACGAGTAAGGCCAACTCCAACGCGCGACCCCATCCTGTCTGCACACGTCGGTTTTGGCCAAAATGGACAGATCACACGGCCCAACACGCGGTTGCATCCTCAAATTCTGTCCGTTTTACGTCTGGCCTATCCCATTTCCAACGCAAACATGAGCTTGGTTTGCGTCCACACGGACGCTGAACGGACAGGAACTCGCTAGCGGGTCGTCTGCCTCGGGGACGCGTGGCGGCCGTCCACCTACCTCCACCGCCCAAACTTAATGTGCATGCACAGCGGGCCCCGACTGTCTGTCACACATCCCGGGTCGTCGTCCTTCTTAAATTGGAAGCCATGGACCGGCCAGTCCACAGCTGCCACTTCTCGGCCAGCCTGCCTCCTCAAGCCCTGACACGAGCCCCTTAAACCCTAGCCAGCCCCGCCGCACCCCCACTCGCCCACCTCCCTGTCGGAGCCATGTGTTGGCAATGGATCCGCGACAAGGGGAAGCACGACCACGAGGCCGGCTCCTCCTCTGGCCGCCGCTCCAGCAGGTCCGCACCGCCCGCACCTCCATCCCCGCCATATTTGCCCGCACCATCGGCCTTTCAGCTCTCGTCGCCGGTGGTCGGCCAGTGCAACCAGATGTACGTCGATGTCGACATCTGCTGCCGGTATTGGGAGACGTCCACGCCGCTCCCGTGGGGAGATGTCCATTTCCCAAATAACTGGCATCTCTCCGCGGACCGTGTGCCAATCCCAGCAGTGCCAATGACTGGCCGCGCTCGTGGCGAAGAGATCCACCGTCGCCGCCGACAGCTGCCACCGGATCTGCTGCGCGACCCCAGGTATGCCCTAGAGTCACCGCTTTGGGACATGTGGTTCAGCGATGAGCACGACCTACATCGACGGTCATACTTTGTTGGCCAGCACCCACCGTATCGGGCTCGTGTAGACACCCCGCCCCAAGCCCGCCGACGTAGGCTTGTGCGCGGCATCTCGCCGATGCCCTCGTCATCGCCATCTCCGTCCCCTCCACCGGCGCCACACATGACCGAGGAGGACGAGGCTCAGCTCGTGAAGCGTGTCATGAAGGATTCCATGAACTCGCACGACGAGCAGCAATGGGCTAGCCTAGAAACGGTGTTGGCCCTCTCTGTGGCCGGCAACGTGGCCATCCCGGAGCTGGACGTCGCCATCAAGGAGGAGGTGCAGGAGGAGGAGCCCCTCGCCGCGTGGGACCCTTGTCTGGTGGGCCAGCGGTGGAGGTGGTCCTGCATGGCACCGGAAATGGCCGACGCGGTGGGAGTTGGCCCATGGTTACGAACGCCACCGCGCTCGCCGGAGCAGGAGAAGGAGCCATGGGAGGTGGTGGTGCAGGTGCCACGGGCGCCTTCGGTCTTGCAGGGGCTGGCCGCCAGCCCACCTGTGGCAGCCACCGCCCTACGTCGACCTCACTGGCGATGACTATGAGTAGGGCGGCGACTCTTGAAGACGACGACGGCCGACGCCCCTTTATCTATTTTTATGTCTTTTATTAGGTTTTAGTTTAATTAAGGCTTTGGCACTATGGTCATATGGACGTATGTTCGTTTTATGTTTAAATTCATGTGTTTGTATTATTTTCTAGTTTATTTTTTCTTTTTTTTGGCAAAAATCAACTCCCGGACGGTTTGAGTCGAGGCGTGTTCGTTAAACGCATCGATACCCGCACGATCGCAAACGGATAGCGGTGTCTTGTTTCCTGTCCCAAACGAACGAAAGCGGATGAACTGGACGTCTGTTTGGATCACGCGTTGGAGTTGGCCTAAGTACACAACGATCCTTTCATGCAAAAAGTAAGAAATAGTGCACTGATCTTGTCTCCCGCAACCTATTTTGTAGCTATCCTATTCTCTTGGGGGCAACGATCTATCCAAATCGGTCAATCTATCGATGTTCTACTCAATTGTCAAATCTTGCGTTTGCTGCATGATGTAAGTCTCGTAGCTGGCAGGACCATTTGTTCACCCAAGTAGTCTCGTCTTCATCTTGATTAGATTTGTGCAGCTGTGCTAGCTAGCTGCATATACCTAAGAAGCTCACTTCATGTCTCTGATCAGTGATCATCACCTCTCAGTGTTGCTCTGTGGAGATTGATCTATCATCCTGAAGTGAAGCCAATGAAAATTATGGTACAACATCCAGCTAGCGTTGATAGTGTTACCTATGTAGCTGAAGCGAATGACATTGTATCACTATCAAGACGACATGGCAAACAAGTACAATAAACTAACATGAATAGCTTAACGTGTGCCTTGTCTTTCTGTGCAAGTGCAAGCTAGCCAAGCAAGCTAACCAGCTCCATGCCTTCTTGTCGACAGAGATGGATTACTGTCCATCCACACAATGGCGTGCATCAAATTGAACACACTAAATGTCCGTAGACGTGTCGGACGCATTTTCAGACACAAATATGGAAGTCAGTCAGCTAACTGCCTGTATACAACATTTGCCGCGACATACGCATGGCAAACAAGTCAGCTAATATTTCAAACGCAAACTGAACAAAACAGATGAAATTTAAGTAAGTTTGATATATTACATGCAAAGCAAACAAAATTGGACAAGTTCAAACTAAATTTAAAAAAGACTAAACTATGTGGGGTATCGGGCATCATACGCAGGGCCTCCCTCGCCGTCGGAGCCGTCCTTGTCGGAGTCGCCATGCTCCTTCCAGCGGTGGAAGGGCGCGTATAGGCTGCGACATCTCTTATTGGCTGTGAGCTGCAAGGCCTCCTTCACCATCTGGCGCAGGATCACGCCCCAACCTGCCCGCTCCTGGCCTTGGCCCTGCCCTTGCCATCAAGGAGAAGGACGACATGCAAGGACTTGGCCAACATGATTTTTTTTGAAAGAGAAGCAAAAGATTTGCCTCATTCATTAACTATAAGGAGAGTTTTAGAGTACATGTTGGCCGGCCATACATCTAGGCCCATCGACGGAACAACAGAAAAATAAATGACTACTCTCGCGGCATGATTGCACTCAGATGTCTAGCCCCTGTAGTCACCCATGTCTAGGCCTCCTCCTGGATAAGTTTTACAATGTTGTGGAGTGGTGTCGACTTCTTACGAAAAACCCTCGCGTTTCTCTCGTTCTAGATGACCCAGCATATCAGCAGTGTGAGAGATGCCATCGCCTTCCTGTGAGGTGTGTTTGGTCTGGACATACTTGTCCACCATTGTTCGGTGCTCCTTTCCGTCTCCCAGCTATCAACGTCCAGAGCTTCCAAGCACAACCATGTTTTTACCATCCGCCAGATGCGACGTGTGAATCAACATTTGAAGAATAGGTGACTCGATGTCTCATTGGCCCTCTTACAAAGGGTGCATAGGCCACAGTTCTCCCAGCCCCTCTTCTCCAGTCTGTCTGCCGTCCAAATCCTATTCTGAATTGCCAGCCAAGAAAAGAACTTGACCTTGGGAGGCGCCCAAACCTTCCACACGGTGTTGTTCATGGTGGTGGACGTGGATCCCAGAAATTGTGCCCTATAAGCGGAGCTCGCCGAGTATTCACCGTTAGCTTCAAATTCCCATGTGATGTCGTCTTCAACATCCGATCGCAGCTGAGTGCCTTGAAGCTGCAGCCACAGGTCAAAGAATTCCACAATATGTTGGGACGAAAGGATGGTTGAGGTGTTTATCTTGTGCACCCAAGCATCGTTTCGCATGGCCTCCTTAACGAACCAGTTTTTGCGTGTGCAGGCCGCAAAGATGAGAGGGGCAATATCCTTCGGCCTTTTCCCTCCCAACCATGGAGCATCCCATAAGGGTGTCTTTCCACCGTTGCCCAAGGTGAGGACGGTGGAAGCATGAAAAAGGTCCATATCCACCTCGGTGCATGGATTTCCTAGCCCAAACCACAGCTTGGATGGGTCCTTCCAAGCCACCCAGGGCCATCTTAATCTCAGGGCTCTCGCAAACTTCCCCAAGTGGAGAATCCCAAGCCCACCAAGCTCTATGGTGCGGCAGACAATCTTCCAATTAACCTTGCACTTGGCACCAGTGCTAGTATTTCTAGAGGACCATAGGAAAGCCCGTTCAATCTTGTTGACATTCTTCAGCACCCCTGGTGGCACCTCGAGAGGGGTGATGTGGTAAATGACCTACGAGGTGAGGACAGACTTTGCCAAGGCCGCCCTCCCAATGGTGGTGATGTTCCTCCCCTGCCAGCGAGGGAGTCTTGCCGCGACCTTATCTTCAAGGGGTTGAAAGTCGACCCTATTGAGACCTAGGTACTTTATCGGAAAGGTCGCCCCCATGGTGGGCAGGCTGTGCAAAATGACATCAAGATCCAGATGACCGCATCTTATGGGGACCACCAAGCTTTTTGAAGGTTCATGGACAGCCCGGTAACCTTGACAAAGGAATTTAAAATGGCAGCCAGGTTATGGACATCTTCGCGTGTCGGAGAGATGAAGATCGCAGTGTCGTCTGCATAAAGGGATGTACGGGCAATCGAACCTCGTCCCCGAATCTTGCGAAGGAGGTTATGGCTGGTCACGACATCGAGTATCTGCTGAAGTGGATCGATCGTGATGACAAAAAGCAAGGGGGACAATGAGTCACCTTGCCGAAGCCAACAGCCGTGTAGGACCGGAGGCCCGACGACGCCATTGAGGAGGACCCGAGAGGACGAGGTGCAGAATAGGGAAGCAATCCAATCGCGAAACTGGTCCAGGAACCCCAAGCGACGAAGAAGATCTAGAATATATTCCTATCGCACCGAGTCAAATGCCTTCGTGATGTCCATCTTGAATAGCAAGGAGGGGGTCCTATTCCGATGCAGCCGCCTGACCAGGTTTCGGACGTACATGAAGTTGTCGTGGATGCTCCTCTTTTTTATAAATGCACTATGTGCGTTGGATACAAGATTGTTCATGAACGGGGCAAGACGGACAGATAACACCTTGGCGATGATTTTGGCAATAGCTTGGATGAGGCTAATGGGGCGAAAGTCTCCGATCTCTTCCGCCCCATCTTTGTTTGGTAGCAAGGCGATATTTGCCGAGTAAGCCAGTGCAGGTTGGACGTTTGCAGGTTGTTGAAGAGGTGAATCACCTGCATAACATTGTCTTTGACGATAGGCCAACATTTCTTGAAAAAACTGCTCGTGAAACCGTCAGGTCCCGGAGCCTTGTCACCAGGCATGAGATTGATGATAGCTAGAACCTCGTCCTCAGATATAGGATCGTCGATGCCTGTTAGGTCGACAGTCTTCAGGTTTAGATTGTCCCAGTTGAACTCCCGCTGGCGGGGTTAGCCTTCACCCAAAGTCTTCGCAAAGTGCTCCTGGATTATTTTCTCTTTGTCCTTGTGATCCGTGAACCATCCACCATTCCTCTTAAGCCTATGAATTGGGTTTTCCTGCGCCGCCCATTGACTCTGAGATGGAAAAAAATTGTGTTGGTGTCTCCCTCTCTTATATTGGCGATGCGGGCACACTGCTTCTTCCGAGCCTTCTCCACCACCGCGAGGGAGATGACGCGATGTTTTAATCGAGAATCAAGATCCCTTTTAGCCTCCGAAAGGGCGCGTGTTTCCTGGGCAATATCCAAGCGAAGGATGATGAGAAGGGCCGCATCTAGGTGGATCTTCGTCTTGGAAAAAAGACCCTTACTCCATTTGGCCAGTAGCCATCCTGTGTGTCTGAGCGTGGAGAAGAGACGCTGGCAAGGCTCAACCTGCTCGCAAGGGTCCGTCCAAGCTTTTGTCATGATCTCCAGTAAGCCCGGGAGACAACTCCAAAAATTCTCAAATCTGAACACTCTAGGTCGCTTTGGCACTTTTGCATTGGCAAGGAGGAGAGGGCAATGGTCGGAGAGCGAGGAAGAGATGGCGTGGAGAACGTGTGAGCCAAAGTGCAAGTCCCACTCTTCATTGTAGAAAACGGAGTCTAGTTTGCACGTCGTGGGATTTTGTCGCTCGTTGCTCTAGATGAAGCGCCTATTCTGGAGGTGTATTTCTTTTAGTTCGCAGGAGTCGAGAGCATTACGGAAATGGTTAATCCGGCTGCGGTTGACATTTCTGTTATTTTTGTCACGTGCTCTGGAAATTTGGTTGAAGTTGCCCATGGTAATCTATTTCGTACCAACAATTGGTTTCTGGGTGATCAGATCGTTGAAGAAGTCGTCTTTCCTACTTGACACCGTCAGCCCATAGACGATAGTTAACTGGAAAGAAGTGTCGGAATGGAGAACGTGCACCGTCACCGACAAGCAGAATTCAGAAGCGTGCACCTCCGCAATTGGGACGACATTGTCATCCCATAGCATGAGCATGCCACCTTTGGTGCCAGTCGCGGGCCGTTGAGCAAAGCTCCAAAGACGATGCCCATCGAGGTAGGAGGCGGCAAACTGGTCAACATGCTCTAATTTGGATTCCTGGAGACAAACTACATGACAAGATGATGAGGCGATCGTCTCGTGAACCGCCACGCGTCGATGGGGGTCGTTTAGTCCATGCACATTCCAGCTAAGAAAGTCGATATTTTGTACTGTCATTGCAAAACAGTTCTTCTTCTAGCATCACGGCCGTCCCCGGTCGTTGTAGCACACGAGGGGCCTGAGGGGGCAGCAGTAGTTGATGCCACCCATTGAACTCCAACCAACAAGATTTTGACAAGCTGGTTGCTCAGGCGGCGACGGCATTGTGCGGATGTTTCGGTGGTTGTCTTTGCCCGATCCTTGGCCCAGAACAACATGAGGTTTGGGTGACGACGAACCAGTCTGGTGTGACGTCGGACGTGGTGAACGCCGCCCGACGCACGACATTTCGATTTTTTTTCATAAATAGTACCATTTTTATAGAAATTTTGAAAAAAAAAGTGTGCGAGTTAAAAAATATCATTTTTAGTACCTTGTCGGCCGTTACTGGGCCGACCGGAGGCCAGTCGGCCGACCCTGGGCCGAAAGAGGGTTGTCGGCCCGCTCCTGGCCGAGTCGGCCTGCCCCTGGCCGAGGGCCCACCTGTCGGCCTCGTGCCGGCCGAAAGGTGCCCAGATAAGGCACCGTCGACCAGTTCCCTTCTTCCTCCTTTCTCTCCCATTTTCCCTAGTTCTAGGCCGAAATCCCCCCCCCTTGATCTCCCATTCCCTCCACTCATTTGCCATTTCAATCCAATGAATTGATAGATCGTGTGTTTCTCCCCCGCCCTACGTTTTTATTTTTCGCAACGGTGTACTGGTTTGTTCGTTTGGAGGAGAAGATGGTGTGGTGGTGGAGCTTGCAATGGTGAGAAGGTGGAGTGGTGGAGAGGAAGAAGGAGTGCACTCACGCGTCGAAGGTATAAATTTTTGATGTTATTTTTGGTTATTTTTTGTTATTTTTGTAATGTACGTACAATTAGTTTATGTTAATTTTAGTAGCGTAGTTATTTTAGGTTACTTGTGTTAGTGTAGTGATTTTAGTTTAGTCATATTAGTGTAGTTTTAGTTAGTGTAGTCATATTAGTATCGGGGTTTAGTTAGTTTAGTCATAGTAGTGTCGGTTATTTTTTTGTCGATATATTCGTTACAGTGTACGTTTTTGTAGGTACATTACAGTGTACGTTTTATTTTAGTGTAGGTTTTTTAGGTACATTTTATTTTAGTGTCGATATATTCATTGCAAATAATGCGAAGCTGGCATTGTTTGACAGGTTAAAATGTCTGAATTCGTAAATCTGACTGTGTATTATGGCCCTGGTACTGTTCGATATAATGAGTTGGGGGTTGATCTTAGCGAGTTTAAAACATGCGAGATGACACTTTCTGACCCGGACAGACTGGACATTAGGCAGTTGAAGCACTGGTTGACTACTAGTTTTGGCCTCGATCCCGAAGTTTGTTCCGTCAGTATTCATGCCTTGTGGACCAAATCCTGTAAAAATGTCAAGTGGGATTTTATTCCGATAGATAGGAGCCAGCATTGGTTGTCTCTGTTAAGTCATTGCAGAGACCGAAGAATCCATCCTTATGCCCTAGTGCAACCAGTGGCGAAGGAGGAGAACATCTTACCGCCAACCCTGGGGTATGATCCAGGACAGAGTAGTCAAGTGGCTAACGAGATTTATGTATCCGGGTCACAGCCACCGGATGTGAATGCTACCCTAGCCGACAATGAGTCAGATTATGTTAGTGGTCATGCTGCTGGTCAGAGTATTCAATCGGTAGTATTAGCTGCCTCTGGTGTTGCTGATGGGGACGAGGAAGGCGAGGAAATGCAGAGGGTGATGGAGGAAGAGGACGAGGATGGGATTGTAGAGGAACTTGATTCTGAAAATTCTGAGGATGAGGAGGAGGTACCAATTCCTGCTTCATGGGAGCAGGAAATATCCGCCGGCTTTACTGTCAATGATGGCCATGGAAATGAGACTCCATGGCAATATAATCTAAACCAAGTCCAGATTGGTGCTATGTTTGACACAAAGAAGAAAATGAAGTATGTGGTGATAAAGTGGGCTATGTCTACGCAGAGGATTTTCCGGACACACACATCGAGTCCAACAAAATATACATTGAATCAGGTTGTCCTGCGAAGGTGCACGCCCACGTGCCAAAGTATCACATCCACTGGGTTGTGACAAATGTTGTACCGCATAATTGTGTTAGGGAAAACATGTTGGATCGTCATCCAAACCTAACTTCAACTCTCAGAAGCTACATAATCTGTGGGACTATGTTTTTATTTCTAATATGTGGGACTATGTATTTATTTGTAATATGTGGGACTATGTTTTTAAATTTGTAATATGTCAGACAATGTTTTTCTTTGTAATATGTGAGCACTATGTTTTTATTCGTAATATGTGAGCACTATGTTTTTATTCGTAATATTTGAGCACTATGTTTTTATTCGTAATATGTTTGTACTATGTTCTCATTGCAGATATGGCTTCATATCCGATGCTTAATGCTAATATCGATAGAGGGCACCGAGGCGCACTTACGGAATCGGACACGAACTTAGATGTGTTGATCACTCGCACCCCAAATTCTAACTGGACGATACACCCTGCATGGGTTGATAGGTATGTGTCGGTACAATCACTTAGTACGTTCGACATCGTTTTGATAGAAGCTAATTGTAAGCTACATTCTGTTCATCTTGTAGGCTGAATTGGGCTCGACTTCTACCCTTGGCATTACTGGTTGATGGTACATTGCATGAGTGGGTTGATCACCCGGACTTGGATGACGCGGGTGAACCAATGCAGCTGCACAAGAGGCCAGTATCATGCTTCTCTTACGACAGGTCACTCCTTAGCTGCTTAGTAGATAGATGGAGACCAGAGACACATATGTTCCACTTTCCCTGGGGAGAGATGGCTCCTACTTTATAGGACGTGTCTTACTTGTTGGGATTACCTCTCGCCGATGCTGCCATAGGACCTTCAGAGGTGGAAACTGGTTGGCTAGCATCTATGCATGCCCGTTTTCTGGCTGCGGTTACAACTACGGTTACCCTAGACAACGATAGGCACGGTCCTCTTTTCAGGTGGTTGAGCCAGTTTCAGATTGTTGCCTTAGGATATCCCACTTATCAGTTGTCAGAGGCACAGATTGACCGGTCCCTAGAGGCATATATTATCTGGTTGTTTGGCAAGACTATGTTCACGAAGAACCACGTGAGCACTGTAGATGCACGACTGATCGGCATTGCACGAGAGATAGCTGAGGCACGTTCCCCTGAGGACATTGTGCAGAGGAGTTTTGATTCTGCCGTGTTAGCAGCTACGTATAGAGGCCTCTGCAAAGCTTGCCATTTGAGGTCTAGGAAATATGGTCTTCTCGGATGTACACTTTTGTTGCAGCTTTGGTCTTATGAGAGATTCCCTATTGGTCGACTCTACGTGAGCATTGACAAACCTTTTGGTAATGAGGACATAGCTGGACATTACGTGCCTTCTATCGGTGACTTGCCTACTATGGGATCTGTTTGGGCACGGAGAGAGGTATTTTCATTATTAACAATATGAATTGGTAATGTTTATTTCTTGAGATGAAGAAATTATGTACTAATGTTAGTTGTCATGCACAGAGACAGTTTATGCCTAGCCAGGTGAGGGGCTGCTACCCCTCCTTCACGGTGCAGTTTGATAGTCTGCACGAGGATCAGGTTATATGGGAACCATACACTCGTAAGGCTATTTCAGATAGGTACCCAGGTGGGATTTCCGGATACTGCACTAGAGATCAGCATTATTGGATGACCAAGGCCAAGTTGGTCTTCGATGTGACAGTTCAGGAGATGGCTATTAATAGGGTGATGAGACAGTTCGGTCTGTTCCAAGAGCCTGACATTGCGGTTATTTCACGATTACCAGATCACGTGCACAAGTAAGTAATACTACTTTGGTTCTCATCTCTGCATTAATAGGTTATTGAGACTATTTCGGTCTACTTATAGCTAATCATGTAACGTGCATTTCAATCTTAGGTACGGTCGCAGTGGGGGAAACAAGTCCCAGACTTCTTGGGTTCGCGATATCAGATCGTACCTCGAGGAATGGAATACTGCCCTGACAAATATATGGGATGAAGTTCATGTCTTCGACTGGGACAGGTACGGGTTGTATCTGAAGCATTACAGACTAAGCATGAGGATCTACTTGGTTCCATCATCTGCTCCGGAACATATCCCAGTTCCTCTCGCTAGCGATCTGTTCCCAACTTCCTCACTTGTGGGAACCAGACACCACGCGGTATGTCCTCTGTTGTTCTCACATGCTATATTTTCCGTATACATGAACATGTACAATTGGTTAACTTTCTGCGTACAGGGTGAATTGTCAACTCAGGCGCTAGATGAGGTTACCGCTTTGGTGGAACGCTTTGAGAGAGGAGACAATATCCCACAGCGAGATGCAGTATCAAGGTTGAAGAGTCTTCAGGCGAAGATATGCGGGATCGTCACAGCTATTACATGTAGACGATCTTCCGATGTTGTTGACACTCGAGCAGCACATCGTTCGCCACGCCCCTCTCTGCAGCGTTCAGAACCTCGGCCTTCACAGCCAGGGAGCTGCTCCTGGCAGCAGGAACCTCCTTCACAGCCAGGGGGCTCCTCCTGGCAGCAGGCACCTCCTTCACAGCCAGGGGGATCCTCCTTGCAGCAGGCACCTTCTTCCCAGCCAGGGGGCTCCTCCTGGCAGCAGGCACCTCCTTCATAGCCCGGGGGCTATTTCTATCAGCAACCACCTCCTTCACATCCCGAGGGCTATTTCTACCAGTAGGCACCTCCTTCACAGCCCACGGACTCTTCCTGGCTTCAGCAAATGGACCTAGGTAACTCACCATTGTACATTCTTTTACAAAATTTAGTCTCGTAAGTCATTCCTTACATGTTTTAATTCACCAGCAGGCGGCAGCCAGTCGCAGCCGTTTATGACTTCAGTTCAGTCACCTCTATTTACTGGTCCTGGTTCGTACATACCTGGTGACGGCGAGGATGATGATTGTGCTGCATGCACCTATGGTATCTCGGAGACAAGTCTTGCCACTCCACCACCACTGTCGACACAGGAGACACACACACGACGGACGAGGTGTTCTATGGTCATGGTCATCATGACACTCATCTACCGCCTCAGCGCTTATCTCTTTCCGGTCCACGTCCAAGGAAGCCGAAGATTCGTCGCAAGCCCTAGGATTGATATTGTCATCTACGTACGAGACATGACTATCTATTTATGTATGAGACATATGTAGCCTTTATGAATCGGACATATTCATGTTTGAGACTTATTTGGAGACAAAACAATAGTAACGCAAACCAAATCCATCAACATCAATTGCATGTTACAACTGGATTAAACGTTACAACTTAATTAAACCGCACTACATATTATAGCACTACAGAACATAGTACTATATGAAAAACGTATTACATGAATGCATCATCGTCATCCTCCGTCGATGCAGATCTCTTCCCCTTTGTCGTTGCAGAACTATTGCCCTTCGACGATGCGCTGGTCTTCACCTTGGTACTCGGCATGAAGACGTCGTCTTCATCCTCCGTCGCTGCAGAACTCTTCCCCTTCGTCGATGTACAACTCTTGCCCTTTGTCAATGTAGAATTCTTGCCCTTCTTCAGAACTCTTCACCTTGCTGCTCGGCATGAAGAGGTCGTCCTCGTCCTCACTTTCTGCTGACCATAAACTTGAATTGTTAACAGCAATCCTGAGATAAGCATCACCCTTGTGCAGTTGCTTCTGTCATCTGGCGTGCAACCTCGGTAGTTCTTTCCGTATCTCCTCAAAAGTCCTGGGAGGCCACCCAGCCCTAGCTAGTTGGTGAGACAACTCATTCATCATGAAGTCACTACTAATGAGTTCCTCCCATGGTACTACTCTACCATTCATCTTGAAATTGGCAGCTAGATGAAGAAGATGGTCGGACATACCCTTGTGAAAACTACGGTCAAAAGGATAGTGAGGATGAGGAGGATGAGACATCTCCACGAAAGAATGGCAAGAGTGGAAGGAAGGATGCGGGAGCGACAGGGAAAGGAAGGGCCTGCTCACCCTCCTTACTACGAATGTGGTTATATAGGCGGGAGACAAAGTGGCGGGAGATAAAGGCGGGAAAGACAATGGCGGGAACGAATGGCGAGGAGAAAAAGTGGGGGGGAATCAAAGTGGAGGGAGAAAATGGCAAGGTGAGGAAGTGGCGGGAATCAAAGTGGCGGGAGAGACTGGCGGGAGAGGAAGTGGCGGGAGAGGAACTGGCGGGAGAGAAAGTGGCAGGAGAGAATCAATGCACTTGCACAAGAGGCAAGTATCACGCTTCTCAGTGAAATTAAGATACAATGTGCTGAAATTAAGATACATCTTGCTGAAATTAAGATACAACTTGCTGAAATTGAGTTACGGCAATCTAAATCTACTGAGTCCAACATGAATATTTTCCTTTTCCATCTCTAGCTTCTTCTGCTGCCTGGGCTGCACGAGCCCTTTCTTTCTTTCCCTGCCTCTCAGCTTCATGGGCCTCCTCTCGCTGCCGGTAGACCTCCGCCAGTCGAAGTTGGTTTTCTTGGTTTTTCTTCTTCGTCTTAGCAAGAAAAGCCCTCTGCTCCACACAGTGCTCTTGCCAAGCTCTCTCCTGCTCTGCTTTCTACTCTGCTGCCGCCTTCTCGCGGCGCTCCTCCAAGTCCAAATTTGCCCATGCACGACGACTTCTTTCACGAATCTCAGTCACCGCCCAGTCCGGCATTTTCGTGTCTATCCAACGATAGTACTGGCATAGGGGCTGAGGAGACTACAAAATAAACAGAAATATGAAAATCAAATAAGCAACAATACGGACAACGTGTTTAATCTGTGTGACTAAAACATACTGGAGGCGTGATGTACCGTGAAGGACCAACGGGTGGATCTTCCTCATAATTAGCGCACATGAAAAACTTCATGCCCAACCAATCTGAAAAATCCGTCACCTCCTTCACCTTGTAGACATCCCCGCACCAACAACGAACTGCTTCCACCCCCTGAGGCAACTTAGCACTCTTCCATTTGCTAGGCCTAATGCTTTGATCAGAACAAGGCAAACTCATAATGACTACCGCACTGGTTTTTTCAGGTACTGGTTGCCGATGGAGGAAGGCACATACAATGCCTCCTTTTATAGGCAGATGACAACCACAATGGCGGGAAATCGGGCGGGAGAGAATGGCGGGTAAGAGAATGGCGGGAAAGATAATGGTGGGACACAGATCGTGGCACAGTATGGCGGCAAATATAAACGGGAATACTACAGATAGCTAAAATTAAGATACATCTTGCCAAAGTTAAGATACAACTTGCTGAAACTAAGATACAGCTTGTAGAAATTAAGATACAACTTGCTTAAATTGGAGTTACGAGAATATAAATCTACTGAGTCCAACGTGGATATTTTCCTTTTCCATCTTCAGCTTCTTCTCCTACCTAGGCTGCACGATCCCTTTCTTTCATTCTCACTGTGGCAGATAGCTGAAAACAACAGCAAGCTCCTGTTCATGCTGTTTGAATGTTACGAGCACCAAATTGTTGACTTCCATAGTCGATGCCAGCAGAAAGTTACCGAAACCTTCCTTCTTCAACACCATTCGATCACCCAAGCCAATGAAGTAGGAACAAGGAATGCTCACAAATATATCATCATCTTCTGAATCCAAAGTAATTTCAAGAAGTAAAGAACCAGTCCTACGAATAGCCACAAATTCCATCAAACTCCTCACAAGCATGGTAGAAATAACGTGACAAAAACAAGCAAGTTATATGATCCATCCTATGAACCAGCAAAGAACAAGCAAATAATAAAAACCAGAGGCCAAAGCTTACCATATGTTGGGAAATAACGTTCATGCGACCCATCCTATGAACAAAAGGAGTACACAGTATGTAGTTGTCATCAAAGAGCTAGCGCGACATGACATACATTTGATGATAATTCAGAGTGACACCACGACTATAAAAATAGTTGTCAACAAGTTCCCTCTGAGTTTCACTCAGATCCTCAAGAGCTACAAAAAATGATTTCAATAACTGAGATGAACCGCTAAACGTATAAGCTGAATCATCTTCTGAAAATAAGTCAAACAAATATCTTACCAACATGGTGTAAAGTAAACAACATAACACCATCCTGATGGAATTCGACACTAATATAAGTTCCACAGTGTTCAAGCATAACAGTCATCATGTCACCGTGGCGGAGACCATAATCATTCACAAGTTCCTCCCACGAAGGACCATGGAATTTACTCCTCATCCTACCATGTGTAAATATAACATGGTATAAGTTACCCTAACTGTTGTGCAGAGCAAGATCAATATCTGTGTCACCTCTCCAAATAGCTAAAGCTCTGCACGCCTCAATGTACCGAGCAAGATGTGATCTAACACTGCATGGAACATACTATAACAAAAATGGAATCAAGGATCATAATATTATAAACAAAGGCATTCGAATATGCCACAGTTAGATAATCAATACATAGAATCTTACAACACATCTTGCACATCGACGATCCAGCACCACAGTAAATACAGACGCACCGGAATCAACGGCAGCACAAGGGCCACTTGGATCTCGGCAGAATGGGCAAGCCATTACCTGCAGATGGACAGTGACAAATATGAACTAAATCCACTACCGACTTGACAGTTCTCATTCGATTGAGTTGGAAGCAAAAAAATATACCGTACGCCAGTGGAGAACGCCCTGATCTATTGTTTACGTGGGTAGGATAACACAATGGGTGGTCCAGCGAGGAGATCGGCGAGGAGGTGGAACCACCGGAGAGCAACAGGGGTGAGAGGGGAAGAGGGTAACGCTAGTAGACAAGGGAGGGTGAAACGAGTGGTCAGAGGAGGAAGAAAAGAGGGTCGGGCCTTATCTAGGGGCCCATCGGCCTCCCACTGGCCGACAGGTGCATTTCGGCCTACACCTAGCCGATAGGCCTCTTCCCTAGCTTGTGATTGGCCGACAGGGGCTCTTCGGCCTTTAGGTGGCCGACTGGTCACTGGTCGGCCTGGTGGTGGCCGCAGATCCCTGTTCGGCCTGCTACTGGCCGACAGGGTACTAGTTTTGATATATTTTCAACTCAAACACCTGTTTTCAAAATTGCTACAAAATCCATACTAGTTCTGAAAAAAATTCTGACATTTCGGCGTTCCTGGTGTGCCTGCTCGGCAACTGCCCTATCGGTCACCGTAGTGTAGGTAAGAGAGGACGATGGCACTGCCCCCAGCGCATTCGAGGTAGTGCAGGATGCAGCCTCGTGTGTTGGCTATGACATTGTTGGGCTTCTCACATCTGGTATCATCTCTATTCTCTACTCTAGCAAGAAGTGTATGAACATCTATTAAATTCCACACAATCAGTAGATAGATGTACTCTTCTTTCCAAAATCAAAAGTTACATCCATCTTACACAATAAATATTTGAGTGTAAACAAAATGAGCCGAATAGAAAGTACAACCGAAGCTAAACTAGCGCGTACCCCATTATTTTTGCACTTGATGAACACCCATCTGGAATGTTCCGGCATGTTAGACACGTGGCGCAAGACCTTCAATGGATGGTCGTCGCACTTTATGAGTGGCATCGGTGCGCCTACAAGCATTTGGTCCGGCACCGAGCTTGTACGACGGCCGTTGTGTACTTACCGATGACGGCGTAAATCCAAGGAGCTAGAGGTGGATTCAGTACCTGCATACGGCCTAGGGGCATTGCA
This sequence comes from Hordeum marinum, assembly GCA_022496015.1. NCBI lineage: Eukaryota > Viridiplantae > Streptophyta > Magnoliopsida > Poales > Poaceae > Hordeum > Hordeum marinum. The sequence continues at coordinate 184,289,268 of CM039676.1, forward strand.
CGGCCTGTGTGGACCAGTACCAGGCAAGTCCATGCCACGGTGCAGCCTCTGGAAGCCGTGAGCCGGCAAGATCCGCTCCAAAATCGGCCGGATCCTCTCCAAATCCGAGCGCCGAATGTGCTAAAAGCTCGGGCTATCGCGAAAAAGGGGTTGTGAAAAGAACAGGGGTGGGCTCATTGGCCGTGATGGACAACGCACGAATGAGAAAAATGGCGGCAGGCGGCTAGGGACGAGAGGGGAGTTGGGGGGAGTGCGACTAGAGGGGGCGGAATAATAAATAGCCGCATGTGTCCCCGACAGACTGGCCAGGGAAGGACATGGGCAAGCGTCATGCGCCATCCAGGCATGTCCTTTCAACCACAAACATGGTCCAAAGTTGGACTGGAAATGGCTCAAAAACAAACCGAAACAGATACTCCCTCAATTGCAATTTATAGTGCGCATAGATCACAACATCAATACCAATGCATGAGCTGGTTGTTGTACTTTGGACCAAAATAATCTTGCATGCAGATTTGTCTCACTACCATGTGCTTGTTCTGCTGTAACATCCATCTTTTCAGCTAAGGGTAAATCATGTCCAAAACTGCATGCACGTATTACATTATGGAATGTGGCCCAAATGTTAATGGGCACTATAAAATAGAATAGAGGAAGTATTGATCTATTGTCTTATGCGTTGGACGGCTTGATATGTCCATTTATTCTCAAAGAGACGCGACCGCGGCCGGACAAGATGGGACACGCGTTGAAGTTGGTCTTGGTACAAGTCCACGTGATGGTTGCTGGAGTAGACGTAAAGTACTACACCTAGTAGTACTAATTGAAGCACACTTGCCAAGTGTAATTAAAGATCAGATTACTTTACATGGGGATCGACTAACTGTTAAGAGCATCTATAATCAGACCTTGCAAATCTGGGTCCTTAAACTTCCGCGGACGCGTCCGCGGAGACTGACAGGTCACGCCTTAAATAATGCATTCCACATCCGGTCACCTCAAATCTCATATCTTAAATCCATACAAACTAATGCAATTACTAGGTCGATGCATTACACGCATCGTTCGGCTACTCCATCACTACTAACATGCCATCGGACTACCAAAATTTGGCATGTTTGGCTATGATGGCGATCATCCATGGCTGCCCTTGCCCTTCCCTACGCAATTGTCATCCCTATCATGGAAGTACCGGTCCAAGACGCAGTACGGATCGAGCCGAATCTGCTCGTCGTCCGAGCTGTCCTCGTCATCGCCCACCTCCTTCTTCTCCTTCAGTGATAGTCCGGCCATTTCACGAACCGCCCAAATCTGCTCGCGGGAGGGGCCGCGCGTGTTCCTCCGTTGTCGTTTCTTCAAAATGCAGGCACGGATGGCTTCCTCCTCTGCGGCCGCCCGCGGTGCTACATCATCCACCTCTGCCTCTGCCATTTCCTCTGCGAGAAAAGCCTCGACGATCCTAATCCTCTCCTCCCCACGACGGGCAGCCCGTTCCCAGTGGGACTCAAAGGCCTCCGAATCCGCCCTCCAGGACCTTGACGATCCCCCGGAGGAACCGAGAGCCCATTAAGAAGACGCCATGGAGTCGTGGTGGACAGAGCCTCTCATCGGTTGGGTGCTTTCCTCACGGGAGCAGCAGAGTGCAATGCGAACCACCATTGCCTCCTCCAATCCACAGGGGACGACCCCCTAGTCCACTGATCCGGACTGGTCAAAGTCAGATCCGCTGCCCACCATGTCGGCGATGGCCGGAGATTGCTAGAGGTGAGCAAGGGTGACGAATGGGAGTGGGGGGTGGAGTAAAGTGGCTAGGGTTTGGTTCGACGAGCGGATGGGGACAAATATACGTGGGTCGATGCGGGCCAGTGCGGGTTAGTGCGGGCCAGACGGGCATGCCCGGGTACGTTAGGCTTCGCTATATTTTTCCCATATTTGGGCTGGAAATGAGGCGAGCCGATCAGCGTGGGCGTTTGAGGCTGGTTTGAGCGGCTATTCATGGTCGATTTTTTGTGACCGGGCGGCCTGCCCGGGCGTTTGAGGAGGGTATAGGGGGTACGGCTGTAGATGCTCTAATAGTCAGCTCCGTCGTTTCGCTCCTACTGGACAGTTTTTCATCACACTTTGTTTTCCTTACCTTCGATTTGGATAACCTCTCGCACAACTACCAGTTGTTGTCTCTCCAAAGTACTTTCAACACATTATTTAAAAATAATTCTTCTACTTAATTAACTTAAGTGAAGTCTGTGCCAAGTCCTGGCCCGAGCCTGGCCCGATGGCATGCTCAGGTATGGCCCGGTCTGGGATTTTCGGGCCGTCCGGGTCGGGCTGCTCATGCCCAGGTCTAGTTGTCATTGTGCTACATTAATATCGTTGTTCCGTGCACTCTCAACCGACGCTCTACGGTTTCTGGTGCCATTGACATTGCCGCCCCGTTGCTCCACCCGGATGACGTCAAACTCGCCGCGTCACCATTCTACCGGGCCGACCTCGACGCTCAGGCCTTATTCTCTATTATATACTTCACTTAAGTTAATTAACTAGAAGAATTTTTTTTATATTCATTTGTAGTTATTTTTGTCTTGCACTATTTTATGTGTGCAGGTAATTGACTTCGATTGTGTAATGTGGTCACTTCGGCGCGTCGACATCGTCGTCCCACCTCCATCGACCAAATTGTGTCGTCATCTTGTTGGACCAGGGTCTTAGCCTCGCTGCAAAAGTCGTGTTGCATCGCCACTTAGCCAAGCTGAGCTCCAAGCTCAGTTACCTCGGGACCGGCTTGGGGAATTGGACCTTGACCCGCCTCAGGCATGGCCCATGTCATCAACACTGAGCACATTAACCAGCTAAGCCGCTTTCATGCTAAGCTCTTTTCATTTTTTTTATTTTTTCTCGGCTTAACGAAGCCTTATATTAGTGTTGAACAAAATTCTTTTGTTAAAAACTTAGCTTCTTAAAAGTGTTGTTTGTTAAAAACACTTCATTTTCCGATGTTAATAGGGGGCTCTTAAATTTATATGAGCCATTTTTAATAAGTTATTTATTCTTAGTCGTTGCAAAGTCTTTTTCTACCACTGCTTTTTTCGACACGAGTGTGTGGTTAATATGCGTCTAGCCTGGTTTCTCTTTAAAGCCGCTCGAGTTTAGCTTGCTAAACTCGCTTGACAAGCACTCCACCTTCGAGATTGGAGATTGAAGCCAAAGGCAGGCCCACTTGAAATCTGGAGATCGGATATACCATGTTAAAGCACGACGGAGGCACAAATTAATTTTAAGACCAATTTCATATTGGCACCAAAAGACTTGATTTAGTTTGGACACAATGTTTTTGCTAAAGTTTTTTGTTTTTTGAGTTTATGACACTTTTGACCTATTTTTCTGTTTTCCTTTCGGGAGGTAGGACATCCTGTTTTTTTAGGTGCTCTGCGTGGTGGTTCTGCTCGGGAAATATTATCCGTCCTGCAGTTTAGCATCTTTCCTGCCGAGCTGCACATCTATGTTTTCAAAACGTACACAACAGTTGAACTAGTTCCTGAGAAGATATGATCCTAGGTATCAACCATGTTGGGTAAGGTTGCATGGGAAACAAAAAAATTCCTACGCACACGCAAGATATATCCATGGTGATGAGCATCTACGAGAAGGAGAGTGGATCTACATACCCTTGTAGATCGCTAAGCGGGAAGAGTTAAGAAACGCGGTTGATGTAGTTGAACGTCCTCGCGATCCAAATCGCCGAGCGTCCCGTGATCCAATCACAATCCAATCATGATGGCATACTATGGACATAGTGTTGTCTATGTATCCACACATGTAATGTGTTTCCAATCAATACAATTATAGCATGGATAATAAATGATTATCATGAACAATGAAATATAATAATAACTATTTATTATTGCCTCTAGGGCATACTTCCAAGAGTCTCCCACTTTCACTAGAGTCAATAATCTAGCTCACATCACTATGTGATTTATATTGTAATGAATCTAACACCCATACAGTTCTGTGTTGATGATGTTTAGCCCTTGGAAGAGGTTTAGGCAACGGGTCTACAACATTCCAATCCGTGTGCACTTTGCAAATATTTATGTACTCCTCCTTGATGTAATCGCGGATGGAATTGAAGTGTCAGTGTATGTGTCTGGTCCTCTTGAGAAACAGTGGTTACTTGGCCAGAGCAATGGCACCAGTGTTGTCACAGCACACAGAGCCATTCGACTCAGTGCACTGGGCACTACTCCAAGATCTGTCATGAACTCCTCCATCCACACACATTCCTTCGCCACCTCCAAGGCTGTGATGTACTCCGCTTCCCATGCAGAATCGGCAACCACGCTCTGCTTGGTACTGACCAACTTACCGCTCCCTCATTGAGAATGAACACGTAACCGGCTGGCGACATAGAGTCATCTAGATCAGTGTCAAAGCTTGCATCAATGTAAAACTTTATGACGAGCTCTTGATCACCTCCATAGACAAGAAACAATTCCTTAGTCCTTTTCAGGTACTTAAGGATATTCTTGACCGCCGTCCAGTGCTCCATCCCAGGATCACTCTGAAACCTTCCGGCCATAATTATGGCAAGGCTGACATTGCATACATGATAGAGCCTATGGCTAAAGCATAGGGGATGACACTCATCTTTTCTCTATCTTCTCCTGTCACTAGGTATTAGTCTTATTCAACTTCAGACCTTGCAACATAGCCTAGAACCCCTTCTTGGAATGGTCCATTTTGAACTTCTTAAAAACTTTGTCCATGTACGTGATCTGTGAAAGTCCTATTAAGTGTCTCGATATATCTCTATAGATCTTAATGCCTAATATGAAAGCAACTTGTCCTAGGTCCTTCATTGAAAAACTATTGTTCAAATATTCCTTCACGCTTTTCAGCGATTCTATATTGTTTCTAATCAACAATATGTCATCCACATATAATACTAGAAATGCTATAGATCTCCCACTCACTTTCTTGTAAATACAAGCTTCTCCATAAACTTGTATAAACCCGAACACTTTGATCACCTCATCAAAGCACAAATTCCAACTCTGAGATGCTTGCACCAATCCATAAATGGATTGTTGAAGTTTGCAAACTTTGTTACCATTCTCTAGATCAGCAAAACCTTCTGGTTGTATCATATACAACTCTTCCTGAAGGAAACCGTTTAGCAACACTATTTTGACATCCATCTCCCAAATTTCATAATCGAAAAACGCAGCTATTGCTAACATGATTCTGATGGACTTAAGCATCGCTACGGGTGAGAAGGTCTCATCGTAGTCAACTCCTTGAACTTGTGAAAAAGCCTTTGCCACAAGTCGAGCTTTATAGATGGTGACATTACCGTACACATTCATCTTCCTCTTAAAGATCCATTTGTTTTGAATGGCCTTTCGCCCTTCAGGTAATACTTCCAAAGTCCATACTTTTTTTTCATACATGGATCCCATCTTGGATTTCATGAACTCTAACCATTTCACAGAATCCGGGCCCATCATCGCTTCTCCATAGCTAGTAGGTTCATCGTTGTCTAACAACATGACCTCTAAGATAGGGTTGTTGTACCACTCAGGAGCAGTACGCGCCCTTGTCGACCTATGAGGTTCGATAGTAACTTGATCTGAAACTTCATGATCATCATCATTAACTTCCTCTTCAACCGATGTAGGCTCTACAGAAACATCTTTCTGCACTGCGCTACTATCTGGTTGAAGTGAAGGTTCAATAACCTCATCAAGTTCTATCTTCCTCCCACTCAATTCTTTCGAGAGAAACTCTTTCTCAAGAAATGTTTTGTTCTTAGCGACAAACACTTTGCCTTTGGATCATAGATAGAAGGTATACCGAATTGTCTCTTTTGGGTCTCCTATGAAGACATATTTCTTCGCTTTGGGTTCCGGATTTTCAGGCTAAAGCTTTTTGACATAAGCATCACATCCCCAAACTTTAAGAAATGACAACTTTGGCTTCTTGCCACACCACGGTTCATATGGTGTTGTTTCAATGGATTTTGATGGTGCCCTATTTCAAGTGAATGCAGTTGTCTCTAATGCATAACCCCAAAACGATAGTGGCAAATCGGCAAGAGAAATCATAGAACGCACCATGTCTAATAAGGTTCGACTACGAAATTCGTACACACCATTACGCTGTGGTGTTCCAAGAGGTCTCAATTGTGAAATAATTCCACACTGTCTTAAGTGACTGCCAAGCTCATAACTTAGATATTCTCCTCCTTGATCACATCGTAGGAATTTAATCTTCTTGTTACAATGATTCTCAACTTCACTCTGAAATTGCTTGAACTTTTCACATGTTCTAGACTTGTGCTTGATCAAGTAAATATACCCATATCTACTTAAGTCATCAGTGAAGGTGAGAAAATAACGATACCCACCTTATGCAGCAATGCTCACTGGACCGCGCACATCAGTATGTATGATTTCCAGCAAGTCACTTGCCCGTTCCATTGTTCCAGAGAACGGGGTATTAGTCATCTTGCCCATGAGGCATGGTTCACATGTGTCAAGTGATTCAAAATCAAGTGACTCCAAAAGTATATGAGCGTGGAGCTTCTTCATGCATTTTACACCAATATAACCTAAACGGCAGTGCCACAAGAAAGTGGTACTATCATTATCAACACTACATCTTTTGGCATCAATGTTATGAGCATGTGTATCATCACTATCGAGATTCAATAGTAATAAACCCCTCACATTGGGTGCATGACCATAAAATATATTACTCATATAAATAGAACAACCATTATTCCCTGATTTAAATGAGTAACCGTCTTGCAATAAACAAGATTCAGATATAATGTTCATGCTTAACGCAGGCACTAAATAACAATTATCCCCCAACTTAAAGAACAACTCAGGGGGATACATACGGTGTCCTTGACTAGGGGGTACTCACTAAGTTGTCTCCCGACCAGTGGGTCGGGCTCACGACCCACATGGCGGTTCACTATTAGGACATTTCGGGCAGCCTATGACATATACAAGGATGATTCCACAAAACTTGGTGATCAAGACAAGAACTCCTCTCCACCGACGTAGCTCACTAAGGGTTGTAATCCTAGGCTTCTGATGCATTATATAAGCTGAGGCCAAGCTATTTGATAGATCATTATTTCATCAACACAACATTACTCACCTAGCCCTAGCGTTAGAACACATCTCACTGTGACGCTCCCAATTTGACCGTACGCTAATCATACACGCAAATGCATACGACCAAGATCAAGGACTCACTAATCAATACCACAACACAACTCTAGATAGAAATTAAAGTCATACAGCTTCATATTACAAGCCAGGGGACTTGAGGGATCGAATACATAAGCTCGACATAAACACGGGTCAGCGGAAGCAAATGATATCTGAGTACAGACATTTTTTCCTTAAGAAGGATAACACAAACATGACAGCAGGTCAAACGAGGTGAGGCCTCCTGTCTGGGAACCTCCTAACCTACTGCTGGTTGTCAGTGGCCTCCACGTAGTAGTAGGCTCCGTCGAGGTAGTAGTAGTTTTTGGCGGTGTACACGGTCTCCTGGGCTCCATCATCTCAATGCAGCAATCGTATCGAGGGGAGAGAGGAAGCAAAGCAGAAGTGAGTACTCATCCAAAGGACTCGCCAGACTGACATCAGAACTATGCTAAGAATGCAACATTATCAAGGGTGTGGGGTTATATCTGGACTAACTACAGAAAGCAGGAATGAGGGGGAAATGCCTAGTCCTATCGAAGACTAGCATCTTCAACATCTTGCAGAAGTGGAAGAGAGTAGAAAGGTAGCTCGTAAGTAGCAACAATAATTTAGCCATTTTATTTAAGTAACCACGCCCAGAGATTCTTCCACGACTCCCTGTGAGAAAGCGATCTTGGAGCCAACATTTTATTTCAAGTCATCACTTTTAGTTATATTAGCTCGGGATACAACTCCAAGTCGTCCTGTTACCGTGGACACGACTATTCGAAAAGTTAATGTCATCCCTACAGGGGTGCACCATGTTTTCCATCACGCTTGATCATTGATACGTCTCCAACATATCTATAATTTATGAAGTATTCATGCAATGTTTGCAATAATATTATATGATTTTGGTATGATTTTATTAGAACTAACCCGGACTGACGTTGTTTTCAGCACAACTACCGTGGTGTTATTTTTGTGCAAAAATAAAAGTCCTCGGAATGGGCTGAAAATTTATGGAGAATATTTTTGGAAAATATAAAAAATACTGGAGCAAAGAGCTGTGCCAGGAAGTGGACGAGGAGGCCACAAGCCTGCTGGGCATGGCCACAACCCTAGGCCGCAGCCCTGTTGCTTGTGGACTCCTCGAGCGTCCCCTTGATGTGAGACCGACGCCAAAAATTCCTAAATACTAAAACACCAAGAAAGAAACCTAGATCGAGAGTTCTACCACCACAAGACTCTATAGCCATGAAAAACCAATCGGGAGCCCATTCTGGCACCCTGCCGGAGGGGAAAACCATAACCGGAGGCCATCTTCATCATCCCGACGGTCTCAATAACGAGGAGGGAGTACTTCACCCTTGGGGCTAAGGGTATGTACCAGTAGCTATGTGTTGGATATCTCTCTCTCTCTAGTGTTCTTGAGATGGCACGATCTTGATGTACCGCGAGCTTTATTGATACAGATGAATCATATGGAGTTTCCCCCTCTATATCTTCTTGTGATGAATTGAGTTTTCCCTTTGAACTTTTCTTATCGGATTCAGTGTTTCAAGATTTGAGAGCACTTGATGTATGTCTTGCGATGGGATATCCGTGGTGACAATGGGATTTTCTATTGATCCACTTGATGTATGTTTTGGTGATCAACTTGCGGGTTTCGTGACCATGGGAATCTATGCATAGGGGTTGGCACATTTGTCGTCTTGACTCTCCGATAGAAACTTTGGGGCACTCTTTGAAGTTCTTTGTGTTGGATTGGATATGATGAACCTGAAATTGTGTGATGCATATCATATAATCAAGCCCATGGGTAGTTGTGGTGACATTGGAGTATCTAGGTGACATTAGGGTTTTGGTTGATGTGTATCTTAAGGTGTTATTTGAGTACGAACTCTAGGGCTATTCGTGACACTTATAGGGATAGCTCATAAAATTGATCGGAAAAGATAACTTTCAGGTGGTTTCATACCCTACAATAATTTCTTTCTTAGTTCTCCCCTATTTGTGACTTCGGAGTGAGCTCTTTGTCGCACGTGGGGTATTTAAATATGATTCAACTATGTCAGTATTGTTGAGAGAAATTGCACTAGTGAAAGTATGAACCCTAGGCCTTGTTCATAAGCATTGCAATACCATTTGTGCTCACTTCTTTCATTAGTTACCTTGCTGTTTTTATATTTTCAGATTGCAAAAAGCTATATCTACCATCCATATTACACTTGTATCACCATCTCTTCGCCGAACAAGTGCACCTATACAATTTACCATTGTATTGGGTGTGTTGGGGACACAAGAGACTCTTTGTTATTTGGTTGCAGGGTTGTTTGAGAGAGACCATCTTCATCCTACGGCTCCCACAGATTTATAAACCTTAGGTCATCCACTTGAGGGAAATTTGCAATTGTCCTACAGAACTATGCGCTTGGAGGCCCAACATGAGTCTACAAGAAGAAGGTTGCATAGTAGACATCATTCACCTTTGGTCGGACACACTTTTCTGGGTCATGACCGGGCTAGAAGATCAACACGTCATCGCCCCACCTAAGCTCAATAGAGAGGCCAGCCCGCCGGTCTAAATCCTAAGCGCGTAGGGGTCATGGGCCCACTCACCATTTGCGCTCCTGCATGATGTGTGGGCGGCCGAGGTCAGTCCTAGCACATTCTAATCCAAGATATGTGTGTCGCGGAACACTTGTGGCGTGCGTCGCTCCATTGCTAACGTTCGAAGAGCTTCGGCTGATACAACGACCCCGAGTGCCCATAACTTGTCCCATGTGAAGGTTAGTGCGAAAAGGTCGAATGACCAACTCAGATCAAATATCCAAACCATTAGCATTTTGATTATTTGCGGTGACGAGCGCGATACACGATATGTGGTCACGTCGCCCCATCTCGACGTCTTGTGGCAAGGGCCCATAATGCCCGGCCATGCCTCGTCCTATTACACCAACACCCTCCGGTCATCCTGACCTCATCATGTATCCTCCGGTCATCCTGACCTCATCATGTATCAACAGTAAAGTAAAAGTAACCGTGTGTTTGTAATACCAAGGGGGAAACCGAGGAATCACCCTCGATGGATCCCTCTCAATGTAAACGTCAAGGTGACCAGAGGGGATTCACCCTCGATGGTCTACGCTTGAGGGGTTGCACGATAGAGTCATCGTCGGGAGTGGTAAAGGAGGAATCAGCCTCGATAACCATGACCGACTAGCTACACTACAGAGTTAGCATCATGAGTACTTCACGAGGTGACACCCTCGGCACAGGATAGTAGCTCTGCAGAGTTGTACAACTAAGGGGGTGTGCGGTGATTTTGATGGGCATGGCTGGTCAGTCGGTTGACCGAGTCTTCGAGTCTTCAAGTCGTCGAGTCATCGATGAAGAAGCAAGGGAAACTGGGACTTAGGGGGTCACCGGGGATTCATTCATTAACCTATACTAAGCAATTGATATAACAATAGGTATGGTGGCAGTTTATCAAAAACATGCTATGCATCAGAAATAGGAGATAGCTAATGCAGTAGCAAAATCTAATGCAAGAATGAGAGGAAAAGAAATGGGTGATATCGGAATGCTCATGGGGGGTTGCTTGCCTTGTTGCTCTGCTGCAAAGGCCTGATCCTCAATCGCATAGTCATACCCGGTAGCAGCGTCAGTCTCGAGGTCTACCGCTAAGAAGAGGGGGGAGAAACAATAAATATAAAGCATAGATGCAAACATGATGCAGTTCATGGCAATATGCAAAGGTAGGCATGCACTAACGCAGTACCACACGTCGCGGACAAGTCAAAAGAATATCTGACATTATTCTCCGAGTCTTACGCTACTACCGGTCATACGAAAACAATGGAAATGTTCCGTGTTCTTTATGATAGGAGCACATGACAGATGAACGGGTCGCGAATTCGTAATCATGGTATTTTTCTGAACAACTTTCATGTATAAAATATTTTCATCTGTGTTATGAATTATTTTATATTAATTTTTAAAGTTTTAATAATATTCAGAAATTTAAATAGATTAAATTTAATTCAATAAATGTAATTATGACATCAGCATGATGTCATGATCACATCATGAGTCGACAGCCCTGTTGACTGGTCAAACTAACCAGGGGCCCACATGTCATTCTCACAATTTAATTAAAGTTTAATTAACATTAATCAGAATTAATTAGGGGGTGGGATCCATGTGTCATTCACTGTTTCCAATTCTTTAATTAACAAAATTAAGTAATCCGTTCTAATTAGTGATAAATGGGCGGGACCCACATGTCATTCTCTCTAACTAATTAATTGAATTAACTAGTTTGATTAGAATTGGGTTAACTAATTAATCCATTAATTAATTAACAAATTAATTGATTAGTTTAACATTTATTTAATTAATATTTATTTATTTACAAAAAAACTTTCTGTGGGGGGTGTGCCCCTCCTGTCATAGGGTCAGGGGGATTAGTGGGGGCCCTAATCCTCCACTAATCCAGATCGGACAAAGGCGAGGCCAGGGCCGACCCTTGCGGGTACCGGCGAAGAGCACCAGTTGGCCGCGCTGGTGGGCGGCTGAAGACAGCAGTTGCGAGCACCGCACGGCGCAGGATGCGGTGGCGCTAGCAGGGAGGGTGATCGGGGGCCGTGGCTAGCAAGGGCAATGGGCACGACACGGGTCGGCAAGAGGGGTAGAGCACGCGGTGTCCAGTGCAAGCAGGGAGGGTAGGGCGCGCCAGATGCACGGTGGCCGGCAATAGCGGTCGCGGCGGTAGCAGTTGCCAGTGCACGGGGTCGGTGGGGCTAGCGCGCGGCGCGGCGAGGGACACGCGGTGGGTCCGCGATGGACGTGGGCGACGCACAGGGGAGGCCATGGCGGGCGCGTGCAAGCGAGTGCGATGAGGGGAGAGGGGGGCCGCCAGAGCGGCCGTGGGATGCGGTGGACGGAGTGGTGGTGAAGGAGGAGAGAGGGGGAGCTCGTGGGCTCACCGACGTTGTAGAGGGAAGAAGAGGCGCGGGCAGGTGCAACTAGGAGGACCGGCGGGGCGGCGTGGCGTGGGGGGCCGGCCAGTAGCGGGCGTCCGATGGCCCCGATCCACCAGATCGGGGGGAGAGGAGACGATATCGGGGAAGTCGGGGCGAGTGGGGTTAGTGGGTGGAGTGGGGGGCTATCGGTGGCTAGGTTTTTAGGGGGGTTATAGTAGGCCTCGGAGTGGGCCATTTTGGCGGCCTCGTTGGCCCTTGGCCCAGGGGGAAGGAGAGGGGGGCTTTGTTTGCCCCTTTTTATAGTTTTGTTTTGTCTTTATTATTTATAGTTTTCTATTTTATCATTTATTACAATTAGTGAATTTAATTATTTTCAAAAATGTTGACTGCTACAACACAATTATCTATGCATTATTTACCGCATCTTGAACATTTTTGTTTTGGTAAATTGAAACTTTAGTTTTCAACTTTAACTTGAATTTGAATCTCATCACGATTTGAAACAAAATGAGATTAACAACTGTAAAAGCGATGACAAGGCATCATTAGCGTGGAATTACTATAGCTTGATTATCCGGGCATTATAATTCTCCCCTACTAACAAGAATTCTCATCCCGAGAGTTAAGAAGTAGAAGGAAAGTGCCCGGAGTATTTTGCACGAACATGGTCTTCGCGTTCCCAAGTGGCTTCATCTTTAGAATGATTTGCCCACTGCAGTTTGAGAATGTTATACTCTTCTGATGAGTCCGACATTCAGTTTCATCGAGAATGCGGACCAGTTGCTCTTTATAATAAAGGTCTTGTTGGAGCTCAAGCATATCATGATCCACTGCTCGGATAGGATCCTTAAAGCAGCGACGAAGCTGTGACACATGGAAAACATCATGAACCTAAGAAAGTTTTGACGGCAGTTCTAGTTGATATGCCATTTTACCACGCCTTTCGAGAAATAGTGAAAGGACCAATATATCGAGAAGAAAACTTGCCCTTGATCCCAAAGCGGTGTGCACTTCTCATTGCCGTGACTCAAAGATAAGCCTTTTCGCCAGGTTGATAGACCATATCCTTGTCATGACGGTCGTAGTGACCCTTCTGACGAGACTGAGCAGCCTTCAGATTTGCATGAATAATGCGGACATGATCCTCAGCATGTTGGATAATATCCAGACCAATAAGTGTATGTTCCCCAGTTTCTCACCAATTCAAAGGGAGCCATCTTCATACTAGCTTGATAGCTATTGTTGTAGGAGAACTCAGCATACGGGAGAGATTCCTCCCATTTCTTGCCGAAAGAAATGACACAATCTCGAAGCACGTCCTCGAGAATCTGGTTAACTTTTTCAACTTGTCCCTAGGATTGAGGGTGAAAAGCGGTGCTGAATGACAAATGAGTTCCCATAGCTTCCTAGAAACTTGCCTAGAATCTTGAAGTGAATAAGCTGCCACGGTCCGAACTAATCACCAGTGGAATACCGTGGAGTGAAAAAACTCTGGACATGTAAAGATCTGCTAGCTGACCAGCAGTAATAGTTTCCTTGACATCCAAAAAATGTGCAACTTTGGACAACCGGTCAATGAAGACAAGAATAGCATCATTACCTTTCTGTGATCTGGTAAAACCAATGAAGAAATACATTTCAACATGATCTCATTTCCATTCTTGAATAGAAATAGGTTGCAGAGTTCCAGCAGACTTTTGATGTTCTGCTTTGATCCAACGACAAATGTCACATTCTGAAACATAGTGTGCAATGTCTTATTTCATGTTTGACCATCAGAATCTTTGATGGATGTCTTGGTACATCTTGGTACTACCTAGATGAATAGACATCGGTGTATCATGAGCTTATTTCAGTATTCTATTAGTTATATTCAGGTTTGCCCTTTTTGTTGGAACGAATAAGCGACCCTTGAAGTATATAGCGTCATCATCAGCAACAGTGAAACATGAGGGTTTACCTTCCGCCAGATAGTGTTAAACTTTTCGAACTCACTGTAGTAGTGTTGCATTCTCTTAATGCTGCCCACGAGATCTGGTACAACAACCAAGTTACAAAGGAAACCAATGCTCACAACACGGATGTGCATCTTGCGGGCCTCTTATGGTGGGGGAATGATATAACCGTGAGGAACAATATGGAGGTTCAGCTTGTGAAATTCCTTTCTAAGAATGGGATGAACCTTAAGAACCTGGAGGTAGTTGCAGTATGACTTGCGGCTCAAAGCCTGAGCCATTATATTATCCTTGCCAGGTGTATAAGAAATTCCACAGTTGGAATCTGCTATGCACTCCATCCACCTCTGTTGACGGAGGTTCAAATCCGTTTGAGTAAACAGATACTTCAGACTTTGGTGATCGGTGTAGATCTCGCATCGATTACCAACAAGGTATTGCCACCACTCCTTTAGTGTATGTATTACTGCAGCAAGTTCAAGGTCATGAACTGGGTAGTTCTTTTCATGAGAACGCAACTGACGAGAGGCATAAGCAATCACTTTACGTTCTTGGATTAGGACATAGCCTATTCCCTGACGCAAAGCATCGCAATAAATGACAAAGTCCTTACGAGTATCCGGAGGAGCAAGCACTAGAGCAGATGTCAGCTTGTCCTTAAGTGCTTGAAAGCTCTCCTGAAATTTTTCTGTCCAGTCATATTGGACACCTTTGTGAAGTAGATTGGTTAAGGGCTTGGCAATCTTGGAGAAGTTCTCGAAGAATCGACGACAATAGCTAGCGAGTATGAGAAAAACTTCTGACTTGCTTGACATTCTTAGGCAGAGTCCAGTGAAGAATAGCCTGAACTCATTCAGGATTGACCGCAATACCATCCTTGCAGATAACATGACCAAGGTAGGTCACTTCGGGCATCCAGAACTCACACTTGGAATACTTGGCATATAGATGATGTTCCCGAAGTCTTTCCAGTACAAGACCAAGATGTTGACCATGCACTTCTTTATTCTTGAAAATAGTAGAATATCATCCAGATAAACCACGAAAAAATTATCAAGGTAGTTCATGAAGATATAATTCATTAAATGAGAGAAGGTTGCTGGAGTATTGGTTAAACCGAGGACATGAGGGTGTACTCGTATGAACCATAGCAAGTAACAAATGTGGTCTTCGAAATATCCTCTTCACGAACACGGATCTGATGGTAACCCAACCTCAAGTCGAGCTTAGAGAAAATTGAGGAACCAGCAAGTTGATCATACAAATCATTGATCCGAGGAAGTGGATATTTGTTCTGAATTGTAGCTTGGTTGCTGGGTCGATAATCCTGGACCAGACGGTTTGTCCCATCCTTCTTCTTAACAAAGAGAGAAGTGATCCCTTAGCAGAGGCACTTGGATGAATGAAACCCAGCCGAAGCGAATTTTCAATTTTTTGCTTAAGTTCAAGGAGTTCATGTGGTGTCATATTATACGGGCGCTTAGCTATAGGAGTGGTACTAGGTACCAAGTTGATGACAAAATCGACACCTCTAGCAGGGGGAATCCCTGGAAGTTCTTCCGAAAAAACATCTTGGAAATCCCGGACAACTGGAATGTTTTAAATCCCCCTAAGAGGCAACTCATTTAAAGCATTCAAGGCATATAGCCGAGCTTCAGCATTCCGAACAAGGTAAGCAAGGTAGCTTACTATCTCACTAGAAGGATGCAGGAGGTGGACGGTTTTGGTGTCACAAACAATAGAAGCGGTATGTGCTTTCAACCAATCCATTCCGAGAATGAGGTTGATATTGGAAGACTTTAGCATTATGGGGGAGGCAAGGAACTCTAAAATCAATTTCAATGGGGACACTATAGCTAATAATGGAAGTCTGACATTGGCCCGCGAGGGTGTTTACCACTATTGTGACATTCATCTCTTCACACTTAATGTCATGCATGTATGTTAAATCTTCAGACATAAAAGAATGTGATGCTCCTATATCAAACAATACAGAAGCTGGTACTGAGTTGACGAGAAGCATACCCATCACAGTAGCAGGATGGTCTTGAACTTCATTTAGATCAACATTGTTAGCTTGAACACGTCCCTAAGCAGGCCTGGCATTATTGTTGTGGGGCTGGTTGGAAGGCAGTGCAAGTTGATTCTGATTCTGCCTGCATTCTCTAGCACGGTGTCCTTGACGACCACACTTGAAGGACAATCCATACTCAGGACGAGAAGGGGGAACAGGAGCTCGTGGTGGCGGAGCTGGGAGCCTCGGCTGCCTACGTGGGGGCGGAGGCAGACATGTGCAGCATAGGATGACCTTGGAGCAGGAGGCGGTGCCTGATACATGTTGTGGGGGATCCATATCTTGCGCTTCTGAGCATATGGACCCGAATATGAGCCCATGTCACGGTTGCACTTGCTACTGTCCTTGTAGTCCTGCACACATGTTTCCACTAGAATGGACTTGTTCACCAAGGTGGCAAAATCAGCAAAGTCTTGAACAAGGAGTATCAGCTTGATATCCGGGTGGAGGCCATCGCTGAACTTCTCCTTCCTACGAGCATCAGTTGCAATGTCTTCTTCAGCATAGCGAGATAAGTCCAGAAATTCCTGCTGATAAGCATCCACGGACTTGTTGATTGCAGAACTCACGCTTCTTCTTGTCCATCATTCCCTAATGAATATGGCAAGCAGGGAATGCTGCTTGGAACTCCGTCCAGGTGATGATTGTTCCAACAGGCTATGAGCGCCTCTGACTGTCCCACCATTGAGCAGCAGGACCCTTCAGAAAGTATGAGGCAAAGGTGACATAGCTAGCCACTAGGGCGCCTGAAGATTCTAGCTCATAAGTGATGTCACGAAGCAAGTCATCAGCATCAAGTAGCTGAGTTGAGCTACGGTAGGTAGTAGGGTTGGGGCGCATATAGTCATGCAGAGTCATTGGGGCTGGCTGTTGATTCATGTTTGGCCTTGGGAACTGATCAATGAGCCCTTGTATAAACTGGCGATTCAGTTCAAACTACTACATCATACCAGCCATGTATTCACGTGAGGGTGGGTGGTCAGTCGCACCACGACCACAACCAGCTGGCCTAACCATCCTACTATGAGCAACATGGATAGTTTAGCATTGAGTAGTTGTAAAGACAAAGAATCATTCATGAAGTAAATTGCACAAAGAAGGAAGTGCAATAGATATGACATACTAGTTCAAATTCAACATACAGATCCGTACAAGGTCTATTACAAACAATAAGTCCGTTACAAAATAGACGGCAGGTTCAGCATGAAATTAACCTAGACAACTAGGCGGCACGCACGCACGTGGTGGAGGGATACGACAACGGACATAGCGATATGCTACATCAACTTCGGGGACAACGAAAGAACCTAGGGAACTGCACGTGGCCCTGAATGCCAAACCTGGGCTCAGGATTCTGCATCCCATGCACACCTTGGTGTAGAATCTGGTGCCCAACTGGGAGCGCAGGTCCACGTGCTGTAGTATGACCTCCAACCACAGGATTCTCAAGACCTGGAGGAAACTCAGTCCGACGCGGGTGAAGAATATACTCCAGATGTATCCCCGCAGTGACTGCTGGCAACAACTGCTCCATAACCTAATAAAGACGAGCACGAGTGGCGTACGGCTCAACGTAAGAGCCCTGACAGTGCGATCCAGTGCCTTAGTGTACTGAACCAGAACCTATAGGTCATAACGACGACTCACGTAGGGGGTGCAGACAACTGTGCAGGACCGGTCATTGCGCTGCCACGCAAAAGGGGTCAAGACCTCATCGTCGAATGCAGTATCAACTCCAGCAGGAACATACGAGATGTATCTGAATGCCGTCTCCTCCAAACAGGGGTTCATTGCACGGAGACAAAAAATAGCATCATAGGTAGTATCATGTACTGCCATCTCAATGGTCACTCCAATGCCATGGAAGTTGTCTAGCTCAGTGATGGAGTGGTCCCGCCGATCCCACATAACCATCTCAGCTTCATAGTGTTCCTGATTGAACTCGCGGTAGTCCTCGTAAACAGTGTACTCGGGGTACCAACGATATCCCAGCCCGATCAAGAGGTTGACCAGAATGGCCGGGATCCCAGTCGTATCATGAGTCAAAGTTAGCCGAACGATTTGCCTAGCGGGACACATCTATAACAAGAAGATTCAAAGATGTCAAATGACTATGTGTGCATCATAACTTGAAAGGAAACAATTGTCGACGAAAGAAATCTCCGGAGGATGTGATCACGAGAACCTAATGTTTGAGTTAGCAAGATCTTTAACGTGAAATAGAAGAGAGATCAGAATCGATAGTATAGACAAGGAATAAAAGATCCTAATACCACCTGATTGAGATGTGGGCTCGTAAGCCACACAACAATGTTAGTAGCAGTTTTTCAAAGACTAGACTCAACTTCGGTCAGGGAGTTGGAAAGGGGGCAACCTACAGGTAGTCACCTCTGATACCAACTTGTGACACCACCAATTTGACCGTACACTAATCATACATGCAAATGCATACGACCAAGATCAGGGACTCGCTAATCAATACCACAACACAACTCTAGACACAAATTAAAGTCATGCAGCTTCATATTACAAGCCAGGGCCTCAAGGGCTCGAATACATAAGCTCGACATAAACACGAGTCGGCATAAGCAAATAATATCTGAGTAGAGACATAGGTTAAAAAAGTTTTGCCTTAAGAAGGCTAGAACAAACATGACATCGGATTGAACGTGGCGATGCCTCCAACCTGGGAACCTCCTAACCTACTGTTGGTCGTCAGTGGCCTCCACGTAGTAGTAGCCTCCATCGGGGTAGTAGTAGTCATCGGCGGGGTACATGGTCTCCTAGGCTCCATCATCTGAACGCAGCAATCGTATCGAGGGGAAAGAGGAAGCAAAGCAGCAGTGAGTACTCATCCAAAGTACTCGCAAGACTGACATCGGAACTATGCTAAGAATGCAAGATTATTAATTGGGTGTGGTTATATCTAGACTGACTGCAGAAAGAAAGAATGAGGGGGAAAGGCCTAGTCCTATCGAATACTAGCATCTTCAACATCTTGTAGCAGTGGAAGAGAGTAGAAAGGTAGCTCATAAGTAGAAATAATAATTTAGCAATTTTATTTAAGTAACCACGCCTAGAGATTCTTCGTCGACTCCCTGCGAGAAAGCTATCTCGGAGCCAACATTATATTTCAAGTCATCACTTTTAGTTATATTAGCTTGGGATACAACTCCAAGTCGTCCTCTTACCATGGACACGGCTATTCGAATAGTTAATTTCATCCCTGCAGGGGTGCACCACATTTTCCATCATGCTTGATCACCTTTGGTCGGACACACTTTTCTAGGTCATTCCCGGCCTCGAAGATCAACACGACGTTGCCCCACCTAGGCTCAACAGAGGGGCCGGCCCGCCGGTCTAAATCCTAAGCACGCAGGGGTCATGGGACCACTCACTCTTTGCGCTCCTGCATGATGTGTGGCAATCGAGGTCACTCCTAGCACACTCTAATCCAAGATCTGTGCTGTCGCGGACCACTCGGGCGCGTGTCGCTCCATTTCTGACATCCGAAGAGCTTCGGCTAATACAACGATGCTGAGTGCCCATAACTTCTCCCACATGAAGGTTAGTGCGAAAAGGTCAAATGACCAACTCAGATCAACTACACAAACCATTAGCATTTTATTAATTGCGTGATGAGCACGATATGCAATATGTGGTCCCGTTGCCCCGTCTCGAGGTCTTGTGGCACAGGCCTAGAATGCCCGACCATGCCTCGTCATATTACACCAACACCCTCCGGTCATCCTGACCTCATCATGTATCCTCCGGTCATCCTGACCTCATCATGTATCAACAGTAAAGTAAAAGTAACTGTATGTCTATAACACCAAGGGGAAAACCGAGGAATCACCCTCGATGGATCCTTCTCGATGTAACCGTCCAGGTGACCAGAGAGGATTCACCCTCGATGGTCTATGCTTGAGGGTTGAATGACAGAGTCGTCATCGGGAGTGGAAAGGAGGAATCGCCCTCGATAACCATGACCGACTAGCTACACTACAGAGTTACAATCATGATTACTTCACGAGGTGTCACCCTTGGTACTCGATAGTAGTTCTGGAGAGTCATACAACTAAGGGGGGGTGCGGTGAATGTCATGGGCATGGCTGGTCGGTCGGTTGACTGAGTCTTCGAGTCTTTAACTCGTTCAGTCGTCGATGAAGAAGCAAGGGCAACTAGGACTAAGGGGGTCACAGGGGATTCATTGATCAACCTATACTAAGCAGTTGATATAACAACAGGTATGGTGGCATTTTATATAAAACATGCTATGCATCAGAAATAGGAGCTAGCTAATGCAGTAGCAAAATCTAATGCAAGAATGAGAGGGAAAGAAATGGGCGATATCGGAATGCTCAAGGGGTGTTGCTTGCCTTGCTGCTCTGCTACAAAGGCCTGATCGTCAGTCGCATAGTCGTACCCGGCAGTAGCGTCAGTCTCGGGGTCCACCGGTAAGAAGAGGGGGAGAAAGAATAAATATAAAGCACAGATGCAAATATGAAGCATGTCATGGATATATGCAGAGCTAGGCATGCACTAACGCAGTACCACACGTCGCAGACGAGTTGGACCCGAATATCTGACTACATTTTTCGGCTCTCAGGATACTACCGATCAGATGAAAACAATAGAAATGTTCCACGTTCATTATGATAGGAGCATGTGACAGACGAACGGACCGTGTATTCGGATACATGGTATATTTCTGAACAACTTTCATGTATCAAATATTTTCATCCGAGTTACGTATTATTTAATATTAATTTTAAAGTTTTATTAATATTTAGTAATTTAAATGGATTAAATTTAATTCAATAAATGTAATTATGACATCAGCATGATGTCATGCTAAAATCAGCAATCAACAGCCATGTTGACTGGTCAAACTGACCGGGGGGGCCACATGTCATTCTCACAGTTTAATTAAAGTTTCATTAACATTAATCAGAATTAAGTAGGGGCTGAGACCTACCTGTCATTCACTGTTTTCAATAAATTAATTAATAGGATTTATTAATCCGTTCTAATTAGTGATAAATGGGCTGGACCCACATGATATAGGCGAAGTTGTCCCTGTATTTCGATGAGATGGTGGCTACGAACGTGTGATGACGTCGCGCCTTAGCAATCGCTAAACCAACTCCGAGAGGTTATTGACCATGCCGGAGCACGATCAACCTAACCACGTGGGCCTGTTTCCTGCACGCAAATGAAGACCAAGAAAGAAACTAATATTGTAATCTGGATATAGCGAATATAAGTGGAAAGCTTTACTGATGAAAAGTGGGGTTCTATGACGCCTTTGTCTGGTCCTGGAACACAAACAACGAACGCAAAGTTGCAGCTATGGCGAACTTGTAATCTAAACAAAATGCAAACCTAAAATGACGCCCTAAGGGTTGTATATATGGGGAATAGAGGGGAATTCCGTGGCCTCTTCGAGGAGAGGTAAGAAACCGACCCTAACTCAGTTTCCCCATACATACAGACTCTAAAAATAGCCTATAATATGGTATTTCAAAATTACATGGGCCTGGCCCAAAAATAAGGTGGTGCGGCACCTATATTAGCCTATGGACGAATTTTATAAAGTGGCATCATGCATATTTCGTCCAAGGCCTCTCGCTCCCATTATGGTGGCTTCAAAGTGCGAAAATCATCACTCGAAGCTCCATTGTTCTTTCCTGCGCGCGCACCTTCTTCTCCATGCTTGATCCCTCTCCAATGGTCACCCTTCTTGTCCATGCTAGGTCCTTCATTCATAAGTAAAACAAAAGTATCTAATATAGGCAGCATCATATGTTCATGAACATTAGAAGGATTTCCAAGAAACGAAAGTTCCTGGTAATTCAGTTGACGTGTGCGAGCTCTAGTAATTGGTCTTGTATGTATAGCAGTCGGGGTTGTGGGTGTAACATTAGTAGGGATGTCCTCATCATCCTCCCCTTCTTGAAGTGAAGTCATCCTCGACAGAAGCTCATCTTCCGCACCCAAATAAGGCTTCAAATTTGAATTGTTAAAAGTGGGGCTAACCCGAAACTCTGCAGGCAGCTCAAGTTTATATGCATTATCATTTATTTTCTCTAACACCTTAAAAGGATCATCAGCATGTGGCATTAGCTTTGACTTGCGCAAATCAAGACACCTATCCTGACGCAAATATAACCAAACAAGATCTCCAGGTGCAAAGACAACATGTTTCTACCCTTATCTCCAGCAAGTTTGTATTTAGCATTCATACGCTCAATGTTTTCCTTAGTTAACTCATGCATCTTTAATACCAATTTAGCACGTTCTTTAGCATCAAAATTAACCTTCTCCGAAGATGGAAGAGGCAGAAAATCAATAGGTGCACGAGGTAAGAAACCATACACAGGGCACATCTTAGTAGTAGAATGCACAGAACGATTATAAGAAAATTCAATATGAGGCAAGACTTCTTACCACATTTTCAGGTTAATCTTCAAGACGGCCCTAAGGATAGTAGACAATGATATATTGACTACTTTAGTTTGTCCATCAGATTGGGGAAGACATGTAGTACTAAAAAGTAGATTAGTCCCCAACTTAGCCCATAAACATCTCCAAAAGTGGTTAGAAATGTAACACCACAATATGAAACAATTGTATTTGGCACACCGTGCAACCGAATAATTTCATGAAAGAATAGATCAACAACATTAGCATCATCATCACTTTTATGACATGGTATAAAGTGTGCCATTTTTCAAAATTTATCCACGACAACAAATATGTTATCCCTCCCCTTCTTTGTTCGAGTTAAACCAAAAACAAAGTCCATAGATATATCCTCCCAAGGAACACTAGGTACTGGTAAAGGCATATATAAACCATGAGTAAAGAGTCATGACTTAGCATTTTGACATGTAGTGCAATGAGCAACAAAACGCTCAACACCCTGTCTCATCTTTGGCCAAAAAAATGTGTAGAAAGTACATCCTCCATCTTCTTCATGCCAAATTGTCCCATTAATCCTCCTCGATGTGCCTCCTGTAACAACAAAAGACGAATGGAGCTAGCTGGAATGCATAGCTTGTTAGCACGGAACACAAATCCATCATTATGACAAACTTGTTCCATGTTCTCGCTTCTTTACAATTCTGCAACACATCTCTAAATTCAGCATCATGCACATATTGATCTTTGATGGTCTCCAAACCAAATATTTTAAAGTCAAGTTGTGAAAGCATAGTATAATGACGTGACAATGCATCAGCAATAACATTTTCTTTAGCCTTCTTGTGTTTAATGACATAAGGGAAAGTCTCAATGAATTCAACCCATTTAGCATATCTATGGTTCAATTTTTCTTGACTTTTAATGTGTTTCAAAGATTCATGATCAGAATGTATAACAAATTCTTTGGTCCATAAATAATGTTGCCATGTTTTCAAAGACCAAACAAGAGCATATAATTCCTTATCATAAGTAGAATAATTAAGACTAGGCCCACTCAATTTTTCAGAAAATTATGCAACAGGTTTACCATCTTGTAATAACACACCTCCTAATCCAATTCCACTAGCATCACATTCAAGCTCGAAAGAGTTATTAAAATCAGGAAGTTGGAGTAAAGGAGCATGTGCTAACTTATCTTTCAAGACCATGAAGGCTTCTTCCTGTGCGGTACCCCAAGCAAAAGGCGCGTCCTTCTTTGTAAGTTCATTCAGGGGTGCAGCAATGGTGGTGAAATCTCTCACAAAACGCCTATAGAAACCAGCAAGGCCAAGAAAACTCCTCACTTGTGTGACCGTTTTGGGTTGCGGCCAACTCTCAATAGCTTCAATCTTGGCTTTATCAACTTCAATTTCCTGTGGAGTAACAACATAGCCAAGAAAAGATACTCGATCGGTGCAAAAGGTGCACTTCCCAAGGTTACCAAACAAGCGTGCATCACGTAGAGCAATAAAAATAGCACGTAAATATTCCAAATGTTCCTCCAAAGATCTACTATAATTCAGTATATCATCGAAATAAACTACCACAAATCTTCCAATGAAAGCATGTAAAACCTCGTTCATTAATCTCATGAAAGTGCTAGGTACATTAGTTAACCCAAAAGGCATGACTAACCACTCATATAATCCAAACTTAGTTTTAAATGTTGTTTTCCATTCATCTCCCAATTTCATACAAATTTTACGGTATCCACTAGGCAAATCAACTTTGGAGAAAATTGTAGAGCCACTTAATTCATCAAGCATATCATCTAGCCTAGGAATAGGATGAAGATAATGAATAGTAATACTATTAATGCCTCTACAATCCAGACACATGGGCAATGTACCATTCTTTTTAGGAACTAGAACAATGGGAACCGCACAAGGACTAAGGGATTCGTGTATATAACCTTTGTCGAGCACCTCATGTACTTGACGCATAATCTCCTTTGTCTCCTCTAGATTGATAAGGTGTGGCGCACAGTTGGGTAGTGATGCACTGGGAATTAAGTCAATCTGATGCTCAATCCCATGAATTGGTGGTAATCCCGATGGCATGTCTTGTGGAAAGACATCAGCGAACTCCTTCGAAATTTTAATGACAACAGGAGGCAAAGAGGGAGGCTGTCCTCGAATGGAAATAATACCTCTTTGTATACAAAAGCATAGCAAACAGATGTAGTAACATCCAAATCATTAATATCAAATTTAGTAGCAAGTAAACATCCACTCTTCAATTTTATTTCAGATGCAACACTCGATGATTTTTTATTAGGCTTATGGTGTTGCTCAAATTCATGTGCTACAATGTGATTTTCACTCTTAGTTTGATCCTGTTTTGCTTTACTAGCTCTAGCAATGTCATCTTTCATAATATGTTCATGAGACATAGGAAGCAAAGTGATATTTTGATCCTTATGAACAAGAGTATACTGATTTGTCCTACCATGGTGTACAGAATTTTTATCAAATTGCCATGGTCTACCAAGTAAAACAGAACATGCTTGCATGGGTACCACATCACAATCAACATAATCAGAATATGTAGCAATGTTAAATTGTACACGAACAGTATGTGTTACCTTAACCTTGCCACTGTTGTTGAACCATTGGATGTAATAAGGATGAGGATGTGGTCTGGTGGTTAGATACAGCTTCTCCACCATCTCCATGCTAGCCAAGTTATTGCAACTCCCTCCATCAATGATGACACGAACAGAATGCTCCTTAACAACTCCCTTTGTGTGGAACAAGTTGTGCCTTTGATTTTGCTCGACCTATGTAACCTGCACACTAAAAACATGTTGAGAAACTAAACTTTCAGACCTTTCAGTGTAATCAGCAGCCATGTAGTGTCTCTCTGGTTATGTATCCTCGCTACCCTGTTCTTCACTCGCAATGAGAGCCAAAATGTCCTCATCATAATCACTAGCGTACAAGTATCCACCATCCTCAGTAACAATCATCACAAGCTTAGAAGGGCATTCTCTCGCATAGTGACCTCCACCCTTGCAACAGCGACATATAACCTGATGTGTTTGCCTTGTCGATGCAATAGATGAAGAAGAGCTTTGTGCAGGGCCAAAAGGTGTGCCCTTCGCGAAGGGTGGAGTAGGGGCCTGTTTCCTGGTATCTCGGTTGGAGTTGGAGGTTGAAGTACATGGTGTTGTAGCAGGACGTGCAGAAGTAGAGGAGGTGTCATGGTTTTATCAGGACAGATGTCGGAGGAATTATGTTCGAGGCCATCGCTAAGGTGATGGACTCAAAGGGGCTGGTTGGGACGAAGGACACGAGTTTACCCAGGTTTGGCCCCTCGAGAGGAGGTAAAAGCCTACGTCCTGATTGTGTTGTATTGATTGGAGTATTGATTACAAGGGAGCGGATTTGCTTGACCTAGTTCTCAATTGATTAGTTTCTATCTAAGTCACCCCGGGTCTCTGCCTTTATATAGGAGGCTAAGACCACGGGTTACAAGTCTCATACCGACTCTTACAACATATCCGACTCTATCTCTATGTCACCTTGCCTTCCTGGGCAAGCCGTCTCGAGCGATTTAACCGCCCTGATCTTCACGCCTTCTTTTTCGGGGCCTCGCCTAAACCCATCTTGCTAAACCACCATATGTCTAGGCTTACCTCTCCAGGCCCATCTGCCATGGTTTGGCTTATGAGCCGCTAGGTTTAACCCGGCCCCACCTGGGCGGGTCTCCCCACGGAGTTATATCCCCAACATTAGGCCCCAGGTTGATTTGAGCTTGCTCATGTCAATCGTCCATTTTACTTGGTGGCGAGTCTCAGCCTTCATCACCTGAAAGTAAGAAATGTAACCCACCGTGACATCATATTGGATATGCCAAAAAGATTCCCTGACGACCACAACGGATCTTTCATCATTAAACCGATGACCCAAAAATCGAGGCGGCCGTCTTGGTCGGTCAGTTTCGGTCGCCTGGATTCCCACGCCCGTTTCCTCTTTCCAGCCTCTTAACGACCGCGAACAGTCCTTCTCATTTCCTCCGCAACTTGCGCCTCTTCTTCTTCCTCTCGACGCCATCGCCCCCGAGCTCTCTCGCTCCATTGAATCTCATGCACGTCATCGCCCGAGTCCGCTGCATCAACCTGAACGGACCAGAGCATCATTTGCGCCCATCACATCTCCTCCGGTACGTTCTTCTTCGTCCCCTAGATCTGTAGTTTAGGGTAGTAAATCCATGGAGTTCCTCAGTCCGCTTAGAACGCGAGTTCCTCATAATGCCCAACGACATAATACCCTGTGAATCTTGTAATGAATCTCTCCCTAACGCGGTAAACCGTAGGAAATCATCAATAATTCAAATCAGATCGGTAGTTGCTTCCTTTTACCGTCCACGAATATCACCAGTTCCTCCGTTCATCGTTAGGTTTAGAATAAATATGTATTTCCTCTATCCGTAGATCTTTTACTGCAACGATAACATGTGAATCCTGATTTCCACACTTAGCAATATTTTGCTCCATTGCCCTACAACGTAACTCGCCATTAAACTTCTGGCTTTTGCCTTGAACTACACGGGTGTCTCAACCTCGAAGAACTTAGATTTCATCAGCTGCCCTTAGTTGTGTGTCACCTTCTAACTCGCCGTGCGCTGTTACTTTCCACAACTTTTAAGATGCCATTATGCCTCGTGCATCCAATTCCTGTAACTGGGCCGACTCTGCTGTTACTGAAGAGTTTCTGGAGGATTTCGTAGACACGGGGACCTTGCCGGCCAAAAACGTCATTCATTGGCGGATTCCAGGCAATGAGAAGAAACCCATCCCCCAAGAGGGCGAAGTGGTTTTATTCGCAGACCACCTCGTACGCGGTTTCAGCCCGCCCT
This sequence comes from Hordeum marinum, assembly GCA_022496015.1. Lineage (NCBI taxonomy): Eukaryota > Viridiplantae > Streptophyta > Magnoliopsida > Poales > Poaceae > Hordeum > Hordeum marinum. The sequence goes on from CM039676.1 coordinate 184,316,812, forward strand.
GCTCAAAATTCTTCCAAGACGTCCTTCATTTCTTCAAGCTACATCCTCAAGACATTGCACCCAATTCCGTCTCAAACATGTGCAATTTCCAAATTCTGTGTGAAGTTTACTTGCAAGAAGAGTCGTCGGTTGATCTCTTTCGTGAGTTCTTCTATGCCAACCGCTAGACAAAAGTAACAGCCAGCCCAAGCTTGGAACTCGGCGGTATCTCCATTCAAAGAAGATGGGACATGGCCTTTGCGGCTGTTCATATGCCAAGTCATCCTAAGGATTTGAACAAAACCTGGTTTTACTGCAAACAAACTTCTCCAGAAGGAGAGCATCCATTACCGGGTTATCGCCTGTCCCGACTCAAGACCACAATTGAACTCCCTGACCGGATGTCAGCTTCTGAATGGGCGAAATATGCTCTGACTTACGCCAAAATCAAAGCCCTCATGGCCAACAGTTTGACAGGGATTGATCTGACCCGTTGCTGGGTCTCTTGGCGAGTCATGCCTTTAAGCCGGAGAAGCCGCCTCATGTGTGAATATACAGGTGACGCTAACGATCCCCTCTGTTTTAATCCTACCACTTTGTGAGAAGACGACATCGTTGCTGCCGTCAAAACCCTTAACCACGAATCGCAAGATTCTTGCCGCACCATTGGATTACCACCCTTCTGCATCGCAAACCCGACCCCAGATGTAAGGGCGACTCTCAATCTTCTGACTTCCGTGTTTAGCTATCCATGTATGTTTTATAATCTTTAACCTCTTTTGGCTGCTTTTACTTCCAGTCTAACTCCATCTTCTAGAAAAATAAATACGTTCCTCCTTCAAAGAAGTCGAAGGAGAAGGCCGTCGGCCGAAAGAAGAAACCTGCACCCCAAGAGCAGCCTGAAGTTGACGACTCACAGGTAAAACTTGACTTTCTTGGTCGTCTCTTCATACACCTTACTGACAATAATAACTTCACACGACGAGACGGAGACAAGCCATGCCAACGCCCCTGAGGTAACCTATGTCTCATCTGACCCAGAACATCTTGCACCACAAAGGATATGGTGGGACGTTCGAAAAGTCCCATTTTCTCATCATCTTGCTAACTTAGACCCCAACTTTCTTTTGAAAAAGCAACAGCAAGTCTCCTGACGCCAGACCCAGAGCACCGGCTCTAAAGATCTTTTAACCAGGTTATCTCACTCGCCAGTTCAACGAAAACGGATGGCTGAGGTATTTGTTTCACTTGGCTTAATTTTGTCAACCTTGCCTTACAACTTTATTCTGTCTTTATAATGCTTTATCTTCTTTCAGGAATCACCCCCTTCTTTAGGGGACTCTACGCCAGCCAAGCTGTCACCTCTAAACATAAACCCAGAGTACGTGCTTTCATATTTGCATCATATCCTTTGTCCTCCTTTGGACTTTATATAACAACTTTCTATGCCTTCCAGGGATCAAGCTAAGTGAAGGAAAACCGTCGGGTCTACCTCGGCCCCCACTGCCCAAGAATCGGAGGCTGCCAAGCCGGACTCTCCGGTTGCACATGTTGATCCTTCTGCTGCCTCAAAGGATGTGCCTGAAGACGCTCGTCACTTTGCCGAGCCAGCGGCCCATGAGACGGCGACTAAGAGCCCTTCGAGGAACAATTTTAAGCCGCCAAGCCCTTCCATGGCCGCTGACGATTCAATTATTCTAGATGTCATCATCACCGGGACCGGCTTTCAAACTCCTGAACCTCGTGTGTTGACAAAGAACACTGAGAAATCTGAAGCCTCTCACAAGCTAGACCTTGAGATTCCCATGTTGGAGAAGTTAAATGCTGACGAGCTACACGCCGGTTATATGAACCGTCTCACCACGAGCCGGAACATGGAACTCAAGCTCGTCAACCTGATGAAGAAATAATACGAGGTACCATTTCCTTTCCTTATATCCTTATGTAGCCCCCAAGAACCGTTTTAGTATTTGTTAATGGTAAACTGGGTCTTCCAAACCATGCCTTAAGTAGAACCACTTGACCTGTAGCCCCCAAGTATCAGCTTAATATGTAAATATTGAGTTGGTACTCAATTTTAAGTAGTTGATCAATTGTAGCCCACAAGTTCGGGTCAATATACTAATAATGGGCCAAACTTCCCTGTGGAAAGAGCCGAATGTAGCCCCCAAGTGTTGGCTTATCTTTGACAAATATGAGCCGGAACTTCATGGTAGAGTTGAACAAAGAGCCAGTTATAGCCCCCAATTGCCGACTTATCCTTGACAAATATGATCCGGGACTTGCTTTATAGTTTGTAGTTTGTCGTTCGTAGTCTTGGAGAGCAAATAGACATTAGCCCTCAAGTGTCGGCTTAACTTGATAAAGATGAGACGGAACTTACTTGTAGTCTTGGAGAGAAAATAGACATTAGCCCCCAAGTGTCAAGTGTATTTCTAGAAATCTTCTTGAGACTTGCATTATATGTGTTGACTTAAGCATGTGACAACATGTTACCCTGGCGACTTACCCTTCTTTTACCTTTTGTCTGTCACAAGAGGCTTTAAATAACACTAAGTCTGAATTGACCGGCTTGAAGAGCCATCTGGCCTCCCAACAAGCCGCCAGGAGTGTAGCAGACGAGAAGTGTCGGCTTGCGGTCGAAGAGCTTGTAAGAGCTAAACTTGATTTCTCCGCTTTCAAGAAAGCTGCTGAGATGGAAAAAAACTGCCCTGTCTCAACATGCAGTTGATGCTATCTAGCGGCTCATAGAGGTACCCGATGAACTGCATGCCCTGAAGCGCCATATTACAAAGATGTTTGCTGCTATCTTTGGTAAGCACTAAAAGACTTAGCCAATATCCTTGTGTGAAGATTTACACAGGCGGCTTATAACCAAAATCCGTCTTATCCAGGTCCAAGGAGCCATCAAATCACCGCCGATAGTCTGTTGTCGCTGAAATTCGTCTAAACCCTAACAGAAAAGATGTACTACAGAACGCTCTACACCATCAAAGCGATGCTTAATAAAGAGAGTATCCCCCAGTCCATGAAGGGAGTCATAGAAATGTTGTCCACCCTGCCCAAGAAAATTCAGGAGCTCAAGAAATCATCCGCCAGAAAGGGAGCCATTGCAGCCATAAGCCGGGCTTTAGCCTTCGCCCCATAGCTAATTCCTGAAGAGATGATGGACGAGTTTCCATCAAAGAGGGATGACAGCTTATAGTTCACAGAAGCCGACTATGCTCATTGCATGAAAGCCTCCAGAGTCCTTGCATGAGTACTAGCGGAAGAAGTGAACCTGTCAACATATCAGGCGGCTTACAATGCCGAGCACAAGTGAGTGCGCGGCCCAACTTTAGAGGCTATAGACTTAATGCCTGCACGACATAAGCACTTCTTTGCTCCTGATCTTGACCTGTCTCCCCTCTTTGAAGAGGCAACCTTTGAAGCTTTAACCAACTGTAACTGGGATGTGGACAATCTCTAGATCGAGGAGGTTGAAGACCCGGCCCAGGGTGACCCGCCGTCCAGCAGATCAATTTGATAATGCCATGGATAATCTGGCTCTTGTGACCCGCCAAACTTTGGGGCATGTAAAAAACTTTAAGTCATTGCTTTTGAGCTCTGTGGAGAGCATTGTAATATGCATTGTAGTAAAACTTTGTCTTGCCTAAATTGTGCCATCACGCACATAGGAAATCGCACTACTTTAACATATTGTGTTCGCCTTGTGCTTCAACTCATACCAGATGTCGTGGCGGCTCTTCTTGAGATAACTAGCTTGTGGGAAAAGAATATGTTCCATACTGTTTAGTAGGGCGGCTTAGAATAACACAACCCGGAGATATTATATCTTTCCTGATTTTTGAAAAAAAAATTGAACTCATGTGCCAGTTCTTCTGGGTGGACTCGCTAATTAAAACTCCTAATCAGTACAGGGTCTCTATCGAGATTGGTCGTCAATTTCTTAGAACGGCTCAGGGTCTCTAAGCAAGATTAACTGATAGGAAGTGTAGCGTCCCAGAAAGAGACACGGCAGGGCATGAGTACCCTTGTAGCTCAAAAACTGCCTCTCACGTGACATAAATCCGTCATTTTAACCTTAAACATTTCAGGGTCTTTAAAAGATTGACTATCTAAGAGTACGAACTGGCCAAATAGCGGATAGTCGGCAGTAGATGAGAGAGTTTATCCTTGCTTTCCCTAAGCCAGCCCTCACGTGACAAGAACCGCCGGTTTAACCTTAACCAGTACATAGTCTCTAACGAGACTGGCCGTCAATTTCTTTGAACCGGCTTAGGGTCTCTAAGCGAGATTAACTGGTAAGAGTTTGGCGGGTCACCTGGTGCAGTAGCAAGTTGCAAACGGGCAGGTTTAACTCTGGCGGCTTAAGAGCCGATCAAGAGGGTATGTAAGCTAAACCCGATGGGTTGGATGCCCCCAAATGACCTTTGTTGACGAAATCAACTGTTTGGATTGAGAGCCGACCGATAGGGTGTGATAAGCTAAACCCAGTGGGTTGGAAGCCCCCTAGACGACCTTTGTTGACGAAATCAACTGTTTGGCTTGAGAGCCAATCAATAGGGTGTGATAAGCTAAACCCAGCGGGTTGGAAGACCCCTAGATGACCTTTGTTGACGAAATCAACTGTTTGGCTTGAGAGCCGATCGATAGTGTGTGATAAGCTAAACCCAGCGGGTTGGAAGCCCCCTAGACGACCTTTTTGCACAACTAAGATATGTGCAACGGCAGAGGCTCCGGCTTGCAGGTATGCCAACTTTATACATACATACATATATATATATATGATATGTACAATGATGGTGTACAATGTCAAGTCTCAACGACTTAGGTATAGTAAGGCCGCGGATGAGCTATGTTCCACGGCCGCTGGGTCTCCTGCCCAGAAGTGCTTGAGTCGTCTCGGACGTCACTAAGGTAATATGACCTGTTGTTGAGATTTTTGCTCACCACGAAAGGCCCTTCCCATGGAGGGGACAACTTGTGTGCATCTTTCTAATCTTCAATCAACCGCAACACTAAGTCGCCTTCTTGAAACATCCGGGTCTTAACTCTACGGCTATGGTAGCGATGCAGGTCTTGCTGATAGATCGCCGATCAAGCCGCCGCTAGATCACGTTCTTCCTCCAAGGCATCCAACGCGTCTTGACGTGTTGTTTCGTTATCTTCCTCAATGTAAGCCGCCACTCGTGGGGAGTCATGACAGATATCGCTTGGCAATACGACTTCTATGCCATAAACCATGAAGAAAGGTGTATAACCTGTTGATCTGTTGGGAGTGGTTCTGATGCTCCATAAGACGGACGGCAACTCCTCCACCCAACAACCCGGTATGCACTGCAAAGGAACCATAAGCTGGGGTTTAATACCTCTCAAGATTTCCTGGTTAGCACGTTCTGCCTGACCATTTGATTGCGGATGAGCCACCGCAGAAACATCTAGTCGGATGTGCTCACTTTCACAAAACGCTTGCATAGCCCCCTTGGATAAGTTCGTGCCATTATCTGTGGTGATACTGTGAGGATAACCGAAGCTGTAGATCAACTTCTTAATAAATTGAACCACCATAACTGCATCACACTTGCTGACCGGCTCAGCTTCTACCCACCTGGCAAATTTGTCCACCGCCACCAAGAGGTGGGTATTCTTGTCCTTGGATCACTTGAAAGGCCCGACCATATCAAGCCCCCAGACTGCAAACGGCCAAGTAATTGGAATCATGTGCAACTCTTGAGCTGGGACGTGAGCACGCTGGCCAAACTTCTGACATCTATCGCACTTGCAAACCAAGTCCTCTGCATCTTTATGAGCCGTCAGCCAGAAGAAACCATGTCGAAAAGCCTTGGCCACCAGAGATTTTGAGCCGGCATGATGACCACAATCGCCAGCATGAATTTCATTCAAGATTTCCTTGCCCTCTTTAGGTGAAACACAACGTTGGAAGACGCCAATGAGCTGCACTTATGTAACTCACCATTGATTATGGTCATAGACTTAGACCGCCTGGTGATCTTTCTAGCCATATTTTCATCATCAGGTAATTTGTTACAAGTCAAGTACACCAAGTAAGGCATGGTCCAGTCAGGAATAGCATGCAGAGCCGCCACTAGCTGCCCCTCCGGGTCAGGTACGGCCAAGTCTTCCTCTGAAGGTAACTTAACCGACGGGTGATGTAATACATCTAAGAAAATGTTAGGCGGTACCGGCTTACATTGAGAACCCAGCCTTGACAGGGCGGCAGCCGCCTCGTTCATGCAACGATCAATATGGTCCACCTGGTAACCCTTGAAATTACCAGCGATGACATCCACCGTTTGACGATAAGCCGCCATTTGCGGGTCCTTGGAATCCCAAGTGCCTAAAACTTGCTGGACCACCAGGTCTGAGTCGTCGAGACACCTAACCCGGCTCAGTTTCATCTCCTTAGCCACCCGGAGGCCATGAAGCAGTGCTTCATATTCAGCTGCATTATTAGTACAAGGAAACATCAACCTTAACACGTAACAAAACTTGTCACCTTTGGGGGAGGTTAAGACAACCCATTCCCCTGATCCTTCCAGCTACCTGGATCCATCAACGCTGATTGTCCAATATGTGTTATCTGGCTTTTCCTCGGGCGCCTGACACTCCGTCCAATCGTTTATGAAATCCACCAGGGCTTGAGACTTGACCGCGGTGCGAGGCACATATTTCAGATTAAGAGGTCCAAGCTCCAATGCCCACTTAGCAATCCTGCCGGTAGCCTCTTTGTTTTGAATTATATCTCCCAACGGGGCAGAGCTAACCACTATGATCTGGTGCCCAGGAAGTCATGCTTCAGTTGACGATTGGCCATGAACACCTCATATACTAGCTTCTTCCAATGTGGATACCTCTGCTTGGACTCTGTCAGGACTTCACTGATGTAATAAACCATCCTTTGAACCGGATATTCCTTCCCTGCCTCCTTATGCTCAACAACGATCGCGGTGCTGACTACCCTGTTATTAGCCGCCACCTATAAGAGCAAAGGTTCCTTCTCAGTCGGAGCTGCTAAACTGGCGGCTCTGTGAGCTGCCTCTTGAGGGCCTCAAATGCTTCACCTGCCGCCGCACTCCAAACAAAGTTGTCTGTCTTCTTCATCATCTGGTACAAAGGGATGGCCTGCTCACCAAGGCGGATTATAAACCAGCTTATTGCAGCGATCCGCCCCGCTAGGCGCTGAACATCATTGATGCATGTTGGCTCAGACAGGGAAGTGATAGCCATCATCTTATCTGGATTAGCCTCAATGCCATGCTCATAGACTAGGAATCCTAAGACTTTCCTGTAGGAACACCGAAAACACACTTAGCTGGGTTCAGGATCATCTTGTAGACTCGTCAGTTGTCAAAGGTCTCCTTAAGGTCATCAAGCAAAGTCTCCTTCTTCCTGGATTTAATCACAATGTCATCCATGTATGCATGAACATTGCGTCCAATTTGGCTGTGAAGACAGTTCTGCACACAATGCTGGTAAGTCGCCTGGGCACTCTTGATCCCGAAAGGCATAAACACATAGCAGAAGGCACCAAAAGGCGTGATGAAAGCCGCCTTGTCTTGGTCCTTGACTGCCATTCTTGATCTGATGATAGCCAAAATAAGCATCCAGGAAACATAAACTCTCACGACCCGCTGTTGCATCGATGATCTGGTCGATACGGGGGAGAGCAAACGGGTCAGCCGGACAGGCTTTATTAAGATCGTGTAATCCACACACATACGCCATGTGTCGTTTTTCTTAAGCACCAGTACCGGATTAGCAAGCCACTCTGGGTGAAACACTTCAATGATGAAACCCGCCGCCAGGAGCCGGGCCACCTCTTCCCCAATGGCCTTGCGCCTCTCTTCATTGAACCGCCGTAGAAACTATTTGACCGGCTTAAACTTAGGATCCACATTAAGGTGGTGCTCAGTGAACTCTCTCGATACATCCGGCATGTCAGAAGGCTTCCATGCAAACATGTCCCGATTCTCATGGATGAATTCGATGAGCGCGCTTTCCTATTTGGGATCCATATTGGCCCCAATAGTAAACTTTTGTGATGAGTCGCCTGGAGTAAAATCCACTAGCTTGGTGTCATCTGCCGAGAACTTGAGGGGCGGCTCAGATTCCGTGGTGGGCTTTTTCAGTAGAGTCATGTCCTCCGGGTCAACATTTTCCTTATAGAACTTGAGCTCTGCTTCCGCGCAACTTGACTCTGCATAAGCTGCATCTCCTTCCTCGCACTCAATAGCCGTCTCCTGATCACCATGCACCGTAATCATTCCTTTTAGACCCGACATCTTGAGCTGCGAGTACACATAACAAGGCCTAGCCATGAACTTGGCATAAGCCGGACGTCCAAACAGAGCGTGATACGGACTTTTGATCTTGACCACCTCAAAACACAAGGTCTCTACCCTGTAGTTGTATTCGTCACCGAAGGCGACTTCCAAAGAAATCCTCCCCACTGGATAAGCTGACTTGTCCGGCATCACACCATGAAAGACTGTTAAGGAAGGCTTAAGATCCTTATCAAGCAACTTAATCCGGAGGAAAGTGTCGTAGTATAAAATATTGATGCTGCTGCCACCATCCATAAGCACTTTGGTAAACACATATCCTCCAACTTGGGGGGCAACTACCAACGCCAGCCATCCCGGGTCGTCAACACGCGGCGGGTGATCCTCTCCGCTCTAGGTTATGTCGTACTCCGAACACTTCAAGTACTGCGGGAGAGCCGATGTGATGGCATTGACCACCTCCTTGTGCAACTTCTGGTCCCACCTGTTAAGGCTGGTTGTAAAAACATGGTACTGACCCGATCTAAGTTTCTTCGGATTACTCTGATACCCAGACTGGTTATTTTTCTGCTGATTATTGCCATTGGTTTGCTAGATGCCCTCCTTGGCTACCCTGGTCCTGGTAGCCACATCCTAAACCGCCGGACCCCAAGCCAGCACCTAACCCGCCTGGCCCTGAGCCGCCTGGCGGGCCTCCGGCATTGTTGTTATGCTGCCGCACACTGTAATCCTAAAACTTTTGCGTAATGTGGCAATTTCTCCATGAGTGATTTGCCACCTTATCAGGTCGGCTGTGCTCCGGACAAGGTTTATTGAGCATCTCCTCCAAATTAAAAGGAGTTTTACCCTTATTAAAGGATTGTCTAAAATTCCCATTGCCTTTAGCACGATTGTTCCCGGTGCGGGCATTGGCCACCAATTCTGAACCCCCGTCCGGATTCTTCCTCTTGCCTTGGTTGCCATTGCTTGTTGGACCCTTGCCATTGTTACTTTTCTTGCCCTGACTGGCTTCTCCTTGTCAGAGCCTGGATCCTTCGTATTATCAGAGTCAACGTACTTCGTGAGAGCCGCCATGAGCTCTCCCATGTCCTGACACGAGCGCTTGAGCCGGCCAAGCTTCTGCTTCAGAGGCGTAAAGTGGCAATTCTTCTCCAGAATCAAAACTGCTTGAGCCATCGTAATTTGTTCAGTCGAGTGGATGATGGTTGATACCCGTGAGACCCAATGATGAGCCGACTCATTCTCCTGCTACACACAATGATCCAAATCCACAATCGTCATGGGCTTCTTGCACGTTCCCTGGAAATTTCTTATGAACTTCGCCTTTAACTCAGCCCAGGAATTAATGGTGTTGGGTGGCAAGCCCTTCAACCACGTGCAAGCCGGCCCTTCTAGCATCATGATAAAATACTTGGCACACATTGCATCGTTGACGTCTAACATCTCCATCACCGGCTCATAGCTCTCAATCCACGCCTCCGGAGGCAGCTCAGCCGTATAGTTTGGGACCTTGCGAGGGCCCTTGAAATCCTTCGGCAAACATTCATTATGTAAAGCCGGCTCCAAGCACGGCACTCCCACGGCCCTGGTTGCTACTCCTGGTCCTACCGAGATAGAAGGTGCCGGTTCTTGATGAGCCGCCACCGCCGCCAGAGCCGCGACCTCGCGATGTGTCCTTGCCCAGTCCACCAGAGCCTGAGCATCCAGAACCGCCTGATCGTCTTGTGGCGGGTTCCAGTTCGGTCACTGCTAGAAACCGCCGGCGACTCATAACACCGGCTGAAGCTGTGCCTGGGGATGGGGGTTGAGTGCACACGACTCCGGTTGTAGGTGTACTTCTCCTGCTGGGCCATTGCCGTCTGCAGGTATCCAATTGCGTTCCTCACCTCTTCTGCGAAGGGCGCCTCGTCCGAGATAGGAATCATACCGAGCTGGGTTGCTGCTGTTGGGGAACGTCGCATGGGAAACAAAATTTTCCTATGCACACGCAGATCTATCCATGGTGATGAGAATCTACGAGAGGGACAGTGGATCTACATACCCTTGTAGATCGCTAAGCGGGAAGCATTAAGAAATGCGGTTGGTGTAGTCGAACATCTTCGCGATCCAAATTGCCAAGCGTCCCGCGATCTCATCACGATCCATCCCATCATCCAATCACGATCCGTCCCGCGAACTCATCACGATCCGTCCCGCGAACTCATCACGATCCGTCCCGCGAACTCATCACGATCCGTCCCGCGAACTCATCACGAACCGTCTCGCGATCTTGATCACGGTCCTTCCGATCTAGCGCCGAACGGATGGCACCTCCGCGTTCAGCACACGTGCAGCTTGATGACGATCTCCACCGTCTTGATCCAGCAAGAGGAAGTGGAGAGGAAGAAGATTTCACCGGCAGCATGACGGTGCTCCGGCGATGGTGGTGGAGCAATTCCGGCAGGGCTTCGCCTAAGCACTGTGGAAATCCAATCTAGAGGAGCACCGGTGGAACGGGTAGCACGTGGCCGTAAATTCTAGTGCAAACACTCAATACCACCAGTATATATAGGAGGAAGGGAGGAGGAGGTCTGGTGCACAAGGCAGCCCTTGTGCAAGGAGGAGAGGAGGAATCCTCTTCCAATCCTATTAGGACTAGGATTCCTCCTTTCCTACTTGGAATCTCTTTCCACCTTGGCTTTTTTTCTTTCTTTCTCAAGTCCAGCCGCATGGGCCTCTTAGAGGACTTCCACCAGCCCACTAAGGGCTGGTTTCCACCCTCCCACAGCCCATGTAGCCTCTTGGGTCGAAATACCTCTCCCGATGGTCCCCCGATACACTACCGGCACTCCCGGTACACTACCGATGAGCCCGAAACTTTTCCGGCGACCAAACTAGGACTTCCTATATATGAATCTTTACCTCCGGACCATTATGGAGCTCCTCGTGACGTCCAGGATCTCATCCGGGACTCCGAACAACCTTTGTTCAGCACCATACATAACTCTATACTACCGAAACGTCACCAAACCTTAAGTGTGCAGACCCTGCGGGTTCGAGAACTATGTAGACATGTCCGAGACACCTCTACGGTCAATAAACAATGGCGGGACCTGGATGTCCACATTGGTTCCTACATATTCTATGAATATCTTTATCGGTCGAACCTCTATGTCAAGGATTCAGTTAATCCCGTATGATGTTCCCTTTGTTCTTCGGTATGTTACTTGCCCAAGATTCGATCGTCGGTATCTGTATACCTAGTTCAACCTTGTTACCCGCAAGTCTCTTTACTCGTTCCGTAATACAAGATCCCGTGACCAACACTTAGTCACATTGCTTGCAAGGCTTTTTGTGATGTTGTATTACCGAGTGGGCCCTGAGATACCTCTCCGTCACACGGAGTAACAAATCCCAGTCTTGATGCATGCCAACCCAATAGACACCCTCGGAGATACCTGTAGATCACCTTTATAGTCACCCAGTTACGTTGCGATGTTTGATACACACAAGGCACTCCTCTGGTGTCAGTGAGTTGCATGATCTCATGGTCATAGGAACACATACTTGACATGCAGAAAACAGTAGCAATAAACTGACACGATCATATGCTATGTTTGTAGTTTGGGTCTTGTCCATCCCATCATTCTCCTAATGATGTGATCCCATTATCAAATGACATCTCATGTCAATGGCTAGGAAACCTTAACCATCTTTGATCAACAAGTTAGTCTATTAGAGGCATACTAGGGACATGGTTTTGTCTATGTATCCACACATGCATCTAAGTCTCCGATCAATACAATTATAGCATGGATAATAAACAATTATCATGAATAAGGAAATATGATAACAACTAATTTATTATTGCCTCTAGGGCATATTTCGAACAGTATCCCACGTGCATTAGAGTCAATAATCTAGTTCACATCACCATGTGATTTGCATTGTTATGAATCTAACACCCAATGAGTTCTGGGGCTCGATCATGCTTTGCATGTGAGAGAGCTCTTATAGTCAACGGGTCTGCGACATTCAGATCCGTGTGTACTTTGCAAATCTCTATGCCAAACTATAAACACTGCTACCACACTCCACTTGTTACTATTCCAAATGGCTGCTCCTACTATACGTATCCAGATTGCTACTATGAGTTATCCAGATTGGTGTTAAAGCTTGCATCGACGTAACTCTTTACGATGAACTCTTTATCACCTCCATAATCAAGAAACATCTCCTTAGTTTTTAGTTACTAAGGATAATCTTGACCGCTATCCAGTGATCCATTCCTGGATCACTCTTGTACCCCTTGACGGACTCATGGCATGGGCACACACAGGTGCGGTACACAGCATGGCATACTATACAGAGCCTATGGCTAAGGCATAGGGGATGACATCCGTCCTTTCTCTTTCTTTTTCCACGGTCGAGCTTTGAGTCTCACTCAACTTCACACCTTACAAAGCAGGCGAGAACACTTCTCTCTGACTAATCCATTTTGAACTCATTCGAAATCTTGTCAAGGTATGAACTCATTGAAAGTCTTCTCAAACATCTAGATCTATCTTTATAGATTTTGACGCTCAACAATTAGGTAGCTTTATCCAGGTCTTCCTTTGAAAAATTATTTTCAAACAACCGTTTATGCTCTCTAGAAATTCTACATCATTTGCGGATAGCAATATGTCATCCACATATACTTAACAGAAAGTCTATAGTGCTCCCACTCACTTTATTGCAAATACAAGTTTCTCGTAAACTTTGTATAGACTCAAAAACTTTGATCACCTCATCAAAGTGCATATTCCAACTCCGAGATGCTTTCTTCAGTTCATAGAAGAATCACTGAAGCTTGCACGCCTTTTAGCATCCTTAGGACTGACAAAACCTTCTGGTTGTATCACAACAAACTTTCCTCAAGAAAGGAAATGATGTTCTGGCATCCATCTACCAGATTTCATAATTGAAAAATGCAGCAATTGCTAACATAATTCTAACAGACTTTAGCATCACTACGAGAGAAAGTATCATCGCAGTCAACTCCTTGAACTTACCGGAAACTTCTTTGCGACAAGTCGAGCTTTATAACTGGTGACATTCACCATGAGCGTCTGTCTTCATTTTAAAGATCCATTTGTACTCAATGACCTGCCGTCCAACGAGCAAGTCTACCAAAGTCTATACTTGGTTTTCATATATGGATCCTTTCTCGGATTTCATGGCCTCTAACCATTTGTCGGAATCTGGGCCCATCATCGCTTCTCCACAGCTCGTAGGTTCATTGTTTTCCAACAACATGACCTCCAAGACAGGGTTGTCATACCGCTCGGGAGGAGTACACGTCCTGGTCGACCTACGAGGTTTGATAGTAACTTGATCCGAAGCTTCATGATCATCATCATTTACTTCCTCTTCAACTGACGTAGGTTCCACAGAAACATCTTTCTGCGCTGCGCTACTCTCTGGTTGAAACAAAGGTTCAACAACCTCATCAAGTTCTATCTTCCTCCCACTCAATTCTTTCGAGAGAAACTTTTTCTCGGGAAAGGACCCGTTTTAGCAACAAACACTTTATGCTTGGATCTGAGATAGAAGGTTCACCCAACTGTTCTTAGGGTATTCTACGAAGATGCATTTTTCTGCTTTGGGTTCGCGCTCATTTGGTGAAAACAATTTCCACACAAGAGTCGCAGCCCCAAACATCAAGAAATGACAGATAGGTTTCTATCAAACCATAATTCACACGGTGTCATCTCAACAGATTCAGATGGTGCCCTATTTAAAGTGAATGTAGTTGTCTCTAATGCACAACCCCAAACTTATAGTAGCAAAACGATAAGAGACATCATAACATGCACCATATCCAATAGAGCACGACTATGACGTTCGGACATACCATCACACTATGGTGTTCCAGGTGGGGTGTGTCGTGAAACAACTTTCACATTGTCTAAAGTTGTATGCCAAACTCATAACTCAGATATTCACCTCAACGATCATATCGCAGATATTTTTATCTTCTTGTCACGATAATCTTAAACTTCACTCTGAATTTGCTTGAACTTTTCAAACAATTCAGACTTGTGTTTCATTAAGTAAACATACACTATATCTACCCAAATCATCAGTGAAGGTAAGAAAATAACGATATCCACCGCACGCTACAAGAATCATTGGATTGCATACATCAACATGTATCATTTCCAATAAATCACTTGCTCGCTCCGTCAAACTAGAAAACGGGGTCCTTAGTCATCTTTGACCAAGAGGCATGGTTCGCATGTCTCAACCGATTCAAAATCGAAAGAGTCCAAAGATCCATCAGCATGGAGTTTCTTCATGCGTTTTATACCCATATGACATTTAGTGGCAGTGCCACAAGTATGTGGTACTATCATTATTAACTTTGCATCTTTTGGCATCAATGTTATGAACATGTGTATTACTACGATCAAAATTCAACAAACCATTCTCACTGGGTGCATGACCATTGAAGGTATTATTCATGTAAACAGAATAACCATTATTATGTAACTTAAATGAATAACCGTGTTGCAATAAACACGATCTAATCACGTTCATGCTCAACGCAAAACACCAAATAACACTTATTTAGGTTTGTTACTAATCCCAAAGGTAGAGAGAGCGTGCGATGTCGATCACATCAACCTTGGAAACACTTCCAACACACATCGTCACCTCACCCTTAGCTAGTTCTCCGTTTATTCCATAGCTTTTATTTCGAGTTACTAACATTTAGCAACCGAACCGGTATCAAATACCCAGGTGCTACTAGGAGTACTAGCAAGGTACACATCAATAACACGTATATCAAATATAATTCTGTTGACGTTGCCAGCCTTCTTATCTACCAAGTATCTAGGGTTGTTCCGCTTCAGTGTCCGCTCTCCTCATAATCGAAGCACTTAGTCTCGGGTTTGAGTTCAACTTTGGGTTGCTTCACTGGAGCAGCAACTGACTTGCCATCCATGAAGTTTCCCTCCTTGCTCTTCTCGAAACTAGTGGTTTTACTAACCATCAACACTTGACGCTCCTTCTTGATTTCTACCTTCGCGGTGTCAAACATCGCGAACAGCTCAGGGATCATTATTTCTATCCCTGGCGTTTTATAGTTCATCACCAAGTTCTAGTAGCTTAGTGACAGTCACTTGGAGAACTATATCAATCACTATCTTATCTGGAATATCAACTCCCACTCGATTCAAGCGATTGTAGCACCCAGACAATCTGAGCACATGCTCAACGATTGAGCTATTCTCCTTCATGTTGTAGGCAAAGAATCTTGTTGGAGATCTCATATCTCGCAACATGGGCACGAGCCTGAGATCCTAATTTTAGCTCTTAGAACATCTCATATGTTCTGTGACATTCAAAACGTTTTGGAGCCTCAATTCTAAGCCGTAATGCATGACGCACTAAACTATCACGTAGTCATCAGAACGTGCCTGTCAGATATTCACAACATCTACAAATGACGCTAGAGGGGTTGGCGCACCGAGCGGTGCATTAAGGACATAAGCCTTCTGTGCAGCAATGAGGACAATCCTCAGATCATGGACCCAGTCCGCAATATTGCTACCAACATCTTTCAACTCTATTTCTCTGGGAACATATAAAAATTCAAGGGAGCTACAGCACGAGCAAGTAATCTACAACATAATTTGCACAAACACTATGAACTATGTTCATGATAATGAGTTCAATTAATCATATTACTTAAGAACTCCCACTCAAATTGACATCCCTCCAGTCATTCGAGTGATATATGATCCAAATTCATCAACTCAAGTCCGATCATCACGTGATTTGAGGTGGTTTCAATGGTGAACATCATCATGTTGATCATATCTACTATATGACTAATGTTCGACCTTTCGGTCTCTTGTGTTCCGAGGCCACGTCTGTACATGCTAGGCTCGTCAAGTTTAACCCGAGTGTTCTGGATGTGCAACACTGGCTTGCACCCGTTGTATGTGAACGTAGAGTCTATCACACCCGATCATCACGTGGTGTCTCGACATGAAGAACTTTCGCAACGGTGCACACTCGGGGAGAACACAATTTATCTTGAAATTTAAGTGAGGGATCACCTTATAATGCTACCATCATACTAAGCAAAACAAGGTGCATAAAAGGATTAACATCACATGCAATTCATAAGTGACATGATATGGCCATGAACTTGTGCTTTAGATCTCCATCTCGGAAGCACCAGCATGATCTCCATCGTCACCGGCAAGACACCATGATCTCCATCAACGTGTCACCATCGGGGTTGTCGCGTCCAACGTGCTTCTACTACTATTGCTACCGTTTAGCGATAAAGTAAAGCATTACATAGCACTTAATGATTGACACGCAGGTCATACAATAATTAAAGACAACCCTATGGCTCCTGCCGGTTGTCGTACTCATCGACATGCAAGTCGTGAAATTCTATACATCACATGAGCATCTCATACATCACATATATCACATCATGTAATTGGCATATCACATCACAACATACCCTGCAAAAACAAGTTAGACATCCTCCAATTGTTGTTGCATGTTTTACGTGGTTGCTACGGGTATCTAGCAAGAACGATTTTCACCTACTCATATACCACAACGGTGATACATAATTTGCTTTTCAACCTTCTCAAGGACCGCCTTTGTCGAATCCGATCCAACTAAAGTGAGAGAAACTGCCACCTGCAAGCCATCTAGGCAACAAGTTGCGTCGAGGGAACCGGTCTCTCGTAAGCGTACGAGTAATGTTGGTCCGGGCCACTTCATCTCACAATACAGCTGAACCAAAATCCGACCAAGGGAGGAAGCAATCTAAGCATAAACGCCCACAAACCTTTTGTGTTCTACTTGATATCTCATCAACACATAGACCTAGATCATGATACCACTGTTGGGGAACGTCGCATGGGAAACAAAATTTTCCTACGCACATGCAGATCTATCCATGGTGATGAGCATCTACGAGAGGGAGAGTGGATCTACACACCCTTGTAGATCGCTAAGAGGGAAGCGTTAAGAAACGCGGTTGGTGTAGTCGAACATCTTCGCGATCCAAATCGCCGAGCGTCCCGCGACCAATCATGATCCGTCTTGCAAACACATCACGATCCGTCTCGCGAACTCATCACGATCTGTCCCGCGAACTCATGACGAACCGTATCGCGATCTTTGTCACGGTCCTTCCGATCTAGCGCCGAACGGACGGCACCTCCACGTTCAGCACACGTGCATCTTGATGACGATCTCCACCATCTTGATCCAGCAAGAGGAAGTGGAGACGAAGAAGAGTTCACCGGCAGCGTGACGGCGCTCCGGCGATGGTGGTGGAGCAATTCCGGCAGGGCTTCGCCTAAGCACTGCGGAAATCCGATCTAGAGGAGCACCGGTGGAACGGGTAGCACGTGGCCGTAGATTCTAGTGCAAAACACCCAATACCACCAGTATATATAGGAGGAAGGGAGGAGGAGGGCTGGCGCACAAGGCAGAGCTTGCGCAAGGAGGAGAGGAGGAATCCTCCTCCAATCCTATTAGGACTAGGATTCCTCCTTTCCTACTTGGAATCTCTTTCCACCTTGGCTTTTTTTCTTTCTTTCTCAAGTCCAGCCACATGGGCCTCTTAGAGGACTTCCAACAGCCCACTAAGGGCTGGTTTCCACCCTCCCACAGCCCATATAGCCTCTTCGGTCGAAATACCTCTCCCGATGGTCCCCCGGTACACTACCGGCACTCCCGGTACACTACCGATGAGCCCAAAACTTTTCCGGCGACCAAAATAAGACTTCCTATATATAAATATTTACCTCCGGACCATTCCGGAGCTCCTCGTCACGTCCGGGATCTCATCCGGGACTCAGAACAACCTTCGGTCACCACCATACATAACTCTATACTACCGAAACGTCACCAAACTTTAAGTGTGCAGACCCTGCGGGTTCGAGAACTATGTAGACATGTACGAGACACCTCTACGGTCAATAACCAATGGCGGGACCTGGATGTCCACATTGGTTCCTACATATTCTACGAAGATCTTTATCGGTCGAACCTCTATGTCAAGGATTCAGTTAATCCCGTACGATGTTCCCTTTGTTCTTCGGTATGTTACTTGCCCAAGATTCGGTCGTCGGTATCTGTATACCTAGTTCAACCTCGTTACCGGCAGGTCTCTTTACTCATTCCGTAATACAAGATACCGTG
This sequence comes from Hordeum marinum, assembly GCA_022496015.1. Lineage (NCBI taxonomy): Eukaryota > Viridiplantae > Streptophyta > Magnoliopsida > Poales > Poaceae > Hordeum > Hordeum marinum. The sequence goes on from CM039676.1 coordinate 184,335,306, forward strand.
AACAACACTTAGTCACATTGCTTGCAAGGCTTATTGTGATGTTGTATTACCGAGTGGGCCCTGAGATACCTCTCCGTCACACGGAGTAACAAATCCCAGTCTTGATGCATGCCAACCCAATAGACACCCTCGGAGATACCTGTAGATCACCTTTATAGTCACCCAGTTACGTTGCGATGTTTGATACACACAAGGCACTCCTCTGGTGTCAGTGAGTTGCATGATCTCATGGTCATAGGAACATATACTTGACATGCAGAAAACAGTAGCAATAAACAGACACGATCATATGCTATGTTTGTAGTTTGGGTCTTGTCCATCCCATCATTCTCCTAATGATGTGATCCCGTTATCAAATGACATCTCATGTCAATGTCTAGGAAACCTTAACCATCTTTGATCAACGAGCTAGTCTACTAGAGGCATACTAGGGACAAAGTTTTGTCTACTTATCCACACATGTAATGTGTTTCCGATCAATACAATTATAGCATGGATAATAAACGATTACCATGAACAAGGAAATATGATAACAACTAATTTATTATTGCCTCTAGGGCATATTTCCAACAGCCACCACCACCATGTTCTTTGCCGGGTTTGAATAGTGACCCGCTGGCGTTGGGAAAGCCATTGGTGAGGGCTGGTTCCGTCGAGGAGGGTTAGGGCACTCGTGTCAAACCATCGGCTGACTCTCTGTTGCTTCTGCGGTCCGTCCTGCCCCCGGCATGTTAAAAAGATTCCTGGCCTCGAATTGTTCTGGCAAGCGCGACTGATGTCTCAGCCGCTCTACTGCCGCTGTGGATTGATGCAACATCTCAAGGTGGAAAGCGTTCGCCTTAAGGTGTTCTGCCTCTGCGTCCATCTGGGCCTTCAGCACGCTGATCCCTTGCTGGACTTTAGTCATCTGGTCCTTTATCCTTGCGATCTCTATGTTCCGGGAGGCTTGATTCTCTAGCGTGACCTCAGTTGCCTTCAGGGTTGTGAGCTCATTCATCAGATCCAGGAGAACTTGAGCCGGCGGCGGGTCAGCCCCCAACCCAGCTACCCCAGCGGCTGTACTGCTTGTGCCTGGTGCTGAACCCGCCATGAAGACGGATGCATGCATCGGTGGCCGATAGTCCTCCGACTCATGACACTCTAACTCGGGGTAAAGCTCGTTGTAGCCCCCAAGCCTGCCATTGTGAAGCGGGTAGATTGATTTCGTCTCTCCGCTCAAAGATTCACCCACCGAACAGATGAGAGTTTCATGTGACATGGACCCCTCTAGATCCGCGCCTTGAGTAAAACCGACGAAGACATGCCTCCTGCCCGGGTTAACAAGAGCGGGTTGCATGCGCCGAGCGGGTTGTGTGCGTCGAGCCGGCTCGACGATGTTGGTGCACACGTCCAACCCAGGTATAGACCCTCCAACCTTGCCAATGAAAACGTGGATCACACCGAAGGGGACTCGAAAGCCATACTCGACAGAGTCGGCCTTGGGGCCCCAGCCGGCGTCGTCAATGTAGAGCCGGCCGCGACGACTCTTGTCCATCCTGCCGACAACGTATCCCTTGATCCCTGGAAGAGAGCCCTTTGAGAACTCAACACCACTAAGCGCAAGCCCCACTGTGGGCACCAACTATCGTGGTTTTATCACGGTAGATGTTCGAGGACTTATGTTTGAGGCCATCGTTAAGGTGATAGACTCAAAGGGGTTGTTGGGATGAAGGACACAAGTTTACCCAGGTTCGGACCCTCGAGAGGAGGTAAAAGCATACGTCCTGCTTGTGTTGTATTGACTGGAGTATCAATTACAAGGGAGCGGATTCGGATGACCTAGTTCTCGATTGATTGATTTCTGTCTAAGTCGCCCCGGGTCTCTGCCTTTATATAGGAGGCTAAGACCATGGGTTACAAGTCTCATACCGACTCTTACAATGTATCCGACTCTATCTCTATGTCACCTTGCCTTCCCGGGCAAGCCATCTCAGGCGCCTTAACCGCCCGGATCTTCATGCCTTCTTTGTCTGGGCCTCGCCTAAGCCCATCTTGGTTAGCCGCCATATGTCTAGGCTTACCTCTCTAGGCCCATCTGCCTTCGTCCGTCTTATGAGCCGCCAAGTTTAACCTGGCCCCACCTGGGTGGGTCTCCCCACGGGGTTATATCCCCAACAGGAGGTATGTGGCGTCCATGATGAAGTGTGACCTGCAAAAAAAAACAGTGATAGTGTTATAGTCCTTATACTCTAGAATAGTCTGAATATCTCTATTTAATCCACCCATAAAACGTGCAAGCATAGCTTCATTCTCCTCAACAATACCACATCTAATCATGATAGTTTGTAATTCCTGATAATATTCCTCTAAAAAAATTCCTTGTCTTAAACGCTACAAATTTTGAAGCAATTCACGTTGATAATATGGTGGAACCCAACGATTACGCATAGCAGCTTTCAAAGCAGCCCAAGTAGTTGGAATATTAGCATGATGTATTCTACAATGTTGTGACCACCAAACACAAGCAAAATTAGTGAATGAACAAACTGTAGCAGCAACACGTCTATCTTAGGAAATTGTAAGCATGTAAAATGTTGTTCTATTTCTAACTCCCATGTAAGATATATATCAGGAACATATCTACCCTCAAATGTCAGAATATTCAATTTAAGTTTAGGGAGATGGTCATGATCCCATACCTGAGGGGGTGGTGTAGCCCTACCGTTACAGTTGTAGCCATGTGGACGACCCGGTGCGTGTGGTGGTGGTTGCCGCTGAGGCTGATCTGGAGCAACCTCTCCCTCATCATCGTAATCACCATCATAATCCTCAACCTGCTCAACGACAATAGCAGCAACAACCATAGAAGTAGCAACAATATCAATAGTACCAGTATGTTGGATTAGGCCGAGAGGCACACGTCGTTCAAGAGGGATATGAGCTGCAGCTGGTAGTGGTAGACAGGCAAGCACCTCATTGAACTTGGTGTCCATCTTAGTGTCGAATGTCTTCTCCAAACCATCTAGCTTCTCCATGGCCTCTCCAAGGTTGGTCAGGAAGTCTTGTAACTGGTCAGCCATCATTGCTAAAATTTAGCATGGATCGCTTTGTTGGTCATGCTCTCCCAGTCGATCTCGTCGTCTTGTGATCCTGGCATGGTTAGCAGCAAGAGGAAATATACAAGAATATGAAATCTATAGACTATTGGGAAGTGGTGGTGGTGGTGGTGGTGGTGGTGTGTCACAAATCCTTCAACCGAATCTCAAATTCTTACCAGTTCTTACCCAGCAGCAGGCGGTGATCGACAACTTTGTACTCAAAACTCTCAAAGCTTGGATAGAGCGATTGCCAGGTGGTGTCACACACACGACATAAATGTATGTGGAGCTGGGATGGCTTATAATATGGTAGCAAAAAGGGTCAACAATAATCAATTCAGAGATGCAAAGTTGAATAAACACTCAACGACTATACTGTGTTGGTCCTAGGCTAGACCATGCTAGAGATGCGAGCCTAAAACACTAACAAAATCACGAAGCTACACGAAATCAAGGGAAGAGCACACTCTGAAAAAATCATTTTTTGGCGCCTCTTTTTTGCGATTTTTTCTGCTCAATAAATCACTATAATGGCGAGTGTCTCAAAACTCTTCCCAAATCGTATAAGGAGGATAGGCACGAATTTTTTTTTACTATTTTTTTCTGGAGTGATTCGGGGGCTGCGACAACCAAATTTTTTGACAACAATCACTATGATGGCAAGTGTCTCAAAACACTCTAGAGGACCTAACATCAGGATAGGGAAAAAATATTTTCACCCGCGAAAATTTTAGGCCAAAATGTGACCTGAAAAGAGTACCAGACTTTTTTTTCCGAAACCTACTCAGGTAGGAAAATGCGAAACCGAATACAAAACGATATACAAACTAAACCTAATGCGAGATGGACTCGTATTGGTGGTGGATCTGTGGTGGTATATATGGACACCAATGGGTAGAGATGGTGGATGGTGATATATGGCAAGGTTAGCAATGATGGTGGATGATGGTATATGGCAGCGGTGAAGATGGAGCGATGGTGGCGTGACAACTTATGAACACGACTCGAAAATCTAAAGGACTAGACCCTAATACCAGTAACTTGACACGACGATGCAACCACAAATTCAACAAAGCAAAATACTGAAAAGACTATGCAAAGGCTCAGATTGGTTCGGATATGATGATCTAACCCTAATATATTTTTTGGCTTTTTCGTGGACTCTAGGTATGCTGAACAAATGCGATCTAAACTACGAAAAACTGGTAAAATCTCACCGAGCAACCTGGAAATCTGATACCACTTGATATAGGTGAAGTTGTCCTTGTCTTTCGATGAGCTGGTGGCTATCGTTTTTGGTGGAGTAGGCTTTGACGGTCCGACTACGAACGTGTGACGACGTCGTGCCTTAGCAATCGCTAAACCAACTCCGAGAGGTTATTGACCACGCCGGAGCATGATCAACCTGACCACGAGGGTTTCTTTCCTGCACGCAAATGAAGAACAAGCAAGAAACTAAGATTGCAATCTGGATACTACGAATATAAGAGGAAAACTTTATTGATGAAAAGTGGGGTTCTATGACGCCTTTGTCTGGTCGTGGAACACAAACAAAGAACGCGAAGTTGCAGCTATGGCGAACTTGTAATCTAAACAAAACCCAAACTTAAAACGACGCCCTAAGGGATGTATATATGTGGGAATAGAGGGGAATTTCGTGGCCCCTTGGAGGAGAGGTCCGAAACCGATGCTAACTCAGTTTTCCCATACATACGGACTCTAAAAACAGCCTATAATATGGTATTTCGAAATTACATGGGCCTGGCCCAAAAATAAGGTGGCGCAACACCTATATTAGCCTATGGACGAATTTTATAAAGTGGCATCATGCATATTTCGTCCAAGGCCTCTCTCTGCCATTATGGTGGCTTCAAAGTGCGAAAATCATCACTGGAAGCTCCATTGTTCTTGCCCGCGCACGCACCTTCTTCTCCATGCTTGATCTTGCTCCAATGGCCATCCTTCTTATTCATGCTAGGTCCTTCATTCGTAAGTAAAATAAAAATATCTAATTTAGACAGCATCATATGTTCATGAACATTAGAAGGATTTCCAAGAAACGAAAGTATCTAGTAATTCAATTGACGTGCGCGAGCTCTAGTAATTGGTCATGTATGTATAGCAGTCGGGGTTGTGGGTGTAACATTAGTAGGGATGTCCTCATCACCACATGTCATTGTCTCTACCTAATTAACTGAATTAACTAGTTTGATTAGAATTAGGTTAAGTAGGTTAACTAATTAATCCATTAATCAATCAATTAATTGATTGATTAGTTTAACATTTATTTAATTATTTATTTATTTATTTATTTGTTTACAAAAAATGTTCTGTGGGGGGTGGGCCCTGCTGTCATAGGGCCAGGGGGATTAGTGGGGGCCCTAATACTCCACTAATCCGTATCGAACAGGGGCGAGGCTAGGGGCCGACCCTTGCGGGTGCCGACGACGAGCGCCAACGGGCCGCGTTGGTGGGCAGCCAGAGGCAGCGTCTATGAGCGGCGCAAGACGCGGAGGCGCTAGCGGGGAGGGCGATCGGGGGCCACGGCTAGCGAGGGCAGCGGGCACGGCGCGGGCCGACAAGAGGGGCCGAAGCGTGCGGTGGCCTATGCAAGTGAGCAGGGCAGGGCGCTCCCGATGCGCGGTGGCCGGCAATGGCGGTCGCAGCGGTAGCAGCAGCTAGCGCACGGAGGCGTCGGGGCTAGCGGGCGGTGCGGCGGGGCCGCGGTGGCCGTGGGCGGCACACAGGGGAGGCTGTGGTGGGCGTGTGTGAGCGAGCACGTTGATGTGAGAGAGGGGCCACCGGAGCGGCCAGTGGATGCGGTGGCCAGAGTGTGGGTGAAAGAGGAGAGAGGGGAGAGCCTGTGGGCTCATCAGCGCTGTACAGGGAAGCATAGGCGCGGGGAGGTGTGACGAGGAGGACCGGCGGGGCGGCGTGGCGTGGGTCGCCGGCCGGTGGCGGACGTCCGATAGCCTTGATCCATGAGATCGTGGGGAGGAGAGGGGATCGAGAAAGTGGGGGCGAGTGGGGTGAGTGAGTGGAGTGGGGGGGTTGTCGGTGGCTATGATTTCGTGGGGGGGGGGTATAGTAGACCCCGGAGTGGGCCGTTTGCACGGCTAGGCTGAGCCTCGACCGAGGGGGGAAGGAGAGGGGGGCTTTGTTTGCCCTTTTTGTTTTTATTATTTATAGTTTTCTGTTTTATCATTTATTACAATTAGTGAATTTAATTATTTTCAAAAATGTTTACTTCTACAACACAATTATCTATGCATTATTTACCGCATCTCAAACATTTTTGTTTTGGTAAATTGAAACTTTAGTTTTCAACTTTAACTTGAATTTGAATCGCATCACGATTTGAAACAAAATGGGATTAACAACAGTAAAAGGGATGACAAGGCATCATTAGCGTGGGATTACTGTAGCTTAATTATCCGGGCGTTGCACTCACGATCTCAAGGTAGATCAACTATGTACTCGATACTTCTCCACTGATATAAACAAGAGTAGGACATAGGGTTTTACCTCCATCAAAAGGGCCCGAAGCTGGGTAAAACATCGTCTTCCTGTTCCTGTTGCCATCCGCCAAAGATCCACAGCTCAGGACACACCCTACCTCGAGGTCTGCCTGTTTTCATACCGACACTCGAGGCTAGGGTTTTACAAGGACATATTCAATCTGTCCGTCGTCATCTGACTTGAGGACCAAGATGATCCTTGGAGATATCTATGAGCCTCTGGGCTCCCTCCTGTGCGAGAACTTAGTTGGCCTTTCGAGACCTGTTGTCCGGACCCCGATCCTAAGTCATATGGTTCCATACTGTAACAAGTCACATCACTTTGCGGCCTCACACACGGTACTCCACGGCTGCAGCCTTACCTTGGCCGGGACCGTTTGTGTCTTTTGGCTCACGTATGTGAACATGTCGCCGACAATCACAAAGACAAAGAATCCGGGCCGACATAACTAGTCATAGAACCCAAGTGGCACATCCGTACGGAAACAGGCATACATAACTCAGCAATGCAGGTGTCGGCCTCAAGCGTGTGTAGACGAGTCATAGAAAGCTACCAGGACTCCATTACGTCGCGAGACACGAATGTCATCACTGCACGTAGACGAGTCGTAGCAGGCTACAGGGACTCCATTACACTGCGAGACATTTTCCCGAAGGGACAGACACAGCAGCAAACAAGGATCCGTGCCGGTCAATCAATGTGTCCGGAGCAGTAGCAAGCTACCATGGCTCGGTGGAAGCACAAAGAGGCAGTTTCCCGTAAAGAGTACTACTAAAGGCACATGACTAGGTGTCGGATCCCATACATACCGTTGCACGTCACACGTACTCATGACATGCCCGATATGCATAGATACAACTATGGCATCACAACATAACCATACAACAACATGACTTTTATTTAAGAGGCTCAGACGAGCCTTGCATAATATGTTCTTACAGATAGGGGTCACATGACCCGACATTCAAGTCATACAAACAAAGTCATACAAGCCAGCGGAAACTTAAGCTGTCTGAGTACAGACGGCAAAAATAGAAAAGAGGCACACGGCCTAACTATCTACAGCCCACCACACGGGCAAGATCGTAGCTGGGACACCAGCTATTCGGCATCGTCAACGTCTAGATAGAACCCACCTGATGGGTCCTGGCTCTCTTCTGCAACATTAATTAAGCAAGGATGAGTACAAACGTACTCAGCAAGTCTTTAAAACAGTCCTAGTCTATTTATGCTCATGTATCAACAAGGGGGAGTGGTGGAGTTTAAGCAGCAATGCCAGCTTTGACTCATGGCTAACCTACACTACTCAGTTTTAAACTCTTTGTTACAAATTTTGTTATCGCACACGAGTCCACTATCTCCATCACATTACACTACCATGGATTCACCTTCCCCTTCCGGAAGAGTGCCATCCACGGTACTCACACTTGTCTTGATATTTTTAGAAGTATCCATTTGATTATCTATGAAAAGCATAAGTTCTCCAAGTAGTCCATATCCGAGGACGCGGCTATTCGAATAGTTTCATACCCTGCAAGGGTGTGCTTCTTCACACACGCTCTCGCCACTTATCGCTGTGTGCCATAAACCATGCACCTCGGCAACCTTCAAGAGGATTCCCAACGAGGGAGTCGGCCACGACCGTCAATCACATAAGACCTCTAGTCCAGGCTATCGCCTATTTGAGACTGAACCCACACGGAGGTCCGGCCGAAGTTTACGCTACGGTCCCAAACGATGTGCGCAGGGTTCCCAAGCCCACCATTCGGGTGACCCTTGGTACACCGTGCCACTGCCTACCGCATCGTAACCCACCCCGAGGGTCAGCTCTACACACGGCCTCCAGCATGCTATAAACACCAGAAACTACTTGCAATACCTGGACCAAGTACTAAGCGACTGATGAGTCGAGCAGGGTCATTTTTCAAGGCCCAGCATGTGGTAGTATCTAGTCTTGGATCACAAACATGGAACCCAGTTCCTAAGAACGGCCCCAATGAGACAACCCACTATGTACTCCTACATAGCCTCTCATCACTAACTTAAACAAATCGTATTCAGTATGAGCTCATCACATTGGACAACACTGTTTCACTCAGTTCATCACCCAGATGAATCAGACCTGACTCAACTCTAAGCATAGCAAGCATAGCAGGCAAAGTAAGCTAAGAACATCATGGCACAAGCATCTACCAGGTATGCTAGGTTGCAAGGTTTAGCTCTTTACTGTGACAAGATCAGGTCATGCATAGGAATAGGATCATCTATCGTGTATGACTGACATGTGACCGTTTGTCCTAATACAATAAACAAGAGCAGGAGCGAGAGAGTGGGATGTTATCGGAATGATCAATGGGGTTGCTTGCCTTGCTGAGTTGCGGAGGAGTTCTCTCCTTCGTCGGGATACAGGGTGGTATCTTCCGGATTAGGGCCTACCGCAACGCAGATAAGAAACAATCAATAAACGCAAGTGCAACAATATGATGCATGATCATGGCATGATGGCAGGTATGGATGAGTTAATGCAACTAGTGTTCATGTTGATTTGAAAAGAATTTGAATAAACGTTCAAAATCGTTCTTCATTTCAATTCCGTATATCAACCTATTAGCATTTGTCAATGTTCATCTAGATAGGTTGCTCTATCATGCATGAGGATAGCACCATTGGATTCATTGGATTTTTCTGATAAATTTTCATATATAAATTATTTCATCTGAGTTACAGATTAATTTATATGAATTTTTGAAGTTTTAAATAATTTCTGGAATTATTTTGAAACTGGAAAATGGATTATGACATCAGCCTGACGTCAACCTGATGTCAGCGGGTCGGCTGACCTGCCAGGTCAAACCTGACAGCATGGGACCCTCGTGTTAGCGTCAGGGGGCTAATCCCCGCGCTGACTGAGGTTTGACCCACCGGTGGGTCCCACTGTCAGTGGCTGAGGCTAATCTAATCGGGGTGATTAGCGGCTAACTGGCCGGCCACGTCAGCACCGGCCGGAGGATGGTCGCCGGCGACCATCCGACACGGCGGAAGTTCGTCGGAGGCCACTAGAGGGCTTAGAACGACGCGTGGAGAGCACTGGGACGAAGCCCGTGCTCAACCGCGTCGAGTGGGCTGTCTAGGGAGGGTCTGCGGTCGCCGGAGGCTCGCCGGGGAGCACTTCCGCGGCGGCGCCCGTACGGCCACAACGACGAGGAACGCCAGGGAGCACGGGAAGACCAGGGGAGAGAGGGAGGAGGACGGGGTGCTCACTGGGAAGCTGCAGGGGGGCTTAGCGGGCTCGGAGACGGCCGGTGGCGGCAGAAATGGCGAGGGAGCTCCGGCGGGTCCTGAGGTTGTAGATGAACACGACGGCGGCTTCGAGGGGCTCCCGGGTTCTTCTGGCGCCACGGGGAGAACAAGGACGTCGCGGCGAGGCTATTGATGGGCTCGGATGGGCGCGGGGGTGGCTCGAACTGCGACAGCGGCGAGCGGCGACTACGGCGGCGCGCGGCAGGGGAAGAGCAAGGGGGGAGAGAGGGGAGAATGGAGAGGAGAGGGGGCCATCTCGTCCCTGGCGAGTCTTCTCGCTCGCCAGTGCGGCGAATGGGCGGCCAGGCAGGCAGGTGGCGTGGCGTCACCGCCGCGGGCGCCGTTCCCTGCTTCTCCTCTGCCTTCTGGCAAGAGGTAGAAGACGGGGCTGCCCATGGTGGGCTGGGCCTCCTGGTGGGCTGCGGCGAGGTAAGCCTTTCTTCTTTTTCTTTTATTCTTTCTTCTCTGTTTTCTGTTTTCTGACATTTGTATTATTTTCTTTGTAGGTCCACTTGGCTTTTCAAAATATCCCAAACAATTTCTAAAATGAAGTTTGAATATCTCAAACCTGTCCAAAAAGTTTGAGAGTATTTTAAGAAATAATAATAATGATAATGATTTATTTATCAATTTCAGAGGCTTTAATCGTTAACTTAAATTATTCTAATTGTTCAAATAATTAGAATGGTCCCTGATATATCCATGTCCTTAATTATTAGACATAGGGAACATTTTTGATGGGCATTTTGGATTTGTTGAAATTTCATTAAACTTGAATTTCTTTAATTCATTAAGTGCTTGAGGTTTCTTTTTCCTTCTCCCCATTTCAAATTAATGCAATGATGATGAATGATGATGCAAACAGAATGCTAACGTAGGACAACTTGCTAGGGTTGTGACAACTCACCCCCACTCAAAAGAATCTCGTCCCGAGATTTTGAAGTCGTCGGGAAGAGCGCGGGGTACTCTAGTCGAAGACGATCTTCTCTTTCCCATGTCGCCTCCTTTTCAGAATGATGCGACCACTGAACCTTGAGAAACTTGATGTTCCGACAACGAGTGGTACGCTCAGCTTGATCGAGAATACGAAGAGGGTATTCTCGGTATGTAAGGTTATTTTGGATGTCAAGCGCTTCGTGGTCCACTTCTCGGACAGGGTCCGAAAAGCAACGCCTGAGTTGCGAGACGTGGAAGACATCATGAACTTTGGAAAGATGTGGTGGAAGTTCCAACTGGTAGGTAACCTCTCCTCGTTTAGCAAGAATGCGAAAAGGTCCAATGTAACGAGGAGCCAACTTGCCTTTGATACCAAATCGATGGGTACCCTTCAGAGGTGTAACCCGAAGGTAAGCCTTCTCGTCACCTTCATAGGTCGCAGACTTATGATGACGGTCATATTGACTCTTTTGACGGGATTGGGCTATTTTCAACTTTTCATGAATAATGCGAACTTGCTCCTCTGCATCCTGGATCATGTCCGGACCAAAGAGTTGCCTCTCTCCGATTTCTGAGCAGTTAAGAGGTGTTCGACATTTTTGTCCATAGAGAACTTCAAAAGGGGCTTTGCCCAAGCTTGATTGATAACTGTTGTTATATGCAAATTCAGTAAACGGAAGACATTTCTCCCAATTCATACCGAAAGATATAACACAAGCACGGAGCATGTCTTCGAGAATTTGATTGACTTGCTCAACTTGACCACTTGATTGAGGGTGGAAGGCAGTGCTAAAGGATAGATGAGTCCCCATAGCGGTTTGAAAACTTTCCCAAAATCAAGAAGTAAAGATACTTCCACGGTCTGAGTTAATCTCCAAAGGAACACCATGAAGAGAAACTATTCGAGAAACATATAACTCCGCTAGCTGACTAGCAGTAATGCTTTCACGAACAGGAAGAAAATGAGCCACTTTGGAGAGGCAATCAATGACTACGAATATAGCATTGTTCCCTCTCTTGGTCCTGGGAAAACCGGTGATGAAATCCATACCGACCTTATCCCATTTCCATTCAGGAATAGCTAAAGGTTGAAGGGTGCCAGCAGGCCTTTGATGTTATGCTTTCACACGACAACAAACGTCGCAGTTAGCAACATACTGAGCAATTTCTCTCTTCATCCTAGTCCACCAGAACCTCTGGCGTAGATCCTGATACATTTTGGTACTACCCGAATGAATTGTAAGAGGAGAATCATGAGCCTCCTTAAGAATCAGCTGCCTGAGATGTTGGCTCTTAGGAACCACCAAACGGCCCTGGAAGAGCACTACACCTTGATCATCTATAGAGAATTCCTTAGCGAGACCGCTAACGAGGTTCTCTTTGATTAGGGAAATTCCCTTATCACGCCTTTGGCCAGCTATGATTTGATCCTTAAGAGTAGGTTTGGCCACCAGGTTGGATAGGAATCCTTGAGGAACAATGCGAAGGTTTAACTTCCGGAATTCCTCATAGAGAGGCGGTTGACCTTGTTGTAACATCAGATTGTTACAATAAGACTTACGACTTAGTGCATCAACCATGACATTGGCTTTCCCCAGGGTGTAAGTTATCCCTAAGTCGTAATCTGTAATCAACTCTACCCACCGTCTTTGCCTGAGATTCAAATCCGGCTGGGTGAAAATATATTTCAGACTTTGGTGATCAGTGTATATCTCGCAACGATTACCCAGAAGGTAATGTCGCCATGTTTTTAGTGCATGGACTACATCTGCAAGCTCAAGATCATGTGTTGGATAATTATCCTCATGTGGACGCAACCGTCGAGATGCGTATGCAATCACATGACGATCTTGCATGAGAATGCAACCTAATCCTTGTCGCGAGGCGTCGCAGTAGATAATAAAGTCCTTAGAAAAATCGGGTGGCACCAGAACGGGAGCAGAGGTCAGTCATCTTTTCAACTCCTAAAAACTATGCTCGCATTGTGGGGTCCACTCGAACTTTTTATATTTCTTGAGGAGTTCAGTCAGAGGTTTCGCAACCTTGGAGAAGTTCTCAACAAAGCGGCGACAATAGCTCGCTAAGCCAAGGAAACTCCGAATTAGCTTAACCGATTCAGGTTGAGTCCAATCAAGGACGGCCTGAACTCTCTCGGGATTGACAACAATACCTTTGCGAGAGATCACGTGGCCTAGATAGGTCACTTCCGGCAACCAGAATTCACACTTGGAGAATTTGGCATATAAGCGGTGCTCTCGAAGTTTCATCAATACCAGCCTTAGATGCTCGGCATGTTCTTGTTCGTTCTTTGAGTAAATAAGTATGTCGTCAAGGTAAACCACGACGAATTTATCCAAATACTCCATGAAGATCGAATTCATCAAACGAGAGAAGGTGGCTGGGGCATTGGTTAAACCGAAGGACATGACGGTGTACTCGTATTAGCCATAACGAGTGACAAAAGCCGTTTTTGGAATGTCCCCATTTCTAATTCTGATTTGATGGTATCCCAACCTCAAATCCATTTTGGAGAATACAGAGGATCCAGCGAGTTGATCATACAAATCGTTGATCCTGGGGAGCGGATACTTGTTCTTGATAGTGACCAGATTCACTGGTCGGTAATCCACAACCATCCGATCCGATCCATCTTTCTTCTTAACGAAGAGGGTGGGGCAAGCCCAAGGAGAAGAGCTAGGACAAATGAAACCTTTCTTCAAAGCTTCATCGAGTTGGGTTTTTAGCTCGGCTAGTTCTAAGGGTGCCATCTTATAGGGTCTTCTGGCTATTGGGACTGTCCCTGGAATAAGTTCTATCACAAACTCAACATCTCTGACAGGTGGAATACCTGGCAGTTCTTCTGGAAAGACATCCGGAAAATCATGGACTACCGGAATATCTTCTAACTCTGGAAGAGGGCTGGCATTTAGGAAATAGAGTTGGCGCTTGGTTGTTCGAGTAGAGACATTAACTATCTCACCCGATGGATGTGTAAGTTGAACATTCCTAGAATGAGTATCAATCTTGGCATAGTGGGCTTTCATCCAATCCATACCTAGAATGATATTGATGTCCGAAGACTTAAGAGCTATCAAGGATGCTAGGAATACTAGTCTATCCACCAAAATTTCATTGTCATGACTCACTCTAGAAGTTTGCCATTTTGAACCAGGAGTCTGAACTACTAAAGGAGTGGGCATGTCACAGATGGACATGTTATGCAACTGTGCATAACTTTCAGAGATGAAAGAATGAGATGCCCCAGTATCAAATAGAACAAATGCTGGATGGCTATTAACAAGAAGCGTACCTAGAATAACATCAGGATCTTCAAGGGCTTCTTCAGCAGACACATAATTCACTCGCCCACGGACAGGGGCCGGCTTCACATAGAAAGCTTTTCCTTGTTTTCCACGTCCAGCGGGCTTAGCATTGTTCTGGGGACACTCACGAGAATAGTGTCCCGGTTCTCCACATTTGTAGCATACCACTGTAGCACGAGGTGCAACATTTGTAGGCGGTCCTCCAAATGGTCTGGGTGGAGGGTTGGACTGAACTGGACGAGGTGCCTGGAAGGATGGCCTCGCGGTGTATCTTGGCGGCAAAGCTGCATTGGGCACCCACACTCGGCGTTTGTTAGGGCCTGAACCCGATGCAGGATTGAAGTCACGGTTATGCTTCCTCGTAGCCTCGTCGTCAGTTTGTCCTGACTTGGCATTGATGGCCTTATTGACGAGAGCCTGTAAGGTGGTGCACTCGTGCAAGCGAAGATCTCGGCAAAGCTCAGCATTAAGTCCCTTGCGGAACCTAGCCTGCTTCTTAGCATCAGTTGAGACTTCCTCTAGAGCATAGCAAGCAAGATTACCAAACTCGCGACTGTATGCATCCACTGACAATCCGCCTTGGGTGAAGGCACAGAATTCCTCTCTTTTGCGATCCATCAGCCCTTCCGGGATGTGATGGATACGGAATGCGGCGCTAAACTCTGCCCAGGTTGGTGCAGGTCCCTGGGGACGCATAGCCTCATAGCTTTCCCACCACAGGTTGGCAGGTCCCTCCAGAAAGTAGGTGGCAAAAGACACCCTGTTGGCCTCGGGCACATTAGCAGCCCGTATCTTGCGGAACATACTCGTCAGCCAATCATCCGCATCGAGGGGGTCGATCGAATGATGCTACTTGGGCGGACACAGCTTGATAAAGTCACCAAGTGATACTCCATCGTGGTGATCATTGCGGGGAGCACGAGCTGTGTTTTGCTCAATTCTTTCCAATAGCCTATTGGTCTCCCTCTTACTCCTTTCAGCCTCTAGCATCACCTCTGCCAGGGATGGTGCATGTGGCAGCTCCTCTTGCCTTGGTTGGCTACTTTCGCCCTGATCAGGAGCGGGCACGGGGTTGTTCCTGTTGGAAATATGCCCTAGAGGCAATATATAAAGTGTTTATTATTATATTTCCTTGTTAATGACAATCGTTTATTATCCATGCTAGAATTGCATTGATTGGAAACACATTGCATGTGTGTGGGTAAATAGACAACACTGTGTCCCTAGTATGCCTCTAGTGAACTAGCTCGTTGATCAAAGATGGTCAGGGTTTCCTAGCCATTGACATGTGATGTCATTTGATAACGGGATCACATCATTAGGAGAATGATGTGATGGACAAGACCCAAACTACAAACGTAGCATATGATCGTGTCAGTTTATTGCTACTGTTTTCTGCATGACAATATATATGTTCCTATGACCATGAGATCATGCAACTCACAAATATCGGAGGAGTGCCTTGTGTGTATCAAACGTCACAACGTAACTGGGTGATTATAAAGGTGCTCTACAGGTATCTCCAATGGTATCTGTTGAGTTGGCATGGATCGAGACTGGGATTTGTTACTCCGTGTGACGGAGAGGTATCTCGGGGCCCACTCGGTAATGCAACATCACAAGAAGCCTTGCAAGCAATGTGACTAATTGTTAGTTGCGGGATCTTGTATTACGGAATGAGTAAAGAGACTTGCCGGTAACGAGGTTGAACTAGGTATGGAGATACCGACGATCAAATCTCGGGCAAGTAACATACCCAAAAAACAAAGGGAACGTTATACGGGATTAACTGAATCCTTGACATAGAGGTTCGACCGATAAAGATCTTTGTAGAATATGTAGGAACCAATGTGGACGTCCAGGTCCAGCCATTGGTTATTGACCGTAGAGGTGTCTCGGTCATGTCTACATAGTTCTCGAACCCGCATGGTCTGCACACTTAAGGTTCGGTGACGTTTCGGTAGTATAGAGTTATGTATGGTGGTGACCAAAGGTTGTTCAGAGTCCTGGATGAGATCCCGGACGTCACGAGGAGCTCCAGAATGGTCTGGAGGTAAAGATTCATATATAGGAAGTCCCAGTTTGGTCGCCGGAAAAGTTTCGGGCTCATCGGTAGTGTACCGGGAGTGCCGGTAGTGTACCGGGAGTGCCGGTAGTGTATCGGGAGGCCTCCGGGAGTCGACCCCAAGAGGTCCATGGGCTGTGGGAGAGTGTTAACCAGCCCTTAGTGGGCTGGGAAAACCAGCCACAAAGGCCCATGGCGCAGGGAGTGGAAATCCTAAAGGAAAAAGGGGAAATCAGCCAATAGGAAGCAATCCTACTCCAACTAGGATTGGAGGAGAAGTAGGATTGCTCCTTCTAGCCGGCCGACTCCCCTAGGGAGACTTGGTGCGCCAGACCCTCTCCCCCTCCTCTCCTCCTATATATACTAGTGGATTGGGTGGTTTTTGGACACAACTTACGGCCACGTGCTACCCGTTTCACCGGTGCTCCTCTAGATCGGATTTCTGCAGCGCTTAGGCGAAGCCCTGCCGGAATTGCTCCACCACCACCATCACCGGAGCGCCGTCACGCTGCCGGTGAACTCTCTCTCCTCTCCACCTCCTCTTGCCGGATCAAGACGGTGGAGATCGTCATCAAGCTGCACGTGTGCTGAACGCGGAGGTGCCGTTCGTTCGGTACTAGATCGGAAGGATCGTGATCAAGGCCACGAGACGTTCGTGATTGGATCGTGGGACGGATCGTGACGAGATCGTGGGACGGTTCGTGATTGGATCGCGGGACGGTTCGTGATTGGTTCGCGGGACGGTTCGGGATTGGATCGCGGGACGCTCGGCGATTTGGATCGCGAAGAAGTTCGACTACACCAACCACGTTTCTTAGCGCTTCCCGCTTAGCGATCTACATTGGTACGTAGATCCACTCTCCCTCTCGTAGATGCTCATCAGCATGGATAGGTTTGCGTGTGCGTAGGAAAATTTTTGTTTCCCATGCGACGTTCCCCAACAGTGGCATCATGAGCTAGGTTGATGGTTCAATGAGATCTCGAGTAGAACACAAAAGGTTTGTGGGCGTTGATGCTTAGATTGCTTCCTCCCTTGGTCGGATTTTGGTTCAGCGGGATTGTAAGATGAAGCGGCCCGGACCAACATTACTCGTACGCTTACGAGAGACCGGTTCCCTCGATGCAACTTGTTGCTTAGATGGCTTGCGGGTGATAGTTTCTCTTACTTTAGTTGGATCAGATCCGACAAAGGCGGTCCTTGAGAAGGTTGAAAAGCAATCTATGTATCACCGTTGTGGTTTATGCATAGGTGAGAATCGTTCTTGCTAGATACCCGTAGCAGCCACGTAAAACTTGCAACAACAATTAGAGGACGTCTAACTTGTTTTGCAGGGTATGTTGTGATATGATATGGCCAATTACATGATGAGATATATGTGATGTATGAGATGATCATGTGATGTATAGAATTTCACGACTTGCATGTCGATGAGTACGGCAACCGGCAGGAGCCATAGGGTTGTCTTTAATTATTGTATGACCTGCGTGTCAATCATTAAGCGCTATGTAATGCTTTACTTTATCACTACGGTAGAAATAGTAGTAGAAGCATGCAGGGCGTGACAACCCCGATGGCGACACATTGATGGAGATCAAGATTATGGAGATCATGGTGTTGTGCCGGTGACGATGGAGATCATGCCGGTGTTTTGAAGATGGAGATCTTAAACACAAGTTCATGACCATATCATGTCACTTATGAATTGCATGAGATGTTAATCCTTTTATGCACCTTGTTTTGCTTAGTACGGCGGTAGCATTATAAGGTGATCCCTCACTTAAATTTCAAGATGAATTGTGTTCTCCCCGAGTGTGCACCGTTGCGAAAGTTCATCGTGTCGAGACACCACGTGATGATCGGGTGTGATAGACTCTACGTTCACATACAACGGGTGCAAGCCAGATTTGCACGTGCAGAACACTCGGGTTAAACTTGACGAGCCTAGCATGTACAGACATGGCCTCGGAACACAAGAGACCGAAAGGTCAAACATGAGTCATATAGTAGATATGATCAACATAGTGATGTTCACCATTGAAGCCAACTTAACTCACATGATGATCGGACTTGAGTTGGTGAATTTGGATCATGTTACACTCAGATGACCTGAGGGATGTCAATTTGAGTGGGAGTTTTAGTAATTTGATTAACTAAACTCATTATCATGAATAATAGTCTAAGTAACCTTTGCATATTTATGTTGTAGATCAATGGCTCGCGCAGTAGCACCCCTGAATTTTAATGTGTTCCTAGAGAAAGCTAAGTTGAAAGATGACGGAAGTAAGTTTGTTGATTGGGCCCGTAATCTGAGGATTATCCTTACGGCTTCCCAGAAACAATATGTCCTTGATGCACCGCTTGGTGACCAACCAGAAGACATGACCTCCGAAGACGTTAAGAACGCTTGGGAGGCACGTGCTGGAGACTACTCAATAGTTCAGTGTGCAATATTGTATGGCTTAGAACCGGGACTTCAAACACGTTTTGAACGTCATGGAGCATATGAGATGTTCCAGGAGTTGAAGTTTATCTTTCAGAAGAATGCCTGGATCGAGAGGTATGAGACCTCGGTTAAATTCTATGCTTGCAAGATGGAGGAGAACGGGTCTGTCAGTGAGCATATACTCAGAATGTCTGGGTACTCAAACCGTCTAGCTGAGTTGGGAATTGCCCTTTCGCAAGAGGCGATCATTGATAGAGTTCTTCAATCACCGCCACCTAGTTACAAGAGTTTGTGATGAACTATAACATGCACGGGATGAACAAGTCATCATCCCAGCTGTTTGCGATGCTGAAAGTCGTTGAGTCTGAAATCCAGAAAGAACATCAAGTGTTGATGGTCAATAAAACCACTAGTTTCTAGAAAAATGGCAAGGGCAAAGGCAAGAAGGGTAAAACCAAGAAGGATGGCAAAGCAGTTGCTACTCCTACAAAAAGGCCTAAGCATGGACCTAAGCCAGAAACTGAGTGCTTTCATTGCAAGGGAACTGGTCACTGGAAGCGGAACTGCCCCAAGTACTTGGCTGACAAGAAGGCGGCCAACGACAAACAAGGTATATATGATATACATGTTATTGATGTGCCTTACTAGTTCTCGTAGTAGTTCCTGGGTATTTGATACCGGTTCGGTTGCTCATATTTGCAACTCAAAGCAGGAACTACGGAATAAACGAAGACTGGCAAAGGACGAAGTGACGATGCGCGTGGGAAATGGTTCCAAGGTTGATGTGATCGCCATCGGCACGCTCTCTCTTCGATTACCATCGGGATTAGTGATGAACCTTAATAATTGTTATTTAGTGCCTGCGTTAAGCATGAACATCATATCTGGATCTTGTTTACTGCGAGACGGTTACTCATTTAAATCAGAGAATAAAGGTTGTTCTATTTATATGAGTAATATCTTTCATGGTCATGCACCAAATGTTAGGGGTTTATTCATATTGAATCTTGATAGTGATGACACACATGTTCATAACATTGATGCCAAAAGATGTAGAGTAGTTAATGATAGTACCACTTTCTTGTGGCACTGCCGTTTAGGTCATATTGGTGTAAAACGCATGAGGAAGCTCCATGCTAATGGACTTTTGGAGTCACTTGATTTTGAATCACTTGACACATGTGAACCATGCCTAATGGGCAAGATGACCAAAACGCCGTTCTCTCGAACAATGGAACGGGCGAGTGACTTGTTGGAAATCATACATACTGATGTGTGCGGTCCAATGAATGTTGAAGCGCGCGGTGGATATCGTTATTTCTCACCTTCACTGATGACTTGAGTAGATATGGGTATATTTACTTGATGAAACACAAGTCTGAAACGTTTGAAAAGTTCAAGCAATTTCAGAGTGAAGTTGAGAATCATCGTAACAAGAAGATTAAATTTCCGCGATCTGATCGAGGAGGTGAATATCTGAGTTATGAGTTTGGCAGTCACTTAAGACAGTGTGGAATTGTTTCACAGTTGACACCGCCCGGAACACCACAGCGTAATGGTGTGTCTGAACGTCGTAATCGGACCTTATGAGATATGGTGCGTTCTATGATGTCTCTTGCAGATTTGCAACTATCGTTTTGGGGTTATGCATTAGAGACAACTGCATTCACTTTAAATAGGGCACCATCAAAATCCGTTGAGACGACGCCATATGAATTGTGGTTTGGCAAAAAGCCGAAGTTGTCGTTTCTTAAAGTTTGGGTATGTGATGCTTATGTCAAAAAGCTTCAGCCTGAAAAGCTGGAACCCAAAGCGGAAAAATGCGTCTTCATAGGATACCCGAAAGAGACAGTCGGGTATACCTTCTATCTCAGATCCAAAGGCAAAGTGTTTGTCTCTAAGAACGGAACATTTCTTGAGAAAGAGTTTCTCTCAAAAGAATTGAGTGGGAGGAAAATAGAGCTTGATGAGGTTATTGTACCTCTACTTCAACCAGAGAGTAGCGTAGCGCAGAAAGATGTTTCTGTGGAACCTACGACGATAGAAGAGGAAGTTAATGATGATGATCATGAAGCTTCGGATCAAGCCGCTATTGAACCTCGTAGGTCGACAAGAACGCGTACTGCTCCCGAGTGGTACGGCAACCCTGTCTTGGAGGTCATGTTGTTAGACAACAATGAACCCACAAGCTATGGAGGAGCAGTGATGGGCCCGGATTCCGAGAAATGGTTAGAGGCCATGAAATCCGAGATGGGATCCATGTATGAAAACAAAGTATGGACTTTGGAAGTACTACCTGAAGGGTGAAAGGCCATTCAGAACAAATGGATCTATAAGAAGAAGACGGACGCAGACGGTAATGTCACCGTTTATAAAGCTCGACTTGTGGCAAAGGGTTTTTCACAAGTTCAAGGAGTTGACTACGATGAGACTTTCTCACCCGTAGCGATGCTTAAGTCTGTCAGAATCATGTTGGCAAGAGTTGCTTATTTCGACTATGAAATTTGGCAGATGGATGTCAAAACGGCATTCCTCAACGGTTTCCTTGAGGAAGAGTTGTAAATGATGCAACCCGAAGGTTTTGTCGATCTAGAGAATGCTGACAAAGTTTGCAAACTCCAGCGATCCATTTATGGACTGGTGCAAGCATCTCGGAGTTGGAATAAGCGCTTTGATGAAGTGATCAAAGCGTTTGGGTTTAGAAAGTGAGTGGGAGCTCTATAGCGTTTCTAGTGTTATATGTGGATGACATATTGCTGATCGGAAACGATATAGAAATGCTGGAAAGCGTGAAGGAATATTTGAATAATAGTTTTTCAATGAAGGACCTAGGAGAAGCTGCTTTCATATTAGGCATTAAGATCTATAGAGATAGGTTGAGACGCTTAATAGCACTTTCACATAGCACATACCTTGATAAAGTTTTGAAGAAGTTCAAAATGGAACAGGCCAAGAAGGGGTTCTTGCCTGTGTTACAAGGTGTGAAGTTGAGTAAGACTCAATGCCCAGTGACTGCAGAAGATAAAGAAAAGAAGAGCGTCATCCCCTATGCTTCAGCCATAGGCTCTATCATGTATGCAATGCTGTGCACAAGACCCGATGTAAGCCTTGCCATAAGTATGGCTGGAAGGTTTCAAAGTGATCCCGGAATGGAGCACTGGCAAGCAGTCAAGAATATCCTTAAGTACCTTAATAGGACTAAGGACATGTTTCTCGTTTATGGAGGTGATGAAGAGCTCGTCGTAAAGGGTTACATCGATGCAAGCTTTGACACTGATCCGGACGACTCTAAGTCGCAAACCGGAAACGTATTTATCCTTAACGGGGGAGCGGTAAGCTGGTGCAGTTCCAAGAAAAGCGTGGTAGCTGATTCTACGTGCGAAGCGGAGTATATCGCAGCCTCGGAGGCAGCGAAGGAAGGTGTCTGGATGAAGCAGTTCATGACAGATCTTGGAGTAGTGCCCAGTGCACTAAATCCAATAACCTGTTTTGTGACAACACTGGTGCCATTGCTCTAGCCAAGGAACCAAGGTTTCACAAGAGGACCATAAAGCGACGCTTCAACTCCATCCGGTTCTACATCGAGGAGAAGGACATAAATATTTGCAAAGTGCACACGGATCTGAATGTTGCAGACCCGTTGACTAAACCTCTTCCAAGGGCTAAACATGATCAACACCAGACTGTTGGAAATATGCCCTAGAGGCAATATATAAAGTGTTTATTATTATATTTCCTTATTCATGATAATCGTTTATTATCCATGCTAGAATTGCATTGATTGGAAACACATTGCATGTGTGTGGGTAAATAGACAACACTGTGTCCCTAGTATGCCTCTAGTGAACTAGCTCGTTGATCAAAGATGGTCAGCGTTTCCTAGCCATTGACATGTGATGTCATTTGATAACGGGATCACATCATTAGGAGAATGATGTGATGGACAAGACCCAAACTACAAACGTAGCATATGATCGTGTCAGTTTATTGCTACTGTTTCCTGCATGTCAATGTATATGTTCCTATGACCATGAGATCATGCAACTCACGGATATCGGAGGGGTGCCTTGTGTGTATCAAACGTCACAACGTAACTGGGTGACTATAAAGGTGCTCTACAGGTATCTCCAATGGTATATGTTGAGTTGGCATGGATCGAGACTGGGATTTGTTACTCCGTGTGATGGAGAGGTATCTCGGGGCCCACTCGGTAATGCAACATCACAATAAGCCTTGCAAGCAATGTGACTAATTGTTAGTTGCGGGATCTTGTATTACGGAACGAGTAAAGAGACTTGCCGGTAACGAGGTTGAACTAGGTATGAAGATACCGACGATCAAATCTCGGGCAAGTAACATACCGAAAAAACAAAGGGAACGTTATACGGGATTAACTGAATCCTTGACATAGAGGTTCGACCGATAAAGATCTTCGTAGAATATGTAGGAACCAATGTGGACGTCCAGGTCCCACCATTGGTTATTGACCGTAGAGGTGTCTCGGTCATGTCTACATAGTTCTCCGCACTTAAGGTTCGGTGACGTTTCGGTAGTATAGAGTTATGTATGGTGGTGACTAAAGGATGTTCGGAGTCCCGTATGAGATCCCGGATGTCACGAGGAGCTTTGGAATGGTCCGGAGGTAAAGATTCATATATAGGAAGTCCCAGTTTGGTCGCCGGAAAAGTTTCGGGCTCATCGGTAGTGTACCGGGAGTCCTCCGGGAGGGGTATTTCGACCCCAAGAGGTCCATGGGCTGTGGAAGAGTGTTAACCAGCCCTTAGTGGGCTGGGAAAACCAGCCACAAAGGCCCATGGCGCAGGGAGTGGAAATCCTAAAGGGAAAAGGGAAAATCAGCCAGTAGGAAGCAATCCTACTCCAACTAGGATTGGAGGAGAAGTAGGATTGCTCCTCCTAGCCGGCCAACTCCCCTAGGGAGACTTGGTGCGCCAGCCCCTCTCCCCCTCCTCTCCTCCTACATATACTAGTGGATTGGGTGGTTTTTGGACACAACTTACGGCCACGTGCTACCCGTTTCACCGGTGCTCCTCTAGATCGGATTTCTGCAGCGCTAAGGCGAAGCCCTGCCGGAATTGCTCCACCACCACCATCACCGGAGCACCGTCACGCTGCCGGTGAACTCTCTCTCCTATCCACCTCCTCTTGCTGGATCAAGATGGTGGAGATCGTCATCAAGTTGCACGTGTGCTGAACGCGGAGGTGTCGTCCGTTCGGTACTAGATCGGAAGGATCGTGATCAAGGCCACGAGACGTTCGTGATTGGATCGCGGGACGGATCATGACGAGATCGTGGGACGGTTCGTGATTGGATCGCGGGATAGTTCGTGATTGGTTCGCGGGACGGATCGTGATTGGATCGCGGGACGCTCGGCGATTTGGATCGCGAAGAAGTTCGACTACACCAACCGCGTTTCTTAACGCTTCCTGCTTAGCGATCTACAAGGGTACGTAGATCCACTCTCCCTCTCATAGATGCTCATCACCATGGATAGGTTTGCGTGTGCGTAGGAAATTTTTTGTTTCCCATGCGATGTTCCCCAACAGTTCCTCGTTGCCACCATCCTGGGGAAAACAATCCACAACCTAGACATAGAGAACATCAACTCTAAGACATGAATTAAGAAATGTACTGGTCAACATGGCATGTAGGATAAACACCAATCAACATGGTAAAGCAAGTACCATATGAACATTAGGTTTCATACACACCATGACTTATTTCAGTACAAGCCCAAGCTGAAAACAACTACGGAGAGATGACACAACTCATCAGAGGCATTACAAGCTTCCTATACATTATCTATCTATACCTCCGGAACTCAACTCTCGACCTAGTTCATATGCCACAAGACATGCAGGACTGTCGCGATACGACTACCACCATGCTAGGACTAACATCCACGCACTCAAACATCACCGTAGAATGCCTCGTACAGGTTACCCCCGTGACCTGGGAGCTGAACCTGAGGATCTGGAAACACTCTAGACTGGGATCCCTGGAAACCATATGGGCACGTATGTGGCCTTGATCCCCTTGTCGGCGGCAACAGCAGTCCTCGAAGAGGGGTGATGCCTCCAACATCAGGCCAGTCTACGTGTGCTGGCAAATGAGTCCGCGATGGGGTCAGCATCACCAAATTTCCATAGCCTGTCTGCATGACAGGTGCCAACTGCGTCAAGGCTGTCCAAAGACGTGCACGGGTAGCATAGAGCTCCATGCGAAGAGCACGTGCATCACGATCCCTGTTCTCCAACATCTGAGCAGTCACCTGCGGCCTAGGGTCCTCATGAGAATGATCAAAGAAGGCTGCACTAAGATATCCATCCTCTCCTCCCATGGAAGCAGGAACATAGCAGAACTCCGTGTTCTGTAGCAGACCATGGTGAAACCTCATGATAGTCAGCATGGTGTATGCGGCTTCCTGAACTACCATATCTCTGGTAACTCCCAATCCATGAGTCCAGTGAAGCGGCTCTGCAGCTCCAGGATATGAAGGATATATCCTAACGGTACACAGATACTGAATCTCGTTGAAATCTCGATACTGCTCCTCCACTGTGTACTCTGGGTACCAGCGGTATCCAGCCTTCATCATAACTCTAACCAACATGGCCGTGTGGCCCGGCACATCGATGCACCTGGTCAAACGGACCACCTGAAGGAAAGGACGAGAGGGCATCTGAAATAGAGAATGATGCAAAGACATTAGAGATCCTAGCAGAAATTGGACAGCATAACGGCTATAATTGCTCAAGAAAATTTTTGAGATAGTTGAAAAAGATTGGAAAGGCATAACCACTCGACTATCTACACTCAAATCTCTTCTCCATCTGTTTGTCACACCAACAATACTTGAATAACTGCACTCACTTACAAACAAGCTAGCTATTGGTCCATGGCTAGTAACTCGTCATCCTAAGCAATAGATGATAATCCTAGTTCCTATCCACGTAGAAGAGATGAGAATGATCCAGCATGGAATAACTTGGGAAGAGGAGTAAAAAGAGCCTTACGTTCCCTTCCACAATCAATTCCCCTACTTATCTATAGTGTTTCTAGACTCAACTTCGAACGGTTTGGCTTGGTAGTCCTACAGTCTGATACCAACGCTGTCGGGACCCCGATCCTAAGTCATATGATTCCATACTGTAACAAGTCACATCACTTTGCGGCCTCACGCACGGTACTCCACGGCTGCAGCCTTACCTTGGCCGGGACCGTTTGCGTCTTTTGGCTCACGTATGTGAACATGTCGTCGGCAATCACAAAGACAAAGAACCCGGGCCGACATAACTAGTCATAGAACCCAAGTGGCACATCCATACGGAAACAGGCATACATAACCCAGCAATGCAGGTGTCGGCCTCAAGTGTGTGTAGATGAGTCATAGCAAGCTACCAGGACTCCATTACGTCGCGAGACACGAATGTCATCACTGCACGTAAACGAGTCGTAGCAGGCTACAGGGACTCCATTACACTGCGAGACATTTTCCCAAAGGGACAGACACAGCAACAAACAAGGATACATGCCGGTCAATCAATGTGTCCGGAGCACTAGCAAGCTACCATGGCTGGGTGGAAGCACAAAGAGGCAGTTTCCCGTAAAGAGTACTACTAAAGGCACACGACTAGGTGTCGGATCCCATACATACCGTTGCACGTCACAGGTACGCACGACATGCCCGATATGCATAGATACAGCTATGGCATCACAACATAACCATACAACAACCTGACTTTTATTTAAGAGGCTCAGACGAGCCTTGCATAATATGTTCTTATAGATAGGGGTCACATGACCCGACACTCAAGTCATACAAACAAAGTCATACAAGCCAACGAAAACTTAAGCTGTCTGAGTACAGACGGCGAAAATAGAAAAGAGGCACACGGCCTCACTATCTACAGCCCACCACACGGGCAAGATCGTAGTTGGGACACCAGCTATTCGGCATCGTCAACGTCTAGATAGAACCCACCTGATGGGTCCTGGCTCTCTTCTGCAACATTAATTAAGCAAGGATGAGTACAAATGTACTCAGCAAGTCTTTAAAACAGTCCTAGTCTATTTATGCTCATGTATCAACAAGGGGGAGTGGTGGAGTTTAAGCAGCAATGCCAGCTTTGACTCATGGCTAACCTACACTACTCAGTTTTAAACTCTTTGTTACAAATTTTGTTATCGCACACGAGTCCACTATCTCCATCACATTACACTACCATGGATTCACCTTCCCCTTCCGGAAGAGTGCCATCCACGGTACTCACACTTGTCTTGATATTTTTAGAAGTATCCATTTGATTATCTATGAACAGCATAAGTTCTCCAAGTAGTCCATATCCGAGGACGCGGCTATTCGAATAGTTTCATACCCTGCAAGGGTGTGCTTCTTCACACACGCTCTCGCCACTTATCGCTGTGTGCCATAAACCATGCACCTCGGCAACCTTCAAGCGGATTCCCAGCGAGGGAGTCGGCCACGACTGTCAATCACATAAGACCTCTAGTCCAGGCTATCGCCTATTTGAGACTGAACCCGCACGGAGGTCCGGCTGAAGTTTTCACTACGGTCCCAAACGATGTGCGCAGGGTTCCCAAGCCCACCATTCGGGTGACCCTTGGTACACCGTGCCACTGCCTACCGCGTCGTAACTCACCCCGAGGGTCAGCGCTACGCACGGCCTCCAGCATGCTATAAACACCAGAAACTACTTGCAATACCTGGACCAAGGACTAAGCGACTGATGAGTCGAGTAGGGTCATTTTTCAGGGCCCAGCATGTGGTAGTATCTAGTCTTGGATCACAAACACGGAACCCAGTTCCTAAGAACGGTCCCAATGAGACAACCCACTATGTACTCCTACATAGCCTCTCATCGCTACCTTTACCAAATCGTATTCAGTATGAGCTCATCACATCGGACAACACTGTTTCACTCAGTTCATCACCCAGATGAATCAGACCTGACTCAACTCTAAGCATAGCAAGCATAGCAGGCAAAGTAAGCTAAGCACATCCTGGCACAAGCATCTACCAAGTATGCTAGGTTGCAAGGTTTAGCTATTTACTGTGACCAGATCAGGTCATGCATAGGAATAGGATCATCTATTGTGTATGACTGACATGTGACCGTTTGTCCTAATGCAATAAACAAGAGCAGGAGCGAGAGAGTGGGATGTTATCGAAATGATCAATGGGGTTGCTTGCCTTGCTGAGTTGCGGAGGAGTTCTCTCCTTTGTCGGGATACTGGGTGGTATCTTCCGGATTAGGGCCTACCCCAACGCAGATAAGAAACAATCAATACACGCAAGTGCAACAATATGATGCATGATCATGGCATGATGGCAGGTATGGATGAGTTAATGCAACTAGTGTTCATGTTGATTTGAAAAGAATTTGAATAAAGGTTCAAAATTGTTCTTCATTTCAAATTCCGTATATCAACCTATTAGCATTTGTCAATGTTCATCTAGATAGGTTGCTCTATCATGCATGAGGATATCACCATTGGATTCATTGGATTTTTCTGATAAATTTTCATATATAAATTATTTTCATCCGAGTTACAGATTAAATTATATGCATTTTTGAAGTTTTAAATAATTTCTGGAATTATTTTGAAACTGGAAAATGGATTATGACATCAGCGTGACGTCAACGGGTCGGCTGACCTGCCAGGTCAAACCTGACAGCGTGGGACCCTCGTGTCAGGGTCAGGGGGCTAATCCCCGCGCTGACTGAGGTTTGGCCCACCGATGGGGCCCGCTGTCAGTGGCTGAGGCTAATCTAATTGGGATGATTAGCGGCTAACTGGCTGGCCACGTCGGCACCGGCCGAAGGATGGTCGCCGGCGACCATCCGACACGGCGGAAGTTCGTCGAAGGCCGCTAGAGGGCTCAGAACGACGCGCGGAGAGCACTGGGACGAAGCCCGTGCTCGACCGCGTCGAGTGGGCTGGCCAGGGAGGGTCTGCGGTCGCCGAAGGCTCGCCGGGGAGCACTTCCACGGCGGCGCCCGTACGGCCACGACGACGAGGAACGCCAGGGAGCACGGGGAGACCAGGGGAGAGAGGGAGGAGGACGGGGTGCTCACTGGGTAGCTGCAGGGGGGGCCTAGCGGGCTCGGAGACGACTGGTGGCGGCAGAAATGGCGACGGAGCTCCGGCGGGTCCCGAGGTTGAAGATGAACACGACGGCGGCTTCGAGGGGCTCCCGGGTTCTTCTAGCTCCACGGGGAGAACGAGGACGTCGCGGCGAGGCTATTGATGAGCTCGGATGGGCGCGGGGGTGGCTCGAACTGCGGCAGCGGCGAGCGGCGACTACGGCGGCGCTCGGCAGGGGAAGAGCAAGGGGGAATAGAGGGGAGAATGCAGAGGAGAGGGGGCCAGCTCGTCCCTGGCGAGTCTTCTCGCTCGCCAACGCGGCGAGTGGGCGGCCAGGCAGGCAGGTGGCGTGGCGCCACCGCCGCGGGCGCCGTCCCTTGCTTCTTCTCTGCCTTCTGGCAAGAGGTAGAAGACGGGGCTGCCACTGGTGGGCTGGGCCTCCTAGTGGGCTGCGGCCAGGTAAGCCTTTCTTCTTTTTCTTTTATTCTTTCTTCTCTGTTTTCTGTTTTCTGACATTTGTATTATTTTCTTTGCAGGTCCAAATGGCTTTTCAAAATATCCCAAACAATTTCTAAAATGAAGTTTGAATATCTCAAACCTGTCCAAAAAGTTTCAGAGTATTTTAAGAAATAATAATAATGATAATGATTTATTTATCAATTTCAGAGGCTTTAATCATTAACTTAAATTATTTTAATTGTTCAAATAATTAGAATGGTCCCTGATATATCCATGTCCTTAATTATCAGACATAGGGAACATTTTTGATGGGCATTTTGGATTTGTTGAAATTTCATTAAACTTGAATTTCTTTAATTCATTAAGTGCTTGAGGTTTCTTTTTCCTTCTCCCCATTTCAAGTTAATGCAATGATGATGAATGATGATGCAAACACAATGCTAACCTAGGACAACTTGCTAGGGTTGTGACACCTGTGGCATGGTGCTATCGGACTCACCTCTGAGAAGCCACCCCCGGTGTACTACACTATGATCTAGTGCTAAAAATGCATTAAACATAGGAAGGTCTCATATAAAGTAGTTGGACGGGTGAAGGAGATCCGGGGGGTTTGAGCGAGGAGGATCCTCTGTCATTCGGCACGCTGTCATTCTACCACTGGCATGTGGGCCCCTTGAGAGCCTGGCCCACACATTTCAGTTGCCCAACAGCGCGTAGCGGACGGCAGAGGAGCCGTTTTCGCGTCTGAGTGGGGCGGGGTGGGTGGGATGCGGGGAGATGAACCCCTCTCTTTTCTTGCAACCTGTTTATGGAGAAAAGGAAAGAAGATGGGGGTTGTGATGGGTTTCCCCGCCAGCGGCCCCGCATGGCATTTACTCCCTCTATCCCATAATGTAAGACTTTTTTGACACTACTAATATCAAAAAACGTCTTAGATTATGAGACAGAGGAAGTACCTCTTTAGGGGCAAACAACCGTCGACCTAGACGGTATAGTATAAAGGCCTACCGTCGAGAGCCCTAATGGTAGCCACTTACTATTGACGTCAGGATGGGTCAAGATGGCATAGTCACTTTTTTTTGCGGGGAGACGGCACAGTCAAATGGACCAACTTTCATAGCCTTTGACCGCAGGGGTTTGCTATCAAATCCTATCATAAGACTATTCACAATGGAAGTAACATAGATGTTACATAAGCAAAAAATATGATGTGACTGCTAATTAATGAGAAAACAGAAAAATTGAGTAACATACTATGTTACTATTACTATGAGTAACATAACACATACCAAGGCAAATATAAGCTAATAAATGAAGGGCTCAATGTTACTATTCATATGTTATTACCCATTGTAGAGGTAATAACTTAGACTAGTAACATATGCATGTTATTACTCTATATTACTTTTCATTGTGATTAATCTAAGTGTGATGGCGGTAACTATAAAGTAAGATTCGTTTTTTTTTTCAAACCAGTGTTAAATGCAAAGACCACAACAGTGATTTCGGCCTGCTCCCGGTGTGCTGCATCTGACTGTGGATTGTGGGTTGCGGCCGACGAACACGCAGGCATGGAGATTGGGGAGTCATCCCTCGACAAACGCAGCAGGTGGTGGCCCGCGCCTCCGGCCGGCACGGGAGAAGCTACGGGCCAGCATGGTCGGCGCTGGGACCCATCCTGCAGTAACGCCGTCAACCTCTTATCAGAGGCTTCCCGGCCTATCAGAGCAAGACTGCCGGACTGGATAACACAAGGCCATGCAGCCCTGCACCATGCGTCTCGTCTTTCGCACTGTGGCGCGTACCACGAGGCACTCGCCGCCCTTCATTTGCATCGTCACCCTCCTGCAAACGCGTTCGATTGCACGATTTCTCCATCCACCATCCACGGGTGCCACGATTTCTTTCTTCTCGGAATGAATTACGGCTGGCACGCCACGCGAGAACCTGTCCTGGATTGGTGAGCAGCGCCGGTCCGCTTGTCATCCGCGCGGCCAAGGCATTAATGGCGACAATCCAATGACACTAGACCACGCCGGTGACACCTTAACAGAGCATTTCTTAATTTTTTTCCATCGCAAGGAACGGACATTTCGCATTTTACTTTTTGAAAATAATCTCTCTACTTTGGGTTAAAACCAATACATACAGTTTGTGCATGCTTCGATGTCGTCGATTTGACTGGTGGATGTGCTAACCAATACTCGGAATACAAAGTACTCCCTGAATCCCTATTGCTGCCTGAAGGTCTCTGTAACGTTCGTCCAGTCAGTCTCCTGTTCAAAAATTTAGACACAACAGAACACCTATTTAGCGCATCTACAACGCTGATATGCAAACTTCCCGCATACATTTGGATCAGCATGCTGTCCGAACCGCGAAAGCATCTAAGGAGGTCCTGTATCGGTCTGTGGAGCGGTCCGGATGCGAGTTCTTTCACAAACCGGAGACAAGCAGAAGAAGGTTTGTGGAAGTCCGGACCGATCCCAAGTCCAATTCTGACCGTCCTGACCCATCAAAAACCCATCCCCCTCCCATGTGTGCTTCCCTTCCGGCGCAAGCTGCCCACATTCATGTCGCTATAGAGCGCGGCACTCATAATTGAAGGCGGCCCAGAACGGACGCGGCCTCTTACTGCATCCGCCATTGAAGGGGCCCGCTGGTCGAGGGCGCTGTTCGCTGCATGCCCGACTGAACACGTCTCATCACCGCATTCAAACGCCTCCATAAACCCGCGGGGAAGCCGACGAACCTAATCCAGCCACATGTCCTTTCATTAGCACGCCGACATTAAACGGAACGTCGGACGAACTCCTCGGTCCGTCCTCTATTTAAACGAGGCCAGACGCCGGGCAAGAATTGCACCCCCTCTGCCGCTCCCTGATGTGACACCGTCTTCGGAGAAGAGGGTGTTCAAGGGGTGGTCCAATCTTCACGGTGTCGGATCAGAAAAAAGGAGGGGATAACTAGCTGCAAGCAGCCAAAAACATAAAATAAAGGAGGGGATAACTGACCCGACGAGGAGGATGCTCACTGAAGCCTGCAATATGAACATTCGTTGATCCATAACCCGCAATACTACCCCACACAACCACGATGAAGTGGTGGAGCACAGGATAGGAAGGAAACCACGAAGTCTAACCCACACAAGACAATCTAGTCGTGAAGCATAGATTAGGAGCGAGCTCTCAAAGAATCACGAGAATAAGGATAACAAGAGCTCTCCTATCTCAGGAGGAGTCTATGTCTTTGGTCTTTGATAGAAATGGCAAAAGTTCATACCAAAGTGAAGAGCAAGCCTATTTATAATAGGGACAACCCCCTGGATAGGTGTGAAATCAAACTAGCTTCGGGAACCAGCTTAGGTGTGAAAGAGAACCAACTTTGGTTTGACTAAATAGCCATGAGACTTAATGAGGTAGCTTCTGGAAAACTCTCGTTGGAGTTGGTTGGCAATTCTCGACCAAACATTGTTCATTGGAGTCAAACAATGTTTCCGTCAGCAGCAAACTCGAGTTCTGAAAACCTTTCGCGGGTTGGGATATCCAAACTCGTACAAAAATTGTTTTACCAGCGCCAAAACATTGTTTCTCCAGCAGATAGCTTATTTCTTCGCAACTATGTTTCTACGACATAAAATACTGCTTTGGCATTAGAAAGGTTGTTGGTCTTCTTTGATGTTGCACCTGAGTTCAACCAACAATGAAGGAGATGAAGGCACAACCATGTTTTCAAGGTTAAATGACAAAGATAAGTTAGCGTTCACCTAATCATGTATTTTCTTTGCGCGGCTTCTTGTGATTGGACCATTGATGATTTGTGGTGTGGTGTCCCCGGCTGGGATGTTCTCATCATCCTCCGCCTCTTGAGAAGGAGCCATCCTACACTCTAAAGGCCCAAAGTACGGGGAAAGATCTAAGACATTGAAGGTTGGCCTAACACCAAATTCTTCTGGAAGATCGATCTTCCAAGCATTGTCGTTGATCCTCTCGAGCACCTCAAATGGGCCAGCACCGCGTGGCTGCAACTTGGACTTGCGTTGCTCGGGAAAACGGTCCTTCCGAAGATGTACCCATACCCAAATCGCCTTGTTCTCACACCATCTTCTTCTTGGTCTTGTTTGCCCTCTTCGTATATTGCTCGGTCATCTTCTCAATATTCTCCTTTGCCTGGGCATGAAGTTTCTTGAGAAAATCAGCACACTTACTGGCATCAAGGTTGGTTCGTTCCTAGAGTGGCGAGGGCAAAAGATTGATGGGAGGTTTGAATCCATAAACGAGTTCAAATGGGCAAAATTTAGTGGTCGAATGTACCTCCATTTTATACGTGAACTCCACATGAGGTAGGCACTCCTCCGACATCTTCAAATTCTTCTTTAGGACTGCTCTTAGCATCTTGGACAAAGTTCGATTTATAACTTCAGTTTGTTTGTCTATTTTTTTGGTGGCATGTCATGCAAACTAGGAGCTTGGTGCCAAGTTTTCCCCACATGGTGTTCCAAAAGTAGCTCAACAATTTGGTATCACGGCCTGAAAAAATGGTGTGTGGTACTCCAGCGAGCCGCACAACTTCCCTGAGAAATAGGTCAGCAATGTGTGAAGCATCATGACTCTTATGACATGGGATAAAATGTGCCATTTTGCTAAAACAATCAACTACCACAAACACCGAGTCACTCCCCCTCTTAGTCTGAGGTAAACCAAGAACAAAATCCAAAGAAATATCCGCATCTCATCACGTAGAGTACCATGCCATGTCTCAGTTTCAGCCCAAATAAGTGGTCAACTAGCACACTCTATGTTTTCTTGGCGCCGCAATGTCCCATGAGGCCACCAGTGTGAGCTTCCTACAAAAGCAACAAACGAACAGAACAATCTGGGATGCACAATTTGTTAGCTCGAAATAAAAAACCATCATCCAAATGAAACTTCTTCGATCCCTTTCCCTTGTTGCACTTTGTAAATGGTTCAAAAAAGTATGAGTCATGAGCATACAATTCTTTGGTGCTTCCTAAATCAAATATTTTAACATGAAGTTGGGAAAGTAAAATATTACGCCCAGACAATGCGTCGTCAACAACGTTATCCTCCTTTCTTGTACTTGACAATATAAGGAAAAGACTCTATGAACTCACTCCATTTTGCATGTCTATGGTTCAGTTTGAGTTGACCCTTTAGATGTTTTAAAGATTCATAGTTAGAATGTATCACAAACTCTTTAGGCCACAAGTAATGCTGCCATGTTTCTAAAGATCGAACAAGTGCATACAATTCTTTTATCATAGACGGAATAATTAAGATTTGTACCATTAAGATTCTCACTAAAATAAGCAATGGGTTTGCCGTCTTGCATTAGAACCCCGCCAATGACAACACCACTCGCATCACATTCAATCTCAAATATCTTACGAAAATCAGAAAGTGAAAGCAAGAGGGCTAATGTCAACCTCATCTTTAGTTCTTGAAAGGACTTGTCTGGTGCATCACCCATTTGAATGGAGTGTCTTTATTTGTTAACTCATTCATTGGTGCAGCAATGGTGCTGAAATCCTTCATGGACCGGCGCTAGAAACCTGCAAGTCCTAGGAAGCTACGTACTTGGCTCACGTTTTGTGGAGGCATCCACTCACGAATAGCCTTGATCTTTTCTTGATCGACCTCCACACCTTTACCTAAAACAACAAAGCCAAGAAACACAAACTTGTTTGTAAAAAATGTGCACTTTTCCACGTTATCACATAACCTTTCCTCCCATAGGACAGCAAACACACATTTCATATGTCCAACATGATCGTCCAAAGTTTTGCTATAAATCAATATGTCATGAAAGTAAACCACTACAAACTTGCCAATGAAGGATCTAAGCACATGATTCATCAATCTCCTAAAAGTACTAGGTGCATTTGTTAATCTGAAAGGCATAACCAACCATTCATACAAGACAAATTTTGTTTTGAATGCACTTTTCCATTCCACACCCTCTTTTATTACTTCGTGTTATCAACTTTGGACATCAATCTTAGAAAATATGGTGGAACCACACAGTTCATCAAGCATGTTATCGAGCCCACATATAGGGTGTCGATATCTCACAATTATGTTGTTAATGGATCTACTATCAGTGCACTTTCTCATATTACTGTCTATATTTGGAACTAAAAGCATGGGAATATCACAAGGAGAAATACTTTCCCTTACATAACCTTTGTTAATAAGATCTTCTACTCGCCTCTAAATTTCCTTCATCTCCTCTAGGTTTGGTCGGTATGGTGGTCGGTTTGGTAGTGGGGCGCCCAGAACCAAGACGATTTCATGTACAATGCCTCGCTACACTAGCAATCCGAGTGACATCTCCTTGGGAAACACATCCCCATGCTCCTGTAAAAGATCAAATACAACATTAGCAACCAATAGAGTTTCCTTGTACACGGGTACAAATAATGGAATATTAGGTTCTCTCAATTCCCGCACATCCCTTTTCTTAGCCATCATAACTAATCCCTGTTTTTATCGGGGCTTGGTCATATTTCGATGTGGAGATTTTGGCTATGGAAACACTCCCTTACTATGTTGGTGGCTCACTCTTGGTGTATGATCACTCTCTCCCTTTGCCTTTCCTTTTCTTTCCATCTCATGTTCAATAATCTGATCCTCCCATTTGGTGGACTCACTCACCTCACCTCTCTTATCGCACTCAATATATTGTTTTTTGTTGGAAAGTGGACATTCTTCCTCACATTTGGCAGAGTCACTCAACTCACCTCTTGTATCACTCTCAATATATGGAATTTTCGGAAGTGGGCACTCTTCCTCACATTTTGTGGAATCACTCAAATCACCTATCTTATCACTCTTAGTTTGTGGAATTTTTAGAAGTGGGCACTCCTTCTAGCATTTGGTGGAGTCACTCAACTTTATTTTGTTACCACTCTCAGGTTGTGGGATTTTTGGTTGCAGACACTCTCTCACATATTTTTTGGGGTCTCTCAACTCACCTTTCTTATAACTCTCAAGTTGCGGAATTTTGTCTTGTGTACACAATCTCATATTTTTGGAGCCCTAAAATTTGTCACCATGGTAAGAAAACTCCTTGTCGGGAGCAACATACCCTTGGGAACTATGCTTGGTGAAGTCTCCACTGCCTCGTACAACTGCCATGGCCAGGGCACCATTGGCAGAGCCATCAACATCCCATCCACGACCATCATGTGGGTCATTACAGATGGTGTTTCGCCTATTCTTGGTTCTCAACAAGGTGTGTGGGTGGGGGCGGGGTCATCGGTGTTGATCCCCATTACCTGCGATAGGAGTATGACCTCCAAACATCCTTTGCAAATGTACAACTGTACTTTCTTCAA
This sequence comes from Hordeum marinum, assembly GCA_022496015.1. Lineage (NCBI taxonomy): Eukaryota > Viridiplantae > Streptophyta > Magnoliopsida > Poales > Poaceae > Hordeum > Hordeum marinum. The sequence goes on from CM039676.1 coordinate 184,371,915, forward strand.
TCACATCACCAAGCGTCGCGCGGGTCTTTGGGAAATCATCTTCCACATTTTGATGTCCATGTACACTCGAGTTGAAAACCTCACATTTGATACATCTCTGTTGTATCTATAATTTTTTATTGTTCCATGCCAATATTATACAACTTTCACATACTTTTGGCAATAATTTATATGATTTATTGGACTAACAAATTGATCCAACGCCCAGTGCCAATTCATGTTTGTTGCATGTTTTTTGTTTCGTGGAATATCCATATCAAACAAAGTCTAAACACGATAAAAATTTACGAATATCTATTTTGGAATATATGTTAATTTATGGAAGAAGAACCAACGCAAGATGATGCTCGAGGGGGCACTATTGGGGAACATTGCATGGGAAACACAAATTTTCCTACGAACACCCAGGATCTATCTATGGAGATGTATAGCAACGAGAGGGGAGTGCATCTACATACCCTTGTAGATCACTAAGCAGGAATCATTAAGAAACGCGGTTGGTGTAGTCGTACGTCTTCGCGATCCAATCACGACCCGCTCCGATCTAGCACCGAACGGACAACACCTCCACGTTCAGCACACGTACATTTCGGTGACGTCTCCGCCTCCTCGATCCAACGAGCGAGGGTGGAGTAGTAGATGAGTTCTTTGGCAGCACGACGACGTGGTGATGGTGGTGGTGGAGTTGTCCCGACAGGGCTTTGCCAAGCACTACCACAACACGAATGAGGGAGAAAATGGTCTAGAGAGGGAGGGAGTGCTGCGTCATGGCTTGTAGTGCGGCTGCCCTCCCTTTACTATCATATATATATATAGGTAGAGGGGGATATGGGTGCCGACCCTAGTTCTTTGGCAGTATGACAACATGGTGAAGGTGGTGGAGGAGCTGTCCTGGCAGGGCTTCGCCAAGCACTACCGCAACACGAATGAGGGAGAAACTGGTCTAGAAAGAGAGGGAGGGCTGTGTCATGGCTTGTGGTGCAACTTCCCTCCCTTTCCTATCATATGTATAGGGGGAGGGGGATATGGGCGCCGACCCTAGGGCCTCCTACAAGGGGGGCAAGGGGGAGGCTTGGTCCCCAAGTCAGGTGGGGCGCCTTGGGCCCTTGGGAGGAGGGCTCCCAGCCCACTAGGGGCTGGTGCACCACATCTCTTAGCCCATGGGGCCCTCCGGGTAGATGGACCCTCCCGGTGGACCCTCGGAACCCCTTCCAACACTCCCGATGGAATTTGGGAAACTCCTAAACTATCCCGGCGCCCGAATACCAACTTTCCATATATGAATCTTTACCTCTAGACCATCCTGGAACTCCCCGTGATGCCCGGGATCTCATCTATGACTCCAATTAACTTTCGGTCACGAACATATATAACTCAACAATCCTATATCATCACCGAACGTTAAGTGTGCGGACCCTGCAGGTTTGAGAATGATGTAGACATGACCAAGACACTCTTCGACCAATAGTGTTTGTCCATGTATCCACACATGTATGTGAGTTTCCGATCAATACAATTCTAGCATGGATAATAAATGATTATCATGAACAAGGACATATAATAATAACCACTTTATTATTGCTTCTTGGGCATATTTCCAACAGTCTCCCACTTGCACTAGAGCCAATAATCTAGTTCGCATCACCATGTGATTTACATTGTAATGAATCTAACACCCATAGAGTTCTCATGTTGATCATTTTCTTGTGGAATAGGTTTAGTCAACGGGTCTGCAATATTCAGATCTATATGTACTTTGCAAATATTTATGCCCCCCTCCTTGATGTAATCGTGGATAGAATTGAAGCGGCGCTTTATATGTCTGTTCCTCTTGTGAAACCTGGGCTCCTTGGATAGAGCAATGGCACCACCGTTGTCACAAAAGGGAGTCATTGAATCGAGTGGACTGGGCACAACTTCGAGATTTGTCATGAACTGCATCATCCAGACTCCTTCCTTCACCGCTTCCGAAGCACCGATGTACTTCGCTTCACATGTAGAATCTGCTACCACAGTTTGCTTGGCACTGCACCAGCTTACCGATCCGCCATTCAGAATATATACATATCTAGTTTGAGACTAAGAGTCATCCGGATCTATGTCAAAGCTAGCATCGATGTAACCCTTTACGATGAGCTTTTTATCACTGACTGGCTTGAGACTGTGTCTGTATTTTCCCAAAGAGGAAGGGATTATGCAGCACAACTACGGTAAGTATTTTCCTTAGTTATGAAACCAAGGTTGTCGAACCAGTAGGAGAACCAAGCAACACTATGTAAACGGTACCTGCACATAAAGAACAAATACTGTCAACCCGACACATAAGAGAGGTTGTCAATCTTCCCACGGTAAAAGATAGATCGGTTTATATGAGATTCGATAAATATATCGAGCAAGAACAGAAAATAAAATATGCAAAAAAGAGTGCAACAAGTTATTTTTGGGTTTTTGGAATACTATATTTGAAAGCAAATGCGGAAAAAGATAGATCGAAAAGCAATATGTTAAAAGATAGACTCGGCGGCCGTAGGTATCACTAGTGGCTTCTCTCATGAGTATAGCACATAGTGGGTAAACAAATTAATGTTGGGAAATTGATAGAAGATCAAATAATGTTGACGATACCCAAGGGAATCATGATTATATAGGCATCACGTCCAAGATTAGTAGACCAAAACGATTCTGCATCTACCACTATTACTCCACAAATCGACAGCTCTCCAGCATGCATTTAGTGTATTAAGTTCATAGATAAACGAAGTAATGCTATAAGAACAATTACATGATGTATACAATATCTATTAATGTAGGAATAGACCCCATTTTGTTATCGTTAATAGCAACGATTCATGTGTTTGGGCTTCGTTTGGTACTGATATTCCTTGAACTAAAAACAAGCAAAAATAGCAACTGGCACTTGGCACTATGTCAATAGGTTAGTCCCAAAAAATTATATAAAGTTGCTATAAAATGATTGTAAAACATCCAAGATTTATAATATAATAGCATGTAACAATAAAAAATTATGGATACGTTGGAGACGTATCAGCATCCCCAAGATTAATTCCTGCTCGTCCTCGAGTAGGTAAATGATAAAAATAGAAGTTTTGATGTGGAATGTTGCCTAACATGTTCATCACATATTCTTTTCTTTTGTAACATGGACATTTGGACTTTTATATGGTTCAAAGCAATAGTTTAGTTTTGACATGGAGACTTCAATACTCAAGCATACCAATAAGTAACTATGTCTTTCAAAATATCAACACTAAAGAAAGTTATCCCTAGCCCATCATGCTTAATCATTGATCCTTTCATGAAATACACTCAAATATTAGCTACACCCAGTGCTCAAGTACGCTCATAGTGCTCCCTAGTTGGTGCTTTATAAGACAAGATGGAGACTCAAATAAAAGAAAAAATTGCATAAAGTAAATAGATAGGCCCTTCGCAGAGGAAAGTAGGGATTTGTAGAGGTGCCAGTGCTCAAAATTTAAATTGGGAGAGAAAAAATATTTTGGGTGGCATGCCTTTCCTGTCAATGAAAACGACTAAGAGCTTTCAATACCTTTGCATGCTAGATATATCATAAGTGGTTCCCAAACAGAAAATAAAGTTTATTCCTTTTTCCGCCATTCTTATACAATCCATGGCTAGCCGAATACACGGTTGACTTCCATACCAACACTTTCCAAGGGATTTATTATTTCACAACATAAAGTAAATTTCTTTTTCATTTCGGGACTAGGCATCCCTACTACCATCGTACTCTCGTGCAATGACAAGTGAATAAGAACTCATGTTGATAATAACACATCTAGCATGGAAAAATATGGTAACCCCCTTCAATTTCATGAGCGGTACGAGCACACAAAAAGGAAATTCATTTTGAAAATTAGAGATGGCATATACAAATTTTCTTGGAACGACATGGAAATACCGCATATAGGTAGATATGGTGGAATTATATGGCAAATCTGGGTTTAAGGATTTTGGATGCACAAGTAGTATTTATACTTAGTACAAGTGCAAGCTAGCCAATAGATTGAGAAGCAACCAACCAAGAAACGAAAATTCACATAAATGAGCATTAAGCATAACTAACACCGAGTGATGCACCATAAGTATGATGTAATTTCATTACATAAGTATTGACTTTCGTGCTTGCATAGGGAATCACAAACCTTAACACCAATATTCTTACGAAAGCATAATTACTCACCAACATAACTCACATATTACAATCATCATGTCTCAAAAATATTACTAAGAATTAAGTTTAATTTGTCCAACGATGTTCATAAAAGTACCCCTTGAATATCTATCACTTTGGATCATCTATTGGCATTGCTTATGACAAGCTCAAACAAATTTAAGTGAAGAACATGAGCATACAATTTCATCTCTCAAAATAATATAAGTGAAGCATGAGAGAATTTCTTCAAAATTCATTAACTCTTAAATTAATCTAAGTGAAGCATGAGAGTATTTCTTCAAAGAAAAAATAAAGTGCGCCGTGCTCAAAAAGGTATAAGTGAAGCACTAGAGCAATTCCATGGCTCAAAAAATTTAAGTGAAGCATATAGAGCAATTCTAACAAATCATAGCATAAATTTGGCTCTCTGAAATAGGTGTGTCCAGCAAGGATACTTGTGAAAAAATAAAAAGCAAATCAAGCAAAGACTCATATGATAAAATACTTTCCAAGCAAAACTCATGATGTGTGATGAAAAAAATATAGCTCCAAGTAAAATACCGATGGTTGTTAGAAGAAAGAGGGGATGCCACTCGAAGGATCCCCAAGCTTAGTTGCTTGTTTCTCCTTGGATATTATCTTGGGGTTGCCACTGAATCCCAAATATTAGGCTCTTTCCACTCCTTATTCCTTCATCCATCGTAATCTCACCCAAAACTTGAAAACTTCAATCACACAAAACTTAACAAAATCTTCGTGAGATCCGATAGTATAATAAAGCAAATCACCACTCTAAGTATTGTTGCCAACCTATTCATATTTTATTATTGCATTATATCTACTATATTCTAACTTTACCATGGCTTATACTTTCAATACAAGCAATAATTCATCAAAACAAGCACACAATGCAACGAAAACAGAATCTGTGAAAAAACAAAAGTCTGCAGTAATATGTACTCTAACCATACTTCTGTAAGTCAAAAAATTCTTAACAATTAGGACAACTTTACAAATTCGTATATCAATCTTGTGTAGAAAATGCAGAATTTTTTGTCGCTTCTGTGATTTATAAAAATTCTTTTACTGGGCGCAAAAGTTTATGTTTTTCAACAAAATCAAATCAACTATCACCCAACATGATCCTAAAGGCTTTACGTGGCACAAACACTAATTAAAACACAAAAACCCAATCATAACAGTAGCATAATTGTGTAAACACTCAAGTAAAAAAATAAAAAGGAAAAATAAATTTTATTCATTGGGTTGCCTCCCAACAAGTGCTATAGTTGTACGCCCCTAGCTAGGCATAAAGCATATATTCAAGTATTGTCATCTTTAGTTTTTGCTCCATAGGATGCCCTCATGATTGATTCGTATGGTGGACTAATTATTTTTCTAGGGATGTGTTTCAAACCCTTTCTAAGTGGAAATTGAAATTTAATATTGCCTTCTTTCATATCAATCATGGCACCTATAGTGCGTAAAAAGGATCTACCAAGTATGATGGGACAAGACGGATTGCAATCCATACCAAGAACAATAAAATCTATGGGCAAATAGTTCCTATTTGCAAGAATAAGAACATCACTAATTCTTCCCAAAGGCTTTTTAATAGTAGAATCCGTCAGGTGCAAATTAAGAGAACATTCTTCAATATTGGTAAGACCAAGCACATCACATAGAGATTTCGGAATTGTGGAAACACTAGCATACAAATAACGTAAAGCAAAGCACTCATAATTTTTAATATTCACTTTAATGGTAGGTTCCCACTCATCATGTAATTTTCAAGGGATTGAAATATCCCATTCCAACTTTTCTTCTAAGGATTTTATCATGGCATCGACAATATGTTTAGTAAAAGATTTATTTTATTCATAAGAATGGGGTGAATTTATCATGGATTGCAACAAAGAAATACATTCAATGAAAGAGAAAATATCATAATTAATGTCTTTGTAATCCCAAATAGTGGGTGCATCACTAGTTAAACTTTTGACCTCTCCAAACTCACTTTCATCAATTTTATCATCAAGATTTTCACCCTCCAAATAATTGGGACACCTTCTAGCTGAAGTTGACTCTTATTCAGTCCCTTTATCATCAATTTTAATATTACTAAACAAGGAATCAATAGAAGAAACACCAATCATTTTAAGATATTCATCATTTTCATGAAAACAATCACTAGAGAACACTTTTTCTAAAAAATCTCTTTTAGCTCTAAGCATAGCGGTTCTTTTCTTACTTTCATCCATACAAACATATAAAGCTTTAATTGATTCGTTAATGTTAGGTGGAAAATCTTGCAACTTCAGATTTTCTACATCATGGGAAAATCTGTCAATGCTTCTAGATATATCATCAATCTTATTTAGCCTTTCTTCTATTGTAGTATTGAAAACTTTTTGAGCATTGAAAAATTCTTTAAAAATACTCTCAATATTAGAGGGGTTCCTATTATTATTGTAAGAGGAATTACCATAATCATTAGAGGAATTTCCAGGAAAAGGCCTAGGATTAAAATTACCTCTATAAGCATTGTTATTAAAATTGTTTCACGAGATGAAATTCACATCTACGGAATCAATATTTTGCTCAATCAAAGTAGACAAAGGCATATCATTAAGATCAATAGGACAATGTTTTACTAGCAACCAACTTCATAAGAGCATCAACTTTTGCACTCAAAGTACTAATTTCTTCAACCGAATTAACTTTTTTACTAGAAGGTGCTCTTTTAGTATGCCATTGTGAATAATTTGCCATAATATTATCTAGAAATTTAGTAGCTTCACCCAAAGTAATTTCCATAAAAGTACCACCAGAGGCGAAATCTAAAAGGTTTCTAGAGACAAAATTCAACCCTGCATAAATATTGTATCATCATCCAAAGATTTAAACCATGAGTAGGATAATTTCTTAGCATCAATTTCATTCTTTCCCAAGATTGTGCAACATGTTCATGCTCAAGTTGCTTAAAATTCATGATTTTAGTTCTAAGGGAAATACTTTTCGGGGGCGGAAAATACTTAGTAATAAAAGCGTCCTTGCACTTATGCGAAGAATCGATACTATTGCGAGGCAAAGAAGGAAGCCAAAATTTTGCACGATCCCGCAAGGAGAAAGAAAATAATTTCATATTCAAACTATCATTGTACACATCTTTTTATTTGCATATCGCACAATTCTACAAACGTGTTTAGATCGGACGTGGCATCCTCATTAGGAGTACCGGAGAATTGATCTTTCATGACAAGATTCAACAAAGTGGCATTAATATCACAAGACTCCGCACTAGTGGCAGGAGGAGTAATCTGAGTGTTGATAACATCATTATTATTGGTATTATAAAAATAGCACAATTTGGTATTTTCTTGAGTCGTCGTGACTACGCAAACAAGATTGCAAGCAAACAAGTGATGTGACGAGAAAAAAGGCAAATAAAAAAGAGGGCGAATAAAACGGAAAATTTTGTGAAGTGGGGGAGAGGAAAACGAGAGGAAAATGGGAAATAATGTAAATTGCAAGGAGATTTGATTTGAGATTAGGAACCTGATAGATGTTGATGATGTCTCCCTAACAATGGCGCCAGAAATTCCTTTGACATGGCTTGAGATTGCGCCAGTATTTTCCCAAAGTGGAAGAGATGATGCAACATAGCTACGGTAAGTATTTCCCTTAGTTATGAAACCAAGGTTATCGAACCAGTAGGAGAACCAAGCAACACCGTGTGAATAATACCTGCACACAAAAAATAGTTGCAAACCGACTCGTAAGAGAGGTTGTAAATCTCTCCATGATAAAAGATAGATCGGTTTATATGAGATTGGATAAATAGATCGAGCAAGAACACAAAATAAATGATGCAAATAAAAAGTGCAGCAGGGTATTTTTGGGGTTTTTGGAATAATTGTTTTGAAAGCATATGCAGAAAAAGATATTTCGGAAAGCAATATGTTAAAAGATATAACCCGAGGCCATTGGTTTCAATAGTTACTTCTCTCATGAGTATAGCACACGGTGGGTAAACAAATTACTGTCAGGCAATTGAGAGAAGATCAAATAATCATGACAATATCCAAGGCAATGATCATTATATAGGTATCACGTCCAAGATTAGTAGACAAAGACGATTCTGCATTTACTACTATTACTCCACACATCGACCGCTATCCAGCATGCATCTAGTTTATTAAGTTCATGGAGAAATAGAGTAATGCAATAAGAACGATGACATTATGTAGACAAGATCTATTCATGTAGGAATATACCCCATCACGTTATCCTTAATAGCCATGATACATGCATGCCTTGCTGCCCCTTCTGTCACTTGGAGAGGACACCGCAATATCGAACCTATCACAAAGCACCTCTTCCCATGGAAACAAAAATCGATCTAGTTGGCCTAACTAAATCAAAGATTCGAAGAATAGATATGAGGCTATAAGTAATCATGCATATAAGATATCAAAGAAGACTCAAATAATATTCATGGATAGAAATTGATCATGAACTCAAACTTCATTGGATCCCAACAAACACACCGCAAAAAGTCATTACATCAAATAGATCTCCAAAAGACCATTGTATTAAGAATAAAGAGAGAGAGAGAGAGAGAGAGAGAGAGAAACCCATCTAGCTAATGCCTACGGACCCATAGGTTTATGGTTGACTACTCATGCATCATCGGAGAGGCACCCATGAAAATGATGCACCCCTCCATGATGGTGTTAGATTGGATCTCGTGGTTCTGGAACTTGTGGCGACTGGAATTGTGTTTTGTAGAGCTGATAGGCGGTGTAGGAGATCCGCATGTAGGGCACAAACCACCAGGCCACGCCAGGGGCCTCTAGCACGCCCTGCCATCTTGTGGCTCATACGTCTCCAACATATCCACTTTTCCAAACTCTTTTGCCCTTGTTTTGGACTCTAATTTGCATGATTTGAATAGAACTAACCCGGACTGACGTTGTTTTCAGCAGAATTGCCTTGGTGTTATTTTTGTGCAGAAATAAAAGTTCTCGGATCGTCCTGAAAATTTACAGAGAATATTTTTGGAATTAATAAAAAATACTGGCGCAAGAATTAACTACAAGGGGCCACCAGCAGGCCATAAGCCTGCTAGTCGTGGCCACCCACCCTGGCCGCGCCGAACAGGCTTGTGGGGCCCCCGTGGCTCCTCCGACCTCCTCTCCAGCTCCATATAACCCTATTTGTCAAGAAAAAATCAGAGAGAAGAGTTCATAGCATTTCATGATACGGAGCCGCCGCCATCGCCAGTTCTTCCTCGGGAGACCTGATCTGGAGTCCGTTTTGGGCTCCGAAGAGCGGAAATCGACGCCTTCATCATCACCAACCATCCTTCATCACCAATTCCATAATGCTCCCCACCGTTCGTGAGTAATCTCATCATAGGCTTGCTGGACGGTGCTGGGTTGGATGAGATTTATCATGTAATCGAGTTAGTTTTGTTAGGGTTTGATCCCTAGTATCCACTATGTTCTGAGATTGATGTTGCTATGACTTTGCTATGCTTAATGCTTGTCACTAGGGCCCGAGTGCCATGATTTCAGATCTGAACCTATTATGTTTTCATGAATATATGTGTGTTCTTGATCCTATCTTGCAAGTTGTAGACACCTATTATGAGTTATGATCCGCATCCCCCAGGGTGACAATAACTGGGATTCTTTCCGGTGATTACCGTAGTTTGAGGAGTTCATGTATTCACTAAGTGCTAATGCTTTGGTACGTTTCTCTATTAAAGGAGGCCTTAATATCCCTTAGTTTCCAATAGGATCCCGCTGCCGCGAGAGGGTAGGACAAAAGATGTAATGCAAGTTCTTTTCCATAAGCACGTATGACTATATACGGAATACATGCCTACATTAAATTGATGAATTGGAGCTAGTTCTGTGTCACCCTATGTTATAACTGTTGCATGATGAATGCCATCCAGCATAATTATCCATCACTAATCCATTGCCCACGAGCTTTCCATATATTGATCTTCACTCAGTTACTTTTCAGTTGCTACTGTTACAATCACTGCAAACTGCTACTACCACTTTGCCACCATTACTATAACTACCATATTACTTTGCTACTGAATACTTTGCTGCAAATATTAAGTCTTTCAGGTGTGGTTGAATTGACAACTCATCTGCTAATACTCGAGAATATTCTTTGGCTCCCCTTGTGTCGAATCAATAAATTTGGGTTGAATACTCTACCCTCGAAAATTGTTAAGATCCCCTATACTTGTGGGTTATCAGTGGCCTCCACGGGCCTCCCCTTAGGTGCTTTGTTGCATCACAATTTGTGTTCTGGCCCAAAAAAAATCTCCAAAAAGTTTTGCGGTGTTTGGGCTTTGTTTGGTACAGATATTGTGCGAAGCAAAAAAACAAGCAAAAAACAGCAACTGGCACTTGGCACTATGTTAATAGGTTACTCCCATGCATTAAGTGTTGGGGAACGTTGCATGGGAAACAAAAAAAATTCCTACGCACACGCTATCCATGGTGACAAGCACCTACGAGAGGGAGAGTGGATCTACATACCCTTGTAGATCGCTAGCGGAAGCATTAAGAAATGCGGTTGATGTAGTCGAACGTCTTCGGGATCCAATCACGATCTGTCTTGGGAACTCTTATCTAGTGCCAAACGGACCGCACCTCCGTGTTCAACACACGTATGGCTTAATGATGCCTTCACCTCCTCGATCCAGTGAGCGATGGTGAAGTAGTAGCTCGAGTCCTCCGGCGACACAACGGCATGGCGGCGGTGGTGCTGGTGGAATATAAGCAGAGCTTCACTGAGCGCTACATGGAGAAGAAGAACAACGGAGAGGGAGGGCAGCACCAAGGCATAGGTGGGTACTGCTGTCCTCTCTCTACCTCTCTATATACAGGGGAAGGGAGGAGGGGTGGCGCCCCCTAGATCCAATCTAGGGGCGGCGGCTAGGCACATGGGGGCGCCCCTAGGGAAACCCTAGGGTGACTTGCCCCCCAAGCCAGGTGAAGGGAACCCTAGAGGGGGCACCCCACGTCTCGTGGTTACGTGGGGAAGGGTGAGGGGGGCGCAGAGCTCCTTAGTGGGCTGGTTTGCCCCTCCCTTTGGCCCATGAGCCCCCCAACACTTGTCGGGCCCCCCGAAACCCCTTCTGGTACTCCTGGTCATAACCCGATACCCCCGAAATGCTTCCGGACTCCGATTCCCTTCATCCTATATATCAATCTTCACCTCCGGACCATTTCGGAGTTCCTCTTCATGTCCAGGATCTCATCCGGGACTCCGAATAACCTTCGGTCACCACCATAATGACTAAACTATACTTATATCGTCACCAAACGTTAAGTGTGTAGACCCTGCGGGTTTGAGAACCATGCAAACATGACCGAGACACCTCCACAGTCAATAACCAAGAGCAGGACCTGGATGCCCATATTGTCTCCTACATGTTATACGAAGATCTTTATTGGTTGAACCTCTATGTCAAGGACTTAGTTAATCCCGTATGATGTTCCCTTTGTTCTTCGGTATGTTACTTGCCCGAGATTCGACCGTGGGTATCTCTATACCTAGTTCAATCTCATTATCGACAAGTCTATTTACTCATTCCATAATACAAGATCCCATGGCTAACTCTTTAGTCACATTGCTTGCAAGGCTTATAGTGATGTTGTATTACCAAGTGGCCCCTGATATACCTTTCCATCACACGGAGTAACAAATCCCAATCTTGATCCATGCCAACCTAACAGAAACCCTCAGAGATACCCGTAGAGCACCTTTATAGTTACACAGTTATGTTGCAATGTTTGATACACACAAGGTACTCCTCTGGTGTCCGTAAGTTGCATGATCTCATGGTCATAGGAACAAATACTTGACATGCAGAAAACTATAACAATAAACTGACATGATCACATGCTATTTTCATAATTTGGGTCTTTGTCCATCACATCATTCTTCTAATGACGTGGTCCCGTTATCAAATGACATCGCATGTCTATGGCCAGGAAACCTTAACCATCTTTGATCAACGAACTAGTCAACTAGAGGCATAGTAGGGACACAGTGTTGTGTATGTAGACACACATGTATTTGAGTTTCCAATCAATAAAATTATAGAATGGATAATAAACGATTATCATGAACAAGGAAATATATAATAATAACCATTTATTATTGCCTCTAGGGCATATTTCCAAAAGTCACCCACTTGCACTAGAGTCAATAATGTAGCTCACATGACTATGTGATTTACATTGTAATGAATCTAACACCCATACAGTTCTGGTGTTAATCATTTTTAGCCCTTGGAAGAAGTTTAGTCAACGGGTCTCTGGCATTCAGATCCGTGTGCACTTTGCATATATTTATGTCCTCCTCCTTGATGTGATCGCGGGTGGAATTGAAGCGTCGCTTTATGTGTCTGGTCCTCTTGTGAAACCTTGATTCCTTGGCCAAAGCAATGGCACTAGTGTTGTCACACAAGAGAGCCATTGGATTCAGTGCACTCAAAACTACTCCAAGATCTTTCATGAACTCCTTCATCCAGACACCATTCTTTGCTGCCTCTGAGGTTGCGATGTACTCCGCTTCGCATGTAGAATTGGCTACCACACTTTGCTTGCAACTGCACCAGCTTACCGCTCCCCCATTGAGAATAAATATGTATCTGGTTTGAGACTTAGAGTCATCCAGATCAGTGTCAAATCTTGCATTGACGTAACCCTTTACGACGAGCTCTTGATCACCTCCATAAACGAGAAACATTTTCTTAGTCATTTTCAGGTACTTAAGGATATTCTTGACCGCTGTCCAGTGCTCCATTGCGGGATCACTTTGAAACCTTCCAGCCATACTTATGGCAAGGCTGACATCGGGTCTTGTGCATAGCATTGCATACATGTAGAGCCTATGGCTGAAGCATAGGGGATGACAATCATCTTTTCTCTATCTTCTGTAGTCACTAGGCATTGATTCTTACTCAACATCACTCCTTGCAACACAGGCAAGAACCCATTCTTGGACCGATCCATTTTGAACTACTTCAACACTTTGTCAAGGTATGTGCTCTATGAAAGTCCTATTAAGCATCTCGATCTATCTCTATAGATCTTAATGCCTAATATGAAAGCAGCTTCTCCTAGGTCCTTCATTGAAAAACTTTTATTCAAATATTCCTTCACGCTTTCCAGCATTTCTATATTGTTTCCAATCAGAAATATGTCATCCACATATAATATTAGAAACGCTATAGAGCTCCCACTCACTTTCTTGTAAATACAAGCTTCTCCGTAAACTTGTATAAACCCGAATGCTTTGATCACCTCATAAAAGTGTAGATTCCAACTCCGAGATGCTTGCACCAGTCCAAAAATGGATCGCTGGAGTTTGCAAACTTTGTTAGCATTCTCTGGATCGACAAAACCTTCTAGTTGTATCATATACAACTCTTCCTTAAAGGAAACTGTTAAGGAACGCTGTTTTGACATACATCTGCCAAATTTCGTAATCGAAATATGCAGCTATTGCCAACATGATTCTAACGGACTTAAGCATCGCTATGGGTGAGAAGGTCTCATCGTACTCAACTCCTTGAACTTGTAAAAAAACCTTTGCCACAAGTCGAGCTTTATAGACGGTGAAATTACCGTCCCCGTTCGTCTTCCTCTTAAAGATCCATTTATTCTGAATGGCCTTTCTCTATTTAGGTAATACTTCCAAAGTCCATACTTTGTTTTCATACATGGATCCCATCTCGGATTTCATGGCCTCTAACCATTTCTCGGAATCCGAGCCCATCATCACTTGTCCATAGCTCGTAGGTTCATCATTGTCCAACAACATGACCTCTAAGACAGGGTTGTCATACCACTCAGGAGCAGTACATGCCCTTGTTGACCAACGAGCTTAGATAGTAACTTGATCTGAAGCTTCATGATCACCATCATTAGCTTCCTCTTCAACCGATGCAGGCTCTACAAAAACATCTTTCTGCGCTGCGCTACTCTCTGGTTGGAGTAAAGGTTCAATAACCTCATCGAGTTCTATTTTACTCCCACTCTATTCTTTTGAGAGAAACTCTTTCTTAAGAAATGTTCCGTTTTTCGCGACAAACACTTTGCCTATGAAGACGCATTTCTCCGCTTTGGGTTCCAGCTTGTCAAGCTGAAGCTTTCTGACATAAGCATCACATCCCCAAACTTTAAGAAACGACAACTTTGGCTTCTTGCCAAACCACAGTCCATGTGGCTTCATCTCAACGGATTTCGATGGTGCCCTATTTAAAGTGAATGCAGCTGACTCTAATGCATAACCTCAAAAAGATAGTGGCAAATCGGCAAGAGACATCATAGAACGCACTGAAACGTCTCCAACGTATCTATAATTTTTGATTGTTCCATGCTATTATATTATCTGTTTTGGATGTTTTTATGCATTAATATGCTATTTTATATTATTTTGTGGGACTAACCTATTAATCTAGAGCCTAGTGCCAGTTTCTGTTTTTTCGTTGTTTTTGAGTTTCGCAGCTAAGGAATATTAAACGGAGTCCAATTGGAATAAAACCTCCAAAAAGATTTTTTCTGGAAAATATGGAAGCCACGAGACTTGAGAACCAAGGTAGAGGAGCTTCCATGGGGCCACAAGCCTGCTTGCCGCGGCCAGGGGGTACCCCGCGCCGGGCAAGCTTGTGGGCCCCTGGCACCTCCTCTAACCGTAATCTTCGTCCTATAAATACCCAAATATTCCATCATTATCAGAATGAGCCAGGAAAACACTTTTCCGCCACTAGAAGCCTTCGTTTCCGAGAGATCCAATCTTGGAGCCTTTTTCGGTAATTTGCCGGAGAGGGATTCGATGACGGAGGGCATCTACATCAACTCGGTTACCCCTCCGATGATGCGTGAGTAGTTCACCACAGACCTACGGGTCCATAGCTAGTAGCTAGAAGGCTTCTTCTCTCTCTTTCCTTCTCAATACCATGTTCTTCATGATCTTCATGGAGATCTATCCGATGTAATAATCTTTTGTGGTGTGTTTGTCGAGGTCCAATGAATTGTGGATTTATGTTCAGATTATCCATGAATATTATTTGAGTCTTTCCTGAATTCTTATATGCATGATTTCATATCTTTCCAAGTCTCTTCGAATTATTGGTTTGGTTTGGCCAACTAGATTGGTAATTCTTGCAATAGGAGAAGTGCTCAGTTTTGGGTTCAATCTTGCGGTTTCCTAACCCAGTGACATAGTAGGGGTAGCGAGGCACGTATTGTATCGTTGCCATCAAGGGTAAAAACATGGGGTTTTCATCATATTGCTTGAGTTTATTCCTCTACATCATGTCACCTTACCTAATGCGTTACTCTGTTCTTCATGAACTTAATACTCTAGATGCAGGCAGGAGTCAGTCGATGTGTGGAGTAATAGTAGTAGATGCAGAATCGTTTCGGTCTACTTGTCATGGACGTGATGCCTATATGCATAATCATTGCCTTGGATATCTTCATAACTATTTGCCTTTCTATCAATTGTTCGACAGTAATTTGTTCACCCATCGTAATACTTGCCATCATGAGAGAAGCCATCTAGTGAAACCTCTGGCCCCCGGGTCTATTTTTGACATTATATTTTCAGATCTAAAACCAGAAACACAAAAAATAATTGCTGCATTGTTTTCACTTTTAGTTTTACTTTCCGTTCAAGCATCCTATTATATCTATCTCTACTAGATCTCATCCTTGCAAATAACCATGAAGGGATTGACAACCCCTTTATAGCGTTGGGTGCAGGAGTTTGATTCATTGTGCATGTATATCTATTGGTGACTCTCTTGTGTCTCCTACTGGATTGATAGCTTGGTTTTCAAAAACTGAGGGAAATACTTATCTACTTTGCCGCATGAAACCGTTCCTCTTCACGAGAAACCAACTCATGCTCGAGAAGTAGCAAGAAGGATTTCTGGCGCCGTTTTCGGGGCGATACATAGCAACTCAAGTATACCAAGTACCCATCAAAAACTCATCTCTTGCATTTACATTATTTGCCATCTGCCTCTCGTTTTCCTCTCCCCCACTTCTAAAACAATTTTCAAAAAGATTTGGCTTTTGCCCTTTTTCATTCTTGTTTTCGTTTGCTTTTTGTGTGGTAGATCGCTCAAACTCATGGCTAGCGTTTCTACTATCAGTCCCGAGTATGAAGTTCTTAACTTTAAGCAAAGGGAGGGAGAAAACTTAAAAGATGCTTGGTATAGAATTTGCAGTGCTCAAAATATATCTATTTATAAGCAATATACTGCCGTTCTCCTTCGCAATTTTTACGTGGGAATCACTCCTTGGAATAGATATGTCCTAGATATCATCATGAGAGGGATTTTCTTGGTAAGTCATACCTTTGACTCCTATAGTGCTATGATAAATTTGTTTGGATCACCCCCAATCATGGGTAATGGGACTATTTTAACTTTGGAACATGTTATGCGAAGGTTAGATATCATTGAAAATAAAGTTGGTACTATAGATCTCATTGAAAACTTGGATAAAAAGATTCATAATCATATCACTCAATATGGATCTAAGGTGGGATTTACTCTAAAAGACCTAAGGCAAAAAGAACCCATAGTTGATGAAAAATTGGATCAAGATTCCTTTAGAATAGGGAAGCTAGAGGACATTATTACCAACTTGGGTTTCGCTTTTGCCGCTGTTCAAACCACTCCTAAATTTACTCTTTCTAAAGCTGCCAAGTTTTTTTACATTCTCAAGAATAAGGGTGAACCCTCTAGTAAAGGGGACAAAGATCTTAAGATGATAAGTGTTCACCATTTTTTTTCAACATTGTTCGGGAACCGATCGCTACAAGAGAATTTCTTGTCTTTTTGCCTAGGAGTATGATCATTGATAAAACTAAAGAACCTCCTGTATTTGAGAAAGTCCTCACAAAAGTTGCCAATACTAAAGATGACAATACCTAGATCTATTGCGTTTTGCCTAGCTAGGGGCGTTAAACAATAGTGCTTGTTGGGAGGCAACCCAATTTTATTTTGCTTTAACTTTTTTGCTTATGTTTTGGTGTGTTTGGCACATTATTACTTCTGTAGTAATTGTTTTTTTGTGTTTAAATTAGTGTTTGAGCCAAGTAAAACCTTTGGGGTGATCTATGGTAGTTGTTGATTTGATGTTGCTGGAAAACAGAAACTTTTGTGCTCAGTCTAGGATTTTTATGAATTTTTTAGAGCCTCAAATTGATCTGAAATTTTCACACAGGATTTATATACAAATTTCCCTAGTTGTCCTAATGTTTGAGAATTGCTATAGTTCCAGAAGTAATCGAAGTTTATAGATTGCTATAGACTGTTCTGTTTTGACAGATTCTGTTTTCTTTGTGTTGTTTGCTTATTTTGATGTATCCACGGGTCGTATCGGGGGTATGATTCATGGAGAAGTTATAATACAGTAGGTATTACACAAATATAAATAAAGAATGAGTTTGCAGCAGTACATAAAGTGGTGATTTATTTTTCTTGTACTAACGGATCTCATGAGTTTTCTGTTGAGTTTTGTGTTGTGAAGTTTTCAAGTTTTGGGTGAAGATTTGATGGACTATGGAATAAAGAGTGGAAAGAGCCTAACATTGGGGATGCCCATGGCACCCCAAGTCATATTCAAGTATACCGAAAAGCATAAGCTTGCGGCCGGCTCTACATCGACAACGCCAGCTAGGCCCCTGAGGCCAACTCTGTCGAGTATGTCTTTCGAGTCCCCTTCGGTGGGATCCGTGTTTTCGTCGACAAGATCGGCGAGTATACACCCGGGATGGACGTCTGCACCAACATCATCGAGCCGGCTCGGCGCACACAACCCGCTCAACGCATGCAACCAGCTCGTGTTAACTCGGGCAGGAAGCATGTCTTCATCGGTTTTACTCAAGGCGCGGATCTAGAGGGGGCCATGTCACAGGAAACTCTCGTCTGTTCGGAGGGTGAATCTTCGAGTGGAGAGACGAAATCAATCTACCCGCTTCACAATGGCAGGCTCGGGGGCTACGCTGAGCTTTACCCCAAGTCGGAGTGTCATGAGTCGGAGGACTATGGCCCGCCGATGCAGGCGGCCGTCTTCATGGCGGGTTCATCACCAGGCACGAGCAGTACAGCCGATGGGGCAGCCGGGTCGGGGGCTGACCAGCCACCAGCTCAAGTTCTCCTGGATCTGATGAATGAGCTCACAACCCCGATGGCAACTGAGGTCACGCCAGAGAATCAAGCCGCCCGGAACGCAGAGATCGCAAGGATAAAGGACTGGATGACTAAAGTCCAACAAGGGATCAGCATGCTGAAGGCCGAGATGGATGCAGAGGCAGAACGCCTTAAGGCAAACATTTTCCACCTTGAGCTGGAGCAGCAATCCGCGGCGGCGGTTCAAAGGATGAGACATCAGTCGCGCTTGACAGAACAGTTTGAGGCCAGGAATCTTTTTAGCACGCCAGGGGCAGGACGGACCGTGGAGGCACCAGAGAGTCGGCCGACGGCTCGACAGCAGCACCCAAACCCGCCCCGACGCAGCCAGCCCTCACTAACGGTTTTCCCAACGCCGGCGGGTCACTATTCAAACCAGACAGAGAACATGGTGGTGGCGGCAACCCAGCTCGGTACAATTCCTATCCCGGACGAGGCACCCTTCACAGAAGAGGTGAGGAACGCTATTGGATACCTGTAGATGGTGATGGCCCAGCAGGAGAAGTACACCTACAGCCAGAGTTGTGTGCACTCAACCCCCATCCCCAGCCGCAGCTTCAGCCGGCGTTATGAGTCACCGGCGGTTTCTAGCAGTGACCGACACCGGAACCCTCTACGAGACAATTAGGCGGTTCTGGATGCTCAGGCTCTGGTGGACCAGGCAAGGGCACAGTGCGAGGCGGCGGCTCTGGCGGCGGTGGCGGCTCATCAAGAACCGGCACCTGCTAACTCAGTAGGAGCAAGAGTAACCACCAGGGATGTGAGAGTGTCGTGCTTGGCACCGACTTTACAGAACGAACGTCTGTCGAAGGATTTCAAGGGCCCTCACAAGGACCCAAACTATACTGCTGACCTGCCTCCGGAGGCGTGGATTCAGAGCTATGAGTTGGCGATGGAGATGTTAGACATCAATGATGCAGTGTGTGCCAAGTATTTTATCATGATGCTGGAAGGGTCGGCTCCCACGTGGTTAAAGGGCTTGCCACCGAACACCATTAATTCCTGGGCCGAGTTAAAGGTGAAGTTCATCAGGTGAATTTGGATCAGTGCGGATTGTGGATTTGGATCATTGCGTGCATCAGGTGAATGAGTTGGCTCATCATTGGGTCCGACGGGTCTCAACCATCATCCACTCGTCTGAACAGATTACGGCGGCTCAAGCAGTTTTGATTATGGAGAAGAATTGCCACTTTACGCCTCTGAAGCAGAAGCTTGGTCGGCTCAGCGCTCATGTCAGGACATGTTGGAGCTCATGGTGGCTCTCATGAAGTACGCTGACTCTGAAAATATGAAGGATCCAGGCTCTGACGAGGAGAAGCCTAGTGAGGGAAAGAAAAGTAACATTGGCAAGGGTCCAACAAGCAATGGCAACCAAGGCAAGAGGAAGAATCCGGACGGCGGGTCAGAATTGGTGGCCAACGCCAGCACTGGGAACAATCATGCTAAAGGCAATGGGAATTTCAGACAACCTTTTAATAAGGGTAAAACTCCTTTTAATTTGGAGGAGATTCTCAATAAACCTTGTTCGGAGCATAGTGGGCCCGATAAGGTGGCAAATCACTCATGGAGGAATTGCCACATTATGCAAAAGTTTCGGGATTACAGTGTGCAACAACATAACAACAATGGCAGAGGCCCGCCAGGCGGCTCAGGGCTAGGCGGGTCAGGTGCCGGCTTGGGGTCCGACGGTTCAAGATCCGGCTACCAGGGCCAGGCAGCCAAGGAGGGCATCATCAGCATACCAATGGCAATAATCAGCAGCAAAATAATCAGTCTGGGTATTAGAGTAATCCGAAGCAACTCAACTCGGGTCAGTACCATGTTTTTACAACTAGCCTTAATAGGCGGGACCAGAAGTTAGGCAAGCGGGCGGTCAATGCCGTCACACCAGCTCTCCCGTAGTAGTTGAAGTGGTCGGAGTATGACATAACCTGGAGCAAAGAGGATCACCCGCCGCGTGTTGACGACCCGGGATGACTGGCATTGGTAGTTGCTCCCCAAGTTGGAGGATATGTGTTTACCAAACTGCTTATGGATGGTGGCAGCAGCATCAATATTTTATACTACGACACTTTCCGCCGGAAGAAGTTGCTTGATAAGGATCTTAAGCCTTCCTCAATAGTCTTTCACGGTGTGGTGTCGGGCAAGTCATCTTATCCAGTGGGGAGGATTTCTTTGGAAGTTGCCTTTGGTGACGAATACAACTACAGGGTAGAGACCTTGTGTTTTGAGGTGGTCAAGATCAACATTCCGCATCATGCTTTGTTTGGACGTCCGGCTTACGCCAAGTTCATGGCTAGGCCTTGTTATGTGTACTTGTAGCTCAAGATGCCGGGTCTAAAAGGAACGATTATGGTGCATGGTGATCGAGAGACGGCTATTGAGTGCGAACAAGGAGATGTAGCTTATGCAGAGTCAAGTTGCACGGAAGCAGAGCTCAAGTTCTATAAGGAAAATGTTGACCCAGAGGACATGACTCCGCTCAAAAAACCCACCACGGAATCTGAGCTGCCCCTCAAGTTCTTGGCAGATGACACCAAGCTAGTGGATTTTACTCTAGGTGACTCATCACAATAGTTTACTATTGGGGCCAATATGGATCCCAAATAGGAAAACGCGCTCATCGAATTCATCCGTGAGAATCGGGACATATTTGCATGGAAGCCTTCTGACATACCGGGTGTACCGAGAGAGTTCGCTGAGCACCACCTTAATGTGGATCCTAAGTTTAAGCCGGTCAAACAGTTTCTATGGCGGTTCAATGAAGAGAGGTGCAAGGCCATTGGGGAAGAGGTGGCCCGGCTCCTGGCAGCGGGATTCATCGTTGAAGTGTTTCACCCAAAGTGTCTTGCTAACCCGGTACTGGTGCTTAAGAAGAACGACACGTGGCGTATGTGTGTGGATTACATGTATCTTAATAAAGCCGGTCTGGCTGACCCGTTTGCTCTCCCTTGTATCGACCAGATCATCGATGCAACGGCGGGTCGTGAGAGTTTATGTTTCCTGGATGCTTATTCTGGCTATCATCAGATTAAGATGGCAGTTAAGGACCAAGAGAAGACGGCTTTCATCACGCCTTTTGGTGCCTTCTGCTATGTGTCCATGCTTTTCGGGCTCAAGTGTGCCCATGCGACTTACAAGCGTTGTGTGCAGAACAGTCTTCACAACCAAATTGGATGCAACGTTCATGCATATGTGGATGACATTGTGATAAATCCAGGAAGAAGGAGACTTTGCTTGATGACCTGAAGGACACCTTTGACAACTTACGAGTCTACTAGATGATGCTTAACCCGGCTAAGTGTGTTTTCGGTGTTCCTGCACGAAATCTCTTGGGATTCCTAGTCTCTGAGCGTGGCATTGAGGCTAATCCAGATAAGATCAAGGCTATCACTTCCCTGTCTGAGCCGGCCTGCATCAATGATGTTCAGCGCCTAGCGGGGTGGATCGCTGCATTAAGCCGGTTTATAAGCCGCCTTGGTGAGAAGGCCATCCCTTTGTACCAGATGATGAAGAAGACAGACAACTTTGTCTGGAGTGTGGTGGTGGGTGAATCATTTGAGGCCCTCAAGAGGCAGCTCACAGAGCCGCCAGTTTTAGCAGCTTCGGCTGAGAAGGAACCTTTGCTTTTATATGTGGCGGCTAATAACAGGGCAGTCAGCGCCGTGATCGTTGTTGAGCGTAAGGAGGCAAGGAAGGAATATCCGGTTCAAAGGCCGGTTTATTACATTAGTGAAGTCCTGACAGAGTCCAAGCAGAGGTATCCACATTGATAGAAGCTAGTATGTGGGGTGTTCATGGCCAATAGTAAACTGAAGCATTACTTCCTGGGGCACCAGATCACAGTGGTTAGCTCTGCCCCGTTGGGAGATATAATTCAAAACAGAGAGGCCACCGACAGGATTGCTAAGTGGGCATTGGATCTTGGACCTCTTAATCTGAAATACGTGCCTCGCACGACGGTCAAGTCTCAAGCCCTGGTGGATTTCATAAACGACTGGACAAAGTGTTAGGCGCCCGAGTAAAAGCAAGATAACACATATTGGACAATCCACTTTGATGGATCCAGGCAGCTGGAAGGATCAGGTGCAGGGGTTGTCTTAACCTCCCTCAAAGGTGACAAGTTCTATTACGTGTTAAGGTTGATGTTTCCTTGTACTAATAATGCAGCTGAGTACGAAGCACCGCTTCATGGATTCTGGGTGTCTAAGGAGATGAACTTGAGCCGAGTTAGGTGTCTCAGCGACTCAGACCTGGTGGCCCAGCAAGTTTCAGGCACTTTGGATTCCAAGGACCCATGGATGGCTACTTATCGTTAGGCGGTGGATGTCATCGCTGGTCATTTCAAGGGTTACCAGGTGGATCATATTGATCGTCGCAGGAATGAGGCGGCTGATGCCTTGTCAAGGCTGGGTTCTCAATGTAAGCCGGTACCACCTAACATTTTCTTAGATGTATTGCATCACCCGTCGGTTAAATTACCTTCAGGGGAAGACTTGGCCGTACCCGACCTGGAGGGGCAGCTAGTGGCGGCTCTACATGCTATTACTGACTGGACCGTGCCTTACTTGGCGTACTTGACTCGTGGCGAATTACCTGATGATGAAAATCTAGCTAGACAGATCACCAAGCGGTCTAAGTCTATGACCATAATCAATAGTGAGTTACATAAGTGCAGCATCACTAGCGTCTTCCAACGTTGTGTTTCACCTGAAGAGGGTAAGGAAATCTTAAATGAAATTCATGCTGGCGATTGTGGTCATCATGCCGGCTCAAAATCGCTGGTGTCCAAGGCTTTTCAACATGGTTTCTTCTGGCTGACGACTCATAAAGATGGAGAGGACTTGGTTCGCAAGTGTGATGGATGTTAGAAGTTCGGCTGGCGTGCTCATGTCTCGGCTTAAGAGTTGCGCATGATTCCAATTACTTGGTTGTTTGCAGTCTGGGGGCTTGATATGGTCGGGCCTTTCAAGAGATCCAAGGACAAGAATACCCACCTCTTGGTGGCGGTGGACAAATTTACCAAGTGGGTAGAAGCTGAGCCGGTCAGCAAGTGTGATGCAGTTATGGCGGTTCAATTTATTAAGAAGTTGATCTACCGCTTCGGTTATCCTCACAGTATCATCACAGATAATGGCATGGACTTATCCAAGGGGGCTATGCAAGCATTCCTTGAAAGTGAGCACATCTGACTTGATGTTTCTGCGGTGGCTCATCCGCAATCAAATGGTCAGGCAGAACGTGCTAACCAGGAAATCTTGAGAGGTATCAAACCCCGGCTTATGGTTCCTTTGTAGCGCACGCCAGGTTGTTGGGTGGAGGAGTTGTCGTCTCTCTTATGGAGCATCAGAACCACTCCCAACAGATCAACATGTTATACACCTTGCTTCATGGTTTATGGTGCTGAAGCCGTATTACCAAGCGATATCCGTCATGACTCGGCACGAGTGGCGGCTTACGTTGAGCAAGATAACGAAACAACACGTCAAGATGCGTTGGATGCATTGGAGGAAGAACGTGATCTAGCGGCGGCTCGATCGACGATCTATCAACAAGACTTTCGTCGCTACCATAGTCACAGAGTTAAGACCCGGACGTTTCAAGAAGGCGACTTAGTGTTGCGATTGATTCAAGATCAGACAGATGCACACAAGTAGTCCCCTCCATGGGAAGGGCCTTTCGTGGTCAGCAAAAATCTCAACAACGGGTCATATTACCTCATTGATGTCCGGGAAGACTCAAGCACTTCTGGGCAGGAGACCCGCCGGCCGTGGAACATAGCTCATCTGCGGCCTTACTATATCTGAGTCATTGAGACTCGACATTGTACACCATCATTGTACATATCATATATATATATATATGAATAAAGTTGGCATCCCTACAAGCTCTGGCCTCTGCCGTTTCACATATCTCAGTTGTGCAAAAAGGTTGTCTAGGGGGCTTCCAACCCGCTGGGTTTAGCTTATCACACCCTATCGATTGGCTCTCAATCCAAACAGTTGATTTCGTCAACAAAGGTCATCTAGGGGGCTTCCAACCCACTGGGTTTTGCTTATCACACCCTATCGATCGCCTCTCAAGCCAAACAGTTTATTTTGTCAGCAAAGGTCATCTAGGCGGCTTCCAACCCGCTGGGTTTAGCTTACATACTTTCTTGATCGGCTATTAAGCCGCCAGAGTTAAACCTGCCCATTTACAACTTGCTACTCCACCAGGTGACCCGCCGAAGTGTTACCAGTTAATCTCGCTTAGAGACCCTGAGCCGGTTCAAAGAAATTAACGGCCAATCTCATTAGAGACCCTGTACTGGTTAAGGTTAAACCGGTGGTTCTTGTCACATGAGGGCTGGCTTACGAAAAGCAAGGATAAACTCTATCATCTACTACCGACTCTCCGCTAGGTGGCCCGTTCGTACTCTTAGACAGTCAATCTTTTAAAGACCCTAAACCTTTTAAGGTTAAAACGACGGATTTATGTCACGTGAGAGGTAGTTTTTGAGTTACAAGGGTACTCATGCCCTACCGTGTCTCTCACTAGGACGCTACACTTCCTACCAGTTAATCTCGCCTAGAGACCCTGAGCCGTTCTAAGAAATTGACGGCCAATCTCGATAGAGACCCTGTACTGATTAGGAGTTTGAATTAGCAAGTCCACCCAGAAGAACCGACACATGAGTCCATTTTTTTTAAAAATCAGGAAAGATATAATATCTCCGGGTTGTGTTGTTCTAAGACGCCCTACTAAACAATATGGAACATATTCTGTTCCCACAGGCTGGTTATCTCAAGAAGAGCCGCCACGACATCTGGTATGAGTTGAAGCACAAGGTGGACACAATATGTTAAAGCAGTGCGATTTCCTATGTGCACGATGGCACAGTTCAGGCAAGACAAAGTTTTACTACAATGCCTATTACAATGCTCTCCATAGAGCTCAAAAGCAATGACTTAAAGTTTTTTACACGCCCCAAAGTTTGGCGGGTCACAAGAGCCGGATTATCCATGGCATTTTCAAATTGATCAGTTGGACGGTGGGTCACCCTGCGCCAGGTCTTCGACCTCCTCGATCTGGAGATTGTCCACGTCCCAGTTGCAGTTGCTTAAAGCTTCAAAGGTTTCCTCTTCAAAGAGGGGAGACGGGTCAAGATCAGGAGCAAAGAAGTGCTTACGACATGCACAAATTAAGTCCATAGCCTCGAAAGTTGGGCCGCACACTCGCTTTTTCTCGGCATTGTAAGTCGCCTGATATGTTGACAGGTTCACTTCTTCCGCTAATACTGATGCAAGGACTCTGGAGGCTTTCATGCAACGAGCATAGTCGTCTTCTGTGAACTTTGAGCCATCATCCTTCTTTGATGTAAACCCGATCATCATCTCTTCAGGAGTTAGCTCTGGGCGAAGGCTAAAGCCTGGCTTATGGCCGCAATGGCTCCCTTTCTGGCGGATGATTTCTTGAGCTCCTAAATTTGCTTGGGTAGGGTGGACAACATTTCTATGACTCCCTTCATGGACTGGGGGGTACTCTCTTTATTAAGCATCACTTTGATGGTGCCGAGCGTTCCGCGGTACAGCTGTTCTGTTAGGGTGTAGACGGCTTTCAGCGATAACAGACTATCAGAGGCGATTTGACGGCTCCTTGGACCTGCATAAGATGGATTTTGGTTATAAGCCGCTTGTGTAACTCTTCACACAAGGATATTGGCTAAGTCTTTTAGTGCTTACCAAAAATAGCAGCAGACATCTTTGTAATATGGCGCTTCAGGGCGTGCAGTTCATCGGATACCTCTATGAGCCGCTGGTCAACATCGTCTGCACGTTGAGACAGGGCAGTTTTTTCCGTCTCAGCAGCTTTCTTGAAAGCGGTGAAATCAGCTTTAGGTTTTACAAGCTCTTCGATCGCAAGCCGACACTTCTCGTCTGCGGCACTCTTGGCGGCTTGCTGGGAGGCCAGATGGCTCTTCAAGCCGTTCAATTCAGACTCAGTGTTATTTAAAGCCTCCTGTGATAGACAAAAGGTAAAAGAAGGGTAAGTCGCCACGGTAACATGTTGTCACATGGTTAAGTCAACACATATAATGCAAGTCTCAAGCAGATTGCAAGCGATATATTTGACACTTGGGGGCTAATGTCTATTTGCTCTCCAAGACTACAAGTAAGTTCCGGCTCATCTTTATGAAGTTAAGCCGGCACTTGAGGGCTAATGTCTATTTGCTCTCCAAGACTACAAATGACAAACTACAAACTACAAATCAAGTCCCGGCTCATATTTGTCAAGGATAAGCCAGCACTTGGGGGCTATAATTGTCCCTTTGTTCAACTCTACCATGAAGTTCTGGCTCATATTTGTCAAAGATAAGCCGACACTTGGGGGCTACATTCGGCTCTTTCCACACGGAAGTTCGGCCCATTATTTCTATACTGAACTGAACTTGGGGGCTACAATTGATCAACTACTTAAAACTGAGTACCAGCTCAATATTTACATATTATGCTGATACTTG
Organism: Hordeum marinum; assembly: GCA_022496015.1. NCBI lineage: Eukaryota > Viridiplantae > Streptophyta > Magnoliopsida > Poales > Poaceae > Hordeum > Hordeum marinum. The sequence goes on from CM039676.1 coordinate 184,398,864, forward strand.
GGGGCTACAGGTCAAGTGGTTCTACATAAGGCAAGGTTTGGAAGACCCAGTTTACCATTAACAAATACTAAACCGGCTCTTGGGGCTACATAAGGATATAAGGAAAGGAAAGAGTACCTCGTATTTTTTCTTCATCAGGTTGACGAGCTTGAGTTCCATGTTTCGGCTCGTGGTGAGACAGTTCAGATAACCTGCGTGTAGCTCGTCAACATTTAACTTCTCCAACATGGGGAGCTCAAGGTCTAGCTTGTTAGAGGCTTCAGTTTTTCTCGGTGTGCTTTGTCAACACACGAGGTTCAGGAGTTTGAAAGCCGGTCCCGGTGATGATGACATCTGGAATAATTGAATTGTCAACGGCTGTGAATCATCAGTATTGGTCCTCAGAGGGCTCTTAGTGGCTATCTCATGGGCCCCTGGCTCGGTAGAATGACGAGCGTCTTCAGGCGCATCCTTTGAGGCAGCAGAAGGATCAGCATGTGCAATTGGAGAGTCCGGCTTGGCAGCCTCCGGTTCTTGGGCAGTGGGGGCCGAGGTAGACCCAATGGTTTTCCTTCGCTTTGCTTGAGCCTTGGAAGGCATAGAAAGTTGTTATATAAAGTCCAAAGGATGACAAAGGACAGGATGCAAATATGAAAGCACGTACTCTGGGTTTATCTTCAGAGGCGGCAGCTTGGTTGCCGTAGAGTCGCCTGAAGAAGGGGGTGATTCCTGAAATAAGTTAAAGCATTATAAATACAAAATAAAGTTGTAAGGAAAGGTTGAAAAAATTAAGCCAAGTTAAACAAATACCTCAGCCGGCCGTTACCGTTGAACCGGTGAGTGAGATAACCTGGCCATAAGATCTTCAGAGCCGGTGCTCCGGGTCTAGCGTCGGGAGACTTGCTGTTGCTGGAGGAGGAACGTATTTCTTTTTCTAGAAGCTGGAGTTAGCCTGGAAGTAAGAGCAGTCGAAAGAGGTTAAAGATTATAAAACATACATGGATAGCTAAACGCGGAAGACGAGAGATTGAGAGTCGCCCTTACATCTGGTGGTGGGTTTGTGGCGTAGAAGGGTGGTAATCCAATGGCGCGGCAAGAATCTTGGTATTCATGGATAAGTCTTTTGACTACAGGAACAATGTCGTCTTCTGACAAAGCGGTAGGATTAAAACAGAGGGGATCGTTGGCGTCACCCGTATATTCACACATGAGGCGGCTTCTCCGGCTTAAAGGCATGACTCGCCAAGAGACCCAGCAACGGGTCAGATCAATCCCTGTCAGACCGTTGGCCATGAGGGCTTTGATTTTGGCGTAAGCCAGAGCATATTTTGCCCGTTTAGAAGCTGACATCCGGTCAGCGAGTTCATTTGTGGTCTTGAGTCGGGATGGGTGATAACCCGGTAATGGATGCTCTCCTTCTAGAGAAGTATCTTTGCAGTAAAACCAGGTTTTGTTCCAATCCTTAGGATGAATTGGCATACGAACAGCCGGAAAGGCCATGTCCTGTCTTCTTTGAATGGAGATACCGTTGAGTTCAAAGCTTGGGCCGACTGCTACTTCTGTCTGGCGGTTGGCATAGAAGAACTCATGGAAGAGATCAACCGATGGCTCTTCTTACAAGTAAACTTCATAGAGAATTTGGAAGTTGCACATGTTTGAGACATAATTGGGTGCAATGTCTTGAGGACGCAACTTGAAGAAATGAAGGACGTCTCGGAAGAATTTTGAGCTAGCCGGGCTCAAACCGCGTACGAGGTGGTCTGCGAATACAACCACTTCGCCCTCTTGGGGGATGGGTTTCTTCTCATTGCCTGGAACCCGCCAATGAATGACGTTTTTGGCCGGCAAGGTCCCCGTGTCTATGATATCCTTCAAAAACTCTTCAGTAACAGTAGAGCCGACCCAGTTACAGGAATTGGACGCAGGAGGCATAATGGCGTCTTAAAAGTTGTGGAAAGTAACAGCGCGCGGCGAATTAGAAGGTGAGAGACAACTAAGGGCGGCTAATGAAATCTAAGTTCTACGAGGCTGAGCCACCCATGCAGTTCAGGGCGAAAGTCGTAAGTTTAATGGCAAGTTACGTTGCAGGGAAATGGAGCAAAATACTGCTAAGTGTGGAAAACAAGATTCACATGTTATCGTTGCAGTAACAGATCTACGAACAGAGGAAAAAACATATTTATTCTAGACCTAACAATGAACGTAGGAACTGGTGATATTCATGGATGGTAAAAGGAAGCAACTACCGATCTGACTTGAATAATTGATGATTTCCTATGGTTTACCGCGTCAGGGAGAGATTCATTACAAGATTCATGGGATATTATGTCGTTGGGCATTATGAGGAACTCGCGTTCTAAGAGGACTCACAAACTCCATGGATTTACTACCCTAAACTATAGATCTAGGGGACGAAGAAGGACGTACAGGAGGAGGTGCGACGGGCGCGAATGATGCTCTAGTCTGTTCAGGTCGATGCAGCAACCTCGGGCGATGACGGTGCAGGACATTCATCGGAGCGAGAGAGCTCGGGGGCGACGGTGTTGAGAGGAAGAATAAGAGGCGCAATTTGCGGAGGAAATGAGAAGGACTGTTCACGGTCCTATTTAAGAGGCTGGAAAGAGGAAACGGGCGCGGGAATCCAGGCGATCGAAATTGCCGACCGAGACGGACGCCCCGATTTTCGAGCCATTGGTTTAATGATGAAAGATCCGTTGTGGTCGTCAGGAAATCTTTTTGGCATATCCAATATGATGTCACGGCGGTTACATTTCTTACTTTCAGGTGATGAAGGGTGAGACTCGCCGCCAAGTAAAATGGACGATTGACATGAGCAATCTCAAATCAACCTAGGGCCTAATGTTGGGGATATAACCCCGTGGGGAGTCCCGCCTAGGTGGGGCCGGGTTAAACCTGGCGGCTGATAAGCCGGACCAAGGCAGATGGGCCTGGAGAGGTAAGCCTAGACATATGGCGTTTTACCAAGATGGGCTTAGGCGAGGCCCAGAAAAAGAAGGCGTGAAGGTCCGGGCAGTTAAGCCGCCCGAGACGGCTTGCCTGGAAGGCAAGGTGACATAGAAATAGAGTTGGATACATTGTAAGTCGGTATGAGACTTGTAACCCGTGGTCTTAGCCTCCTATATAAAGACAGAGACCCGGGGCGACTTAGACAGAAACCAATCAATCGAGAACTAGGTCAAGCGAATCCGCTCCCTTGTAATCGATACTCCAATCAATACAATACAAGCAGGACGTAGGCTTTTACCTCCTCTCGAGGGGCCGAACTGGGTAAACTCGTGTCCTTCATCCCAACCAACCCCTTTGAGTCCATCACCTTAGCGATGGCCTCAAACATAAGTCCTCGGATATCTGCCGTGATAAAACCACGACATATGGTGAACCGCTATGTAACAAAGTCGTAGCATGACTTGTCTAATGATTGTCGACCTTTGTGTGAGGGTCGGGAGCGCGCGATGGTTAACTCCTACCAACCTCTCCCCTAGCAGCATGCGTCTAATTCTTGGTTTGATGACTAATAGACTTTTGCAATAAGTATGTGAGTTCTTTATGACTAATGCGAGTCCACGGATTATACACACTCTCACCCTTCCATCTTTGCTAGCCTCTCTAGTACCGCACAACTTTCACCGGTAGATCAAACCGTCCATACTCAAAATAGCCACCATATATTCCTCAAAACAGCCACCATACCTACCAGTTATGGCATTTCCATAGCCATTCCGAGATATATTGCCATGCAGTAACCACCATGTAGTTTTTCTATTCCTTGCATCATCACTTCATATTGTATATAGAGTTTTATCTTGTCATAGGGATCAAGTTGTAATTTCTTTTTTCCTTGAGTTATAAGTAAATAAAAGTGTGGTGATTTTTCATTAATAGAGCATTGTCCCCTAAGATAAAAGGATGATGGAGGCTATGACTCTCTCACAAGTTGGGATGAGTATCCGGACTTTACAAAAAAATAAGAGGCCAACGAAGCCCAAACCAAAAATAAAAGAGCCGGAGAAGCCCACCAAAATAATAAAAGAATGAGAGAAAAAATGAGAGAAAGAGATAAGGGACAATTCCTACTGTCTTTTTCCACACTTGTGCTTCGAAGTAGCACCATGATCTTCATGATAGAGAGTCTCCTATTTTGTCACTTTCATATAACTACTGGATATTCATTATGCACGACCACTTAATTTTCATACACTTATAGCTCTAAGTGCATTTGTTGCATGGCAATCCCTACTCACTCACATTGATATCTATTGATGGGCATCTCCATAGCCCAGTGATACGCCTAGTTGATGTGAGACTATCTTCTCCTTTTTCCTTTGGACCTCCACCATATTCTATTCCACCTATAATGCTATATCCATGGCTCACGCTCATGTATTGCATGAGAGTTGAAAAGGTTTGCGAACACAAAAAGTGTGAAACAATTGCTTGACTTGTTCATCGGGGTTGTGCATGATTTAGATACTTTGTGTGGGGAAGACAGAGCATAGCCAGACCATATGATTTTGTAGGGATAACTTTCTAAGGCCATGTTATTTCGAAAGGACACGACTACCTTGTTGGTGCACTCGAAGTATTACTGTCTTTATGTTAGTATTAGACTATTGTTTTGAATCTAACGGATCTGAATATTCATGCCACAGTAAAGAATATTACATGGATAAATATGTTGTGTAGCATTCCACATCAAAAATTCTGCTTTTATCATTTACCTACTCAAGGATGAGCAGGAATTAAGCTTGGGGATGCTGATACGTCTCCAACGTATCTATAATTTTTGATTGTTTCATGCTATTATATTATCTATGTTGGATGTTTTTATGCATTAATATGCTATTTTATATTATTTTTGGGACTAACCTATTACTCTAGAGCCTAGTGCCAGTTTCTGTTTTTTCTTTGTTTTTGAGTTTCATAGATAAGGAATATTAAACGGAGTCCAATCGGAATAGAACCTCCGGAAAGATTTTTTCTGGAAAATATGGAAGCCACGAGACTTGAGAACCAAGGCAGAGGAGCTGCCACGGGGCCACAAGCCCGCTTGCCGCGACCAGGGAGTACTCCGTGCTAGGCAGGCTTGTTGGCCCCTGGCACCTCCTCTAACACGAATCTTCATCCTATAAATACCAAAATATTCCATCATTATCATAACGAGCCACGAAAATACTTTTCCACCACCAGAAGCCTTCGTTCCCAAGAGATCCAATCTTGGAGCCTTTTCCGGTAATTTGTCAAAGGGGGATTCGATCACGGTGGGCATCTACATTAACTTCATTTCCCCTCCGATGATGCGTAAGTAGTTCACCAAAAACCTAAGGGTCCATAGCTAGTATCTAGATGGCTTCTTCTCTCTCTCTTTGCTTCTCAATACCATGTTCTTCATGATCATCATGGAGATCTATCTGATGCAATACTCTTTTGCGGTGTGTTTGTCGAGATCCGATAAATTGTGGGTTTATGTTCAGATTATCCATGAATATTATTTGAGTATTTCCTGAATTCTTATATGCATGATTTCATATCTTTGCAAGTCTCTTCGAATTATTGGTTTGGTTTGGCCAACTAGATTGGTAATTCTTGAAATAGGAGAAGAACTCAGTTTTGGGTTCAATCTTGCGGTGTCCTGACCCAGTGACGTAGTAGGGGTAGCGAGGCATGTATTGTATTGTTGCCATCAAGGGTAAAAAATATGAAGTTTTCATCATATTGCTTAAGTTTATCCTCTACATCATGTCATCTTACCTAATGCGTTACTCTGTTCTTCATGAACTTAATACTCTAGATGGAGGCAGGAGTTGGTCAATGTGTGGAGTAATAGTAGTAGATGCAGAATCGTTTCGGTCTACCGGTCACGGACGTGATGCCTATATGCATAATCATTGCCTTGGATATCTTCATAGCTATTCGTTTTTCTATCAATTGCTCGACAGTAATATGTTCACCCACCGTAATACTTGCCATCATGAGAGCAGCCATCTAGTGAAACCTATGGCCCCCGGGTCTATTTTCCACATTATATTTTCAGATCTAAAACCAAAAACACCAAAAATACTTGCTGCATTGTTTTCACTTTTAGTTTTACTTTCTGTTCAAGCATCCTATTATATCTATCTCTACTAGATCTCATCCTTGCAAATAACCGTGAAGGGATTGACAACCCCTTTATAGCGTTGGGTGCAAAAGTTTGATTCCTTGTGCAGGTATATCTATTGGTGGCTCGCTTGTGTCTCCTACTAGATTGATACCTTGGTTCTCAAAAACTAAGGGACATACTTATCTACTTTGCTGCATCAAACCGTTCCTCTTCACGGGAAACCAACACATGCTCGATAAGTAGCACGCACCATATCTAATAAGGTTGAATTACGATGTTTGAATACACCGTTACGCGGTGGTGTTCCAGACGGTGTCAATTGTGAAACAATTCCACACTATCTTAAGTGACTGCCAAACTCATAACTCAGATATTCTTCTCCTCGACCAGATCATAGGAATTTAATCTTCTTGTTATGATGATTCTCAACTTCACTCTAAAATTGCTTGAACTTTTCAAACATTTCAGACTTGTGCTTCATTTAGTAAATATACCCATATCTACTTAAGTCATCACTGAAGGTTAGAAAATAACGATATCGACCGCTTGCCTCAATGCTCATCGGACCGCCCACATTAGCATATATAATTTTCAATAGGTCACATGGTCGTACCATTGTTCCAGAAAATGGGGTTTTAGTCATCTTGCCCATGAGGTATGGTTCACATGTGTCAAGTGATTCAAAATCAAGCGACTCCAAAAGTCCATGAACATGGAGCTTCTTCATGCAATATACACCAATATGACCAAATTGGTAGTGCCACAAGAAAGTGGTACTATCATTATCAACTCTACATCTTTTGGCATCCATGTTATGAACATGTGTATCATCACTATCGAGATTCAATAGGAATAAACCCCTCACATTGGGTGCATGACCATAAAAGATATTACTCATATAAATAGAACAACCATTATTCTCCGATTTAAATGAGTAACCGTCTTGCAATAAACAAGATCCAGATATAATGTTCATGCTTAACGCATGCACTAAATAACAATTATTCAGGTTCATCACTAATCTCGATGGTAATCGAAGAGCGAGCGTTCCCACGATGATCACATCAACCTTGGAACCATTTTCCACGCACATCGTCACTTCGTCCTTTGCCAACCTTCGTTTGTTTCGTAGCTCCTGTTTTGAGTTGCAAATGTGAGCAACCGAACTGGTATCAAATACCTAGGTGGTACAACGAGAGTTGTTAAGGTACACATCAATAACATGTATATCATATATACCTTGTTTGGTATTGGTCGCCTTCTTGTCGGCTAGATACATGGGGCAGTTCCTCTTTAAGTGACCAGTTCCCTTGCAATCAAAGCACTCAATTTCTGGCTTGGGTCCAGTATTGGATTTCTTCACGGGAGGGGAAACTTCTTTGCCACCCTTCTTGGAGTTACCCTTCTTGCCCTTGACATTTTTCTTGAAACTAGTGGTTTTATTGACCATCAACACTCACTGCTGGAATCAGCAAATTTGCTGTCAGCCAGTTCTTTGCCGTCAGCTGGCAGACGACAAAGAAGCTCTTTGCCCTCCGTTTCCAAAAAACGGACGGCAGCTGCCCCACCCCGCCTCTCTCTCTGTTTCTCTCCCTCTCCTCCCCGTCGCCCACCGCACGCGCGCCACCGCCCCATCGCCTCACCACCCCGCCGCCCCACCGGCTCACCGCCCCCCGGCACCACCGCCGCCCCGTCGCCCCCGCCGCCGCGCTGGGGCCCCCCCCCTGTGCCCTGCACCCCACCGCCCTGGAGCCCTGCAGCCCCGTCGCCACCGCCGCCCGTCGCCCGCCACCGTTTCCCCACCGGCCCACCACCCCGGCCGGTGCCTTGCGGCCCCCTGCCCCCCTTCGCCCCTGCCACGCATCGCTCTCAGGCGCCCGAGGGCCCCTGTCCCCGTCGCCCGGCCACCACCGCCGCCCTAGCACTCCCCCGACCCTCCCCGACACTCCACCGCCCTCCTCGACACTCCCCCGCCCCACCCTGGTGCTCCCCCACCCCCCCCTGACGCCCCCTGCCCCGCCCTGTCTAGTAAGCTCTTCCCTCTCCTCTTTTTTCGGTTTTTTTATTTTAGTTTAGGTTTATATTATTAGGTTAGTGTCAATTAGGTTAGTGTTAATTAGGTTAGTCTTAGTTTAGGTTAGTGTTAGTTAGGTTAGTGTTAGTTTAGGTTTATTAGGTTAGTGTTAATTAGGTTAGTGTTTGTTTAGGTTTATTAGGTTAGTGCAAAAAGAAGAAGAAGAAGAAGAAGAAGAAGAAGAGGACGAGAAGAGGAGAAGAAGAAGAGAAGGAGAAGAAGAAGAAGAAGAAGAAGAAGAAGAAGAAGAGAAGAGCCCCCGATCCATGACGCCACTAACCCCCAACCTCCGACTCCACCGACCCCCGACGTCACCGACCTTCGATGCCCCGGACCCCCGACCCCCGACCCCCGACCACCGACGCCATCGCCCCTCGACCACCGACACCACCGACCCCCATCCACCGACGCCATCGACCCCCGAGCACCAACACCACCGACCCCCGACTCCACTGACCCCTGATGCCACTGTCTCCCGATGCCACTGACCCCCGACCCCCGACACCTATGCTGCCTCCTGTTGGCCAAAAAGGTGCTCTTCGGCCTTCGTGAGGCCGAGGAGGTCATAGTTTTGTAAATTATGAGCTAGGTCACATATTTTCCTATTTTGTTATAGAACATCATATTTTGTGTTGATCAGGTGAATTTCAATGTGCATTTGTTCGACGACCTCCCCGGGCATTTGACGAGCTCCCCTGCTGCGTTCATTGGTGAGCACAAATGACATCTTCTCCCCGGCACCCTTAATTTTTTTTTGCTCTATTCCGGTCTTCATGCCGATGAAACTTGCTAGATATAGGTGTCTTCAATCATCAGTATGCGTGACCACTATGCGTCGCATGTTTGAAAGGGTTACATCTATGAATATGCATTCATTAGCATATTCATAACCGTGATTCTTTTGAATTGTCCAACGTTATCCAAGGACAGCCCGAGTATGTGTAGATTGGGTTTGTTTTCCCATATATGCTCTGCTCGGATCCGATGTAGAATTTCGTCAGTTCCTCCCTGTTGTTCTTCGGGTACACATCCTCTCTGCTTATTGTCGAGACAAGTATCAGGAGAACAGCGGGGAGGTGCTGCCAAAATTGTGCGATGGATATGGAGCAGAGCATGGGTACACAAACTCAATCTACACATGCTCGAGTGGGATTAGGACCTATCTTTGCCTATTAGCGTCTAGGTTGCATCAACGTAATAAAACTGACAAACTCTATTAACTGATGAATATGGTTTGTTGAATTATGTATATATTTTTTGTGTGTCCAGTAGCTAGGCAAGATGAGTGATCATGGGTGGATGTACACCGGTCACACTAGTCAGAAAGACATGACCCGTTAATGGATAAGAAAAACCAAGGAGTTTGTTAGAGTCGCATTTGCAAATGGACAGAAAGTAACCTGGTGCCCTTGTGTCGATTACGACAACTTTAAGAAGAAGTCAGAGTTTGAAATGATCAAACACCTGTAGAAGTGGGGTTTTACGCCTAATTATATGGTTTGGACATTTCATGGTGAGTCTGCCAACGTGCCCGACGAGCATGGTATCGGGATCGAAGACATGGTGCAAGACTTTGATGATGCTAAGGATTCGGACGATGAGATGGAGGAATCTGCAAAGGCCTTCTATGACATGTTAGAGTCTTCAAAATGCGCTCTCCACGAGCACAGCGAGCTTTGTCAGCTGGATGCCATCGCGCAAGTAATGGTTCTAAAGGGTCAGTTCAACCTGGGCAGAGAATGCTACGACGTGATGATGACGATATTTGGACGCTTTCTACCCAAAGGCCATGTATTGCCAGCAAACCTGTACCAGTCGGACAAAATCCTACATGCGCTTAAGATGCCCTTTGAGAAGATAGATACATGTGAGAATGGATGTGCCTTATTTAGTCTTGAGTATGCGGGCTTCCACTATTGTCCCATTTGCAATGCTTCCAGGTATGTTCTGGTAGACAACGATATGGGTGAGAAGAGTCAGACCAAAATCCCAGTCAAGGTTCTTCGGTATCTGCCAATCATACCAAGACTTCAACGTCTTTTCATGGTCGAAGAGACGGCCAGACAGATGACGTGGCATAAATTGGGCAAAAGAACAGAACTAGATGCAAATGGGAATCCGATGTTGGGACACACTTCAGATGCTTTTTTGTGGAAGCACTTTGATGCATTACATAAGGATAAAGCGGCAGATCCAAGGCATCCTCGAGTTGCCATCAGCACGGATGGGTTCAATGTGTATGGTATGACGGCAGCACAATACAATTGTTGGCCTGTATTTGTCATTCCACTAAATCTCCCCTCGGAGAGATTATGAAAAGGAGGAACATTTTCCTGACGTTGATAATTCCAGGGCCCAAATATCCGGGGAAGAATATGAATGTGTACATGCAGCCACTTAAGGATGAATTGCAAGAAGCCTGGGATAATGGGATCAAGAAATATGACGCCGCTACCAAAAAGAACTTGAAAATGCATGTGTTGTACATGTACTCATTGCATGACTTGCCAGCGTATGCGCTATTCGTTGGCTAGTCTGTGCATGGAAGGTTCCCATTCCCCACATGCAAGGAAGCTCTTGAGTTCCGTTGGCTGTAGGCGGGTCGCAAGTTTTCTTGCTTCGACATGCATAGACAGTTCCTAGATCCCGACCATAAGTTCAGAGAAGATAAGAAGAATTTCATCAAAGGTAGAGTTGTCAAAAACATTGCACGACCTGCGTTGACAGGCCAACAGATCCTGGATCAGATAAACGCTCTTGAGCCGGATCCAAATCGTCCAGGGTATTTCAAAGGGTATAATACGGAACATGCCTGGACTCACAAGATATGTTTGTGGGATCTGCCTTACTTTAAAGACCTTTGTTGTCCACACAACATCGATGTGATGCACACTGAAAAGAATATCGTGGAGTCCCTTTTTGGTACATTGTTCGGCATAGAGGGGAAGTCGAAGGATAATCCTAAGGCTAGAGTCGATCAGGAGGCTCTATGTGATAGACCGTTACAAAACATACGACAACCGGAAGGAAAGAAGAACTGGAGGAAGCCAAAGGCATAGTTCAATCTTGGGAAGCCAGCTATGAGGGAAATGATCTTGTTGGTGAAAATTCAGTTGATGTTCCCCGATGGGTATGCAACGAATCTAAAGAGGGAACAAGTCTTGACAAATTGAAAATATTTGGTCTCAAGAGTCATGATTGGCACATATGGCTTGAGCGGGTAATGCTGGTGATGTTGCATGGCTTTATCCCTGAGGATGAATGGCTAGTACTGGCAGAGCTGAGCTATTTCTTCTGTGCTCTTTATGCGAAAGAACTACCGCCTGACGTGCTAGATGAACTAGACGAGTTGGCATCGGAGTAGATCTGCAAGTTAGAAAAGATCTTTCCATCGGGATTCTTTAATCCAATGCAGCATTTGATTTTGCATCTCCCGACCGAGGCATGATCGTTGGTCCTTAGCAACTGAGAGGATGCAGAAGACGCTTCGAGGAAAATGTAAAAATAAACATAGAGTTGAAGCATTGATGGCCAAGGCATTCATTACTGAGGAGGCGGCAAACTTTGGGATAGCACACTACAAAGCCAAGAATCGTCATTTGCATAATCTGAAGCCTTGGTACAATGATGGCGACTGTGAAAAAGGTCAATCCAACCTCAGCCTATTCAAAGGGAAGCTCGCACCAGCCGGTGCTTCGAAATCAACGAAGAATGGCAGACCATTTCATTGTATATCTTCAACAACCTAACAGAAGTGCGGCCGTACATCGAGTAAGTTCTCAGTACATTGTTTTGCCACTTCTAATTCCTTTGAAATGCTCTTATTCCCGGATATGTGATATAGTCGATACGTTGCCAAATTCTCGGATGAAGCGGTGATCCAAAAGGATTCCATCGAAGAGTATGAGCTTCTGGCAAAGCATGGAGGCGGCTATCCCGGTTTCATCTCTTGGTTCAAGCAAACGGTAATTTCCATTACACGGTTTCATTTCTTCGCCTAGTTTGCGGCTAATGCAACAATCCTTTCGTATTAAACTTGTAGGCTAATGCAGAGTCTATGGACTCCGAATTGAGACAAGTCGCTAATGGTTTTGACTATAAGGTCCGTTCATTTGACAAATACGACATCAACGGGTATCGCTTTCGTAATTTTGGCAAAGAGATATCTATGGCCGACCGAAAGCCTACAAATTGTTGTGTCTCCGCTGTCGGCGAAGGAGGAGTCAAGTATTATGGAAGAGTTGAAGCAATTTATGAACTTACATTCTTTGGTGAAAACCCACCAAACGTTGTAGTCTTCAAATGTTATTGGTTCCAGCCGAAGGAGACTAGAAGGACTCATGAACATATAGGGCTAGTCTAAATCAAACCAAGCACCCATTTAGATGTTCCCTATGTCTATATTACGGCTCAACAGGCGACCCAAGTTTTCTATCTACCGTGGGCCTGCCAAAGGGATCCAAATCTGAATGGTTGGGATGTCGTTTATGATGTGCCGCCACATTTTAGACCAACTCCCCTCAATGAAGATTATTATGAACCTCACATTAACCCATACACATATGAAGGAGAATTCTTCCAAGAAACACGTGTTTCCAAAAAAACGTTTCAAGAACCGCTCTACTTCACCCTAGAACATTGAGGTAGACAGCGACAGTGAAGCCGACTTCACCCCTGAGCCGGAACAAGAAGAGGTGGAAGAAGAAGAGATTACTGCTGTGGATGACCTATCAATGCTTGACCGATTACATAAAGGAGGCCTTCCACATGTTGATGCATTTATTGATGATGCCAAGGAGCACGTCATTACTGATAGTGATGATGATTATGCATTTATTGGTCCCGGAGCATATATAGACGATGAAGATTAATATTAGTAATGTCAGGTATTCGATTATTGTTACATATATATTATTAATTAGTTCATGTTATTAGGTATTCAATTTTTTATGTTGAACTAATTTCGTTCACTCTTTGTCATTGCAGGTGTTGACAGATGGTGGGCGCGGGTCGAGAGCGCTCTGAGCCTCCTTCCTCGGCGCGTGCTGAGAGGGGTGCTATTATTCCACCCCAACAACTCCGGAGAGCGCTGGTACACTGTATGCAGACACCGGCAGGCGCTTCTTCTTCGACCGGGAGAGGTCGGGGGAAGACAAAGAGAGGTGCTAGAGGTAGGAAGGCTGTTGCACCTTCCTCGCCGCCACCCCCAGTTGGTTCTCCTGACCACAGGAGTGCTCCATCTCAGGTGGACCCGTTTGACTTGGACCCATCTTGGACTCCGATCGCCGAGCCTCGGGCCGACGAGCCTCGGGACACCGAGCCTTCATCCCAGGAGACTCCGGTCCCAGAGTTTTCGTCCCAGGTGACTCCGGAGGCTAGTGACCATGCTGATGGTGGTGAGGACAACTTTTCTGAGGATACCTATAGCGAGGGCGAGCTGGTTGAGGAGGGCAAGAAGGTCTACCTGCGTGGTTGTACAAAGCTCCCGCCCGTGCTGACGACCTGCGATCATAGGTGGTTGATTTTGCCTAATGCGGAGAAGTAAGTGCATTTACTCTTTTTTAACCTTTTGCCTTCATGTTTCTTCAAATTAATATCTAATGTGTTGTCGTTGTCATACTGCAGGGGTTGGAAACACGACCCTGGTGTCCGCAGGCCCAACCACGTCCTTGGTGTGCTTCTCAAGCACCACTTCCCGAGGAAGGTCCAATTACCCGATGAGGGTGAGGTTCCACAGGTAGCACTGACCTGGGAGCTATACGTGGATGCCCCAGCCTCGCCGAAGGAGATGGTCGACGGTGTCTTGTGCGAGACGGTGGCCGACATTGTGATCCATCAGTTTTGGGTAATTTCTCCTTTACAGAGTTAAAAATCAACAACACCTAGTGATTGTACTAATTAGTGTTGTCTTGTTTGATTGCAGACCTTCTACAGGTGTCTTGAGGAACACGAGGCAGACGTGGCTATTGTTCTCGTAGCTGAGTGCAAGCGCCTACTTCAGAACTTACGGCATGAGGCTCGGGTGCATGCTATTCGAGACTACTATGCCTCGACTAACATTAAGAGGGCCAAGAAGAAGTGTCGCAAAAAATTTCTGAGTAAGGAGAAGTACATGAAGGTAATTACCTATTGTTAAGGACTTGTACTTAGTTTCCTTGATTTGATTCGTAGGCGTAGCGCTGAATTTTCTCTTGTCTAACTTAGGTGCCCCTGAGATGGTGTGCGGATAGGATGGACTTTTTGGAGGCATTGGTGGATGAGTGGTGCTCTCCCAAATGTCTAGCCGACCACAACAAGGCCAAGGATAAGCGTGCCCGAATGAAAGGTGTACCACACCATCAAGGGAGCTCCAACCTGTTTGAGTACGGGGATCACTTGGTATGTGGTTTGCTTCATGATTCATGCAATTTCATTCTTCATGCTAGCTTGAGCCCTTAACTAATATTTTATTCCTCTCTTTTAGGCGCGACAAAACAAGAAGGAGGTCCCGCCGCTGTTCGACCTCTATGCCATGGCCCATACTGCCTCGTACAAGAAGGCCAAGGCATTCTCTAAGGATGACCTCGATCATCCATAGAGCTTCAGCAACATCTCCTCCCACAACAAGCTCGTGAGGTACAGAGATGAGGGGAAGGCGAGGAAAGGGGAGGACTTTAACTCGAGCCAGAGTCCTTTTGATCCAGAGCTCGTGATGATATCTGGTGGCGGGAGGCCCCATGGCTCGATAGCCATTGGGTATGGACTGATATGTTGTCCTAGAACTCTCCAAGAGATCAAGAAGCGCTAGATGAGCTCTGATCCTGAGATAAGGCCTCGTCCACGGCCAATGGAGCTCGCCATCGAGGCTAGGGCACAAGAGCTTCTAGCGGAGGCAAACAGGCAGGCGGCACAGAGGGAGAGGGACATGCAGGAGAGGACAGCTAGGCTGCTGGAGGAGGAGAGGAACCGGAACGACGTGTCTCACCGGTCCTATACGAGCTCCTCGTGGTAAGTTTCTCCTGCATATTAGCCAAATCATGCACGTAATGTTCATTTCATCACTAACTAATATGCTTGACTCATGAAAAGTAAATGTGGAGACCGTGTGCCAGAACAATTGTCAGACACCTCCGTCGATGCCCCATATTGCTATAGCACCCACGGTGAGTTTCATTTGAATGGTCATTAGTTACTAGTATTCACATTTGAGTTGCATCATGCTAAGGAGACATTGCAAATGATCTTTGGTGCAGCATGCCTCTCGACAAGCATCGACCGATCCTTCTGCGTTTGCCGCAACCTAGACAGGTCCTTCTCCGTCTCACACTGGTGCAAACCAGACCGGCCCTTCACCTCCATGATGATGGTAAGTTTTCCCAAGTGTTTTTCTTAACAAATGCATACTTAGCTTAAGAAATGACCTATTTAGCTCCAAAATGACCTATACTTAGCTTCTTTAGTTCATTTGTGATACAAAATGGCATGATAACCTTGGTTTAGCTCCAAAATGACATAGACTTAGCTTATTTTCCTCCAAATGACAAAATAACCTTACCTACCTCCAAAATGACCAATTATAACTAGGATAGCTCTAGAATGACCTACACTTGCCATTTTGTCCTCCAAAATGAGTAAATATGATTAGTTAGCTAAAAAATGGCATAACTACCTAGGTTAGCTCAAAAATGACCTATACTTAGCTTCTTCAGTTTATTTATGACATACTTAGCATACTTAGGTAAAAATGGCATGATACTTTGGTTTAGCTCCAAAATGACATAGACTTAGCTTATTTTCCTCGAAAATGACATAATAACCTTACGAAGCTCTAAAATGACCTATTTACCTAGCATAACTCTAAAATGACCTACACTTAGCATTTTTACCAAGCTTAGCTAAAAAATGGCATTTTTACCTACCTTAGTTAGAAGAAGAGATAAAGAAGAGGAGAGGAGAAAAAGAAAGATAAGAAAAATTCTTCCTCTTCTTCTTCTTCTTCTTCTTCTTCTTTTTCTTCTTTTTCTTCTTCTTTTCTAACTAGTCTTCTTCTTCTTCTTCTAACTTTCTTGTTTCCCAATTTGCATATTTGCTTTAGATGAGGAAGCTTGCATTGATGGAGTCTACTCTTCTCCTTGTGCTTCCTTTTTGTTTTGATTGTGTAAGATGAACTTTGTTGTTGGATATGTTGTTGGAAACTTCTTGGATATGTTGTTGGAAACTTGTTGGATATATGTTGTTGGAAACTAGTTGTTGGATATGTGTTCGTAACTTGTTGTTGGATATGTGTTGGTATGCTTGTTCAAAGTATTTTCAAATGTGTATATATATATATCTATGAAATTCTGTGAAATTGAATGAATTTAAGAAAAAACAAGAAAAACAGGGGCTATACAGGTTCTTTGCCGTCTGCTGGCAGACGGCAAAGAGCTTTGCCATCAGCCAGTAGACGGCAAAGCTGCCACGTAGCAGCTACCTGTGCAACCTGGGGTGGTACTGGGCTGGCCTATGTGGTTTCTTTGCCGTCTGCTGGCAGACGACAAAGAACTTTGCATCTTTGCCGTCAGCCAGCAAACGACAAAGAACTTTGCATCTTTGCCGTCTGCCGGCAGACGGCAAAGCATGCCGTTAACCCCTTAACGAACGTAAGCTACCACGTGTGCCTTCCACGGTCATTGTCGTCTACTGGCAGACGACAAAGACCTAAGCATCTTCATCGTCTGCCAGTAGACAGCAAAGCGCCCTTTACCGGAGCTTATTCAGCCGGATGGTTGGCCGTCTGCTGGCAGACGGCAAAGCCTTTGCCGTACGCCATGCATGCCTTTGCCGTCTGCTATGGCAGATGGCAAAGTTGCTGATTCCTGTAGTGACTTGATCTTCTTTCTCGATTTCAAACTCGGCGACTTTCAGCATCGCAAACATCTCAGCGAATGACTTTGTCATCCCGTGCATGTTATAGTTCAACACAAAGCTCTTTTAGCTAGGTGGGAATGATTGAAGAACTCTATCAGTGATCGCCTCTGGCAGAAGGGGCATCCCTAACTCAGCCAGATGGTTCAAATACCGAGACATTCTGAGTATATGTTCACTGACAGACCCGTTCTCCTCCATCTTGCAAGCATAGAACCTACCGGAGGTCTCATACCTCTCAATCCGGGCATTCTTCTCAAAGATAAACTTCAACTCCTGAAACATCTCAAATGCTCCATGACGTTCAAAACATCTTTGAAGTCCCTGGTCTAAGCCATACAACATTGAACATTGAACTATTGAGTAATCTCCAGAACGTCCCTCCCAAGCGTTCTTAACGTCTTCGGACAACACGGGAGCGGGTGGATCACCAAGCGGTGCATCAAGGACATAAACCTTCTGGGAAGCTGTGAGGATAATCCTTAGATTAAGGGCCCAGTCCACAAAGTTACTTCCATCATCTTTCAACTTGGTTTCTCTAGGAACGCATTAAAATTCAGGGGAACTACTGCGCGAGCCATTGATTTGCCTAATAAATATGCAAAGGTTACTAAGACTTTTGTTTAAGATGATGAGTTTAGTTAATCAAATTACCAAAGCTCCCACTCAAATTGACATCCCTCGGGTCATTTGAGTGTTACATGATCCAAATTCACCAACTCAAGTATGATCATCACGTGAGTTGAGGTGGTTTTAATGGTGTACATCATCATGTTGATCATATCTACTATATGACTCATGTTCGACCTTTCGGTCTCTTGTGTTCCGAGGCCATGTCTGTACATGCTAGGCTCGTCAAGTTTAACCCGAGTGTTCTGCACATGCAACACTGGCTTGCACTCGTTGTATGTGAATGTATAGTGTATCACACCCTATCATCACGTGGTGTCTCAACATGGCAAACTCCCGCAATGGTGCACACTCGGGGAGAACACAATTTATCTTGAAATTTAAGTGAGGGGTCACCTTTTAAGGTTACCATCGTCCTAAGCAAAACAAGGTGCATAAAAGGATTAACATCTCACGCAAATCATAAGTGACATGATATGGCCACGATCTTGTGCTTTTGATCTCTATCCTTAAAGCACCGGCATGATCTCCATCGTCACCGGCATGACACCATGATCTCTGTCATCTTGATCTCCATCAACGTGTCGCCATCGGGGTTGTTACACCCAACATGCTTCTACTATTATTTCTACCGCTTAGCGAGAACATAAAGCATTACATACCGCTTGATGATTGACACGTAGGTCATACACTAGTTAAAGACAACCCTATGGCTCCTGTCGGGGCTCATACATATCGACATGAAAGTCATGATATTCTATACAAAATATGATCATCTCATACACCACATATATCTCATCATCTAATTGGCCATATCACATCACAACATACCCTCCAAAAACGAGTCAGACGTCCTCTAATTGTTGTTGCATGTTTTACGTGGCTGCTATGGGTATCTAGCAAGAAAGATTCTTACCTACGCAAAACCACAACGGTGATATGAAGATTGCTTTTCAACCTTCTACAAGGACCGCCTTAATCAAATCTGATCCAATTAAAGCGGGAGAGACAGACACCCACCAGCCATCTTTATGCAACAAAGTCACATGTCAGTCGATGGAACACGATCTCTCGTAAGCGTATGAGTAAAGTCAGTCCGACCTGCTTCATCCCACAATACCGCTGAACATAGAAAGGACTAAGGGAGGAAGCAATCTGAATATCAACGCCCACAAACTCCTTTGTGTTCTACTCAAGATCTCATGTACGCATAGACCTAGCTCATGATGCCACTGTTGGGGAATGTTGCATGGGAAACAAAAAAAATTTATGCACACGCAAGATCTATCCATGGTGATGATCATCTACGAGAGGGAGAGTGGATCTACATACCCTTGTAGATCTCTAAGCGGGAACATTAAGAAATGCGGTTGATGTACTCGAACATCTTCGTGATCCATTCACGATCCGTCCCACGAACTCCGTTCTAGTGCCAACGGACGACACCTCCATGTTCAACATATGTACGGCTTGATCACGCCTTCACCACCTCAATCCAGCGAGCGATGATGAAGTAGTAGCTCAAGTCCTTCGGCGACACGACAGCGTGGTGGCAGTGGTACTGGAGGAATTTCAGCAGAGCTTTGCTAAGCGCTACGCGGAGGAGAACAAGGGAGAGGGAGGGCAGCACCAAGGCATAGATGGGTGCGGCTTCCCTCTCTCTACATCTCTATATATAGGGGGAGGGAGGAGTGGTGGCGCGCCCTAGATCCAATCTAGGGGGGCGCCTAGGTAGATGAGGGTGCCACCTAGGGAAACCCTAGGATGACCTGCTCCCCAAGACAAGTGGAGGGAACCCTAGAGAGGCGCCCCACCTCTCCTGGTTACGTGGGAAAGGGTGAGGGGGGCGCACATCCCCTTAGTGGGATGGTTTCACCCCTCCCTTTGACCCATGAGGCCCCCCGACACTTGCCTGGGCCCTCGAAACCCCTTTCGGTACTCCTGGTCATAACTCGGTACCCCGTAATGCTTCCAGACTCCGATTCCCTACGTCCTATATATCGATCTTCACCTCCGGATCATCCCAGAGTTCCTCGTCATGTACATGATCTCATCCAGGACTCTGAACAACCTTCGGTCACCACCATAATGACTCAACTATACTTATATCATCACCAAACATTAAGTGTGTAGACCCTATGGGTTCGTGAACTATGCAGACATGACCGAGACACCTCTACAGCCAATAACCAATAGCGGGACCTAGATGCCCATATTGGCTCCTCCATATTCTACAAAGATATTTATTGGTTGAACCTCTATGTCAAGGATTCAGTTAATCTCGTATGAAGTTACCTTTGTTCTTCGGTATGTTACTTGCCCGAGATTTGATCGTTGGTATATCTATACCTAGTTCAATCTCGTTATCGGCAAGTCTCTTTACTCGTTCCATAATACTAGATCATGTGGCTAACTCTTTAGTCACATTGCTTGAAAGGCTTATAGTGATGTTGTATTACCGAGTGGGCCCTGAGATACCTCTCCGTCACATAGAGTAACAAATCCCAGTCTTGATCCATGCCAACACAAAAGACACCCTAGGATATATCTGTAGGGCACGTTTATAGTCACCCAGTTACATTGCGAAGTTTGATACACACAAGGTACTCCTCCGGTGTTAGTGAGTTGCATGATCTCATGGTCATAGGAAAGATACTTGACATGTAGAAAACTATAGCAATAAACTAACACGATCACATGCTATTTTAAAGTTTGGGTCTTGGTCCATCACATCATTCTTATAATGATGTGGCCTCATTATAAATAACATCTCATGTCTATGGCCAGGAAACCTTAGCCATCTTTGATCAATGAACTAGTCAACTAGAGGCATACTAGGGACACAGTGTTGTGTATGTACCACCACACATGTATTTGAGTTTCCAATCAATACAATTATATCATGGATAATAAACGATTATCATGAACAAGGAAATATATAATAATAATCATTTATTATTGCCTCTAGGGCATATTTCCAACATTAATTTTATGGATAAATGGAGTAACGCAATAAGAACGATGACATGATTTAGAAAGATCTATTCATGTAGGAATATGCCCCATGCCTTATCCTTAATAGGAATGGTACATGTGTGCCTCACTGCCCCTTCTTTCACTTGGAGAGGACACCACAAGATCAAACTCATCACAAAGCACCTCTTCCCATGGCAACAAAAATTGATCTAGTTGGCCTAACTAAACCAAAGATTCGAAGAAGAAATATGAGGCTATAAGTAATCATGCATATAAGATATCGAAGAAGACTCAAATAATATTCAAGGATAGAAACTGATCATGAACTCAAACTTCATTGGATCCCAACAAACACACCACAAAAATAAATTACATCAAATAGATCGCCAAGAGACCATTGTATTAAGAATCAATAGAGAGAGAGGAGAGAGAGAGAGAGAAAAACCCATATAGCTACTGCCTACGGACCCGTAGGTCTATGGTTGACTACCCACGCATCATCGAAGAGGCACCCATGAAAATGATGCACCTCTCCATGATGGTGTTAGATTGGATCTCGTGGTTCTGTAACTTGCGGCGACTGGAATAGTGTTTCATTGACTCCTCTATGGTATTTGGAATATATGGGTATTTATAGAGCTGATAGGCCGTGTAGGAGATTCACTTGTAGAGCACAACCCACCAGGCCGTGCCAGGTGCCTCTAGTGCGCCCTGGCGTCTTGTGGCCTCCACGGGCCTCCTCTCAGGTACTTCCTTGGCTCACAAGTTGTGCTTTGGCCCCAAAAAAATCTCCAAAAATTTTCGCGGTGTTTGGGCTTTCTTTGGTACTCATTGTGCGAAACAAAAAAAGGAAAAAATAACAACTAACACTTGGCACTATGTCAATAGGTTAGTCCCAAAAAATGATATAAAGTTGCTATAAAATGATTGTAAAACATCCAAGATTTATAATATAACAACATGTAACAATCAAAAATTATAGATACATTGGAGACGTATCAATCACCTCCATAAACGAGAAACATTTCCTTAGTCCTTTTAAGGTACTTGATGATATTCTTGACCGATGTCCAATGTCCCATTCCTAGATCACTTTGAAACATTCCGGCCATACTTATGGCAAGGCTAACATATGGTCTTGTGCACAACATCGAATACATGATAGAGCCTATGGCTGAAGCATAGGGGATGACACTCGTCTTTTCTCTATCCGCTGTAGTCATTGGGCATTGAGTCTTACTCAACTTCACACCTTGCAAGGCAGGCAAGAACCCTTTCTTAGACTGATCCATTTTGAACTTCTTCAAAACCTTATCAAGGTAAGTGCTCTATAAAAGTCCTATTAAGTGTCGCAATCTATGTATATAGATCTTGATGCCTAATATGTAAGGAGCTTCTCCGAGGTCTTTCATTGAAAAACTCTTGTTCAAGTATATCTTCACGCTTTCTAAAAGTTCTATATTGTTTGCAGTCAACAATATTCATCCACACATAATGTAAGAAACGCAATAGAGCTCCCACTCACTTTATTATAAACACTAGCTTCACTATAAACTTGTATGAAGCCAAACGCTTTGTTCACCTCATCAAAGCGAAGATTCAAACTCCGAGATACGTGCACCAGTCCATAAATGGATCGCTGGGGCTTGTACGGTTTGTCAGCATTTTTAGGATTGCCAAAACATTCTGGTTGCATCATATACAACACATCCATAAGGAAACCATTAAGGAATGTTGTTTTGACATCCATCTACCAGATCTTGTAATTGAAAAATGCAGCTATTGCTAACATAATCCTCATGGACTTCAGCATCGCCACGGGAGAGAAATTCTCATTGTAGTCAACTCCTTGAACTTGTGAAAACCCTTTTGCAACAAGTGGAGCTTTATAGACAGTGACATTACCGTCTGCTTCTGTCTTCTTCTTAAATATCCATTTAATCTGTATGGCCTTACGATAATATGGTAAGTCCTCCAAAGTCCACACTATGTTCTCATACATGGATCTTATCCTGGATTTCAAGGCCCCTAGCCATTTGTTGGAACCCAGGCCTACCATTGCTTCTTCATAGCTCGTAGGTTCACTGTTGTCTAACAACATGACCTCCAAGACAGGATTTCCATACCACTCGGGGGCGGTACAAGTCGTTGTCGACCTACGAAGCTCAGTAGTAACTTGATCTAAAGTGTCATCATAATCATCGTTATCTTCCTCTTCACTTGGCATAGGCGCATGTAGGATCAAAAGTAGGTCTAGAGGGGGGTGGGTGATTAGACTTATTGACCAAATAAATATTCTACTTTTTCCCAATTTTAGTTGTGGGCAGATTTTAGCAATGATAGCAAGTCAAGCACACCCTACGCATGGATAGAGGTAAGGGTTAGAAGATCAAACTCAGTTATAGACACGAAGATTTTTCCCGTGGTTCCGATAGGTGGTGCTATCGTACATCCACTTTTATGGATTCTTCAACCCACGGAGGGTAACGGTCGTGAGAGTCCACGGAGGGCACCACCCATAGGGGTCCACGAAGTAGCAACATTGACTATTCCATAACGGCTTCCGTCCACGAAGGACTAGCTTCACTATGGGTAGATCTTCACGAAGTAGACAATCTCCTTGCCCGTACAAACTTCTTGGTTCAACTCCACAACATGAAGTAGGAGGCTCCCAAGCAACACCTAACCAATCTAGGAGGCACCACCCTCCATAATGTAATAGGCTTGATAATGGTGATGAACTCCTTGCTCTTGTGCTTCAACATGATAGACTCCTCAACACTCAATCACTCTCTCACAGATTTGGCTTGGTAGAAGAGTTTGATTAGGTGGAAAGCAACTTGGAGGCTAGAAATCAAGATCCATATGGTTGGACTGGATGATCTTGATCTCAACACAAGGGTAGGTGGTTCTCTCTCGAAAATTTGAATATGGGAAGTGGTGAACTATTTTGAGTGCTTCTCTTGCGAGTGGGATGTTGTGGAGGGGTATATATAGGCATCTCCAAAAATCCAACTGTTACAACATTATTGACCATCCTGGTGAAACCGATGGAAAACTGGGTTGTACCGATATGTTCAAAATGCGGCAACTTTCGAAATCTCGATCAGACCGATATAGGAAACTCAATGGTACCAAAGTCAGCGGCCGAGGCATTTTCCAAAACTCAGTGAGACCGAAGCATAAACTTGGAAATTTAGATTATATGAAAACAACCAACCGAATCGTGGTCACTAATTCTCGGTTGCACCGATGTAAAATCGGTTGCACCGAACATCTAGCGTTTGGCTAGGGTTCTATCTTTGGTGAGAAATCAATGGAGCTGAATGGAAACTTGGTGGCACCGATTTTGTGAAGTTGGGTTTAGACAGAGTATTCGTGGGAGAGCTTGTGGCTTCTTTGGGTGGCTAGGACTTGTGCACATGGAGCAACTTGTTTGTCCGAATTGGGGCTCTGAAAAACCCAACAAGGAATAGGGTCCAGGGTCCTCTTCCCTGATTGCACAAACGGGAAGTGATCCACAATGGCCGAATTTGAAAGGGGACAGGAGGTACATCTTATCCTGACTAAAGGTGGCCTTTGACTGCAAAGCTCGTGGTCTCAGCATCATTGCACCGAGAAGGAAACCTTTGGGAAGTTCCTTGGGAACTCACGTATGTCCTTGCTCCTCAGCACAAAAGAGGAAACTGTCCTCCTCCTGCGCCCGCTGGTGCCCGCCTGTCTTCATTGTCAGAACCGACGTCATCTATCCTTGGGAGGTTGGGCACTTGCATAGGAATCTCCGCCCCTCTGGAGGCAGCCTGGGGGTGCCACTCTCTAGAGGTCTTCACGTTGTCCTCCTCACAAGGAGGGGGGCTCTCGCGAGGCTCTTGACTTGGGGAACATGTCGTCGTGCCGTATCAGGGCATTATGGTGGGCCTTGCGCTGGGCCGCAGGCAGGCAGGTCTGGGTACCCCTAGTCCCAGAATGCCGACAGTAGCCCCCGTACCCGAGGCGTGCTTGGGCTGGCTTCTAGGCAAAGCCAAGGATGGGAGATTGGAGTGCCATGGGTCCCAATCGCCTACGGGACGAGCTCGACGCGTGGTGCATAATGAGGCGGGGACACCCCCACTTCCAATGTTGCCTCAACAACTGTCCTTGCAGAGAAAAGCCTGGCACGCATAGCGGAACCATCATTGCCTCACCGAGCGCTTGCCCCCAACTGTTCCTTCCTCCTCCGGGTCTTATTTCTGCTCCACCCGACATCTCGACCAAGTTCCCCAGAAGAAAAGGGGTAGGGCCCCAGCAACACCGGGATCCCGAACAGGGCCAGAGCCAGCGCTGGGCCGGTCCACCGTGCTCAATCTTGAGGGGCTAGACAAGGTCCGATTAGCACTTGCCGTCGACACCAATGAGTGGGGCTGACGTCGATCTGGCCCGCCTCCTGCTCTTCGGTGGATCTAGGGGCTGCAGATACCCCCCATCACCTTCATGCCCTCTTGTCTAGCTTGCTGCCGCCATTTTCCGATTTCTTCATTGCTGTTCTCTCGCACAACCAGATCCACGCCTTGCATCTTGATCGTGGGTCCGTCGTCCTCCTCTTTGCCCTTGCATTTCTGTGTGAGGCCTTCGTGGGCATCTCCCCATGAGGGAGTCCTGGACTAAGCGGTCCTCGGGCCGCTGACCTCTCTCCCAATAGGCCAGCCATGTGGGATGCTCTCTGACTATCGCTGGAAGGGCCAAATATGCCACGACCCCGTGTTCTAGAAGGAAGTCTCGAAGACGCTGTTGGAAATATGCCCTAGAGGCAATAATAAATTAGTTATTATCATATTTCCTTGTTCATGGTAATCGTTTATTATCCATGCTATAATTGTATTAATCGGAGACTTAGATGCATGTGTGGATACATAGACAAAACCATGTCCTTAGTATGCCTCTAATAGACTAGCTCGTTCATCAAAGATGGTTAAGGTTTCCTAGCCTTGGACACGAGATGTCATTTGATAACGGGATCACATCATTAGGTGAATGGCGTGATGGACAAGACCCACACTACAAACGTAGCATATGATCTTGTCAGTTTATTGCTACTATTTTCTGCATGTCAAGTATATGTTCCTATGACCATGAGATCATGCAACTCACTGACACCGGAGGAGTGCCTTGTGTGTATCAAACGTCGCAACGTAATTGGGTGACTATAAAGGTACTCTACAGGTATCTCCGAGGGTGTCTAATGAGTTGGCATGGATCAAGACTGGGATTGGTTACTCCGTGTGACGGAGAGGTATCTCAGGGCCCACTCCGTAATACAACATCACAATAAGACTTGCAAGCAATGTGACTAAGTGTTAGTCACGGGATCTTGTATTACGGAACGAGTAAAGAGACTTGCCGGTAATGAGGTTGAACTAGGTATGGAGATACTGACGATCGAATCTCTGGCAAGTAACATACCGAAGAACAAAGGGAACATCTTACGGGATTAACTGGATCCTTGACATAGAGGTTCAACCGATAAAGATCTTCGTAGAATATGTAGGAACCAACATGGGCATCCAGGTCCCGCTATTGGTTATTGATCGTAGAGGTGTCTCGGTCATGTCTACTTAGTTCTCGAACCCGCAGGGTCTACACACTTAAGGTTTGGTGACGTTTCGGCACTATAGACTTATGTATGGTGGTGACCGAAGGTTTTTCGGAGTCCCGGATGAGATCCCGGACATCATGAGGAGCTCCGGAATGGTCCGGAGGTAAAGATTGATATATAGGAAGTCATGTTTTGGTCGCCGAAAAAGTTTCGGGCAGAGGGGTATTTCGACCCAAGAGGCTACATGGGCTGTGGGAGAGTGAATACCATCCCTTAGTGGGCTGGTGGAAGTCCCACACAAGGCCCATGCTGATGGGAAGAAAAGCCCAAAGAGAAAAAGGTGGAAAAAGGCAAAAAAGGCAAATATAAGGAGGAGTCCTAGTCCTAATAGGATTGGAGGAGGAATCCTCCAATCCTCCTTGATTCGGCCGACCCAAGAGTTGGTCATTTGAGGGCCAAGCCTCCTCCTCCCTTCCTCTTATATATACTAGAGGTTTTAGGGTTTTTGGCACTAGATTTTCAGCCACGTGCTACTCGTTCCTCTAGTGCATAGTTTCTCCTCTAGATCGGTTTTCTGCAGTGCTTAGGTGAAGCCCTACCGGAATTGCTCCACCACCATCGCCACAGCACCGTCACGCTGACGGAGAACTCTTCTACCTCTCCGCTCCCTCTTGCTGGATCAAGAAGGCGGAGATCGTCATCGAGCTGTACGTGTGCTGAACGCGGAGGTGCCGTCCGTTCGGCGCTAGATCGGAAGGACCGTGATTGAGATCGCGGAACGGGTCGTGATGAGATCGCGGGACGGATCCTGATGAGTTCGCGGGACAGATCATGAGGAGTTCGTGGGATGGATCATTATTGGATCACGGGACGGATTGTGATGAGTTCGCAAGACGGATCGTGCTTGGATCGCGGGACGGATCGTGATGAGATCACGGGACGCTCGGCGATTTGGATCGCGAAGACGTTCGACTACACCAACCGCATTTCTTAACGCTTGCTGCTTAGCGATCTACAAGGGTACGTAGATCCACTCTCCCTCTCGTAGATGCTCATCACCATGGATAGATCTTGCGTGTGTGTAGGAAATTTCTTGTTTCCCATGCGACGTTCCCCAACAGTGGCATCATGAGCTAGGTGTATGTGTAGATGAGATCTCGAGTAGAACACAAAGGGTTTGTGGCCGTTGATGCTTAGATTTCTTCCTCCCTTGTCCGTGTTTTGGTTCACGATATTGTGAGAAGAAGCGGCCCGGACCAACATTACTCATACGCTTACGAGAGACCGGTTCCCTCGATCGCAACTTGTTGCATAGATGGCTTGCGGGTGACAGTGTCTCTCAGTTTAGTTGGATCGGATTCGACAAAGGCGGTCCTTGAGAAGGTTGAAAAGCAACTAGTGTATCACCGTTGTGGTTTTTGCGTAGATGAGAATTGTTCTTGCTAGATACCCGTAGCAGCCATGTAAAACATGCAACAACAATTAGAGGACGTCTAACTGGTTTTTGCAGGGTATGTTGTGATGTGATATGGCCAATTACATGATGTTATATATGTGATGTATGAGATGATCATGTGATGTATAGATTATCATGACTTGCATGTCGATGAGTACGGCAACTGACAGGAGCCATAGGGTTGTCTTTAATTGTTGTATGACCTGCATGTCAATCATTAAGCGCTATGTAATGATTTCCTTTATCGCTAAACGGTAGCAATAGTAGTAGAATCATGTTGGGCGCGACAACCCCGATGGCGACACGTTGATGGAGATCAAGATGATGGAGATCATGGTGTCTTGCCGGTGACGATGGAGATCATGCCAGTGCTTTCAAGATGGAGATCAAATGCACAAGTTCATGGCCATATCTTGTCACTTATGATTTGCATGTGATGTTAATCCTTTTATGCATCTTGTTTTGCTTAGGATGATGGTAGCATTATAAGGTGATCCCTCACTTAATTTTCAAGATGAATTGTGTTCTCCCCGAGTGTGCACCGTTGCGAAAGTTCGTCGTGTTGAGACACCACGTGATGATCGGGTGTGATAGACTCTATGTTCACATACAATGGGTGCAAGCCAGTGTTGCACATGCAGAACACTCGGGTTAAACTTGACGAGCCTAGCACGTACAGATATGATCAACATGATGATGTTCACCATTGAAACCACCTCAACTCACATGATGATCATACTTGAGTTGGTGAATTTGGATCATGTAACACTCGAATGACTGGAGGGATGTCAATTTGAGTGGGAGTTCTTAAGTAGTATGATTAATTGAACTCATTATCATGAACATAGTTAGTAGTGTCTTTGCAAACTGTGTTGTAGGTTACTATCTCACGCTGTAGCTCCCTTGAATTTTTATATGTTCCTAGAGAAATAGAGTTGAAAGATGATGGTAGCAATATTACGGACTGGCTCCGTGATCTGAGGATTGTCCTCATTGCTGCATAGAAGGCTTATGTCCTTAATGCACCGCTCGGTGCGCCAACCCCTCTAGCGTTGTTTTTAGATGTTGTGAACATCTGACAGACACGTTCTGGTAACTACTTGATGTTTAGTGCGTCATGCATTACGGCTTAGAATTGAGGCTCCGAAACGTTTTGAACGTCACAGAACATATGAGATGTTCTAAGAGCTAAAATTAGGATCTCAGGCTCATGCCCGTGTTGCGAGATATGAGATCTCCAACAAGATTCTTTGCCTGCAAGATGAAAGAGAATAGCTCAATCGTTGAGCATGTGCTCAGATTGTCTGGGTGCTACAATCGCTTGAATTGAGTGGGAGTTGATCTTCCAAATAAGATAGTGATTGATATAGTTCTCCAAGTCACTATCACTAAGCTACTAGAACTTGGTGATGAACTATAAAATGCTAGGGTTAGAAATAATGATCCCTGAGATGTTCGTGATGTTTGACACTGCGAAGGTAGAAATCAAGAAGGAGCGTCAAGTGTTTATGGTTAGTCAAACCACTAGTTTCGAGAGGGGCAGGAGCAAGGAGGGAAAACTTCATGGATAGCAAGTCAGTTGCTGCTCCAGTGAAGCAACCCAAAGTTGAACCCAAAACCAAGACTAAATGCTTCGATTATGAGGAGAGCAGTCGCTGAAGCGGAACAACCCTGGATACTTGGTAGATAAGAGGGCTGGCAACATCGACAAAAGTATATTTGATATACGTGTTATTTATGTGTACCTTGCTAGTACTCCTAGTAGCACCTGGGTATTGGATACCGGTTCGGTTGCTAAATGTTAGTAACTCGAAATAAAAGCTATGGAATAAACGGAGCACTAGCTAAGGGTGAGGTGACGATGTGTGCTGGAAATGTTTCCAAGGTTGATGTGATCAACATCGCACGCTCTCTCTACCTTCGGGATTAGTGACGAACCTAAATAAATGTTATTTGGTGTTTTGCGTTGAGCATGAACGTGATTAGATCATGTTTATTGCAACACGGTTATTCATTTAAGTTAAAGAATAATGGTTATTCTATTTACATGAATAATACCTTCAATGGTCATGCACCCAGTGAGAATGGTTTGTTGAATCTTGATCGTAGTAATACACATGTTCATAACATTGATGCCAAAAGATACAAAGTTAATAATGATAGTACCACATTGTTGTGTCCCTGCCGCTAAATATCATATTGGTATAAAGCGCATGAAGAAACTCCATGCTGATGGATGTTTGGACTCATTCGATTTCGAATCGGTTGAGACATGCGAACCATGCCTCTTGGGCAAGATGACTAAGGTCCCCGTTTTCTGGTTTGATGGAGCGGGCAAGTGATTTATTGGAAATGATACATGTTGATGTATGCAATCCAATGAGTCTTGTAGCGTGCGGTGGATATCATTCTTTTATTACCTTCACTAATGATTTGAGTAGATATAGTGTATATTTACTTAATTAAACACAAGTCTGAATCATTTGAAAGGTTCAAGCAAATTTAGAGTGAAGTTTAAGATCATCGTGACAAGAAGATAAAAATGTCTGCGATATGGTTGTGGAGGTAAATATCTGAGTTACGAGTTTGGCATACAACTTTAGACAATGTGAAAGTTGTTTCACAACTCATGCCACCTGGAACACCATTGTGTGATGGTGTGTTCGAACGTCATAGTCATGCTCTATTGAAAATGGTGCTTGCTATGATGTCTCTTATCGTTTTTCTACTATAATTTTGGGGTTATGCATTAGAGACAACTACATTCACTTTAGATAGGGCACCATCTAAATCCGTTGAGATGACACCATGTGAATTATGGTTTGATAGAAACCTATGCTGTCATTTCTTAATGTTTGGGGCTGCAACACTTATGTGAAAAAGGTTTTCACCTAATGAGATCGAACCCAAAGAGGACAAATGAATCTTCATAAAATACCCTAAAGATAGTTGGGTAAACCTTCTATCTTAGATCCAAGCATAAAGTGTTCGTTGCTAAAATTGGGTCCTTTCTCGAGAAAGAGTTTCTCTCGAAAGAATTAAGTGGGAGGAAGATAGAACTTGATGAGGTTGTTGAACTTTTGTTCAACCAGAGAGTAGCGCAGTGCAGGAATTTGTTTCTGTGAAGCCTACGTTAGTTGAAGAGGAAGTTAATGATGATGATCATGAAGCTTTGGATCAAGTTACTATCGAACCTCATAGGTCGAATAGGATGTGTACTGCTCCTGAGCGGTACGACAACCCTGTCTTGGAGGTCATGTTGTTGGACAACGATGAACCTACGAGCTATGGAGAAGCGATGATGGGCCCGGATTCGGACAAATGGTTAGAGGCCATGGGATCCGAGAAAGGATCCATATATGAAAACCAAGTATAGACTTTTGTGGACTTGCTCGTTGGACGGCAGGTCGTTGAGTACAAATGGATGTTTAAAATGAAGACAAACGCTCATGGTGAATGTCACCATTTGTAAAGCTCGACTTTTTGCAAAGAAGTTTACGACAAGTTCAAGGAGTTGACTGCGATGAGACTTTCTCCCTCGTAAGTGATGCTAAAGTCTGTTGGAATTATGTTAGCCGTTGCTGCATTTTTCAATTATGAAATCTGGCAGATGGATATCAAAACATAGTTTCCTTAACAGTTTACTTAAGGAAAGGTTGTATGTGATACAACCAGAAGGTTTTGTCAGTCCTAAGGATGCTAAAAGGTGTGAAAGCTTCAGTGATTCTTCTATGAACTGAAGAAAGCATCTCGAAGTTGGAATATACACTTTGATGAGGTGATCAAAGTTTTGAGTCTATGCAAAATTTACGAGAAACTTGTATTTACAATAAAGTGAGTGGGAGCACTATAGAATTTCTGAGAGTACGAGAAACGGTTGTTTGAAAAGAGTTTTTCAATGGAAGACCTGGATAAAAGCTACCTAATTGTTGAGCATCAAGATCTATAGAGATAAATCAAGATGCTTGATGAGACTTTCAATGAGTACATACCTTGACAAGATTTTGAAAGAGTTCAAAATGGATCAGTCAGAGAAAGTGTTCTTGCCTCATTTGTAAGGTGTGAAGTTGAGTGAGACTCAAAGCTCGACAACGGCAGAAGAAAGAGTAAGGATGAACGTCGTACCCTATGCCTTAGCCATAGGCTCTGTATAATATGCCATGCTGTGTACCGCACCCGTGTGTGCCTTGCCATGAGTCTGTCAAGGGGTAGAAGAGTGATCCAGGAGTGGATCACTGGATAGCGGTCAAGATTATCTATAGTAACTAAAAGACTAAGGAGATGTTTCTCGATTATGGAGGTGATAAAGAGTTCGTCGTAAACAGTTACGTGGATGCAAGCTTTAACACCAATCCAGATGACTCTTAGTAGCAATCTGGATACGTATAGTGGAGCAGCCATTTGGAATAGTACCAACTGGAGTGTGGTAGCAGTGTTTAAGGTTTGACATAGAGATTTGCAAAGTACAGTCGGATCTGAATGTTGCAGACCCGTTGACAATAAGACCTCTCTCACATGCAAAGCATGATCGAGCCCCAGAACTCATTGGGTGTTAGATTCATAACAATGTGTATCACATGGTGATGTGAACTAGATTATTGACTCTAGTGCAAGTGGGAGACTGTTGGAAATATGCCCTAGAGGCAATAATAAATTAGTTATTATCATATTTCGTTGTTCATGATAATCGTTTATTATCCATGCTATAATTGTATTGACCGGAGACTTAGATGCATGTGTGGATACATAGACAAAACCATGTCCTTAGTATGCCTCTAATAGACTAGCTCGTTGCTCAAAAATGGTTAAGATTTCCTAACCATGGACATGAGATGTCATTTGATAACGGGATCACATCATTAGGAGATTGGTGTGATGGACAAGACCCAAACTACAAACATAGCATATGATTGTGTCAGTTTATTGCTACTGTTTTCTGCATGTCAAGTATATGTTCCTATGACCATGAGATCATGCAACTCACTAACACCGAAGGAGTGCCTTGTGTGTATCAAACGTTGCAACGTAACTGGGTGACTATAAAGGTACTCTATAGGTATCTCCGAGGGTGTCTGTTGAGTTGGCATGGATCAAGACTGGGATTTGTTACTCCGTGTGACGGAGAGGTATCTCAGGGCCCACTCGGTAATACAACATCAAAATAAGCCTTGCAAGTAATGTGACTAAGTGTTAGTGATGGGATCTTGTATTAGGGAACGAGTAAAGAGACTTGCCGGTAACGAGGTTGAACTAGGTATGGAGATACTGACGATCGAATCTCGGGCAAGTAACATACCGAAGAACAAAGGGAACATCTTACGGGATTAACTAAATCCCTTGACACAAAGGTTCGACCGATAAAGATCTTCGTAGAATATGTAGGAACCAATATGGGCATCCAGGTCCCGCTATTGGTTATTGACCATAGAGGTGTCTCGGTCATGTCTACATAGTTCTCGAACTCGCAGGGTCTGCACACTTAAGGTTTGGTGACGTTCTCGTAGTATAGAGTTATGTATGGTGGTGACCGAAGGCTGTTCGGAGTCCCGGACGTCACGAGGGGCTCCGGAATGGTCCGGGGGTAAAGATTGATATATAGGAAGTCCTGTTTTGGTCGCCAGAAAAGTTTCGGGCTCATCGGTAGTGTATCGGGAGTGCCGGTAGTGTACCGGGAGAACATCAGGAGGGGTATTTCGACCCAAGAGGCTACATGGGCTGTGGGAGAGTGAATAACAGCCCTTAGTGGGCTGGTGTAAGTCCCACACAAGGCCCATGCGGCTGGGAAGAAAAGCCCAAAGAGAAAGAGGTGGAAAAAGGCAAAAATAAGGAGGAGTCCTAGTCCTACTAGGATTGGAGGAGGAATCCTCCAATCCTCCTTGATTCGGCCGACCCAAGAGCTGGTCTTTTCAGGGCCAAGCCCCCTCCTCTCTTCCTCTTATATATACTAGAGGTTTTAGGGTTTTTGGCAATAGATTTTCAGCCACGTGCTACCCGTTCCTCTAGTGCATAGTTTCTCCTCTAGATCGGTTTTCTGCAGTGCTTAGGCGAAGCCCTACCGAAATTGCTCCACCACCACCGCCGCAGCACCGTCACGCTGCCGGAGAACTCTTCTACCTCTCCACTCCCTCTTGCTGGATCAAGAAGGCGGAGATCGTCATCGAGCTGTACGTGTGCTGAACACGGAGGTGCCGTCCGTTCGGCACTAGATCGGAAGGACCGTGATTGGGATCGCGGGACGAATCGTGATGAGATCGCGGGACAGATCGTGATGAGTTCGGGGGACGGATTGGGAGGAGTTTGTGGGACGGATCATGATTGGATCGCGGGATGGATCGTGATGAGTTCGCGAGACGGATCGTGATTGGATCGCGGGAAGGATCGTGATGAGATCACGGGACGCTCGGCAATTTGTATTGCGAAGACGTTCGACTACACCAACCGCGTTTCTTAACGCTTCCCGCTTAGAGATCTACAAGGGTACGTAGATCCACTCTCCCTCTCATAGATCCTCATCAGCATGGATAGATCTTGCGTGTGCGTAGGAAAAGTTTTGTTTCTTATGCGACATTCCGCAACAGACTCATCATGCACTCCAAGTCAAGATGAGGTAATCGGCATCTCCATCGTCGGCAGGAGACCTATCACGTGTGAACCCTAGGTACCCCCCCGTGTCTATATAAACCGGGGCTAGATTGTAGGGCAGAGAAACTCATCTGAGGTTTTAGCTATCCGATCTCGAGGTATCAACTCTGTATCCTTCATACACATCAATATAATCAAGCACGGCGTAGGGTTTTACCTCCATAATATGACCTAAACCTGGGTAAACATCATCTCCTTCGTCCCGTGTTACCATTGATTCTAGATTCACTCGAGACCCCCTACTCGAGATCCGCCGGTTTTGACACCGACATTGGTGCTTTCATTGAGAGTTTCGTTGTGATCACCAAAGGAATCAATGGCTCGCTTAGTCATTAGCGAGGAAGTCTGCAACATGGACTCCTTTGTTCCTAGACAGATATTCGCTTTCAGCGGCGTCGTGCCACACGCCGACCTGACCATCCATCTTGGCCGGGTCAGGACTTTCTCCCCTGATCAAGAGGTCAGATTTGGGAACCTAGAGTTCTCCGTAGACTCTTAGGGCGATCTTTTTCTCACCGGGCTCGCAATCTCATCTGACGCGCCCGAGGACTCCGAGGCCTTGACTTTGGATTTCGCTCTCGAACCAGCCAACGGGACCGACCCCGACGATGATCTGGCTTTTAGTCTGGATTCGGTCATAGTATTGGATGGTCGGGGGTCAGCTCCTACTGCACACACTCCTTGTGCGGATGCATCGAAGGTTAACTCCGAAAGCTTTGGGCAGATTGACCCGATCGAGCTCTCGACACTCAACAAAGGCTGTAGATCATATCCTATCAATGAAAATCACTGACGACACAACCCCGATCCACGCTCAGATCGATCTGAAGGTGGGTCAAGAAGAATTTTTCATCCCACTCACCACCCACATAGTAGCCACTGTCAAAGACTTAACCGATATGTAGGACTACACCTCCGAGGAGGCAGAATACATGGATGAAGAGGATTGCACTCCCGCCCCTTTCAACACCGGGCGATGGACTGCCACCTCCACCTACAACGTCTACATGGTGGATAATCCAGACTATAAGGGCAAGCACACACCTGAAAACTATGGTGATAAATCGGGTGAAGAGTCGTCAAGGCACCGGAAACAGCGCAAACGATCAAAGGCAAAAAAGGGAAGGGAAGCCATTGCTGACATCGGGGAAAACGACACCTCGGAAGACCTCGGTGATCCCGATATCCCCGAGAAGCCACTAGAGGACCAGAAGAGGCCGGAAGATCAACGCGACCACGAGGACCTAAACGATTTTGAGGACGACAACTACCTCCCCCTATCGAGGAGGGTGATAGCTTGGAAGCCGAAGACTTCACTGTCCCTGAAAATCTTGAGGATCAGGAACGGTTTAGGCAATAGCTTATAGCCACTGCTCGAAGCTTGAAGGCATAAGAACGGAAGCATAAGGCTGAACAAGATACCCTCAATGATCGATGGACGAGGGTCCTATCAGCTGAGGAAGGGTACGGTACTGGTCTATTTGACCAACCCAAGAGCTATCCACGCCAACGGCTGCTGCCGCAGTTCGACAACGAGGTCCCTAATACACCGTCTCCCAAGCACACTCCATACGACTAGCCGGACCGCCCTCCCTAGGGACGACATAGGACGGCTGGCGACACCGGTTTTAGGCCGGCGATACCCCGCAAAAGGGGAAAAGAGTCAATAGAGCCTGAGGACATGTACGACCTATGACACGACCTGGATTATAGAACATGCCACGTGAGATCCATATATGGATCTAGCGGGTACTCCCCTGATAGACGGGACAGGTACCAGCCTTGGCTCAATCGCAACAATAGAGGTCAGGAACAAAACTGGACCAAATCAAGTGCCGATTACCGGCGTGACATAGCCCGGGTCAGAGGCGCTGCCCACCCACTGTGCTTCATAGACGAGGTGATGTAGCATCAGTTCTCGGAAGGGTTTAAGCCTGTGAACATAGGGCAATACGATAGGACAACTGACCCAACAATGTAGATCGAGGATTTCCTCCTCCACATTCATATGACACGAGGAGATTATCTCCATGGCATCAAGTATCTGCCCCTAAAACTTAAGCGGCCATCTCGGCACTGGATAAACAGCCTCCCTGAAAATTCTATCGGGAGTTGGGAGGATCTCAAGGATGCATGTACGGTCGCTAGCCTTCTCCGACCTAAGCAATGTTGTCCAGAAAGCAGGAAAATCGGCTTGACAATTCTGGAATCTATTCTTGACCAAGAAGAACCAGATTGTCGATTGCCCAGACGCCAAGGCAATAGCCTCCTTCCGGCACAATATTCGGGACGAATGGCTGGCTCGCTAGCTTGGTAAAGACAAGCCTAGGACCATGACCGCCCTTACATCACTCACAACCCGCTTTTTCGCGGGCGAGGACAATTGGCTCGCTACACGAACCCACAACCCCAAAGATCCCGACACTTACGAACCCTGGGACGGAAACGGGAAACCACGACGCAACAAAAACAAACGTCGGCACAACAATTGTGATTCTGAATACTCAGCCTTTAATGCCGGTTTCTGCAACCCCAGATCCTGGTAGCAGGAGTAGCCTTCTAAAGGCAATCGTGGCGGACCTACCCTGCTTGACAAAATCATGGAGAGGCCTTGACATATCCATGGCATCCAAGACAAGCCCGCCACCCACACCAACCGCAACTTTTGGGTGTTCAAACAAGCTGGCAAACTCGCAGGCGAACAACAAGGCAAGGGCCCACGCAGCGAGGACAATGACGAGCCCCGCGGTCCGAGAAATGGAGTATAGAAGCAGTTCCCTCCAGAGGTAAAGATTGTGAACATGATATATGCCACTCGCATACCCAAAAAGGAGAGTAAGCGCGGCCTTCGAGAAGTCTAAGCCGTAGAACCTATCGCCCTGAAGTATAACCCATGGTCGGCGTACCTGATCACCTTTGATCGACGAGACCATTCAACCAATATCCGTCATGGGTGTTCAGTGGCCCTTGTCCTAGAGCCCATCATTGATGGGTATCACCTCACTAATGTCCTAATGGATGGAGGAAGTACCCTCAATCTGATTTACTCAGACACGGTGAAAAAATGGGTATAGACCCATCAAGGATCAAACCTAGCAAAACTACCTTTAAAGGAGTGATCCCAGGCGTTGAAGCCCGGTGCATGGGCTCTTTGAGCCTGGAAGTAGTGTTCGGTTCGCCCGACAACTTCCACAGCGAGGATTTGATCTTGAACATTGTCCCTTTCCACACAGGTTATCACGCACTGCTGGGCCGCACAGTGTTCGCTCGCTTTAACACCATCCAACACTACGCATACCTCAAGATGCCCGGGCACAAGAGGGCATTACTATCAATGGCAACCAGAGCATTCCCTCTGAACCGAGGAACATGCATTGGCACTAGCCGCCGAATTCCACTATGATGACGGTCGGCCAACATCGAAATCTGCCATAAAGGCACGTAAGGTTGACAAACAAGCTCGGTCTCGGTCCGAACTTCCGGAATATTCTTCTCCCTATAAATAGGGCCACACTCCTCATTGCACAGCCCTAGCACCCGTCAAACATGTGTCTAGACGACACAACTTTGCACTCAAGATTCCTTGGGCAATAGTGGGGAACAACTATCAAAGGGAAAGTGTTCGGATGGACCGAACTACTGCCAGTACATGTCCTCGAACAAACTACAGGTATCATTGAAGACTTGCTAAAGCGTAAAGTTCATCCATACTTCAGTGAATTCTTTGGAACTTCTTTCCAAGGTTCATCCGCCAACACCAGTCACCCTTAAAGGAATGCAACTCCCTAGGGGCACGGGAGCAGACATGCGACTGGGCACATCGAGGACATCAAGCCACCTAACGAGGATATGTACCTGGGGTAGGGTCCTAGGCATGGCCCACATACCCTACCTAAGGACACCACATGGGAGGACTTGAAGATCAAGCATGAACTTCTGAGTGGATCCCTGGAGATGTTCAAAGTCACTCGACAGTAATCCACTCGGAGACTCCCGCTGTCACTCGGCAATCGCGTGTCACTCGATGGACCTCGCTTCACTTGACGCCAGAAG
The DNA here is from genome assembly GCA_022496015.1 of Hordeum marinum. Lineage (NCBI taxonomy): Eukaryota > Viridiplantae > Streptophyta > Magnoliopsida > Poales > Poaceae > Hordeum > Hordeum marinum. Next base: position 184,437,253 of record CM039676.1, read on the forward strand.
ACCAGGAGCCATCATCAAGAGCCCAATGGGCAGACGCTGGCTTAATGGCCCTTAATAGCTTTTACTACATACGTTACCTGTAACGGCAGACTTTGGACCCCACGACCAGACCCATTGATGTGGGGCCATTATGAGGGGCAGCAAACTCTATATAAGCCGCCCCTCCCCTCCTGCACAAGGGTTAAAAAAACTATTGTAATCTCTACATTCCACTCGACATAAAGCTCCCGAGCACTGAGATGTAGGGTTGTTACCTCCACGAGAGGGGCCTGAACTCATACATCTGTGTGTACACCCTCGCCATAGCTAGGACTCTGCCCTCTCCATTCGTACCCCTACCATCTACTGTCAGGCTCGTTCCCACGATAGTTGGCGCCCACCGTGGGGCAGGCGTCTAAGCGTCTTCCGACGAGGTTGCGTTTTTCATCTTTCAACATGTCTTCCGGCGGTGTTTTTGCTCTGGGCCACGATATCCGTTTCGGAGCTCTCACTTTCATCGCCGACGATTCAGCATGGCTCCAAGAGGCGCCTCTCGATGTCGAGGTGCTCCCGGTCCGCGGGGCCACGCATTTCCATGTGAGTCCGTGCGGCGTGTTGCTGCATCAGCCATCGACCCCTTACGCATCGGCTCCTCTCGCCGTTCGAGGTTGCAAGCGGTCCGGCTGCTCACGACTCCAGCGGTGGGTCGAACACGCAACAGCGTGTCAAGCTTCTTCGTAGGTTGCAACACTTGAACCTGCCGAGTCCCTTCATGGCGTGTTCGAGTCGGATTCCGATTCGTCTGACGTGCCTTCCGATTGCGAGAGCTATGATCCCGCAGCGGAGGTCTTGATGGCGGGCTTGCATCAGAGCTCACCTCCTGGTTTTGGTCGTGGCGAGCACGAGGCCGGTGGCCCGTCGAACATGCAGTCGCGTCACGATGAGAAGGTCCTTGATACCCCCATCGTCGGCGCGACCGCCGAGGCTCGGGTTTTGGAGGCCACACGCGTTCGTCTAGAAGAGCTCCAGGCAGAGATTGACAAGCACGCCCATCCATGCCCGCAGCGCCCCAGTCGATGTCAGCGACAGCTGTTCCCGACTGGATCTCACGATGGCGTCGAGGTATACCGGACTCCCGTGCTTAATGTTGCTGCTACTGCTAGGATAGCAGATTCCATTCAGCCTTCCCGGTCAGAGGCTGGTCGAGGGCTGTTGCAGATCAGATAACTGTTAGATGCAGCACAATGCCAGAATTCAGCAGTTTCTCAGTATCGTCACAAGATACACAGCAATTCAACCAAGGCAAAGACCGTTCAGTCGGCACATAGTCCTGGGTCACCCTTGCGTAGTCGAGGCGGCGGTTATCATGAAGGGCAAGACAGATATCAGCACCAGCGCGAAGACTACCGTCGAGTGCCCACTCCTCTGCGGAGTGGTCCGTACGCGCCCCGGTGCCAGGACGACAGGCACTCCTTCGGTGACGAGCGGGACACGGACTTTGATACCCGCGCATACCTTCTTCAGAAGCGGATCAACAAGAGCAGAGCCTACAAAGAACGACACGACAGAGATGTCCCGAGTGGTAGCTCAGCGGCAGTGTCTGGTCCAGAGTGTTTTAGCAGAGCTATACGTTTTGTGGAGATTCCCCCCGACTTCAGAATGGCGGCGGGGATCGGAAAGTTTTCTGGTGAAACAAAACTAGAGACTTGGCTTGATGATTACCGAGTGGTTGTGCAGATTGGCGGCGGGAATGACAATGTCGCAATGAAGCACCTGCCTCTTATGTTGGATGGACCAGCTCGAGCTTGGTTGAATCATTTGGCTCCTTCCAACATTCATTGTTGGGAAGATCTTGCCCGAGTGTTTGTCTGGACCTTCGAGGGCACTTGCAAGCGCCCCGTAGGTCTGGTCGACTTACAACACTGTGTCTAGAAGCCCAGCGAAACCTTAAGACACTATATTCTGTGATGGTCCCCCCTGCATCATACGGTGGAAAATGTGTCGGAACACCAGGCTGTTTGTCTCTTCAAGGCTGGTGTGAGATACAGAGAGTTGTATTTGAAGTTCGGGCGCACTGGGACATTTCACTCGGCAAGATGATGGAAATTGCCACTCGCTATGCCAATGGCGAGGAAGAAGACCACCTTTGTAGCGGCAAAGGAAAAGCGGTTGCCAACGAGTCTGGCGGCGGTAACAATAGGAAACAAAAGCGGCAGGCTGAAGGCCCAGTTCCGGCAGAGGCAACAGCACTGGCGACTCAGTCGAAGAATAAGGGCAAGGACAAAGCTCAGTATGCCCCCAAGAAGGGGAAGGGTCAGCCAGGAACCGATATCTTGGATCAGCCGTGTGTGATTCACACGAAGAAAGATGCAGAAGGCAACCTGATTTTCCCCAAGCACACCACTCGACAGTGTCGGACCCTCATCCAATAGTTCAAGGGAGACGACTCGAGTGGGAAATCTCCTGAAAAAGAAGATGAAGATGAAGACAAGGAAACATTCCCGGATGTCACTGCTACCCTGGTGATCTTTGCTGACGTCGAGAGCAAGAGTCGTCTGAAAGTCATAAATAGAGAGATCAATATGGCTGTGCCAGACACCCCCACCTACCTCAAATGGTCTCAGTATGCTGTCACATTCGACCAGACTGACCATCCTGCTCGTGTGGCCACACCCGGTCGACAGGATCTGGTTGTTGATCCGGTGGTGCAGGGGACTCGACTCACAAAGGTCCTCATGGATGGCGGCAGTGGCCTAAACATTCTGTATGCGGATACCCTCAAGGGAATGGGCATTCCTATGTCTCGACTCAGCGAAAGCAGCATGCATTTTCATAGGGTCATCCTAGGAAAGAAGGCCAAGTCACTCAGCCAGATAGCATTGGATGTGGCATTCGAAGATAACAAAAATTTCCAAAAAGAAAAGTTGACGTTTGAAGTCGTGGATTTCAAGAGCGCTTACCATGCCATTTTGGGTCGACCCGCTTATGCACGTTTCATGGCCCGACCATGTTACGTGTATCTCAAGCTGAAAATGCTGGGCCCTAAGGGCATGATCACAGTCATTGGTAATCGACAGCGGGTCGAAGAGTGTCTCCAGCCAGGGTCCAAGATTGCCGATCAACAGATGGCCATGGTCGAGCTAGAGGAGTACAAGAAAACCACTAATCCTACTGATTTGCTCCACGCAAAAAAGCCGGCTTCCGAGTCGGCATTTCAGTCGGTAGGTGAAGTGAAGAAGGTGCACATCCACCCGATGGATCCAACCGCTGCCCGGACGAATATCTCGACAACACTCGACAGCAAATAGGAAGCCGAGCTCATCTAGTTCCTCCGTGAGAACTGGGATATCTTTGCATGGAAGCCTGCTAACATGCCGGGAATTCCTAGGGAGCTGGCTAAGCACCGTCTGCGAGTGGATCCGAAGGCCAAGCCCGTCAGGGAGCATTTGCATCGATCCGTAGCTGAGAAGCGCAAGGCAATCAAAGAAGAAGTGGCCCGTCTCTTGCAAGCCAAGTTCATTCGGGAGATTTACCACTCCGAGTGGCTCTCGAATGTTATGATGGTGCCCAAGAAAGATAAGTCGTTGCACATGTGCATTGACTTCAAACATCTTAATAAGGTGTGTCCAAAAGACCATTTTCCGCTCCCCTGCATACACCAGATTGTTGACTGGACAGCGGGGTGCGAGCGATTATCATTTTTGGATGCCTATTCTGGGTACCGTCAGATCCGTCTGTTTGGCCCAGATGAAATAAAAACAGCCTTCATCACCCCATTTGGGTGTTTCAGCTACATCACGATGCCTTTTGGTCTCAAGAATACCGGCGCTACTTTTATGCGCATGATTCAGAAATGTGTACTTGACCCGATCCCTCGAAATTTCGAGGCATACATGGACGATATAGTGGTCAAGTCCCGCAAAGGTTCCGACCTGCTGGCTGACTTGGCTGAGACATTCGCCAATCTCAGGCGATTCAACATAAAGCTAAATCTGGCCAAATGTACCTTCGGTGTCCCTGGCAGCAAGTTACTCGGTTTTCTCGTTTCCGAACGAGGAATTGATGTCAATCCTAAGAAGATCAGCGCCATTACCCGTATGAAGACTCCCGTGCGAGTGCACGATGTTCAGAAGCTCACAGGTTGCTTGGCGGTATTGAGTCGATTCATTTCTCGTCTTGGTGAGAAGGCTCTGCCCTTGTATTAGTTGATGAAGAAATCAGACACATTCGACTGGACTCTTGAAGCCGAAGCAGCGTTTGTTGAGCTCAAAGCCCAGCTGCCCACCTAGCCGGTGCTTGCCGCTCCTACCAGCAAAGAGCCTTTGCTCCTGTACATTGCGGCCACAAATCAGGTCGTCAGTACAGTGCTGACTGTCGAGCGAGAATAGGAAGGCAAAGCCTATAAGGTTCAGCGGCCAGTCTATTATGTCTCGGAAGTTTTGTCCCCCTCAAAGCAGAGATATCCTTATTATCAGAAGATAGTGGATGGTATTTACTTATCAGCGAAGAAGGTGGCACATTATTTCCAAGACCATTCGATCTCAGTCGTCAGTGATGCACCTTTATCAGAGATTTTCAATAATCGCGACGCATCAGGTCGAGTGGCTAAATGGGCAATTGAGCTTGGACACTTTGACATCAGATTCGAGGCCAAGAAGGCAACCAAGTCCCAAGCATTGGCAGATTTCATGGCCGAGTGGATCGAATAGCAACAACCCATGCAAGTTCACTCGGCGCATTGGACAATGTTCTTTGACGGCTCCAAAATGTTGAATGGGTCCGATGCTGGCGTTGTTTTGATATCCCCCAGAGGCGACAAGCTCAGCTATGTCTTGCAAATTCACTTTTATTCCTCCAACAATGAAGCAGAGTATGAAGCACTTTTGTATGGGTTGCGCATGGCTATTTCGCTCGGCGTCAAGCGCTTGATGGTTTATGGCGACTCAGATTTGGTGGTGAATCAGGTGATGAAAGAGTGGGATGTTAGAAACCCTGCTATGACTGGATAGTTCAATGCAGTCCGGAAGCTGGAGAAGAAATTTGAAGGTCTGGAACTTCACCATGTTCCTCGACTGGAAAATCAGGCAGCTGATGAGCTATCCAAGATTGGTTCACTCGACGGCCTATCCCCAGCAGAGTGTTCCTGGAGCATTTGCACACTCCTTCGATTCAAGAGGATCCCTTCACTGAAGAGCCCCCGCAAACCTTAAGCACCTCTGACTCGACTGAAGTCGATGTTCCTGCTGTGATTGACCTGGTCATGGAGGTGCTAGTTATCATTCCCGACTGGACTGTACCGTACATAGCCTATATCCTCAGACAGGACCTTCCTGAAGATCAAGCAGAGGCTCAACAGATTGTGCGCAGGTCCAAAGCTTTCACTATGATGGGTGATCAGCTTTTCAGAGAAAGTGTGTATGGTATCACCCAGCGCTGCATTTCGCCCGAGGAAGGTCGAATGATTCTAGATGAAATCCACTCGGGAACTTGCGGACACCATGCGCCTTCAAGGGCGATCGTTGCTAAAGCATACCGAGCGGGTTTTTATTGGCCACGGGCTAATGAAATGGCTAAGGAAATTGTTGATCATTGCGAAGGCTGTCAGTTCTATGCAAACCTGTCACACAAGCCAAGGTTTGCTCTGAAGACAATTCCACTCGCCTGGCCGTTTGCGGTTTGGGGGCTTGACATAGTTGGTCCTTTCCGACCCGGAAAAGGAGGATTCACCCACCTATTGGTAGCAGTCAACAAGTTCACCAAGTGGATCGAAGCCAAGCCCATCAAGAAGCTGAATTCCCGCATGGCGGTCACGTTCATGAGCGAGATCATTATCCGATTCGGCATTCCCCACAACATCATCACGGACAATGGCACTAATTTTGACTCGGAAGGATTCAGGAGATTCTGTAACTCCCAAGGCACCCGAGTGGATTACGCTTCCGTTTCACATCCTCAAACCAATGGGCAAGTTGAGCGGGCTAACGGTCTCATTCTGCAAGGTCCGAAGCCTCGTCTCCATGCGTGATTTGGATCATGCCGCTGGTGCGTGGGTAACAGAGCTACCATCTGTTTTGTGGGGGTTGAGGACAGCAACTAATCGTTCAACTAACGAACTCCTTTCTTCCTTGTCTATGGCGCTGAAGCTATACTGCCAAGTGACTTGGCCCACAACTCTCCTCGAGTGGAGCTGTACTCTGAGGCTGAAACTGAGCAGGCCAGACAAGATGGGGTAGATCTTCTGGAAGAAGAGCATAAGATGGCTCTGATACGGACCACAGCCTATCAGCAAGACTAGCGGCACTTCCACGCAAGGAATGACAGAAGCCAAGCATTCCATGAAGGAGATTTGGTGCTCCGAGTGAATCAGCACCGACCTCACAAGCTAGCTCCTGCATGGGAAGGCCCTTTTGTAGTCACCAAGGTGCTAAACAATGGAGCCTATCACTTATATAATCTCATGAAGCAGATGGATGAGCCACGAGCTTGGAATGCAGACCTGCTTCGACATTTTTACACTTAAGACATTAGTTTTCTGATGTACTAAGAGTTCTTCATCAATGCAATTTGTGTCTCTGCAATTAATACTTCGTCGATTCCAACCGTGCAGTTATTTACTTGGGGATACTCCGAGCGACGAGCAATCCTTGCACTCGGGGACTTAGCTGCAAAACATGTTTCGCCTAAGTTAAAAACTCTGTCGGGTGGATAGCAGTCCATTCACTCGACGGCCTATTCGCGAATCCGTCTTTGCTTAGGTTCAAATATATATATATATATATGTATATATATATATATAAACTCGTCGAGACGATGGTAATCCATTCATTTGACAGCTTAGGTGCGAATCGACATTCGCCTAAGTTCAAAATACTCCGAGTGATGAGCGATCCTCACGCTCGGGGGCTTAGCTGCGAATACAATTCGCCTAAGTTAAAAAAACTCGTCGAGACGATGGTAATCCATTCACTCAACAGCTTAGATGTGAATCGACATTCGCCTAAGTTCAAAATGCTCCGAGTGATGAGCAATCCTCACGCTCGGAGGCTTAGCTGCGAATACAATTCGCCTAAGTTAAAAAATTCGTCGAGACGATGCTAATCTATTCACTTGACAGCTTAGATGCGAATCGACATTCGCCTAAGTTCAAAATACTGCCGAGTGATGAGCGATGCTCACTCTTGGGGACTTAGCTGCGAATACAATTCGCCTAAGTTAAAAAATTCGTCGAGACGATGGTAATCCATTCACTCGACAGCTTAGATGCGAATCGACATTCGCCTAAGTTCAAAATACTCTGAGTGATGAGCGATCCTCACGCTCGGGGGCTTAGCTGCGAATACAATTCGCCTAAGTTAAAAAATTGGTCGAGACGATGGTAATCCATTCACTCGACAGCTTAGATGCGAATCGACATTCGCCTAAGTTCAAAATACTCCGAGTGATGAGCGATCCTCATGCTCGGGAGCTTAGCTGCGAATACAATTCGCCTAAGTTAAAAAACTCATCGACTGGATCGTAATCCATCCACTCGACAGCTTAGCTGGGATTCGACATTCGCCTAAGTTCAAAATACTCCGAGTGATGAGCGATCCTCACGCTCGGGGGCTTAGCTTCGAATACAATTCGCCTAAGTTAAGAACCTCGTCGACTGGATAGTAATCCATCCACTCGACAGCTTAGCTGCGATTCGACATTCGCCTAAGTTCAAAATACTGCCGAGTGATGAGCGATCCTCACGCTCGGGGGCTTACATGCGAATACATTTCGCCTAAGTTAAAAAGCTTGTCGAGGCGATGGTAATCCATTCAATCGGCAGCTTAGATGTGAATCGACATTCGCCTAAGTTCAAAATACTCCGAGTGATGAGCAATCCTCACCCTCGGGGGCTTAGCTGCGAATACATTTCGGCTAAGTTAGAAAACTCGTCGAGGCGATGGTAATCCATCCACTCGACAGCTTAGATGCGAATCGATATTCGCCTAAGTTCAAAATACTCCGAGTGATGAGCGAGCCTCACGCTCGGGGGCTTAGCTGCGAATACATTTCGCCTAAGTAAAAAACAAAAGCAGTCAAACAGACGATTGAAAGCCAAAGCGCGAGCAAAATCCAAAGGATAAAACCGTGGATAAACATTGTGTGCAGAAGCAAATGTGCTTAGGCCTGAGGGATACAGTTTCACTCGGCATACCGAGGCAAATTTAATTGTTTTTTCCAAAGACTCAAGTTTCTAGGCAGGCGATGGACTGGCGGGCTCGACAAAAGTGTCCAGGTCGATGCCGTCGGCGACTCTGGTGGCCGCCTCGATGAAGGTTTCCATGAAGTCCTCGAATTGGAGTTTCTTCGTGTTCACCGCTTGGAGCTCCTTCAACTTCTCCTCCCTCACGTCCCTACAATGGACCCTGACTAGAGACAACGCCACGTCAGCCCCGCAACGAGCAGCAGATTTTTTCCAAGCTTGCACTCGACTGGAAAGTTCGTTCAGGCGAGCCATCATGGAGTTGAGGTCGAGCTGAAGAGTGTCCTCAGGCCATAGTTCCTTGTCGATTCTTTCCATAATAGATTTCAATCGAGCGATATAGGCCTGGGCACCCTGGAGCCGAAAGTTAAGCCGCAGCATGGTCATCGCGACCGCATCAGCAACTGGTGACTTGGTGGGCTCAAGCATGGGCTCAACCTCCTCTGTTTCCTTTTCAAAGTATCGGCAGAATTCTGATTGAAGAAGGGGAATCGGTGAACTGCAACCCTCAATTTTTTTTGCAAATGTGAGTCGACAAGAAATACTCACCATCGAGTAGAAGATACATCTTCCTCGAGAATTTGCCCAGATTCCTCTCCAGGCCATTGCTCCTCTAGGTTAGTTTCTCGACCTTCTTCACAAGATTCGCACACTCCTGCTTCAGCTTGGCGTTCTCCTCTTCCAGCGCCTGGACGGCAGCCAACTTCTGCTCTGCAGCTTCAGTTTGGTCCTTGGCGACTTGTTGGGCGTCAGCAAGTGCTTTGTCCTTCTCCTCCAGTGGCATCTTCATGGAATCTAAAAAAACAACATTGTTGAGTCGTGCTTGGAGTCGACGGTTTTCATTGCGCACGTCTGTTCGAGCGAGAGCACTCAGTTCAAAACATGAAAAGGGGAAGATGGGAATGCTGACAGTCGGCACTTATTACCTCCCAGAGACTTCAGCTCAGCATGTGCTAGTTCCAGGGCGTTGTTGGCAACCGCCAAGTCCACCTGCAATTGGTTCTTCTCCTCCTCCATCTCCTTGTACTGCGTCCCAAGTTTGCAAGCCGTCTTGAACCAACAAAAGACAAGAGTTCAATCATCAAGGAGTTCTTGGACAGTCGACTGAGTTATTAAGACCGGCAAATGCCCATGTTGGAAGAATTCAAAATGAAAGTCCACTCGACACATCGAGTGGCTCTGGCGCTCCGCACGGAGTAAACAAATTCAAACAGAAAGCTATCTCTATTAAGACCCCTGCCGACGCAAGCACTCGACAAAGGTCTTGGGGACTACACCCAGTGGGTGCGCTAAGAGCGCCCCCACTGAGATGGTTAACTCTCAATCCATCGAGTAACTCGTTAGAAAACAAACTCGACAAGGTTAGCCATGTCGTGACGCTCAACCCATTGAGTGACGCACCCACCCTACTCTATGGAGTGCAGCCTATCCTTATGCAGCGTCATATCATGGTTTGTAATTAATATCCATGAAACCTGCAAGGTATCTATGGAGTGGTGTGATTCGAAGACAAAGTGTATCATGTATACAATAGACTCTAAGATCCCTACCGAGGCAAGCAATCGACAGCGGTCTCGGGGACTACACCCAGTGGGTCCGCTAAGAGCGCCCCCACTGAGACGGTTAAGTCTCGATCCATCGAGTAACACGTCAAAGAAACAAAAAACACTTGACAAGGTCAGCCCTGTCATGACACTCAACCCGTTGAGCGACACACCTCCCCCACTCTATGAAGTGCAGTCGATCCCTATGCAGCTTCATATAATGGTTTCATAATAATATCCATGAAACCTGCAAGGTATCTATGGAGTCGTGTGATTCGAAGACAAAGTGTATCATGTATACAATAGACTCTAAGATCCCTGCCGACGCAAGCAATCGACAGCGGTCTCGGGGACTACACCCGGTGGGTGTGCTAAGAGTGCCCCCACTGAGACGGTTAACTCTCGATCCGTCGAGTAACTCATCAGAAAACACACTCGACATGTCGAGCGACAATAGTACTACATGTACTACCAATCCTAGTCCTACTCGACTATGATCCGATCTATTCCACTGGAGGAAGTTCAAACATTCTACGGCAATCACCCAGTGGGTGTTCGGCAGCCAAGTAAAGACAATAATTCAATCGACAGTGGACTTACAATCGAACTTACTCAGACATTGGTGCAAAGGACTACGTTGACGTCAAAAGCCTGTTTGCTGGCCTCGTACGCCTCCTTGGTCCTCAGCATGAGCTGCTCCGCCTGGATCATGGCTTCCTTTGCAGCTCCGCTTTGGTCTTCCGGGGTGCGATGCAGAGGGAAGGTTGTTGTAGGTGGGGTCGGCGCAGTCGCTGGAGCAGCTGGGGCAGCCTAAAGAGGTCCGGTCGGAGCCGACGTCACGACGGTCGAGACGGTTGGAGGACCATGCGACGGAGGCGTTGCAGGCTCAACCTTGGGTCATGTCGAGTCACCTCTCCTCTAGGAAGACTCCGCAGTTGAGCGCTGAGGTGCATGCAACGATGACGCCCTTCGGGTGTGAGCGCGCGAAGTGTCCATCAACCCATCATCGTCCTCCACTTGAATGACCTCTGCAACAATCGACAGCATCAACATCTGCATGTGTCGAGTCATATTCGAAAAAACTAACAACTTTCTTACCTCTATGAGAAGTGGCAGCGTCAGCAGTATCAACATCCATCGCGTCTTCTTCATCTCGAAGAGGCGAGGTCACAGATGTTGCAGCTCTGATGGATTAGACAGCTTTCACTCAGATATAACTCAAGACTTAAGTCGACAGAACAATTCAGAAATGAACACTTATGTGAAGACGATAGGTACGACCACCCTCATACAGGGCAGTGCTTTGTGAGGCTTGGAGGTGGCTTGCTTGGGATGCTTGGCCAGTCTTTCGTTCGACTCGACAGTTGAGGGGCGGCTCCGCTTCGGGTTCTTCGCGCTTGGGCCCGGGGCCTTGTCCTTAGCAGCTGCCGGGTCATGGAGGGCCTTAGTGCGGCCTTCGCGACGAGGGGGCGACTTGACTCCTTCCTCTTTGCCAGAATCTTCATATTCATCCTCAGAGTCGGAAAGTCCGTCGCCGTCCATGCTGCTGCCCTCTCTCACCATGCCGTCATGCACATGGTTCCCGTTGGGAACAGGCGAGTGCATGTTCGTCCATTCCTGCATAATTCAAACAAGAGAGTCAGACTACAAGTCAATACATCAGTCGATAGTATAAATGTATCAGTCGACATCACACATCTCACCAGGTTCTTCGGTGGGTTTTCAGCCGAGTAAGGCTGGATCCTGTTGGCTCCCGAGGGGTTGTCACAAGCCCTAGTGATGCTCCGAAGCCACTGCTCGACAGTCTCCTATGTAACTTCTTCTGGATGCATCCTGGTCGAGTCCCTCGGGCCTGAGTAGTGCCACATGGTGTGGTCTCTAGCCTGGAGTGGCTGTATACATCGACCGAGGAACATTTCATGCAGATCCATGCCTGTCACCCCGCCCCGGATCAGTTGAACCACGGCCTCGACTAGGATACCTACTTGGACATGCTCCTCATCGGTCACCTCCAGAGACTTGGGGGCAGCGGATCGGTCAGGTGAAAATGGGGGAAGACCAGTCGACATGTTGGGTGGCACTACATCTTTGCAGTAGAACCAGGTCGACTACCAGCCTCGGAAAGACTTGGGAAGAGTAATGGCAGGAAAGGAACTATGTTGCCTTTTCTGGACCCCGAAGCCTCCACACAACTGGAGCACGTGAGTCTTCCCGTCGGCAACAAGGATTTTCTTCACAGTCTGTGATCTGACCGTGAAGAGATGCTTAAACAACCCCCAATGGGGAGAGCACCCCAGGAAACACTCACACAAGGTGATGAATGCAGACAAGTACGCCATGGTGTTCGGCAGAAAGTGATGCAGCTACGCACCAAAGAAATTCAGAAATACCCGAAAGAATGGGTGGGGTGGCATGGAGAAACCTCTTTCTACCTGGGAGAGGAGAAGAACCCGCTCTCCGTTGCATGGCTCTGGCTCGCGCTCCTCCCCCGGCCGCCTCCAGGCGCCGTCCGCCACCAGCCCGTCAGAGACGAGGCCCTTGAGGTCGGCGCGGGTGACAACATAGGGGAGAAAATCCCCCTGCATCCACCCTGCGGGCGCGGTGAACCGAGCGGTCGAGGGCTTCTTGCCCTTGAGCTTCGACATCCCCTTCTTTGCGCACTCCAGCTTCTCCGTCGCGTTCTTCGTCATCGGAGAGGCGGCTCTGGTCGGAGGAGAGCGGCGTGTTGTGTTGGGGAGCAGAGGAGGCGGAGGAAGAGAGGGAGAATCGGTGGAAGGTACTGTGCAAGCCACGGCTCAGAATGCTTTATATGCTGCCTAGTGTCTCATTGCCAGTGGACCTGCGAGACAACCACACATGCCAACCGCTGACGGCGCCAAGTGCATGGCGAGATGACCGGCACGAGAATCGAGGCATCGTGCCTCCACTTCCCCTGATCGTGGCGTCATCTCCGCGCATGTGTGTGCTTCCCAAATTTTCGTATCTCGGAGAATTCAGGCCCATCAGACCGACCCGTCACCTCCCCAACATGCGCTCGATTCACTCGGACACTTTTAAGACTAAATGGATCCAGGCGAGTGGAGAAGAATTCAATCGACGTAAATTTCGTTGAAGACCCGAATATCATTCGGAAGATATTGCGTGTCGATCCTGAATGAGCGCTAATGCTTAGAGTTCAATCGACGCAAGTTCCATGGAAATCCCAAATATCATTCGGAGGATTTGATACACTAACTCAAGGCCTATGTTGATACCTCCTTCCACCACTCAAACCCCGATCCATTCGGGGGCTAATGACGAGGATATGTACCTGGAGTAGGGTCCTAGGCATGGCCCACATACCCTACCTAAGGACACCACATGGGAGGACTTGAAGATCAAGCATGAACTTCCGAGTGGATCCCTGGAGACGTTCAAAGTCACTCGATGGTAATCCACTCAGAGACTCCCACTGTCACTCGGCAGTCGCGTGTCACTCGACGGACCTCGATTCACTCGATGCCAGAAGACCAGGAGCCATCATCAAGAGCCCAACTGGCAGACGCTGGCTTAATGGCCCTTAATAGCTTTTACTATGTACGTTACCTGTAACGGTAGACTTTGCACCCCACGACCAGACCCATTGATGTGGGGCCATTATGAGGGGCAGCAAACTCTATATAAGCCGCCCCTCCCCTCCTGCACAAGGGTTAAGAAAACTATTCTAATCTGTACATTCCACTCGACATAAAGCTCCCGAGCACTAATACGTAGGGCTGTTACCTCCACGAGAGGGGCCTGAACTCATACATCTGTGTGTACACCGTCGCCGTAGCTAGGACTCTGCCCTCTCCATTCGTACCCCTACCATCTACTGTCAGGCTCGTTCCCACGACACCACCCATGGAAGACCCCTGGTACAACATCTCCTCTGTAAACTTTATATTTCCTCATCAAATACCTGTAAACAGTGGCTTCGGCAATTTGAGTTATAACAATAAATGAGCAAATAATAGACCATTGTACATGGCTTCTTCGCTATATTTTATGCTACATACTCTGTTCTTCCCTCATCAACGCTTCTTGCAAAACTATTTGGTAGGGATTGAATTTAAAATATCACCCTAAGCATCGCCCCGACACAATTGATCGTGTGTTTTATATGCATTGGATCCGAACTATGTCTTGGGTTATTTATTGGGTTGCCCGGCTCCTGTGTTTGCCCTCTTACGTATTTCTCGTTCGGCTAAAAGGGCAAAGAAAGAACCACTATGATTATGCTTCCAACTCGCCTGGTCAAGCACCTCGGGGGAGAAAGCCAAAAACTGACTTCCATAGTAAGCAAGAACCGATCTGCAAATCCGAGCATAAGTGTCATACTAAAAAAATCGATAGAGGTTATTCCATGTCATATCATGGGTTTCCTACTTGTAAAACCATGTGATGCAGGCTTTAGCCTCGGTACATCCGAACATCACAAAACATTGGGGGCTAGTCATCATCCCCCCGCATTTTTTAAAGCTCCTACGGCTATGTGAAAGCGATAAACCATCATAGTCCGATTGCCTTGTTCCCCTCGCACTACATCCTTCGGGCGCCGATACCTCGGCTAAGGGTCACAGTGTGGAGGCAGAAACACCTCCCATAGTATCTACGTGGGGGCTGAAGCCGATGACTCGCAACTTTTAGATAAAATGGCCACATGGGTGTCACAATAAATACAAAATTCAAAAGACATGATAAACCATGTAGCCTCAGTTTAAAGCGTTAACAGTCTTCGGACATATTACAATGCACTCATTCATAAAAAAACATCCTTAGAGCATTGGGACTTTATCGCCCGAGCACCCTCCATCACTGTGGAGAAGTATTGCTTGGGGCGCCTATGCTCCTTTTTAGGGGGCACAGGTGCAATGGCCATCTTGGTCGGCTTGAGCCTCGGCCAGTGCATCATGGTCCTTGCAATGCAAACCTTCTACCACCAAAGGCACACTGTAGTAAATACAACTTACTATCCAGGACCGCCTTGACTTGGCGGACTTGTTCCTCAAAGAACTGCCTATCCACCCGCTCCTTTTGGAGCTGAGATTTCAGCATGAATAGCTCGGTGGCCTGCTCTTTGCCTTTCTTGTCAAGGGCCTCGCACTTCGTATTGGCATCCTTGAGCTCCTGCTACACCTCCTCCACTCGGGACTCATGCTTATCGCTCGCAGTTTTTAATGCGGATAATGCGGCTGCTCCTTGTTTGGTTGCCGCCTTCTCATGCACGGCCTCCTTCTTCATATTTTTTAGCTCAGCCTTGAGGTTCTCGACCTCCGCAGCCGAAGCTATGGAAGCAATAAATAAATAATTACACTGGGTTACCAGTGTGGATCACTAACGATAGACAACTCGGATATTACAATTTGGCTTACCTTGCGCCTCATTGAACCTCTTGTTTAGGCAATCAAGCTCCTCTTCGGAGCTCTTGACCTTTCGATTTAGCTCGGCCAGCTCCACGGCATTGACGGCCGCTGCTGATGACGAGACCTACAAAAAATAAAAAAAATAAGAGGTTAGGTGCGTTCAAACTCCCGAGCCATCAGAACATGAACCTGTGCTAGGTTCTCTTAGGGGCTCTTAGAACAGCGCGGGACAAATGATGCCTTGGGCATTCTTAGTCATTCCCGAGTATTTTTCCAAACTCACCCAGGGCTCGGGGGCTACTTATATATAAAGATAGCACAAATTTAATAAAACTATTTTTTTTGGGGAAAAGGGTATTACGTGGCTCACCTTGAAGCCCGTCAAGAGACCATTTAAGGCCTCTTTCAGTCCGCTATAAACGGACTGGATGCCTTGCAAAGCCGCACCCGTAAGAGTGCGATGATCCTTGGAGATGGAGGCACTTGACAGAGCCTCCTCCATCATGATCGTCCACCCAGTCATGGGTGGCACCGGGTGACCGACCAAGCCGATCTCTAATGGGGGATTGAGCCGATAGTTGTGGAGGCACAGTGTGCTCCGGAGATGTCCTAGGTGGGGACTGGACATTCCTCCGTCCTCCCTCCTTGCCTCCCAGGAGAGTGTCCTCCCCCTGTTCTTCGGCGGTCGAGGCAATGACCTCAGCCATGACATCATCGTCCCCCGCTGCGTGTGTTCGTCTCTGAAGGATCTCGATGCGATGATACCTCCGCGGCCTATTTTGAAGCCCCTGGAGGTGTGTGGTGTGATGTGTTCCCACTCTCCGCTAGCTCGATGGGTGGAGACTCCCCATATGATATTTGGTCGATGGGGAGAATGCATGGCGGGCTGCAAATTAAAAGGCATTCTTTCATTTAACGTCGAAAACTTCATATAAATAATTTAGAGGGTCTTCAGGCATATACCTCTAGGCCGGGGGCTTGACCCTCAGGTTCCTTCGAGGAACCCTTTGAAAATCCTTTCACTCTTCATTGGAGTACGAGATGTCGTCGGGTAGGACTAGTTTTGTCCGGCATGACCTCTTTGGGGCTGGAGGAGGTAGGTCCTTCGCGGTGTACGTTGACGCTGCCCTTTTTCTTGTGAGGGGGGAATTGCTCTCCCCTTCATCCTCGTGCTCCTACTCATGAGTGGAAGAGGTGTGGGTCTCGCGAGACATAGTGTCTGTAAGAGCCCTCAATCGAAGACCATCTCTGGTCTTCTTCTTCTTCTTCTCCTTCTCTGGCGCTGTGTACGACGCCACGACGAGCATCACCATTAATAAATCCAACCTAGGGTCTTCGGGCTATGGGGTCGGGCAGTTAATTTCTGCGGCCTTGCTCAACCATTTCTACAAAGATGAAGGGGAAGGTGTTCAGCCCTTTTGTCAAAGAATAGAGCTAGAGAATTTAATTTTATCATATTTGGGCAGGAGGGCTGTCGGTGCCAAGATCTACGTCTTCTTCCTCGGCGACCTTTTTTTCTGGGGCTTGCATAGCACTTTCCACAATTTCTCATGGGTAGTGCAGAAGAGTTGGTGCATGGTAGGCTCGTCCTCAAGATGATAAGCCCACATTGGCGAGGCCCAGTGCTGGCAGGGAAGAAGACGACGTTGGAGAATGACCTGTACCACATTAACCAGCTCGATCTTGACCACGATCATCGAGGTAATACGCTTCTGTCGTGATTTCACCTCTTCGTCCGACCCCTAGTGGAGGCCCTTCCTAAGACACGAGGTTAATATCGTAGGAGGTCCAAATCTGAACTTAGCAGGCGCCACTCTGCCCACGTCCCTTTGTTTGGTGATATAGAACCACTCCTTCTGCCAGATCTTTATTGTATCGATTAAAGTATCGGCCGGCCACTTCATGCGGGGAAGCTTATTGATTACCGCCCCTCCGCGTTCTGCATGCTCACCCGCTAATATCTTTGGCTTGACATTGAATACCTTGATACATAGGCTGAAGTATCGGCCGGCCACTCGACCCGTAGGAAGGCTTTGCAGACAATGATGAATGCCAAAATATGCATGAAGCATTTTGGGGGAAGATCGTGGAAATCTAGCCCATAGGAGAATATAAGACCCATGACAAAGGAGTGGAGCGGAAAGTTTGGTCCCCGGATGAAATGAGGGACGAACACCACCGATAACCCACAAGTATAGGGGGTCACAACAGTTTTCAAGGGTAGAGTATTCAACCCAAATTTATTGATTTGACACAAGGGGAGCCAAAGAATATTCTCAAGTATTCGTAGTAGAGTTGTCAATTCAACCACACCTAAAAGACTTAATATCTGCAACAAAGTATTCTGTAGCAAAGTAGTATGGAAGTAATGGTAACGATGCCAAAAGTTACAGTAGCAGTTTTTTGGTGATTGTAACAGTAGCAACGGAAACGTAACTTAGCAAAGATCAATATGGGAAAAGCTCATAGGTAATGGATCAGTGATGGATAATTATGTTGGATGGCATTCATCATACAACATTTATATTATAGGGTGACAAGAACTAGCTCCAATTCATCAATGTAATGTAGGCATGTATTCCATATATAGTCATACGTGCTTATGGAAAAGAACTTGCATGACATATTTTTTCCTACCCTCCCGTGGCAGCGGGGTCCTAATGGAAACTAAGGGATATTAAGGCATCCTTTTAATAGAGAACCGGACCGAAGCATTAGCACTTGGTGACTACATGAACTCCTTAAACTACGGTAATCACCGGAAAGAATCCGAGTTATTGTCACCCCGAGGGATGCGGATCATAACTCGTAATAGGTATCTACAACTTGCAAGATAGGATCAAGAAAATATATATATATATATATATATATATATATATATATATATATTCAAGAAAACATAATAGGTTCAGATCTGAAATCATGGCACTCGGGCCCTAGTGACAAGCATTAAGCATAGAAAAGTCATAGCAACATCAATCTCAGAACATAGTGGATACTAGGGGTCAAACCATAACAAAACTTATTAGATTACATGATAAATCTCATCCAAGCCATCACCGTCTAGCAAGCCTATAATGGGATTACTCATGAACAACAAAGAGAATCATGGAATTGGTGATGAAGGATGGTTGGTGATGACAATGGCGTCGATTTCCCCTCTCCGGAGCCCAAAACGGACTCCAGATATGGCCTCCCGAGGAAGAACAGGAGGTGGTAGGGATGGAAATTTTATCCATGGGTCTGGATACCCGTGGATACCCGACCCGGTTGCGCAAGGGTATGAAGCGCGTTTCTACCCATGGATCCGTCGATTTGGATACCCACTAACAATTGGGTTGGGCACAATTGTATTTTTTTCTCCATCGATATCCAATTGATACCCGTATGACACATGGCCCCTATGGAAGTGGCACTAAACTAAGCAAAAGTCCAATCCCAAGTCACTCGCAGTCACAGACAGTCAAATTCCGACCCATGTTACCTAATCCCCCACAACTCCACTAACATAATTATTAAACCTAATCTTAGTTAATGAACGATGATGAGTTAATTTGATCTTTGGGAAGGATTCATGTTGATTTTTCTATGTCCATGAAGCTCCATGGGTATTTGGATATCCAATGGGGTTGGGCATGGGCATAGTTTGTGCCCATGGATGCTTTGGTGGATGGGCAGAGGATAGAAAGATGGGTCATGGGTTGGATTTGGACCAGCTCCACCCGCTCCAAACCCGACCCATTGCCATCCATAGGAGGTGCAGCGGGTCCGTACCGTGAAACACGATGAACGCTTCTCCTTTATTTTTTTCTCCACGAATAGAAATATATAGAGTTAGAATTGAGGTCGGCAGAGCTCCAGGGGCCCACAAGCCTGCTAGGCACGTCTAGGGGGTGGTCGCGCCCTATGGGCTTGAGACCTGTGGGTGGCCCCTTCTGGTTGATTCTTTCGCCAGTATTTTTATTAATTCCATATAATATCCGTAAATTTTTAGGTCAATTCGAGAACTTTTATTTCTGCACAAAAATAACACCAAGGCAATTCTCCTGAAAACAACGTTAGTCCGGGTTAGTTCCATTCAAATCATGCAAATTAGAGTCCAAAACAAGGTTACAAGAGTTTGGAAAAGTGGATACGATGGAGACGTATCAACTCCCCAAGCTTAATCCATTGCTTGTCCTCAAGCAATTCAGTTGATAAACTGAACGTGATAAAGAAAAACTTTAACAAACTCTGTTTGACCTTGTTGTTGTAAATATGTCTAACCGATGTTCAGATTTTCTGCAAATATTATAGACTAACCACGTTCACAATAACATTTTGGTCTCACATTTAATCATATGAATGGCATAACCAACTAGCAAGAAATAATGATAACTCTCGGATGACAACACTCTTATCAAAACAATCATGATACAATATGATAAAAATGGTCTCTCGCTAGCCCTTTCTAAAACCGCAAAACATAAATGCAGAGCACCCCTGAACAACAAGGACTGACTGGACATTGTAATTCATAGTAAATGAGATCCAGTCACATTCATACTCAATATCAATTAACAACAAGGCATACAAATGACGGTGGTGCTCTCTAACTGGTGCTTCTTATAAGAAGATGATGACTCAACAATAAACTAAATAGATAGGCCCTTCACAGAGGGAAGCATTTATTTGCAGAGGTGCCAGAGCTCGAGCTTTTAAAACATGGATGAATAACAATTTTGGGCGGTATGCTTTCATTGTCATCATAACGACCAAGATATTTCACCATCTTCCATGCTAGATACATTATAGGGGGTTCCCAAACATAATGATAAAGTTTTTACTCCCCCTCCACCAATCAATCACACTCCACGGCGAGACGAATTCACGATACCGTCCATACAAACACAGTCTTGCGGTAGTTTTGTTTCATTATATTTTGATTTAAATTTTGAGCATGGAACTGGGCATTCTGAATAATAGCCACTTTCTCGTTAATTATAGTGAATCAACGCATATCGCGAGAATAACCCACGTAGCATGGAAGATACTGACCGTCCCCAGCCGCTACATGAGTGATTCGGGCATACAAAGCATAATATTATTTCAAGGTTTAGAGTTGGCACATGCAAATTTACTTGGAAAGGCAGGTAAATACCGCATATATCTAGGTATGGTGGACTCAGATGCAACAACTTTGGGTTTGAGTAAGTGGATGCACATGTAGAATTCCCGCTTAGTACAAATGAAGGCTAGCAAAAGACTGGGGAGTGACCAACTAGATAGCAACAAATGTCATCAACATGCTTTGAGATTAACCAACATTGAATGCAAGCATGAGTAGGATATAAATCACAATGAACATAAATAATATGGAGGCTATGTTGATTTTGTTTCAACTACATGCATGAACATGTGCCAAGTCAAGCCACCTGAATCTTTCAAAGGAGGATACCATCCTATCATACAACATCACAATCATTTTAATATGCATGTTGGCACTCAAGACAAACCATTATCCACTCTTAGCTAATTAAGCATGGCATGAGTAACTATAATCTCTAATTTTCACTGCAAATATGTGTCACCCATAATGAACTGAATTCAGAACGATGAGCTAATCATATTTACAAAAGCAAAATAGGTCGAGTTCATACCATCTTTTCTCCATCTCAATCTTTTCATCATGTATAATCATTATTGCCTTTCACTTGCACGACCAAATGGTGTGAATAATAATAAGACTGCGCGTGCATTGGACTAAGCTGGAATCTGCAAACAATAACTCATAGGAGAAGACAAGGTAATATGGGCTATCTAATAGGTAAACAATAATGCATATGAGATCCACTCGACATTTTCATTGTGGTCTTCTGCATACGACCCACAGAAAGAAAATTCAAAACAAGAACGAGAAAAACTATTTACACGGGAAAGCTCCCAACAAGCAAAAGAAGCATGAGAAATCTTTTTGGATTATGTTTTAATACTACAACTAAACAAACTAGAAGATAAAGCTAGAACTAATTTTTTGGGATTTTTCTCAAAGTTAATTAAACACACAAGAAGAAAGTGAAAAGAAGAAATAAACTACCATGGATGGTACAATGAAAAAGTATGAACATCGACTACTAAGATGAATGTGTGAACATGAATGTAAAGTCGGTGAGAAATATGTACTCCCCCAAGCATAGGCTTTTGGCCTAAGTTGGTCTAGCGCCCTGGCTGGAAATAACCCTCTCCTGGATACTCCGGAGGGTCCTGAGGGTTCCATTGGTTGGCGAGCTCCTGTGGCTCCCACTGAAAAACTAGCTCCGGATACGGATCAACGGCTAGTGCCGGTTCAGGTGCTGGAGGTTGCGATAGAACCCAATATCTATAAATATCCTCGAGCATAATAGTGTACCTGCTAGAATGAATATCGAACAAGGAAATAGTAGGCAGAACAATAATCTCACAAGTACCTTGACTAAAAACTAAGTTGTGAAGTAGCCTCCTATCATCATTCTTCCTAATAAAATCATGTGTTACCATACTGTCATAGTCTAAATATTTCGCGGGTAGCAGCATTTCCCCCTTCCTCGTCAAGCCTAATGGGTATCTTAAATTGTTCGGCTAGACGAGATGCATAGATACCTCCGAATATGGGCCCCTTTGAACTGTTTAAGTTCAACCGTTGGACCACCATAGCGCCCAGACTGAAAGTTCTATCAGCAAATAAAGTGTGGCAAAGAATGGTGAGGTCGGGAGCACTAAGGCCTCCACTCTCCCCCATGACCAACTAAACATCTTCCCGCAAATAATGAATAATAACGTAGAACAGGAAAATATAAACTAGCTGTTCTTGCCTTTGACACCCCTCTCTCTTCTCCTACCGTGACTGCGGCAATAAAATCTACCATGTCTCTGGGACGTGATTCCCCGATGCTGCCCTCATAGTGTATTTTGCAAACATTACAAAAATTGTAAAGGTTCATTTTCTCAGGCACATCATATAGGTGAAATTCTACCATAGGAGGGTCTTCCCTATAATGAAAGTGAAAATTTTGCACAAAGGTATTAGTGAGCAAGAGGTACTGGTCAAACTTATCGTTCAGGAAGTCGGTCATGCCTGCATTCTCGGGCAAATCATAGAAATCTTCATAAATTTCGGCCATTCCTCAGGAATGCATTACTTGTTCAATCACATGGTCGAACTTCTGCGACGCGGGGAAGATTGTACTTGGACTTCTTCTTCATCTCATTTTCATCTTCTTTAGATCTCCGGCTTAAGGAGCCTCTTAACAATCTCCTCATCATTTCTTTTTTCGAAAAATTCTGAAATTTTTAGTGACTCAAAATAAAGGTGAACAAAACTCAACAAAACTTATAGCAACTACTCCCACAAGTGCCTAGAGCCTATATCATGCATCAAAACTACTTGGGACCATATAAATTTTACATGCAATCTCAAGAACAAGGTCACCATAGCAGCAAAAAAATTCAATATATAAAGCACTAGAACAAAAACTAGTTGGGCCATTGGAGGAGTCACATACCGCAGAACAATCTCCTATAACTGTTTTGTGAATGGAGCTTTGCACAAGGAGATCGAAAATGGCGGCAAAATGAGCTAGAACACGAGTTTGAGCAATGGTGGGATTTTTTTCTGGAGTAAGACGAAGTAGATGGGCTTTGGAATAAGTGAAGGGGGCCTACGTGGGACCCAGTAGCCACCTAGGCATGGCTAGGGGGTGGACGCGCCCTGTGAACTTGTGACCCACTGGTGCTGCCACCTGGTATGTACTCAGTGCGGGATATTTTTAAATATTCAAGAAAAAATCATACTACATTTTCAGGGCATTTGAAGAAATTTTATCTTCTTGTCATTTTTCTATTCCACAGAAAACTTAGAAAACAGAAAAATAATAGCATTTTTACTTTATTTAATCTAAATACCAGAAAGTAAAAGTTGGGTGTAGAAAATTGTGCTTTCTAAATTCAACCATCTCATGCTCATCAAAAGGAATCCATCAATAAGGTTGATCAAGTCTTATTAACAAATTTCTTTCGAGTAGCAATGAACCAGAGAATCTTTGAATAACACTAAGTTACCTCGATGGGGATACGAAAATCCCCAACAATAAGTATATCATATTTCTTCTTGATGGTAGGAAGAGGGAATTCAAAGTCTCCAATAATAATCATTAGAAGTTTTTCAATGGAGTTGATACTATGAACTTGGGGTTGTTTCTTTGGAAAGTGTACCGTATGCTCATTATCATTAATATGAAAAGTGAAATTACCCTTGTTGCAATTAATAACAGCCCATGCAGTATTCAAAAAGGGTCCACCAAGGATGATCGACATACTGTCGTCCTCGGGTATATCAAGAATAACAAACTTCGTTAGGATAGTAGCATTTGCAACTACGACAGGCACAACTTCACAAATACCGATGGGTAAAGTTGTTGAATTATCATCCATTTGCAAAGAGATTTTAGTAGGTATCAACTTATTCAAATCAAGTCTAAGATATAAATAGAAAGGCATAACACTAACACCAGCTCGCAAATCACATAAAGCAGTTTTAACATAATTCCCGTTAACAAAGCATGGTATAGTTGGTATTCCTAGATATCCTAGTGTCTTCGGTATTCCACCATTAAAACAATAATTAGCAAGCATGATGGAAATCTAAGCTTCCGGTATATTTCTTTTATTAGTCACAATATCTTTCACATACTTAGCATAAGGAGACATTTTCAGAATATCAGTCAAGCGCATACATAAAAAGACAGGTCTAAGCATTTCAACAAAACGGTCAAAATTCTCATCATCCTTTTTCTTGGATGGTTTAGGAGGAAAGGGCATGGGTTTTTGAACCCATGGTTCCCTTTCTTTACCATGCTTCCTAGCAACAAACTCTCTTTTGTCATATCTTTTATTGTTAGGTTGTGGGTTATCAAGATCAACAGCAGGTTCAATCTCCACATCATTATCATTACTAGGTTGAGCATCACCATGAATATCATCATTAGTAATATCACTAGGCTTATGTTCATCACCAGAATGCGTCTCAGAATCAGAAAAAGAAATATCACTTGGGTTTTCAGGTGTATCAATAACAGGTTCACTAGCAGCATGCAAGGTTCTATCATCATCCTTTTTCCTATTATTACTGGAATGACTAGGTGCATCAGTATTAATTCTTTGAGAATCTTGCTCAATTCTCTTAGGATGGCCCTGAGGATACAAAGGTTCTTTAGTCATTCTACCACCTCTAATCACAACTCTAATAGAATGATCATTGTTCTTACTATTCATATCATTATGCAAATCATTATGTGCCTTAATTAGTTGTCCTACTTGAGTAGTTACCATGGAGGCATGTTTACTAATAAGTCTAAGACCATTGATAGTGCTACTCATATAATCACCTAAGTGATCAAGCATGTAAGCATTATGTTTCAATTATCTACTAACATAGGCATTAAAATGTTCTTGCTTAATAAAAAAGTTATCAAACTCATCCAAGCATTGTCTAGCAGACTTATTATAAGGAATATCACCTACATCAAATCTACGGAGAGAATTTACCTCTACTACCTATGTCGGGATATCAAGACCATGTATTTCTTCAATAGGTGGTAGATTCTTAACATCTTCAGCTTTAATACCATTTTCTTTGATAGATTTCTTTGCCCCTTGCATATCTTCAGGACTGAGAAATAGAATACCTCTTTTCTTTGGAATTGGCTTCAGAGGTGGTTCGGGAATTATCCAATCATTATCATTGCTCAATATATTATTCAATAGTAGTTCTGCTTGTTCAACAGTTCGTTCCCTGAAAACACAACCAGCACAACTATCTAGGTGGTCCCTAGAAGCATCGATTAGTCCATTATAAAAGATATCAAGTATTTCGTTTTTCTTGAGAGGATGATCAGGCAAAGCATTAAGTAATTGGAGAAGCCTCCCCTAAGCTTGTGGGAGACTCTCTTCTTCAATTTGCACAAGATTAAACATTTCCTGCAAGGTAGCTTGTTTCTTATGGGTAGGAAAATATTTTTCAGAGAAGTAATATATCATATCCTTAGGACTGCGCACACAACCAGGAGCAAGAGAATTAAACCATATCTTAGCATCACCCTTTAATGAGAAAGGAAACAACTTAGGAATATAGTAATAACGAATTTTTTCTCATGAGTAAATAGGGTGGCTATATCATTCAGTTTAGCAAGATGTGCCACAAGAGTTTCAGATTCATAATCATGGAAAGGATCAGATTCAACCAAAGTAATTAACTCAAGATCGACGGAGAATTCATAATCCTTATCAGTGACGAAGATAGGTGAAGTAGCAAACTTAGGATCATATTGCATTCTAGCATTCAAGGATTTTTCTTTCCACTTGCATAGCAATTTCTTAAGATCATCTCTAGCCTTACACGCAAGAAAGTCCCTAGCTATCTCTCCTTCCATAAGATAACCCTTAGGTATATTAGAAAATTCATAACTAGGAGAGCTAGGTCTAGCAGGTGTCTCATAGTGTTCACTTTCAATAATTTTATCAGCTTCAGAGATATCATCATTTTCAGCATTGACTCTAGCAATTTGTTCATGAAGAAATCCACCAAGTGGCATGGTATTATCAAGCAAAGTATCATCATAAGCATCATGCATAGCAGAAGTGGCATCATCAGTTTCTTGCGACATATCAGAATTAATAGCAGGTGGTGGTGTCGCAAATTTACTCATAACAAAAGGTGAATGCTAGATGGTAGTTCCTTACCTCCCCTCGTAGTAGAGGGATAAATATTGCTTTTTGGGTCTTTTATATTCTTCATAGTGATCAACAGATATAAATCCCAAGTGACTCAGAGAATAAATCTATGCTCCCCGGCAACGGCGCCAGAAAAAGTTCTTGATAACCCACAAGTATAGGGGATCGCAACAGTTTTCGAGGGTAGAGTATTCAACCCAAATTTATTTATTCGATATAAGGGGATCCAAAGAATATTCTTGAGTATTCACAACTGAGTTGTCAATTCAACCATGCCTGAAAGACTTAATATCTGTAGCAAAGTATTCAATAGCAAAGTAGTATGGAAGTAACAGTAACGATGGCAAAAGTGATAGTAGCAGTTTTGTAGTGATTGTAACGGTAGCAATGGAAAAGTAACTTAGGAAAGATCAATGTGTGAAAAGCTCGTAGGCAATTGATCAGTGACGGATAATTATGTCATATGGCACTCATCATGCAATAGTTATAACATAGGGTGACACAAAACTAGCTCCAATTCATCAATGTAATGTAGACATGTATTCCATATATAGTCATACGTACTTATAGAAAAGAACTTGCATGACATCTTTTGTCCTACCCTCCCGTGGCAAAGGGATCCTAGTGGAAACTAAGGGATATTAAGGCATCCTTTTAATAGAGAACCAGACCAAAGCATTAGCACTTAGTGACTACATGAAGACCTCAAACTACGGTAATCACCAGAAAGAATCCCAGTTACTTTCACCCTGGGAGATGCGGATCATAACTCGTAATAGGTATCTAAAACTTGCAGAATAGGATCAAGAACACATATATATTCATGAAAACATAATAGGTTAAGATCTGAAATCATGGCACTCGGGCCCTAGTGACAAGCATTAAGCATAGCAAAGTCATAGCAACATCTATCTCAGAACATAGTGGATACTAGAGATAAAACCCTGACAAAACTGACTCGATTACATGATAGATCTCATCCAACCCATCATCGTCCAGCAAGCCTACGATTGGATTACTCATGAAATACGGAGAGCATAATGGAATTGACAATGAAGGATGGTTGGTGATGACGATGGCATCAATTTCCCCTCTCCGGAGCCCAAAACGGACTTCAGATCAGGCCTCCCGAGGAAGAACAGGAGGTGGCAGCGGCTCCGTATTGTGAAACGCGATGAATTCTTCTCCTTTATTTTTTCTCCACGAGTAGGAATTTATAGAGTTGGAATTGAGGTCAGCGGAGCTCCAGGGGGCCCACAAGCCTGCTAGGCGTGGCCAGGGTGGTGGCCACGCCCTGTGGGCTTGTGACCTGTGGCTGGCCCCCCTCTGGTTGATTCTTTCGCCAGTATTTTTTATTAATTCCAAAAATAATCTCCATAATATTTAGGTCAATCCGAGAACTTTTGTTTCTGCACAAAAATAACACCAAGGCAATTCTACTAAAAATAGCGTCAGTTCGGGTTAGTTCCATTCAAATCATGCAAATTAGAGTCCAAAACAAGGGGAAAAGAGTTTGGAAAAGTGGATACAATGGAGATGTATCAACCACCCTCTCACCTGGCTTAGGGGTGGGGACCACCTGGTTCGCCTCTGGAGCGTGGTGGAAGACATTGACCGGGAGGTAGCCGGCGAGCTTTAACTCCCGAATGTCCTTGTCGGTGACCGTGGAGGCCTCCCACTTGACCATAACGCCCAAACCCGCCATGGCAGATCTCAGAGGAGAGATTGGGGGAGAACTGGATCTTGGCTCTTGGAATTTGGAAAGATTGAGAAAGTGAGGGATGCGAATGGGAAGAGTGATTAGGCCTTGGGTTTTTTCCCTTTTATGAGGCGTGACGCCGATGAGCCTCCCTTTACTGCGCGGCAAGTCTCTCTGCTTCCCAGGACATGCGTTTAGTTATGCACGCGTGAAGTAACCTAGGGCATTAATCATATCTCGTAATAAACGGGGCATGATCTACACATTGACAAGATGTGCCGATAGAGAAACGACATCGAACCGGTAACCAAGTTTTCTTAACTGGCTCGGCGGTTGTAATAAGCCATGACCCTCCGTCATAAAGGTTGTCAGGAGATACTGTTCACACTTCGACTTGTGGCCTTCGAAGCTAAGCAACTCATGGCGTCCGAACGACTATATGCTCTGATGAAATACACGTCATTAATGACCAAACTATTGTCGGCCGGTCATTATGGGGAAAAAGGAACTCAACCCGCAAGCTGAAGACTCCGATCACATGAAGTTGTTGGTTTCATGATCCCTAATGTTGGGGGCTTGTTCGGGGGCTACTGAGGGAGTCCTGGACTAAGGGGTCCTCGGACCGCTGGCCTATCCCCCAATAGGCGAGCTTGGTGGGCCGCTCTCTGACTATCGCGGGAAGGGTCGGATACGCCACGACCCCATGTTCTAGAAGGAAGTCTTGAAGGCTCGTCATGAACTCCAAGTCAACATGAGGAAATCGGCATCTCCATCCCCGATAGGAAATCTATCATGTGTAAACCCTAGGTACCCCCCTGGTGTCTATATAAACCATGGGGGTTAGATTCTAGGGCAGAGAAACTCATCTATGGTTTTAGCTATCCAATCTCGAGGTAGATCAACTCTGTAACCTTCATACACATCAATCTAATCAAGCAGGACGTCGGATTTTACCTCCATAGGAGGGCCCGAACCTGGGTAAACATCGTCTCCTTCGTCCCCTATTGCCATCGATTCTAGACTCACAGCTAGGGACCCCCTACCCGAGATCCATTGGTTTTGACATCGACACCCCATCCATGGCCTTACTCTGCCATTTCTTCTCCCTCTAAAGGGTTACCAGAGGACAATGCTCGGGATGCGTGTCGCTCCGAGTGGTGGAGGCAACGGTGGACGTGATCCTTGACGTCAAGCTTTGCCCGGACGCGGAGGGCTTCCGGAGGCAGTGGGTGTTCGTCGATGCTACCGTGTGCAGCGTCCTGCTCCAAGTCCAGACGGCTCCAATGGAACTGAGCCCGAGTTGGGAGCACTCGAGGGTTGTCGACCCGACGGTCCCGCAAACCACTGCCAGGTTGAGCATCCTGAAGATGGCGGGCGTGACGATGGCGACGGTGGTGAGGGAGTTTGTCCGTCGGCGAATCTCTCCCCTTCAATGCCATTCTCGTCCCATGTGGTCCTTCACTGGCCTGGACGACCCCATGAGGCTCTAGGTGTCTTCTCTTTCCACTGGCGCGTTGCGCGAGGTGCTCTGCATTCTCACCGGAGGGAAACCTTCTGAGCTTCCATGGAAGGTATTCCCTTGTACTGCTACGAGAAAGGGAGAGCATTTTCCCCGAAAATGCCACACTTCGACGAGTGGGGGCACTTCCTAAGGGCCTAGCCGGGCCTCACGACGGTCCCCTCTTAGTGGTGGCATGCTCCGAGGGTCCTGGGGTTTGTGCCCTTCAAGTGCCCACCTCGGCCCCTCCGGGTGGGGAAGGGGTCGCCATGCTAGAAGGCGATGTTGCCGCCCTTGCCGCATAGTGTCATTCACCCGGCGTCATCGAGCCACCCCCGAGTCCTCATGTGCGTCTGCAGGGGAGAGAGGCTGAGGGCTGCAACAACCTTGCGCCATGGCCTTGGAGGAAGAGGAAGTGGGTCTACATAGACGAGTAAGTACTTGATCTTCCTTGTTTCCTTCGCGAGGTGTTCCTCTAACTTCTTGTTCATCAGGCACCTTCTTGCCGAGGTGATGAGCGTGCCCTACCAATGACTCCCGAGGTTGCTATCCCTCATCTGCCCAGCTCCTTATGAGGAGTGTTACGTTGCATGAGGAGATACTGAAAGCACACCATGCTCCCTTGGTGGTTTTGATAATTCATGACGCCATACATTATCTCTTGGACTAACACCTCTATCTAGTGTATTTTAGATAATAGTCCATGGAGAGTTGAGTTGGCAAAAGGATTGTGGAGATTGTAGAATTACCCCCAAGATGCAAGGAAATAGGTTGGCCAAGCTTCAAGCAAGAGGACTCTACATTTTACATTTGTGAGAAATCATTTTGAGTCCATAGGAAAGCCAATACTATTAAAATGAGGTAAGGTTTTGTTGGTGAACAAAATGCTCATACGTGCACAAGTGATAGTCACCAAAAACATCCACAAGCTCTCCCACCGAAGTCAGTCTATAACTAAACATTCAAATCGGTGCAACGAACATTCCTATCCCGGTGCCACCAATTCCAAACCCTAGACAGACTCAGCCAAACCCTAACACTTCGGTGCAGCCGACACTGCTTTCGGTGCCACCGAGTTGGGCTGCCAACTTTCTATTATGCAAGTTCACACTTCGGTCCATCCGAGAATGTTGAATCGGCGTCACCGATTTTGGCAATTCTGACCGTTGGTCACCTTGTCGGTGCAACCGAGATTCCTATATCGGTCTCACCGAGATTCAAAAGTTGCCACATATTGGTCACTTCGGTACCACCGAGATTAAAACATCGGTGTCACCGAGTTGGTCATTTTGTGTGCAACGGTTGGATTTTTGGGGATGCCTATATATACCCCTTCACCACCACCCACTCGAAAAAGAAGCACTCAGAACTATTCCATACCTATCCTACTCAGTTTTTTGAGAGAGAACCACCTACCCTTGTGTTGAGATCAAGATCTTCCACTCTAACCATATGGATCTTGATTTCTAGCCTCCCCAAGTTGCTTTCCACCAATCCCATCTCTTCTACCAAGCCAAATCTGTGAGAGAGTGATTGTGTGTTGAGGAGTCTATCATCTTGAAGCACAAGAGCAAGGAGTTCATTGTGATTACCGAGCCTATTACCTTTTCGAGGGTGGTTCCTCCTAGATTGTTTAGGTGTCGCTTGTGAGCCTCCTACTTCATGTTGTGGAGTGAACCAAGAAGTTTGTAAGGTCAAGGAGATCGCCTACTTCGTGAAGATCTACCCATAGTGAGGCTAGTCCTTCGTGGATGGAAGACGTATGGAATAGTCAAGGTTGCTACTTCATGGACCCTTATGGGTGGATGCCTCCGTGGACTCTCGCGACCGTTACCCTCCGTGGGTTGAAGACTTGATAAATGTCGACATACAATAGCACCACCTATTGGAACCACGGGAAAAATCTTTGCGTCGCCTATTGCGTTTGATCTTCCTATCCCATCTCTTTACTTCATATGCAATGTCTTTACTTTCTGCTGCCATATTTGTAGACATGCATGTGTTGGGCTGTTAGACTTGCTAGATTTGCTAAAAACTCTTAAAATATTCCGACCAATTAACTTGGGAAAAGGTTAGGCTTTAAATTCCTGCTAGTAGTCTATTCACCCCCCCCCCATCTAGACACTCTTCTATCGATCCTACAGATACCCATATCCTCGCCTGGGTCATCTTAGTGGGACTTCTGGTCTGAGCTTCCTGCCTCTTCCTTCGGGCGAGGTCCCCAGCCGGTTGGAGTAGGGCCGAGGCCTCCCCTTGCAGTCTTTTCCAGCACTCGGACGCCCAGCGCATCTGTGTCGTCCTCGGGTAGCGGGGTGAATCCCCACGGGGCTCGGACCCAGACTTAGGGGTCAGGCCATGGAACCTCAGCCCCCGAGCCCTCGCCGAGGGCGGATGGGCCCTCGCACTCCCTTCCTGCCGCCTGGAGCCCCGGTAGAGCGCTAGAGCTTTCTTGCGGTCGTGGCACCATTTGGCATGGTCTCCTTCAAGACGATGTGAGCACGCTGGGCAGCCTCGAGACAGAGCTCGATGGTGTTCACTCGTAACTCGAGGCGGAGCGGCAGCGCCTGACGCGTGAGTGTCACCGCCTTGAGGTTGCTATTAATTTTGGTCAGCTTTAGCACGAGCATGCTCGTGCGGAAGTCGAGGAGCCCCTCGTCATGACGAAGGGTACCCGCGATCGTGCCCTTGAGGAAGCCCAAGCCATGGACGACTGGCGTAGGGATGCATAGGGACTCAAGGAAGAGCTTCGGTCATCCAATGCCCTCCCTGAGCGGCAAGTTTTGGCCCGCAAGGCCGCGCTAGCCGCCTTGGCGTGTAGGCTATCCACGGGCGAAGTGAATCTCTATACCCTTGAGGATTCGCTGACGCAAGAGGCAATGGATCAGGGCCTGGAGCGCGAGCGGCTGGAGGTGATGGAGCGTCAGGTGGCTGCTGCCGAGGATTCCCTTACTGCTCGCAAGGTGAGGGTCCACGAAAAAGGTTGATGAGGAGTTGGTGCGGACCCATAGAATTCTCGCTTAGAACTATCCTGGGAAGTTGAAGCTTCAGGAATCCCGCTTCTGCAAGCGGCACAATGAACTGAAGGCTGAGGCGGACGACCTCAGGAAGAGGCTCACAGCGGCGGAGTGGCGCGAGTGGGCCACGGTGGACGCTTAGACCACTGCCAAGGCCGAGCTATCCTTCCTCTACTCGAAGGTGGAGAATGTCGCTTCCCGCACGGAGAAGGCCTCGGAAGAGGAGAATCGAGCCCGGGGGCTTCAGCACACAAGCTCCAAGAAGTTTCAGGACCTGGAGGGGAGGGACAATCGGGCCCTTAGCAGCATCTATGACGAGAGCGTCCCAAGCCCGCTCGTCACTGACGAAGCCGACCACCTTCGCTTCTTCACCCAGATCGTGGAGCGCCTTGAGGGTGGTGCGAAGAAGGTCCGCCAGCTCATGGAGGAGAAGAGTCATGACCTCCTCGCGCGGGCGTCTTCTCGTATTTTCAGCCACCTTCTTCGCTTCGGCCTAACTTCCCTTCGAGTCCATGTCAGCCCCCGTACCCCCCTTCGCCATGCCGACTGGACCAGGTACTCCCGTGGTGGGAGACCCCATGTCTGGCTCGACGCGGGGCGCTGAGTGCGCCCTCCTATGCTTGGAGGGCGTTAGTGCCCGCGGCGCTAGCAGTTGTCGCGGCACTACCCGTGGTGTAGGCCGTGGCGTGAGGGTTTGCGTCCCCTCTTGGTACCTCACCCAATGCCCATGAGCTAACTTCCCCCGGTAGCGACGTGACATGGCCTTGGGTACGCATCCCGTGGACGCGCTTGTGCCGAGCATCTTCCCGAACTTGGCCGCCTCCCGTGCTATCTTGAGGTTTGTTGCCCCCGTCTCAGCGAGGTTGACCGCCTCTGTAATCCCCCTTGTGCCTGTCGTGATCTCCTCCGCACGTGGCGGCACTAGTTGCCCGATCCCTGCGCTGATTGGCGCGAGCAGGCGGTGGCCCTCCATGTTGTGGGCTTGTTCGTTGTGGTGGGCGCAAGACATCCCATCACCTCCCTTGGGCTCGCCGTAGCTGGGTCCGGGCAGCGGCCCGAAACCGGTCACCGCTACCCTAAGGGGAAGGAGTACGGCGCCGGGCGGACCCCTCTTGTGTTCCTCGGGTTGTGGGGCCATGTGTGTTGACACATGGGTGTGATGGCGGTCCGCTGGACAAGGCTTCTGCTACTTGCACCGGGGGTCGTAAAGGGATGTAAGGAGCCAGTTCCATTCTTGCGACAACGATCAACTCGGCGATATGATCTGCCCAGGCGCCATAGCCCCCTTCCGTCGGGCGATGGCAAAGGAGCTCACTGGCCATAAGCAATGCATCTACGCATTCAGATCCCCCACATGGACAGGGGCCATGAGGCGCGTGGCGTAGCGGCCGTTCGGGCATTGGTGTGGGCGCGGGGCCCCTTCCCTCATGTGAGTGGGATGTGCGACGATGGTGTCGGCGATGATGCTGGTGGCCTAGTATTGGCTGCCCAGCATGGATCTCACGAGTTGCGCGTACCTGGAGCTAGCCATGGCGCCAGTAAAGTAGTAGCGGAAGGTGGCCGACCGTCGAGGAGGCAGGAGTAGACAAGACTGAAGGACGTCGGTGCACCCCTACCTGGTGCGCCAAATGTCAGAATCGGGGCTCCGCAAAACACAACAAGGTTCGAACATTGGGGTGCGCTCGTCTGCAGCCCCAATCTACCTCTCAGCCTCGTGGTGATTCTCGGAAGGGAAACCAATAGATGTGTGCTGCTTTACCCAAGTTCAGGACAGCTTGCGGTGTAAAACCCTACTCCCACTTTATGGTGGATTGGCCTCTCGAGGAGGCTAAGGATGAACTAGTACATTGGTGGTGTGGCCTCACGAGGACCCTTAGTTGTCACCACTAGCTCTACTCTGCCTCCTCCTTTATGATGGGAGCTGGTGGCAATTTATAGGGTCATGCTCCTCTTCCCTCATTGCACAAGCGGGAAGGGATCCACAATGGCCAAATTTGAAAGGGGACAGGAGGTACATCTTATCCTGACTAAAGGTGGTCTTCGCATGCAAAGCTTCAAAGGGATGTAGTGGTGGGCTCGGTGATGACATCTGTCTTGCCGAGCTCGTGGTCTCTGCCTCATTGCACCAGGAAGGAAACCTTTGGGGGTTCCTTGGGAAATCGCGTATGTCCTTGTCTCCTCAACACGAAAGAGGAAAATGTCCTCCTCTTGCCTTGCTAGCGCCCGCCTGGCTTCGTCGTCAGAACCCACGTCATCCCGTCCTCGGGAGGTGGGGAACTTGCATAGGAATCTCCGCCCCTCGGGAGGCAGCCTGGGGGTGCCACTCTTTGGATGTCTTTATGTTGTCCTCCTCGCAATGTTGGGGGCTCTCGCGAGGGTCTTGACTTGGGGAACTTGTCGCTAGGCCGTATCGGGCCATTGTGGTGGGCCATGCGCTAGGCTGCAGGCAGGCAGGTCTAGATACCCCCATGTCCCAAAACGCCGACATTGTTCACCAACAATACCTTACCCCATTTTAATAGTATTGGCTTTCCTATGGACTCAAAGTGATTTCTCACAAAGTAAAAAGAGAGTCGTCTAGCTTGAAGCTTGGCTAATCCATTCCTTCCATCTTGGGGTATCTCCTCACAATGTATAGCCATCCCATCATTGGACATTTCCTGAAATATGCTTAGTGAAAACATGATTCCAATGACATATATGTTGTTATTAATTACCAAAACCACCAAGGGAGAAAATGTGCTTTCAATCTCCCCTTTTTTGGTAATTGATGCCAACATATATATCAAAGCTTCGACATATGATATAATCAATGAATTGAGTCATCACTTTGAGAAGTATGTGATAAGCAAGAGCTCCCCCTAAATTTGTGCATTATTTTGAATTTGTGTTTGAATGCAAATGCACAATCGATTAGGCTCATGGGGCACTCTTCCATGTCACATATAGCTTAGTGGTGTGCGAGAATAATATGAATGAATAAAATAGCACAACACATCATCACGAAGTGAATGATCATCTCATAAGCATCTCAAAAGATAGGGCATAGTAGCAACACACAAGAAGTGCATGATCAAACACCAACAAGTTTAACACAAACAAACAACCAAAAGATTTTAAAGATTTGGAGAGCGATAAAAAGCAACTCTCTCTCTCTCTCTAGAAGCCCTATTGATTTATACAACTTCTCCACCTTCGGCAACAAGTTACCAAAAAGTTCAAAGGTATAGGACTAATCGTCTCTCTGGGGCTGATCTCCTCCGGTTGTTGATGTAGGAGTTGAGAGAACCGCATCTGCGAAGAGTTCTGCCGATGTCATGGAAGGGGTTGGTGTAGACACTGGAGGTGGTGATGGAGCTGGTGGGACTAAAGGAGCTGCTACAGGAGCTGATGTAGATGTCCTCTTCTCAGAAGCTGGCACTGACAAAGATCTGGCTTGTGTATTGAACTGTGTGCTAGGCTGGATAGGGTGACCTGCATCTTCATCCTCCTCCTCTGAGGTGTGGGGAAGAGGTACTAAGTCCACCTCCTTCTTGATCTCATGAACTGTCTTAGTCAGCCCATTCACCTTGTTGTTCAAAGTATGAAACTTGTCTTCAACAATCCTTTCCAGGCTCTTTTGGTTCTTGAGAATCTCTGTGATGTCATTCTGCATGCCTTGGATAGAGCTAAGAATGAGATCCATCTTCTCGTTCCTTGTCCTTGGCACTGGAGCACTAGTGGCTCTGGCTGCCTCACCTACTGCCTATGCACTAGATGAAGTGGGATGATCTGGGTCCATCACCACTACATTGTCCTCAAACTTAGGTTCGAGAGGCATGTGGGGTCTATCAAGAGCAAATACATTCTTCTCGAGATTGGAGTTGATAAGCATCTCAATGTATGAGCATATACACTTGACCTCTTTTGGTCAGCAGTTATCCTCTTTATAGTCTCTACAATCAAGTCCATGACTCTAAATCTGGTGTGAAGGTCAACGTGATGCACCATGTTGATGAAGAATCATCTGATAATCTTCTCATCTCCTAACTTGGGCATCAACATGTACCTCAGGATGGTGTTGGTAGTTTGCAAGCGTGCCTGCAGATAGTACACTGAGCCAAACTTATGTGAATCCACATAGTCAGCAAGGATCACCTTGTACATATTGGCCACATAATTGTGATTCATCTTTGCCTCTGACTACATATCCAAGTCACCATCCTGTACTTGGTGGATCTCCTAACATGGTAGCCCACACTTCCACTGAAGATTCATATCTGGTTCCCTCAATCATCCAAACTATCCAGCCATCTGGATAGAAGTGTGTAGTGGAATAGAACTGCATGATCATCTCATCATTCCAGGGGGTCATCTTCCTACCAATAAAAGCATCAATACCGACAGCCTTGAAGTTATCTAGCACATGGGGGAAGTAATCCTCATTTTCCTTAATGTAGCCGCAATCTACATATCTCATGTCACTGACAGCACGACTCTTATCAAGCAAACATGTCTCATAGAAATCATGTTGCTCCTTAGTGTAGAATTTGTAATCTACAGCCGTCTTCCTTCTTTGAGAATAAGGATCCATGCCTCTCCACTCTCTCAAACCTGAATCCTTCATCTTCTTCATATCCTCAGCAAGTGGATAGTTGTCATTGTGTTGTGGGAGGTGAGCTCTAAGCTTCCTCAAGACAGACATATCCTCATCTTCAGCAGCAGCTCTGGAGGAGGTTCCCTTGTTCTTCTCTCCAGCTGAAATATATCTTGTAGTCCTCTTGGACTTAGGAGCTGTGGACTTCTTGGGAGGAGGAGCTACCTTGCCTTTGCGAGTGTCCTGAGAAGTCATGGCATCAACAAGCAGCTTCTTATTCTTCTTAGGAGGATCATGTGCATCTAGCTCTTCCTCTCCCTCTACATCTGTTGGGTCTTCATACATGGAAGTTAGCCTTCCAACAGTATGCATTATGCTCTTCCTGCTTCTCTTCTTCTTAGCAGGCTTCTTGGGCATAGAGCTTTTGGTTGGAACTATTTGCATGGAAGCCCTAGCACTCTCTGGTGCTCTCATAGCATCTGAGCTAGCATACTCTTTCCTAGCAGGTCTTATAGATGAGGTGGCCTCAGATGCAGACTTCTTGTCAGCCGTGTCTGCTTTGTCCTGCTTTTGCTTGGCAGGGGCCTCATCTGGCACAAAATCAGAGTCCTGTTCATCTGAGTTCAACTTCCTCCTGTCTCTAGTTGCAGCCTTGGCTAAACCATGGAAACAAGGAGTGCCTGGATCTTCTGAGGAAGATGATCTTGGGTCAAGACTAGTGCATGGATCTGCATCAATGGTAGGCTCTCTGGAGTCATTATGACTATCACCTGAAGCTGACATATTGCCCTTGTGAATGGAGTATAGAAGAGCAGAAAAGTTGTGTATCACAAAAACACATAAATTTTCAAAAACAAACTCAGAAACTTTGGGTATGAACTATTGCAAGATGCATTTAGGTAGCACCGGGTTGTTGTTTTTGGAGTCACCAAGACTGACCATTGCCTTAACAAAAACTTGGCAGCCCCTTTTGGTGTAACCAAAAAAAGACTATCCGGTCTCACCAAAGTGGTTCTCAGAAACCGTAAACACAGAATCAGTGGAACCTATTCTTCCAACTCGGTGTCACCCAGAAACATTCTATGGGAGTTCGAATCCAAAGTTTCGTTCTTTTCTAATCTATGGATTGTTTTGTGGGATAGGAAGTTTGCACTGGTGGAACAAGACGAAATCATCTCAATGTGTTAGAATCATAAGGGGAACGCATGGAGAAATTTGGAGCCATACCCTAACTTGGCGGTGGTCTGACTACAGCGGCAACGATGGAGAAGATTCCCGTCGGCGATGTGATTCCCAACAACGGAGGTGCTCGGGGAGGCAAAGGTGACGACTAGGGGTTCTGGTTTTAGAAACTTAGGGTTGGGGGCAAGACGTTTCAAGATAGATATTCAAAGCGTCGGGTCCACCAACTTAAGTTCCCTTCACTGTTGGTGTCACCGAGACTAGAATTTCGGTGTGAGCGAGTTCCTCTACTATCAGTTCATAGGGAAACTCGATGCAACCGAGATTATGATGTCGATGGTACCGAGGTGTAAAAATAGATCAGCCCTAGGCATTCGGTGGAACAAATAATTCCTAGTTGGTCACACCGAGTTGCACTTTAGGGAGGTTTTGGAGGTCAGCCTTGATGAAACGGTACCCCGAGTGCTCCTCACACAAACGGTTGGTCAAGTGCTTATTCAAGTTTTTGTGATATAGCATGAATGAAACTTGAGGTGAGAAAGCATAGATAGCTAGATAAGGGTCCTAGGCATTCTTGTATATCCAATTAGAAAAATGAAAATAAAAGCCAAATAGCTACAATTGGATATCCTCAAATGAGTAAAGATATGCATACCAACATGCTCACACAATAAGATATCAAATAGAATCATGGCGAACATGAACAAACATTCTAGCATCTATCAAGCAGTTTTGCAATGACGTAGTCATCTATATATGAGTATATTAACTTAGGAGCCAAGTAAGAATACTGGATCATAGGTCATACTCATCATTTAAGCACAAGTGGGGGTACCACTTTTACATAAAGCTTGTTAATATTCTAAGAGATACTTTGACTCAAGTCTTAGAATAAAGCTCCCCCTTGATGTCACATCCCCCCTAAGAGGGATAAACTAACCTTGGATTTTGTCATAGAAGACTTCATGTGGGTGATGTAGTAGTGGATGCTCATACTTGATGAAGATCATCTTGAGTTGTGAGCAATTATTTTTGTTTCTTACTCTCTTCACCTACATGGGTTAGACGCCAACACAAGTGACAAATACAAGGATATCTATGCACATGGAGTGCAAAGAATCCATGATGATGTCCATGGATTCATTAATTACCTTGTCCCTTGATTACCTATGAGGGAATGAGTTACTCCTTGAACTATTTCATATGTTGATGTTGATTGCAACTAGTTCTTGCCAATAATGAATATGAGTGAAGTCTATTCGCAAAATCACCCCTCAAGAACTTCTCTAGTTCTTGTTCTTGGAGACCCACATCAAGTTGATGGGAATCCTTGGTGTTGAAGTGGCACTTGTAGAAGTTGAGCCTGTAGAAGCCTTGCGAACCCACTTGACCAAAGTTGGGATTCATCTCCATATGAGTCAATCTCCTCTTGAAGCTTGTCCTCGCCCTTGAGCTTGTGATCTTGTGGTGGAAGGTCATCTTGAGATTTTGTTCCCTTAGGAAGAGTATGTTCATACTTATCCCTTTGAGGAAAAAACTTGGGCTTGGGGTATGGACCTTCTTGCCATTCAAGTCCATTTGCGTTGAAGTAGCCAATGCCATGGTTCTTCTGGTATCCTCCGTGCTTGCATACAATTTCCACAAATTGCTTACACCCGGAAAGAATTTTGTAGATACCTTTCTCTATAATCCCTTTCAATAGTTCATTTTCCTTCTCAAGTGTAACTTCGCTAATAGAGTTGTAAGTGGGATTAATAGAACTGCTAGAAGCAATATCATTGGATTTATCATTTTTATTGCTACTAGTTGAAGAACCTTTCTTGCTTTTGTTACTAGTTTGCTTAGTCTTAACTTGTGGAATGAATGTAGACAAGAGAAGTCATCGGGCTAGATAACAGGAAGTATTCTTTCGAAGATCGTCATTGATAGCTTTAAGGAATTCATGCTCTTGCTCCAAATTGAGCTTCTTGAAGCGGAGCTTCTCATGTGTCCATCTAAGATCTCTATGATCTTGTAGAGTAGACTCATCGGCTAGCTTAAGAGTGTTTAGTTCTTGAGTTAGTCGCTCTATTTCCAACTTATCATCATCACACGACTTATCTTGACTAAAGTGATCACTTACAAGTTCAATTTGACTAGTATCACTAGATTTGTCAAATAGCAAGTCATCATCTCCTAGTAGGTCATCTTCATCACTATTGAAATCAAGATACAAGGGGTGTGATACCTTGGGGCACTTATCCATGAAGCAATTTCCACTCCCTTCATTTGGTGAATCAAATATGTCATAGGAGTTGGAGGAAAGGAGTGTAAGTGTGGCAACACATTCATCTTGAGTATATTCGGAGTCAGAGTGACAATTTCTCTCGGAGTGGTGGTCGGATTCGGAGCCGAAAACCCATTCACCAATATGATCTTGATGTCTTCTTCTAGAGTAGCTCTTGGTGTACTTGTCCTTCTTCTCCGAGTCCCTACTTCTCCTTGAGGGTCTTTGTACATAACGATCATCTCTACTCCTTCTCTCTCTTCAAGGTGACTCATCTCTTTTAGATCTTTCTTCGGCGTAACTCTTCCCTTCTTTTGTGGGCGGTCGTGTACTCATTGGAGTAGTGTTCGGGCCATCCACAATTGTAACAATTCCGGTCACGACTAGATGCACGCTTTTCTTCATATCTTGAGTTGGAGTTCCTCTCTTTGCCTCTACTCTTGTAGAACTTGTTGAGTTTCTTGACCATGAGGCTTATCTCTTCATTGGTGAGAAGGTTGTCGCTTGAAGTAGTGGGAGCGTCACTTGTGGCTTTTTAAGCACCGCTAGACTTGTTGTGAAGCTCTTCCTTGTCTTTGAGTGACACCTCATGAGCAACAATTCTTCCAATCACTTGTGTATGCTTAAGATATTTGTAGTTTGGCATCATTTGAATTAAGGTGCACACAGTGTCATGCTTTCCATCCAAAGCTCCAGGTATCTTCTTGATGATGAATTTGTTGGTCATTTCTTCACTTCCTAAGCCCCAATCTCATGGGTAATGAGAGCTATCCTAGAGTACATCTCTGCAATGCCTTCACCATCCTTCATCTTGAATTTGTCAAGCTGACTTTGAAGCACAACCAACTTAGATTCTCTGACAGAATCGGTACCTTCGTGCATATCAACCAAAATATCCCAAATTTCCTTTGAATTATCAAGACGAATGATTTTTTGAATTCTTCGGGGCATAGGCAATTGAAAAGAATGTCACATCGTTGAGCATTGTATTGCAACATATCCAATTCTTCCGTTGTCGCTTCACGATCTGGTTCCTTTCCATCACCAAAGAATTCACCTTGCAATCCAACACGAACAACTGCCCAAACGACGGGGTTATGACCAAGAATATGCATTTTCATCTTATGCTTCCAACTCGCATAATTTGTACCATCAAAGTAAGGACCTCTGCGGTGATAATTTCCCTCGCTAGATGCCATACTCTCCTAGGTTGTGAAAACAATGCAATGGAGATCAAAGCTATGATACCACTTGTAGGATAGAAAGTAGGTCTAGAGGGGGGTGATTAGACTACTTGACCACAGAAAAATTCTACATTTTCCAAATTTTAGTGGTGGGCAGATTTTAGCAAAGATAGCAAGTCAAGCAGAACGTACACAAGCATGTCTACGAGTATAGCAGTGGAAAGTAAAGACAAGCACATGTAATAGAGGTAAGGGTTAGAAGATCAAACACAATTGTAGACACGAAGACTTTTCCCACTATTCTGAGCGCTATCCTACATCCACGTTTATCGAGTCTTCAACCCATAGAGGGTAATGTAACAGCCCGGAACGCTTTAGAAGATTCCCCTTGTATTTCCATTCTCGTCTGTGTTTTGTCTTGTTGTTGCATTCATCATCGCATCATTCGCATCATCTGCATACCATCTTCACTCGTTTTCAAAACTTGCATCCGTGCATAGTTGCCGGTTCTCTCCGTTCGTGCCGTTGCCTGTTCCGAGACCAACCACACACGCACGCGCACGCGACATCGTTTTAAATAAAATGTTTTAAAAGGCACACTAAAAATATTCCCGGATTGGGTCGAAACTTGGCGTGCGGTACTATAATAGTGTAAGTAGGCCGCCTGTCAAATTTCGTTGCATTCCGAGTTTGCTTGATACCCGTGGGTCAACCGTAGTAGTGCGGTCATCGGTTTTTCGTC
This sequence comes from Hordeum marinum, assembly GCA_022496015.1. Lineage (NCBI taxonomy): Eukaryota > Viridiplantae > Streptophyta > Magnoliopsida > Poales > Poaceae > Hordeum > Hordeum marinum. The sequence goes on from CM039676.1 coordinate 184,479,303, forward strand.
AAACGTTTTCGGTGTTTTAAAACCTCGTGTCATGGACCGCAACTTCCCTCTCATCCCCACCTAGCCCATCTACACGGACACCGCAGCCCACCTAGCCCCCCCTCTGCTTCCGGGCCGTCCGATCGAGATCGAACGATCCGAAAACAGAAAATAACTACTAACCCTAGCCATAATTAGTATAAATAGACCCCCTCCCCTTCCTAATCTGGCTTCTCTTCTCTACTCCTCGAAATCCACAAGCTAGTCTCTCTCCTCAGCCGCCAGGCGCACCGAAGCCCATCCAGTCCCGCCCGTGCCCGAACCAGGATGCGGCCGCCCGTCCCCGAGCTCCTCCCTTGCGCCTCCCATGGATGCGGCCGCCCGTCCCTGCCGCTACATTGCTGGCCGGAGCACCCGTCGCCCCTGTCGACGAGCCCCAGCCTCTCGTTGACCTGCGCTAGCCCCGCATGGGCCTCGCCTTTCCCAAGGCCCAGCGCGCCTCCCTTCGGCCCAGCCAGCCAATTGGCCAGATTTGGCCCAAGGAGAGCTGCCCCTATTCCCCGCCTGCGCGCTCTATTTTTATCCCGCACCATGTCCTGTTTGGGCCCGATTGCAGATTCGGCCCAATAATGGTTTTTTCCTATCCTGTGAATTATGCTAATTATCCAGCGATTTTCAGATTTGCAAAAAAAACCTACACATCATGCATCAATAACTTTTTAACCGTGCATCGGATGAAATAATTTATATACGTAAAGTGACTAGAATTTTGTGTAATTTCACAAAATCTAACTCTCACATGTGTTTAAAATGTCTAACTTGTTGTTTGCATTGATTGGCATAATTGCCATGCCGATATAAATTATTTAATAACTTTTGAACCGTAGCTCCGTTGAAAATGTTTTATATATGTAACTTGCCTAGAAAAATGTGTAGAATCACATGGTGGCATTTATTCTACTGTTTAACAACTCTAAAATATGGTTAGTACAGATATGGACCAAATTCATATTATGCTTGTGGGGATGTTTCGGAACTATTATATATTGTTTACGGTCTCATTTAAAATGCCTAGATGTTGTAGTTGTTTGTGCTTCACCGTTTGCCATGTTAAAAACATTTAATATTGATGAGTACCTAAATGAGAGTGAACTAAATAATTCGAACGTGGAGTTTCGTCAATATACAACTCGTTGCATATCGAACTTCACTTAATGTGTAGTAGTTGTTTCTTGTTTTTGCCTTGCCATGCCTTGCATAATTAAACCGAACATGCATCATAATTGTCTGCGCGTCATATCATGCATATGTTGTGGTGTATTTTGTGTTGATTGTTGTTTCCGGATTTGTTTCTTCTCGATAGAGTTCCAAAAGCGTTCGGGGTGTGAGGATTCGTTCGACTACGTTGGCCCATCTTCTTCATGGCCTCGACCTTCTTCCGAGCGGGATATCAGGCAAGATGACACATTTCCCCGGGTACCACTACTATCATTGCCATGCTAGTTGTCCCGCTTTTATCGTTATGTCTTGCTACCTACCACTTGCTTGTCAAGCTTCCCAACATTGCCATGAAAGCCTCCAACCCTCCACATCCCAGCAAACCATTGTTTGGCTATGTTGCCGCTTGCTCAGCCCTTCTTATAGCGTTTCTAGCTACAGGTGCAATTGCTTCCATGTGACAACATGGACATACTTTTGTTATCACAATATTATTTCTATTTAATTTAATGCACTTATACACTTGGTAAAGGGTGGATGGCTTGGCCTTTTGCTTAGTGTTTTGTTCCTCTATTGCCCCCTAGTTACTTGTGAACCGGTGTTATGTTCCATAATTGATAGCTCCTAACATGCTCGGGGTTGTTATGGGGACCCTCTTGATTTTCGTTTAAGGATAAAGCTTGTCTGGCAAGGCCCAACATTGGTACTATTTGCTTAATAAAAACTAAAATTTGCATAGGGCATGATCACCCTGTGGATTAATCAACAACCCGGGCCAGTGCTCCTCATGAGTATTGGTCCAACCCAGAGCAGCTTATTAACGATACCCGAGGCAACTCGGTGTTTGTCGTGGTAACCATCGCTCATCCGTCGTGTCCTGAGAACGAGATACGCCGCTCCTATCGGAATCGTCGACACGTCAGGCGGTCTTGCTAGATTTGTTTTACCTTTCTCGAACGTCTTGAGTGAGGAACTCTGAGCTTCGTCAGGCTATCTTGAGGTGTCGGATTTCCTTTGGAATTGCCTAGGATGATCACGAGATCCATGGTCGAGGTTATTCCCGCTGCGTGTGGCTAATTTGTGATGGATGAGTTGGAGCACCCCTGCAGGGTTAAATCTTTCGGAAAGCCGTGCCCACGGTTATGTGGCAAACTTGCATACTTTGTTTAACACCCGGTCATAGCAAACTTGAATTAAACTCAAAAAATACACCAACTGTGTGCGTAACCGTGACTATCTCTTCTCGTGAGTTCTTATCCAAAACAGAACACGGTGGGGTTATGTTTGACGTAAGTAGGTGATCAGGATCGTTTAGTGATCATTACTACTTCACATATGTTATGCGTAGGCCACCCACTTTACTTTATGTATTCGTAAGTTAGCCACTCAAATAAATGCTTAGTCGCTTGTTGCAGCCTCACCACTTAACCATACCTCACCTATTAAGCTTTAATAGTCTTGATACCCTTGGAAATGAGATTGTTGAGTCCCCATGGCTCACAGATTACTACAACAACAGTTGCAGGTACAGGTAATGTGATGCTTGAACGTGAGAGCGTTGCTTGTTTGTTGGAGTTCTTCTTCTTCATCGATCTAGGGTGGGTTCCAGGTGGCAGCCTGGGATAGCAAGGATGGATGTCATTTTGTCATTTGTTTTCGTCCGTAGTCGGACCCTGCTCTTCTGTATGATGTTTGACTATGTTGTTGTATTGATGTGACTCTGATGTAGCTTGTGGCGAGTGTAAGCCAATTCCATATACTCATCTCTTCTTTACATGTACTTCTAGTGATATCCATTCTTGCAACACGACGAGATGCGCTTCTGTCCCTGTCGAGGCCCTCGTGCCGAAATAAGGATAGGACCGCCTCTTGGGCGTGACAAGTTGGTATCAGAGCTTGTTCCGACCTAGGAGCCCCCTTGATTGATCGAACTTGGCCGAGTCGAGTCTAGTAAAAAAACTATTTTGAGTCTAGTTATATTAGAGAGTTGGAGAGTTGGATTCTTTTTACTCCTCTTCTATGGTTTGGTGAGGTAATCGACTTGGAAATTTTGATTCTACCCTCTTCTCGCTAAAAAAAATTAGGATCACGTGGGTATTTTGGAAACTATATGATGCTGATGTGATGGAGTTCTGTCTTGGGGACTCCTGTCTGACTTGATTTCTTCCGAGGAGTTAAGCTCCAGGGAATTCTTGGCACATCGTTATCATTCAGCTTCCTTAGTATCTCAGGACGGAGGATGTTCGGAATTGCGTCAATACTTGTCATAGTGAGATTAGGTCGGAGTCACCTAGTACTGGGGAGGCGTCCGGGGTACCACCATGGTTAGTATCGTTGTGCTTTCGAGGATCTGAGTTAGATGGACTTGCGGAAGCCTCTGGTTATGTGTTCAAGGATGGATACAGTTGGGGTGTAGGTTTTTTAGTTGTGTGAGATATTTCCTCCTTGTCTCCCCAACACCAGATTGCATAATCAAAAAGTTTTCGGAAGTTCTGAGGTGGGAATTCAAGTAGTTACCTAGGCTATCTTCCAACAGATCATGATGTGAGGTTGGGGTTCGACATCTAGTGGATTCGTTTGTTCACGGTCTTTCTTACAGGGGACAATCTCGATTTATGCTTCGTCAAGCCTTGTAGTTCACTACACCTAGGGAGCATATTCGGGCGTCATTTCAATATGACAATCCAATGTACGATCGAGCCCGTGCGAACCTTACCACGGAAATATCGGACGAAATCTCTTTCATGTATTTGTTCTAGCTTGCTTCTTAAGCCCCATCCTTTGTTTGTTTTGTATATGGTAATTCGAGTTGCTTCGATGTCAAGTGGTGATTTCATATCTTTTCTAAGTGTTCTCATATTTCTGTGCGATTGCTAATTCTTTTGCCCAATCAAGTTATCATATCAATTCTTTTCCTATCGGTGTGCTTCTCTTCAAGATAATTCTGTCCTCTTTAATATTTGCAAGATCTATCCGCTTATTCTTTCCCGGAGTTCATTCCATCTGTTCCAAGTTTTCTTTGTTTTCCCCACCCCCCGCCCTTTTTCTTCAATGATCAAATTCTCTTCCAAGTGCCCTTCTCTTCATCAATGCTTCCGCTATCATTTCTTCATATTGTATCCAATGATTCCTTGTGGAGATTCTCAAGAGTTTCACTTTCAAGATCTATCTGCATATCCCTTGTTCTCATTGTTAGCTTTTTCTGGTGGATTCAATTCAAGTTCTTGGTGTTCATCATATCATTTTCATTCTCTAATTGCTCTCCCATGTTGGAATTCTTTATCAAGCCTCTCTTGCTTATTCTTATCTCTATTATATCTGGAGTGCTGAAAATATCTCAAAAGATTCATGTTTTCTTTCAATCCTTCCAAATTATTTCAAGGGTCTCATATCATCAAGTTCTTAATTTGTACTGGTGCAATATCTCTTTTAATCAATTGTTTCAACAGTGGTTTCTTGGCCTATAACCCATAGTTTTTTCCCAGGATCCTACCTGACTCTTCTATTCTTTCCGGAGATTTCCTCAAGTTCTTTTCAATATGATGTAAGACTGATTTTCATTAGTCATATTCCTTCTTCATGATCGCTTCTAAATCATTTTCACTGTTGGCTCAACCTTTTCTTTATTCATTATTCCAGAGTATCTCAGTAATTCATGATGTTGTTTCTCGTCATCATTCTTTGCATTGAAGACCGAAGGAATGGTTCTCTTAAATCTTTGCTTATTCTCTTGAAGATTCATGGTTTCAGCTTGTTGTTATCATCTCAAATTGTTTCCATCCATGAGAAATTTCTCCCATATCTATCTGGTGCATTCAGACTTGTTCTCATTTCTCGATCCTCCCGAAGGCCATCATTTCAGAAGATTTCTTCGTTCTCAGATTTCAGCTTTCGTTCTCAAATTCTCCTCAAATGTTGTTCCTTCGTTTGTATCTCAATTATTTTGGTGCCTTGTTCAATTTCCATTAGGCAAATCTTGATATCTTCATTCTCATGTGTCCTCTTTAGTATCTAATTCTTTCCGGTGTATCATTCAAGACCTCTTCAAGTTTTTGCTCTATCTATCTTTCCTACCTTTTCCAAATGAATAAGTGGTGAGTGAAATCCGTTGCTTGTCATCAATTTAACTTGATGAAGGATAGGCATATCATAATTTTTATTCTTGTTTCATCCAGGTGATTTCAATTCTTCTTTCGGAGTTGTTCATCATATCAAATTCCTTATGCCAAGTGGTCATCTTTTTTTCCATAGTTCCTAGTTTGTCTCAAGTATCTCTTCACGAAGTTCCAGCTCAATCTTTGCAAGGCCTCAATCTTGTTCATTTTGAAACCTTCACTTCATGTCTATCTTCATTTCATCCCGGTGTTCTACAAGAGGTACTTCATGGTGGTTTGCTAATGATGTAATTCTTTCCCGAAGTGTTCTTCAAGATTCTTGTTGGAGAAGCTCAACCATTCTTTTCTCGCATTTCTAAGTTCAATTCCTTCGCCATTGTCTTTTGAGATGGTGTTATTAAATTCTTGGTTATGAGGAGTCTCGAAGGAAATGGTCAAGAATAACATAAGTAAACCCATCTTGTCTTCTCGGAGTTATCTTGGGTTGGATTTCACCTAAAGCATTTCCTAAGGATTGTTGCTATCATGGTGTCATAAATGATCCAGGTTTTCTCCTCCTCTTCTTGGTGAAAGAAGTTTCCCATATCTTATTGCCCTCAAGCAATCAATTGTTTTTGTTGTGGCAGGTTGTCACCTCATAATTTTGAGATGTTTCCACAAGCCCATAACAAGCTATTCTTTTCGTTGTTGATTCTCCATCAACTCCGTTCACCCTAGGCTTCTTAAGTTCAATGGTGGTAGAAGTTGTTATCTTCTTCTCTGTTCTTTTCCTTCCAATGATCTAGTTTCTATTCTTTTCTTCCGAACGCGTTGTCATGTTGCTCTCTTTCAACCATCATCTTGTTGTATCAAGATCATGCTCTTCCCTTGCTTGTCCATTAACCAGAGTGTTGTGAAATCTTTCATGATCCTTCCATCTTATGAAGTTTTGATTCTAATCCAACCGAAGTTTGGTATCTCTCTTCAATTTCTTTCCATCATATCAATTGTCCCTTTATCTTACCGAAGTGCTGCCGAAATTTCTTTTGAATTCTTCCTTGTTCCCCATGTCATTCTTCATCTCTTTCCAACCTTCATGTTCATGGGTTTCACTCGTTTGTCAGAGAAGCAACTAAGTTTTACCTCTTGCTCTTTCTCTTCCCCTTCTCATTCTAGATCTCGGGACAAGATCCTTGTGTAGTGGAGGAGAGTTGTAATAGCCCGGAACCAACACTCCAGAAGATTCCCCTTTTATTTCCATTCTTGTCTGTGTTTCGTCTGGTTGTTGCATTCATCATCGCATAATCCGCATCATCTGCATAACATCGTCACTCGTTTTCAAAACATGCATCCGTTCGTAGTTGCCGGTTCTCTCCGTTCTTGCCGTTGCCAGTTTCGAGACCAACCACACACGCACGCGCCTGCGACATTTTTTTAAAAATGTTTTTATAAGGCACGCTAAAAAATATTTCCGGATTGGGTCGAAACTTGCCGTGCGGTATTATAATAGTGTAGGTAGGCCGCCTGTCAAATTTTGTCGCATTCCGAGTTCGCTTGATACCCATCGGTCAACCGTCGTAGTGCGGTCATCGGTTTTTCGTCGAACGTTCGGTGTTTTAAAACCTCGTGTCACGGGCTGCAACTTCCCTCTGATCCCCACCTAGCCCATCTACACGGCCACTGCAGCCCACCTAGCCCCCCCCCCTCCGCTTCCGGGCCGTCCGATCGAGATCGAACAGTCCGAAAACGGAAAATAACTACTAACCCTAGCCATAATTAGTATAAATAGACCCCCTCCCCTTCCTAATCTGGATTCTCCTCTCTCCTCCTCGAAATCCGCATGACAGCCTCTCTCCTCAGCCGCCAGGCCCGCCGAAGCCCATCCAGGCCTGCCCGGGCCCGAACCAGGCGAGGCGCCCAAGCTCCCCAAGCTCCTCCCTTGCGCCTCCCATGGACGCGGCCGCCCGTCCCCGCTGCTACCTTGCCGGCCGGAGCACCCACCGCCCCTGTCAACGAGCCCCAGCCTCCCGTTGACCTGCGCTAGCCCCGCATGGGCCTCGCCTCGCCCAAGGCCCTGCGCACCTCCCTTCGGCCCAGCCAGCCGCCTGGCCAGATCTGGCCCAAGGTGAGCTGCCCCTATTCCCCGCCCGCACGCTCTATTGTTATCCCGCGCCATGTCCTGTTTGGGCCCGATTGCAGATTCGGCCCAATAATGGTTTTTTCCTATCCTGTGAATTATGCTAATTATCCAGTGATTTTCAGATTTGCAAAAGAAACCTACACATCATGCATCAATAACTTTTTAACCGTGCATCGGATGAAATAATTTATATACGTAAAGTGACTAGAATTTTGTGTAATTTCACAAAATCCAACTCTCACATTTGTTTAAAATGTCTAACTTTCTGTTTGCATTGATTTGCATAATTGCCATGCCGATATGAATTATTTAATAACTTTTGAACCGTAGCTCCGTTGAAAATGTTTTATATATGTAACTTGCCTAAAAAAATGTGTAGAATCACATGGTGGCATTTATTCTACTGTTTAACAACTCTAAAATATGGTTAGTACAGATATGGACCAAATTCATATTATGCTTGTGGGGATGTTTCGGAACTATTATATATTGTTTCCGGTCTCATTTAAAATGACTAGATGTTGTAGTTGTTTGTGCTTCACCATTTGCCATGTTAAAAACATTTAATATTGATGAGTACTTAAACGAGAGTGAACTAAATAATTCGAACGTGGAGTTTTGTCAATATGCAACTCGTTGCATATTGGACTTCACTTAATGTGTAGTAGTTGTTTGTTGTTCTTGCCTTGGCATGTCTTGCATAATGAAACCGGACATCCATCATAATTGTATACGCATCATGTCATGCATATGTTGAGATGTATCGTGTGTTGATTGTTGTTTCCGGATTTTCTTCTTCTCGATAGATTTCCGAAAGCGTTCGGGTTGTGAGGATTCGGTCGACTACGTTGTCCCGTCTTCTTCATGGACTCGATCTTCTTCCGAGCGGGATCTCAGGCAAGATGACACATTTCCATTGATACCACTACTATCATTGACATGCTAGTTGTCCCGCTTTTATCGTTATGTCTCGCTACCTACCACTTGTTTGTCAAGCCTCCCAACATTGTCATGAAAGCCTCTAACCCTCCACATCCCAGCAAACCATTGTTTGGCTATGTTATTGCTTGCTCATCCCTTCTTATAGCATTTCTAGCTACAGGTGCAATTGCTTCCATGTGAAAACGTGGACATACTTTTGTTATCAAAATATTATTGCTATTTAGTTTAATGCACTTATACACTTGGTAAAGGGTGGATGGCTTGGCCTTTTGCTCGGTGTTTTGTTCCACTCTTGCCGCCCTAGTTACTTGTGGACCGGTGTTATTTTCCATAATTGAGCGCTCCTAACATGCTCGGGGTTGTTACGGGGACCCCTTGATTTTCGTTTAAGGATAAAGCTTGTCTGGCAAGGCCCAACATTGGTACTATTTGCTTAATAACAACTAAAATTTGCATAGGGCATGATCACCCCATGGATTAATCAACAACCTGGGCCAATGCTCCTCATGAGTGTTGGACCAACCCAGAGCAGCTTATTAACGCTACCTGGGGCAACTCGGTGTTTGGCATGGTAACCATCGCTGATCCCTCGTGTCGTGAGAACGAGATACGCGGCTCCTATCGGGATTGTTGACACGCCAGACGGTCTTGCTAGATTTGTTTTACCTTTCTCGAATGTCTTGAGTGAGGAACTCTGATCTTTGTCGGGCTATCTCGAGGTGTCAGATTTCCTTTGGAATTGCCTAGGATGATCACGAGATCCGTGGTCGAGGTTATTCCTCCTGCGTGTGGTTAATTTTTAATGGATGAGTTGGAGCAACCCTGCAAGGTTAAATCTTTCGGAAAGCCGTGCCCGCGGTTATGTGGCAAACTTGGATACTTTGTTTAACACCCGGTCATAGCAAACTTCAAGTAAACTCCAATAAAATACACCAACTATGTGCGTAACCGTGACTGTCTCTTGTCATGAGTTCTTATCCGAAAGAGAACACGGTGGGGTTATGTTTGACGTAAGTAGGTGATTAGGATCATTTAGTGATCATTACTACTTCACGTTCGTTATGCGTAGGCCACCCACTTTACTTTCTGTATTCGTAAGTTAGCCACTCAAATAAATGCTTAGTCGCTTGCTGTAGCCTCACCACTTAACCATACCTCACCTATTAAGCTTTAATAGTCTTGATACCCTTGGAAATGAGATTGTTGAGTCCCCATGGCTCACAGATTACTACAACAGCAGTTGTAGGTATAGGTAGTGTGATGCTTGAACGTGAGAGCGTTGCTTGTTTTTTGGAGTTCTTCTTCTTCATCATCGATCTAGGGTGGGTTCTAGGCGACAGCTTGGGATAGCAAGGATGGATGTCATTTTGTCGTTTGTTTTTGTCCGTAGTCGGACCCTGCTCTTCTGTATGATGTTTGACTATGTTGATGTATTGATGTGACTCTGATGTAGCTTGTGGAGAGTGTAAGCCAATTCCATATACTCATCTCTTCTTTACATGTACTTGCAATGATATCCATTCTTGCAACACGACGAGATGCGCTTCTATCCTTGTCGAGGCCCTCGTGCCGAAATAAGGATAGGACCGCATCTTGGGCGTGAAAGGTAACAGGCGCGAGAGCCCGTGGCGGGCACCACCCATAAGAGTCCACGAAGTAGCAACCTTGACTATTCCATAACGGCTTCCGTCCACGAAGGACTAGCCTCACTATGGTTAGATCTTCACGAAGTAGGCGATCTCCTTGCCCGTACAAACTTCTTGGTTAAACTCCACAACACGAAGTAGGTGTAGACACTAAGATTTTTTCCATGGTTCCTATAGGTGGTAGTATCATACATCCACGTTTATGGAGTCTTCAACCCATGGAGGGTAACGATCGCGAGATTCCACGAAGGGCTCCACCCATAAGGGTCCATGAAGTAGCAACCTTGATTATTCCATAACGGCTTCCGTCCACGAAGGACTAGCCTCACTATGGGTAGATCTTCACAAAGTAGGCGATCTCCTTGCCCGTACAAACTTCTTGGTTAAACTCCACAACACGAAGTAGGAGGTTCCCAAGCAACACCTTACCAATCTAGGAGGCACCACCCTCAAAAAGTAAATAGGCTTGATAATGGTGATGAACTCCTTGCTCTTGTGCTTTAAGATGATAGACTCCCCAACACTCAATCACCCTCTCATGGATTTGGCTTGGTAGAAGAGGTTGATTGGGTGGAAAGGAACTTGGGGAGGCTAGAAATCAAGATCCATATGGTTGGAGTGGATGATCTTAATCTCAACACAATGTGGTGGAGGGGTATATATAGGCATCTCGAAAAATCCAACCATTACAACATTATTGACCATCTTGGTGAAACCGATGCACAACTCGGTTGTACCGATATGTTCAAAATGTGGCAACTTTCGGAATCTCGGTGAGACCGATATAGGAAACTTGGTGGTACCAAAGTCAGAGGCCGACGCATTTTCCAAAACTCAGTGAGACCGAAGCATAAACTCAGAAATTCCGATTCTATGAAAATAGATAACCGAATCGTGATCACTAATTCTTGGTTGCACCGATGTAAACTCGGTTGCACCGAAGAGCTAGGGTTTGGCTAGGGTTCTGTCTTGGGTGAGAAATCGGTAGAGCCGAATGGAAACTTGCTGGCACTGATTTTGTGAAGTTGGGTTTAGACAGAGTATTTGTGGGAGAGCTTGTGGGTGTTTTTGGTGGCTAGCACTTGTGCACGTGTAGCAACTTGTTCAGCAACAATACCTTACCCCTTTTAATAGTATTGGTTTTCCTATGGACTCAAAGTGATTTCTCACAAAGTAAAAAGAGAGCGTTCTACCTTTAAGCTTTGGCAATCCATTCCTTGCATCTTGGGCATCTCACAATTTATAGACATCCCATCATTGGACTTCTCCTGAAACTAGCAAAGTGACCCGCTCAATGCGCGGGCTAGAACTTTAGAAAGAACATGCTTTCATGTTTCTTCCTCCTACACTTGTTTACCTTGCTTGGGATTGGCATTGGTAGTGTTAGGCCCCTACTGTCATTAATGCGCAACAAACTAAAGAATAATTTGTATATTGTGTATTAGCTATAGTTTAACATTTTCCATATTAAGTTTTAATACCCGATTATGAAAATAGTCTGATTGCATTCTCCATAGAAAATATAATGATGTGTCGATCATCTAACAATTTTTGCACTGTACAGTTAGTTAATTTGCTCCTACAAATGATAATATCACCACATATTTGTGTGAATTAACCCCATCTCATATCTTGTTTACTTGGTCTCCCAGAAATTTAGTTTTACATGGAAAAAATTGATTCTTAGAACAAAAGGAAAACAAAGATCTGCATATACGCTACATTTTCATGGATTTTGATTGGCTATTTAGTGAACACAAACTAAAGTAAGGAAATTATAAAATTGTATGTTTTTATTGCATTTCAGATTAATACTGCATGAAAAAAGTCAATGACAACACAACTTCTAATTTACGGAAATCAGTACAGCTTAGAAATATTACATACCAATGATGTGCTAAAGAAATTTTTGGATTAGGAAGAGGGTAGCTTAGAGGATGAAAAATAAAGAGGATTTTTGAATCCCAGTTTTTTGCACCAATTTTTTTCTTCATATGTTAGGAATATCAGTTTAGAGGGGATGTACATTGTACACTTGCTGAAACTCCCACCGACAATCCATGTAATTATATCTCATTGTTTGAATATCGGAAAATAATGAAATAGTCTTTGAATATAGCATCACTGACTCATTAAACTAATATATACTCTCAATAGTCTCTGAATTATACTCTCAACAGTTTTTATCCATCGAATATATGAATCTATACATTCTACATTTTTAGATGAAACTTTCAAAACACTTTCTCAACTATGCTTAATCATATTTTTGGACTACTGAAAAACAATTCACATAATTGATAGTGACAACTTATTTTTTCTGGTTAGCAATCATCCATGTAAAATTTCATGAAAAGCAATATTAACTGATGTGGTCTTAAAATAATTAAACCAACTCCGTTGAATAGATTAAAATTCAGATATATAAATCTATGTACGCCAAGCACAATTAAAGAATTATTAAAATAGATAATATAATTTACTTATATAAAATTATTTTAACAGGGACAATTATGGTTGAGTCCTAAGCTTCTTTCTCTCTAAATCCTCAGCACAAATATAAATTATTTAGAATCATATGCCATTTTGTATGACCAAGTGACCATTAGATATATGATATAGATTAGAAGCCAATCCTTTGAGTATTTTTTATTTAATAGTTTTCTTTGCACCAAGCTTCGTCGTTGTGTCTTTAGCAATATAAAAGTATGGTCTAAAACACGAGTTAAACAATTTTATATCATCTAACCATAGGTAACTTTTCCATGATCCGAGAGCCAAATGGCATGTGGTGTACACGGTTGTACATATATGATACTTTGAGTGAGCTAGAAAATATATTGTTTTTGAACCAACATTAGAAGAATAAATTAAGACGCACATATATCAATTTAAAGGACTTCACATTCCTTGTGATATGCCACGGATCAAACAGTTGTTAGATAGCTTCCTAAACTACGAGGACTTACATGCTGCTTGATTAATTTTGATCATCAAAAATTTCGTAGATGATGTACCATCACATTTCCATGTGGCAATTCTCTCGTATCATCCGACCTATGAGGCTGTACTTCATCCATTTTAACTTGAGCTATTGTGTATCGAGCTTCCACCTATCCCAAATACTTCGCTACTTACGCTTCATAAGTTCTACTCTCTTCATTTCTAAATATAAGTCTTTTAAGAGTTTTCATTAGAAAACTACATGATAGGATCAGAGGAGTCGCCCCCGTGCGGCGGCTGGGAGGCCCCCAGATCCCGTCGCCCCCGACTCCCCCTCTCGTCCTCCTCCTCCCTCGCCGCCGCCCGAGGGCGCGGCCAGGCAAAGCCTTGCCGTCGCCGCCGGCGGCGGGGACTAGTTGCCCTCCCGCTCGTGAGGAGCTGGCGCGGGTCGGCGCCCCCGGGCCTAAGCGTGACGTGCGGCTGGACGTCACGACGGGGGCTGGCGGCACTCCGGCGATCCCATTCCCCATGGCAAGCGGCTTCAAGATCTGGGGCGTCACGGTCGCCAGGGACGATGGCAGCGTGACTAGATCGACGGCGGCGCGGCCGGATCTGGGCTCAGGCGTGAGCTTGATCTCCGGGTCACGGTCGGCGTGATGGCGAGTGCGACACGTTGGCATGTGGATGGATCTGCGGGATTCAATCTTTGTCTGGTCCTTGACAACCCGGACAACTCCGGGGGAAACCCTAGATCTCCATGGGATCGAGCGATGGCGGTGCTCTTGCGCCGCAGTCCCTCTTCAGGGCATCGTTTTGGAGTTTGCTATGGTTGAAGGAACCAGCGAGGCCGGCGGCATACGCCCGGTGGTGCAACTGCCGATGAAAATCGCGCCGACTACGGTCATGGTGGACGATGGCGGCGTCTTTGATGTCGTTTCCTTGTCGAGGCATCGTTGTTGCCGTTGGCATCATCAGGCTCGGGATGCTCCAGGGGAAACCCTAGATCATGGTCTCCCGGATCGGACGATGATGGTGCTCTTAGTAGCGCTTTCCCTCATGGGGGCACAGTTTTGGAGCAAGTGATGGCTGGAGGTGACAAGAGGAGGAGCGGTGCTTCATCACACACATTGAGGGTGTCAGATCTCGAGGGCATGGTACTCTGGAGATTAGGTGTCTGATGTGCGATGATGGACTCGCACAAGAGGTTGACGCTGTCTGGCGTCCTGGTGGCATCGGCGGCAGCTAGACCGGGCAACGTTCATGCAGCAGTACAGCTCTAAAGATGGATTGGTTGCAGGCGGCTGCGGCGGCCTCATACCTGGCAGGCGTCCTGGTTGAGGAGCACGCCGGACTGGTGGGTGCCCATACCCGGCAGGCGTCCTGGTTGGGACCTCAGGTCTTAGATGTTAGGTTTGGTTGTGAGGTCTGTTTGGTACTAGGCCCAAACTATCAGCATCCCTTCATCAATTGGATAGGAGTAGCGACACTTTTGTTGCCTAGATGGTGGCTTCAGTCTTAATGTTGTATGACTTTGTAAGGTGTTGTGTGAATAATTAATAAAGTGGTTGCATGCATCGTCAGATGCAGAGGCCGGGGGTCCTCCTCCATTTCTAAAAAAACTAGAGAACTACATACAGATGTATATAGACATATTTTAAAGTATAGATTCACTCATTTTGCTTCGTATGTAGTCTCCTTGTGGAATCTTTTAAAAGACTTATATTTATGAACGAAAGGAGTAGAAAATTCCATTAATTAGATATAGCAGCAATCATATGTGTACCATGTTTGTTCATACACATGTCGGAAACAACAGTATCTTCGATAGAGTCAAGATTTGCAGAGGTACTGCATGCGTGAGTGCATAAAGTAAGTAATCGTGCATCTGGTAATCCTCGTTTCCTGGATTATGTACATAAGTGGATCATGAAAATCAATGAGGCGAACGATATGAAGCACTCCGCGTTACAAATTTGTGTTAGCACTGCATGTCTCCGTCTTCCTATAGCTTTACAACAGTCACATGCCACAATGACACAAAACGTACCATGTTAATGTTGCAAATCTAATTTAGATCATAGTACTTATGCAAACTAAAATCATACTACCTCTGTTCAGTAATATAAAATGTTTTAGATTATTAAAATAATGATCTAAAACATCTTATGTTACTTTACAGAGGGAGTGCTATTTATATGCCATGCCAATCTTAAGATGTATCTTTGCGATTGTATACAAAGACATGTCATTGAAAAGCTGGTCCGAAATTAATACATAATTGACAATAATTATCTATACGGAGTCGATGTCAATCTTAACCGCTAATACAGTGGATCATTGCCTTATTGGCAGACGAATGTTTTTTTTAATGTGGCTTTTTCAGCACATCTATTCTGTTTCAAGTTAACCTATCCTGTATTATTAATGTCACAGAAAATATTAATTGATGCCAAGTAACTATATATTCACCTATTTAGGAGAATCAATTTTCTTGGCAAAAGGCATTTCCTGTCTAGATCACGTAAGTAGATTAACCTGAATATTGCACACCCGTACTACTATAAAGTAAACCATGCAGATAGACTCAATGCAAACCTCAATTAAGAAAGATGAGCCTCCCAGTATTTTTATAGATAAAGCTTAATGGAAACACATTACTGTAATGGAGGAAACACATTCAATCTACAATCTAAAATTTTATGTACAAATCATACTCACCTCTATGGCAACTCTTGACACGACCTCGTGCACTTAGATTTTCCTACTGGCCGGACATATACAGACAGACTCCCCCGCTAATTGATCTGCTTATGATTTATCTTCAACATGTGCATGGACACAACTACCAGCAGCAAGAGGTAAGCAGGACTTACCTGTTCACACCTTGATATTACGTGCTCGCCCCCGCGTCGCTCCTCTGGGGCGACTCGGGCAGCCCCAACCCTAGAGTGACGGCGGCCCCCTTCCCCCTCCCTCCAAATCTTGCCGTCACCAGAGATAGCCGCCGGGAAGCCCGCGCGGCATAAAGGAAGGTGACGGCGGGGCTGGCTGCTGCTGCCTCGCGCGGAGGGCTTGGTGTGCCGGGGTGGCGGCCCAGGTCAAGGTGGGCGACGCCTTCCCTGACGGAGGGTGGCTGCGGGTGGGTGGCCGGTATTCCTCCGCTTGCGTGGGCGGCAAGGATCTGGTGGTCGGATCTCATGGCGGCCGTGATCTGTCGATCGGTCGCCAGATCTGGATCGACCTGCGCCAGCTTCATCTCCTTCACCTTATCCCACTCGATCTGGGCTTCGGTGTGGCCTTGCTCGGCGGATTTGGGTGGTGGGCGGTGTTTGGATGGTGGGGCTCTTGGGATCGGGGGAGACCCTTGGTCGACGACGGCGGCCACAACGACGACGATGCCACGGCGCCGATCCACTCCTTGGAGTCTTCGTTGAGATCCCGACAGGGATGGCGGCGGCCCGTGCACGAGAGGTGAAAACCTGCTATTAGCTATGGCCAAGGCCGGCGACGGCGACGCTGTTTGCGTCATTCCCTTCCTGAAGGCATCGTCATGGAGAAGTTCAAAGCCGCTCTTTGCTACCTCCGGGGGAAAACCCTAAATCAGTAGATCGGATGACGGCGTCTCTCTGGTGTCGTTTCCCCCTTGGGGCGTCATTCTTGAAGGTGCACACGGGCTTGAGGGACCGGAGGACGGCGTCTTTGGTGGAGCGGTGCTTCATCTTCCACATTGATGCTGGAGGTTCTCGACGGCGTGGCGCTGTGGAGACTCGGCGTCTAATGCGCGGAGATGGACTCGCGGAGGATGAGGAAGTTGTCTGGCGTCATGGTGGCATTGATGGCAGAGAGGCCTGGCAAGATTGGTGCATCATCTATGCTCTGAGGATGGACCGAGGGAAGATGGAGGTGACAGCCCTTGCAGCGTGCGGTGCTCACTGGGAGTGTGCCTAGACCGGTGTGGGACCCAATCTAGATAGTGGCTTGGATGGGACACCCGGCTTTAGATGTTAGGTTTTGGTGCGATGTCTGTTTGGTATTAGGCCCGGGCTTTCGACACGCCTCCATCAAGGGGATAGGAGTAGCAACAATGTTACCAAGATGGTGGCTTTAGGCTTATTGATGTATCACCTCGTATGGTTTTTGTGAATAATTAATAATATGGTTGCATGCATCGTTCAGATGCAGAGGCCGGGGATACATCCTCCTTTTCTAAAAAAACCAGCTGCAAGGCTAATAGATTTTCCTGGCGGTCGGAAACACAAACAACTGATCCGCTCCCGATCAGTCTTGAACATACCCAGCGGCCTAACCCCAATTTTGCAAATTGTGTGTCGCTGAGCCCCCATAATTGACACATGCTCTTCATCTCCACAACAAAGCTCGTGCAGCAATTGGCCGAAGCAAATCTCCGTGTACCAGACTGGACTGATGCGCCCTTGTGGAGGTCGGGAGAAAAAGAGAGCACAGGAGATGTGGTTGCCCTGTTACCCTACTTCATCACGATAGCAATGGGAATAGATGTTCTAGCGTCTGGCGGCGGCTTAGGGAATAGATCGGATCAGAGTGTCAGGTGGTAGGGAAGATGCAATGGATTTTCTAGCCTATTTCTCTAGAGAGATTGAGACGTGGGAGAGGGAAGAGGAGGTAAGTATTGGTGGACTGACGAACCATCGCAGTTATTATTATTTTAGTTGGAGCGCTCTTACATCTAACCCGTTAATTACGTCTTTTCAGTTACGGGTCCATCAAATGAATGATCACATGTTTTTAATTATTTTGGTAATTTCTAATTTTATATTTTTTCTTGTTAACCCATAACCCATTTATTACTTTTTATATATAATAGATAGATATGCTTAGTGAAGACATGAGTCTAATGACATATATGTTGCTATTAATTATCAAAACCATCAAGGAAGCAAATGTGCTTTCAGCGCCGCAGAAACATATTGTCATGATACTATCCAACGTAAGTGACGGTTCAATAACCTCATCAAATTCTACCTTCCGCCCACTTAATTCTTTCGAGAGAAACTTCTTCTCTAGAAAGGACCCATTCTTGGCAACAAAGACCTTGCCTTCGCATTTGAGTAGAAGATGTACCCAACTATTTCCTTATGGTATCCTATGAAGACGCACTTGTACACTTTGGGTTCGAGTTTATGGGGTTGAAGCTTTTTCACATAAGCATTGCAACCCCAAACCTTAAGAAATGACAGCTTAGGTTTCTTGACAAACCATAATTCATACATGTCGTCTCAACGGACTTAGATGGTGCCCTATTTAAAGTGAATGCGGTTGTCTCTAATGCATAACCCCGAAACAATAGTGGTAGATTAGTGAGAGTCATCATAGATCACACCATACCCAATAGAGTGTGATTACGACGATCAGACACACCATTACACTGTGGTGTTCCAGGCGGCGTGAGTTGTGAAACTATTCCACAATGTTTCTAATGCATGCCAAATGCATAACTCGGATATTCACCACCACGATCAGACCGTAGAAACTTTATCTTCTTGTTACGATGATTCTCTACTTCACTCAGAAATTGCTTGAACTTTTTAAACGTTTCAGACTTGTATTTCATTAAGTAATATAGTCATCTACTCAAATCATCAGCGAAGTTAAGAAAATAACGATATCCACTACGCGTCTCAACACTGATAGGACCGCACAGATCAGTATGTATGATTTCCAACAAGTCACTTGCCTGCTCCATTGTATCGGAAACGGGGTTTTCGTCATCTTCCCCATGAGGCATGGTTCGCATGTATCAAGCGATTCAGAATCGAGTGATTCGAGAAGTCCATCAGCATGGAGTTTCTTCATGCGTTTTAGATCAATATGACTTAAGCGGTAGTGAAACAAGAAAGTGGTACTATCATTATTAACTTTACATCTTTTGGCATCAATGTTATGAATGTGTGTATCACTACTATCTAGATTCAACAAGAAAAAACAATTCACACTGGGTGCATGACCATAAAAGATGTTACTCATATGAATAGAACAACCATTATTCTCCGATTTAAATGAATAACTGTCTCGCAATAAACAAGATCTATATATAATGTTCATGCCCAATGCGAGCACCAAATAACAATTAATTAGGTTTACTACTAATCCCGGTGGTAATTGAAGAGTGAGCATGCCGATGGCGATCACATTTTCAACGTGCATCATCACTTCATCCTTCACCAGCCTCCTTTTATTCCGTAGTTCTTGTTTCGAGTTACAAATATGAGAAACCGAACCATTTGCAAATAACCAAGCACTACTACGAGAGCTAGTGAGGTACACAACAATAACATGTATATCAAATATACCTTTGTTGACGTTTCCAACCTTCTTATCAGTCAGGTACTTGGGGCAATTTCGCTTCCATTGGACATTCCCCTTGCAATAAAAGCACTCAGTCTCACGCTTGGGTATAGCCTTGGGTTTCTTCACGGGAGGGGCAACTTGCTTGCCACCCTTCTTGAATTTTCCCTTATTTCCCTAGCCTTTCTTGATACTAGTGGTTTTATTCACCATCAACACTTGATGCTCCTTTTTGATTTCAACTTCCACGACTTTCACCATCGTGAATAGCTCGGAGACTCACTTATTCATCCCTTGCATATTATAGTTCATCACGAAGCCTTTGTACCTAGGCGGCAGTGACTGGAGAATTCTGTCAGTGGTCGTCTCGGGTGGAAGCTCAACTCCTAAATCGGTCTAATAGTTGTAGTACCCAGACATTCGGAGTAGGTGCTCACTGACAAAACTATTCTCCTCCATCTTGCGGGCTAAGAACTTATCGGAGGTCACATACCTCTCGACTCGGGCATTTGCTTGAAATACTAACTTCAACTCCTGGCACATCTCATATGCTTCATGGCATTCAAAATGCTTTTGAAGTCTTGATTCTAAGCTGTACAACATGGCACACTAAATTATTGAGTAGTCAGGAGAGCGCGCCTGCCAGACTTTCACAACTTTCGCAGACGACACTACAGGGGGCGTCACACCAAGAGGCTCATCAAGGGCATAATCCTTTTGCGACGCCATGAGGATAATCCTCAGATTATGGACCCAGTCCGCATGGTTACTTCCATCATCTTTCAGCTTAGCATTTGCTAGGAACACGTTAAAATTAAGGGGAGTTACTGCCCGAGCCATTGATTTACAACATAATTTTGCAAATAGAAATTTAGACCATGATCATGATAATGAGTTCAATTGATCATATTACTAAAGAACTCCCACTCAAATCAACATCCCTCAGGTTGTCTAAGTATAACGTGATCCAAATCCACCAACACAAGTCCAATCGTCATGTGAGATGAGGTGGTGTCAATGGTGAACATCTCCATGTTGATCATATCTACTATATGACTCATGGTCCACCATTCGGTCTCCTGTGTTCCGAGGCCATGTCTGTAGATGCTAGGCTCGTCAAGTTTAACCCAAGTATTATGCATGTGTAAATCTGGCTTACACTCGTTATATGCGAACGTATAGTCAATCACACCCGATCGTCATGAGGTGCATCGCAATGATGATCCTTCACAACGGTGCATACCTGGGGAGAACTGAATTTTCTTGAATTTTTAGTGAGGGGTCATCTTATAATGCTACCATCGTTCTAAGAAAAATAAGAGGCATAAGAGGATAAGCATCACGTGCAAATCATATAATTGAGATAATATGGACATCATCATCTAGTGCTTTAGATCGCCATCTCCAAAGCACCGGTATGATTTCCATCATCACCAGCATGACACCAGGATTTCCAACATCGTGATGTCCATCATCATGTCGTCATTTTTTTGTCACGCCAATTGACGAGGATATGTACCTAGGGTAGGGTCCTAGGCTTGACCTACATACCCTATCTAAGGGCACTATATTGGAGGACTTAAAGACTACACTAGAGATTCCGACTGGATTCACCATGATGCTCAAGTCACTCGACATTTATCCACATGTAAGCTTCTCCCTCCACTCGACGGTAACCTGTCACTCGGAAGACCTCACTTCTAGTCGATGCCAGAAGACCAGAAGCCACCCTAGGGAGGCCAATGGGCAGGCGTTAGGCCAGTCGTCATTAATAGCAATTATGGTGTTTGTTAGGAGTAACGCTCATCTTGGATGCCTCGCACTTATGAGGGGCAGCGAACTCTATATAAGCCGTCCCTCCCCTCTGGTACAAGGGTTCGCAAACTTTGTAACTCACACTCTCCACATGACAAAAGCTCCTGAGCACTGAGACGTAGGGTTGTTACCTCCATGAGAGGGGCCTGAACTCATACATCCGTGTGTACATCCTCGCCGTAGCTAGGATTCTGCCCTCTCCTTTCATACCCCTAACTTCTACTGTCAGACTCGTTCCAACGATAGTTAGCGCCCACCATGGGGCAGGCGTCTAAGTGACTTCTGATGAGGTTGCATTTTCCCCCCTTCGTCATGTCTTCCGGCAGTGTTTTTTCCCTAGGCCACGAGATCCGTTTTGCAGCGCTCACCTTCATCACCAACGATTTGGAATGGCTCCAAAAGTGTCTCTCGACGTCAAGGCACTCCCAGTCCATGGGGTCGTGCACTTCCGCGCGAGTTCTTGCGATGTGCTTCTGCGACAGCCGTCGACTCCGTACTCTTCGGCTCTCCCCACTGTTCGCCATTGCAAGCAATCCGGTCGATCATGGCTCCAGCGCTGGGTGAGGCATGCGGCGGCCTGCCAAGTTTCATCTCTGCAGATTGCGGCGATCCAGCCCGCGGGGTCACTTCACGGCGTGTTCGAGTCGGACTCCGATCAGTTTGATGTACCCTCCAAGTGCGAAAGTTGCGATCCTGTAGTGGAGGTACTTGTGGATGGTTCTCATCAGAGCCCGCCGCCAGGCTTTGGCCACGACAGGCTAGAGACTGGTGGACCATCGAGTGAGCAGCCGCGTCGCGATGAGGAAGTCCTCCATACACCCATCGTCGGTGCGACCGCCGAAGCTCGGTCCTTGGAGGCCACACACATTAGGCTCGAAGAACTCCAGAGAGAACTCGACGAGCATGCTCACCAGCTCCCAGTCGACGTCAGCTACAGATGTTTCCGAGTGGTTCACATAACAATGTTGAGGTATACCGTACTCCAGTTTTAAATGTTGTAGCTGCAGCTAGGATAGCAGATTCCATTCAGCCATCACGATCAAAGGCTAGTAGAGGGTTGCTATAGATTAGAGCTTTGCTTGATGTAGCGTAGCGTCAGAATTATGTTGTTTCGCAGTCGCGCAATAAGATTCACAGTAATTCACCAAAGCAGAGAATGTTCAGTTGGCACATAGTCCTGGATCGACCTTGCGCTGCAGGGGCAGACGATTTCGTGAAGATCACTACAGAGATCAGTTTCACCTTGATGACCACCATCGAGTGCCCACTCCTCCGCAGGGTGGTCCACACGTGCCCCGGCACCAGGACGAAAGGCGCTCGTTTGGTGATGAGCACAAAGCAGGGTTTGATGCTCGAGACCTCCTAACTTAGAGGCAGATCGACAGAGGCAGAGCCCACAGGGATGGGTATGATAGAGATTTTCTGAGTGGAAGCACCGCTGTTATTTCTGGTCCTGAGTGCTTTAGCAGGGCTATTCGTTTTGCGGAGATCCCCCCAACTTCTGGTTGGCGGCTAGGATCGGCCAGTTTTCTGGCGAGTCAAAGCCAAAAACATGGTTGGATGATTATCGGGTGGCTGTTTTGATTGGTGGTGGTAATGATAAATTTGCAATGAAGAATTTGTCCTTGATGTTGGATGGTTCGGCCCGTGCATGGCTGAATCGCTTGGCTCCTTCTAGCATCCACAGCTGGTAAGATCTCGCCCGAGTGTTCGTCGGAACGTTCGAGGGCACTTGCAAGCGTCCTGCCGGTCTTATTGATTTGCAACATTGTGTCCAGAAGCCCAGCGAAACTTCGAGAGATTACATTCAGTGTTGGTCCACTCTGCATCATACTGTTGAAAATGTTTCCGAGCATCAGGTTGTTTGTGCTTTCATGGCTAGAGTGAAATACAGAGAGCTCCATCTGAAGTTTGGGCGAACAGGTGACAGCTCACATATGAAATGATGGAAATCGCCACTCATTATGCTAATGATGAAGAGAAAGACCGCCTCCGCAGCGGCAAAGGAAAGGCAGTCGACAAGGATGCCGACGGCAATTCCAGTCCGAAGGCTGATGGCCCTATTCAGGAAGAGGCAGCCGCCCTGGCAGACCAAGGGAAAAACAAGGGGAAGTCCAAGGGACAATTCAATCCCAAGAAAGGAAAGAACCAGTTAGGGACTGATGTGTTGGATTTACCGTGTGCAATCCACATGAGGAAAGATGAACAAGGCAATTTGATATTGCTCAAGCATACCACTCGGTAGTGTCGACTATTGACTCAGCAGTTCAAGGAGACCCCGTTGAGTGAGAAAACCCCTGAAAAGGATGATGATGAAGACAAAGAAACGTTTCCTGATGTCAATGCTATGCTGATGATTTTTGCTGATGTTGAAAGCAAGAGTCGACTGAAGGTCATAAACAGGGAAGTTAACATGGCCGTGCCCACAACTCCCACTTACCTCAAGTGGTCTCAGTATGCCATCACGTTTGATCAGATGGATCATCCTGCTCATGTGGCCACTGCCGGTCGGTAGGCTTTTTGGTGGTCGATCCGATTGTGGGGGGGGGGGGACTCGACTCCACAAGGTCCTCATGGACGGTGGTAGCGGTTTGAACATTCTGTATGCAGATACCCTTATAGGGATGGGCATTCCGATGTCCCAACTCAGTGAGAGCAACATGCAATTCCATGGGTCATCAAAAGGGAAGAAGGCCAAGTCACTCGGCCAGATCGCATTGGATGTGACATTCGGGGCGGATAAAAAAATTCGCAAGGAAAAATTAACGTTTGAAGTCATGGACTTCCAAAGCGCGTACCATGCCATTTTGGGTCAGCCAGCATATGCTCGTTTCATGGCCCGTCCATGTTACGTGTATCTCAAGCTGAAGATGCCTGGGCCCAAAGGTGTTATCACAGTCACTGGCAATCAACAGCGGGCTGAGGAGTGCCTCTAGCAGGGCTCCAAAATTGCCGATCATGAGATGGCTATGCTCGAGCTGGAAGAATACAAGAAGAGCGTTGACCCTGCTGATTTGCTGCGTGCTAAGAAGCCTGGTTTCGAGTCAGCTTTTCAGTCGGTAGGGGAAGTGAAGAAGGTTCACATTCACCCGACAGATTCAACTGCCGCGTCGACCAACATATCGTCAACACTCGACAGCAAATAGGAAGTCGAGCTCATCCAGTTCCTCCATGAGAACTGGGACATCTTCGCATGGAAGTCTGCTGACATGCCGGGAGTTCCCAGGGAACTGGCTGAGCACCGACTGAGAGTTGATCCGAAGGCCAAGCCGGTGAAAGAGCATTTGCGTCTATCAGTGGAAGAGAAGCATAAACCAATCGGCGAAGAGGTGGCTCGTCTCCTGCAGGACAAGTTCATTCGGGAGATTTACCACTCCGAGTGGCTCTCAAATGTTGTCATGGTCCCCAAGAAGGACAAGTCACTATGCATGTGTATCGACTTCAAGCATATCAATCAGGCCTGCCCGAAAGATTATTTTCCGCTCTCTCGCACCGATCATATTGTTGACTCGACTGCGGGATGCGAGCATTTGTTGTTTCTGGATGCATACTCTGGTTACCATCAGAACCGTCTGTTTGGTCCAGATGAAATAAAAACAGCCTTGATCACCCCATTCGGGTGTTTTTGCTATATCACCAGGCCATTTGGTTTGAAAAATGCCAGCGCTACTTTCATGCGTATGATTCAAAAATGTTTACTTGACCAGATCCCCCGGAATGTCGAGGTGTACATGGACAATATCGGTGTCAAGTCCCGCAAAGGTTCCAACCTGCTGGCTGACTTGGCCGAGACTTTCACCAATCTGAGGAGGTACGATATAAAGCTAAATCCGGCTAAGTGTACTTTCAGTGTCCCTGGCAGCAAGTTACTCGGTTTTCTCGTTTCCGAGCGAGGGATCGACGTCAACCATGAGAAAATCAACACCACTACCCGAATGAAAAGTCCCGTGCGAGTGCACGATGTTCAGAAACTCACAGGTTTCTTAGCAGCATTAAGTTGATTCATTTGTCATCTCGGTAAGAAGGCATTACCTTTATACCGATTGATGAAGAAGTCTGACACGTTCGAGTGGACTCCAGAAGCTGAAGCGGCGTTTGTCGAACTCAAAGCCCTGCTTTCCACCTAGCCGGTGCTCGTTGCTCCGCACAGCAAAGATCCTTTGCTCCTGTACATCGCAAGTACTAATCAGGTCGTCAGTACAGTTCTGACTGTCGAGCGGGAAGAGGAGGGCAAGGCCTACAAAGTCCAGCGCCCAGTCTACTACATTTCTGAAGTGTTAACTCTTTCGAAGCAGAGGTACCCGCATTACCAGAAGCTTGTCTGTGGCATTTATCTGTCAGCGAAGAAGGTAGCACATTACTTTCAAGACCACTAGATTTTAGTCATCAGTGATGCTCCGTTATCTGAGATTCTCAACAATCGAGACGTGACTGGTCGAGTGCCTAAGTGGGCAATTGAACTCCTATACTTTGACATCAAGTTCGAAGCCAAGAAAGAAATCCAGATTCACTCGACACACTGGAGCATGTTCTTTGATGGCTCTAAAATGTTGAATGGATCCGGTGCTGGCGTTGTCTTGGTGTCTCTGAAAGGCGACAAACTCAGTTATGTTCTGCAGATTCACTTCGATTCCTCCAACAATGAAGCAGAATATGAGGCACTCTTATATGGGTGCGCATGGCTATCTCACTCGGCATCAAGCACCTGATGGTTTATGGCGACTCGGATTTGGTGTTCAATCAAGTGATGAAAGAGTGGTATGTTCGGAACCCCGCTATGACTGTATATTGCAATGTTGTTAGAAAGCTCGAGAAGAAGTTTGAAGGTCTGGAACTCCAACATGTTCCCCGAGTGAAGAATCAAGCGGCTGATGAACTAGCAAAGATTCGATCCACTCGATGACCTGTCCCCAGCAATGTATTCTTGGAGCACCTTCACACTCCTTCGGTGCAGGAGGATCCTTTCACCGAAGATCCCCCGCAAGCTATGAGCCCCTCTGATGCAACTGAGGTTGATGTTCCTGCAGTTATTGATTTGGTCATGGAGATTCTGGTCATCATACCCGACTTGACAGTGCCCTATATTGCATATATCCTGAGGCAAGAACTTCCTGAAGATGAGACTGAAGCATGATAGATCGTGTGCAGATCGAAAGCTTTTATTGTGATTGGAGATCAGCTGTTCAGAGAAAGCATGACTGGTGTGACGTAGCGATGCATTTCCCCTGAAGAGGGCCGAACGATCCTGGATGAAATCCACTCAAGAACTTGTGGCCACCATGCGTCCTCACGGACAATCGTCGCTAAAGCATATCGAGCTGGTTTCTTCTGGCCACATGCCAATGAGATGGCCAAGGACATTGTTGATCACTGTGAAGGGTGCCAGTTCTATGCAAACTTATCTCACAAACCTGCATCTGCTCTAAACACTATTCCCCTTGCTTGGTCGTTCGCTGTCTGGGGTCTGGATATGGTTGGTCCCTTTCAGACTGGACAGAGTGATTTTACTCATTTTCTTGTTGCAGTCGACAAGTTTACAAAGTGGATTGAGGCCAAGCCAATAAAGAAACTGAACTCCCGTACTACAGTCAAGTTCATGAGAGAAATAATCTACCGGTATGGAGTTCCCCACAACATCATCACGGACAATGGCACAAACTTTGACTCGGAAGAATTCAGACACTTCTGCTTTTCTCAAGGCACTCGAGTGGACTATGCCTCCGTTGCACATCCTCGAACCAATGGTCAAGTCGAGTGAGCTAATGGACTCATCTTACAAGGTCTGAAGCCTCTTCTCATGCGGGGCGTAGAACATGCTGTCGGAGCCTAGGTGCCAGAGTTGCCATCTGTTTTATGGGGCTTGAGAACAACACCTAATCGGTTGATTGGACGAACTCCTTTTTTCTTGGTCTATGGATCCGAAGCTGTCCTGACGAGTGATTTGTTTCACAATTCTCGTCGAGTGGAACTTTATTCTGAAGCTAAAGCTGAACAAGAAAGATAGGATGGCGTAGATCTCCTAGAGGAGGAGCGAGAGATGGCTTTGATTCGGACGGCAACATATCAGCGATGCTTCCATGCGAAGCACGTAAAGAGTCGGATGTTTCAAGAGGGTGATATGGTGCTCTGAGTGGATCAACAGCAACCCCACAAGCTCGATCCGGTGTGGGTATGTCCTTTTGTCGTCACCAAGGTGTTGAATAATGGAGCTTATCACCTGTACAACCTCAAGAAGCAGATTGATGAGCCGCGAGCTTGGAATGCAGATCTGCTCCTACGTTTCTATACCTAAAAACAGAGTGGTGTTGACGTAATAAAAGTATTTTAGACAATGTCATTTAGGCAAGTATGACTTTCGCAGTCTTGCGTTGATTCCGATCATACAATTTCTCACTTGGGAACACTCCGAGTGACGAGCAATCCTCGCACTCGGGGGCTTAGCTGCGAACATGCTTTCGCCTAAGTTAAAAACCCAGCCGAGTGGATAGCATTCCTTTCACTCGGTGACTTAGCTGTGAACCTGTCTTTGTCTAAGTTCAAAACTACTCCAAGTGTCGAGCAATCCTCGCACTCGGGGGCTTAGCTACGAACATGCTTTCGCCTAAGTTAATAACCCTGCCCAGTAGATAGCAGTCCATTCACTCGGTGACTTAGCTGCGAACCAGTCTTCGTCTAAGTTCAAAACTTCTCTGAGTGTTGAGCAATCCTCACACTCGGGGGCTTAGCTGCGAACCAGCCTTTGCCTAAGTTAAAAATAAATTCCGAGTGGATTACAATCGATTCACTCAGAAACTTAGCCACGAACCAGTCTTCGTTTGAGTTCAAAACTTCTTCGAGTGTTGAGCAATCCTCACACTCGAGGGCTTAGCTGCGAACCAGCCTTCGCCTAAGTTAAAAATAAATTTTGAGTGGATTACTATCTATTCACTCGGAAACTTAGCTATGGACCAGTCTTCGTCTAAGTTCAAAACTTCTCTGAGTGTTGAGCAATCCTCACACTCTAGGGCTTAGCCACAAACCAGCCTTCACCTAAGTTAAAAATAAATTCTGAGTGGATTACTATCTATTCACTCATAAACTTAGCTACGAACCAGTCTTTGCCTAAGTTCAAAACTTCCCCGAGTGTTGAGCAATCCTCACGCTCGGGGGCTTAGCTGCGAACCAGCTTTCACCTAAGTTAAAAATAAATTCAGTCGAGCAAATGATTGAAAACCAAATACGGATAAACCCAAATGTGTCAGCACAGATAAAGGTTTCGCGCATAAGCAAAGGTGCTCAGCCTTAAGGCCTGAATGAAGTTTTGCGACTGATACATTTTCACTCGGCATACCGAGGCAAATAAAGTTTTCTCTGCGAATCAAGTTTTTCAAGTGCCAGACGGACTAGCTGGCTCGACGAAGGTGTCCAAGTCAATCCCATCTGCGATCCTAGTGGTTGCTTCAATGAAGGTCTCCATGAAATCTTCAAATTGAAGCTTCTTCGTGTTCATCACTCGGAGATGCTTCATCTTGTCCTCCCTTGCCTCCTTATAATGGACTCTGACAAGGGAAAGCACCACATCGGCTCCGCATCGGGTGGCCGACTTCTTCCAAGCTTGCACTTGACTGGGGATATCATTAAAATGAGCCATCATGGATGCAAGATCATTTTGAAGGGTGTCTTCGGGCCACAACTCCTTGTCGATCTTCTCCAGCATGGCTTTCAGTCGAAGGATATATGATTGGACACCCTGGAGTCGGACGTTGAGTCGGAACATGTTCATGGCCACAGCATCGCCAACGGGTGACTTGGTGGGCTCCAGATTGGGCTCGATTTCTTTAGACTCTTTTTTGAAGTCTTGGCAGAATTCTACATGGAAGAAAGAATGAGAAAACCATCACATTTTTAACCGGTGGGAATTGAAGAAATTCATTCAACAAGGGCAATTACCGTCGAGCATGATGTACATCTTCTTCGCGAACTCCCACAGGTGCTTCTCCAAGCCATTGCTCCTCTTGGTCAGCTGCTCGGTCTTCTTGATGAGTTCAACCCGTTCCAGTATTAGCTTGGAGTTCTCCTCCTCTATCTTCTTGGCAGTATCCAGCTTCTTCTCGGCGGCTTCAGTTTTCTCCCTCGCTGTCTTTTGGGCATCAGCAAGCGCCCTATCTTTGTCCTCCAGCGCCTTCTTCATGGTATCTAAAGAAATAGCATTGTTGAGTCGCGCTTGGAGTCAACAATTTTCATCACGAACGTTTGTTGGAGTGAGAGCTCTCGGTTCAAAGGATGGAAAGTGAGAGTAAGAATGCATTGAGTTGACTAAGTTTACCTCCTAGAGTCTTCAGTTCAGTACGCGAACGCTCCAAGCTGTTCTTTGAGACCACCAGATCCAGTCGCAGTTGGTTCCTTTCCTCCTCTAGGTCCTTGTACTGAGTACCAAGTTCACAATCTCTCTGAAATCAACAAAAAACAAGTTATGTCGACATGGAAATTCCTCCACTCCCGAGTGAAGAATGTTAAGAACAATCGACTAGAAGGCGGCGTCTGCCTCACCCCTCCCCTGAAATAGCGCCATATCATGGTTGATGAAATGATGGTCATGAAACCTGCGTCATATCATGGTTGATGGAAATAATATCCATGAAACCTGCATTTAGGAGAGGAAGAACTAAAGGAAAAGAGTCCACTCAACACGTCAAGTGGCAAACGTACTTCGCGTACGACAAAGAACCCTGAGTTCAAGTTCTTAAGACTACTGTTCATCGCCAACGATCAACACTAGTCTCGACGACTAAACCCAGTGGGTGCACTCAGCGTGCTCCCACTGGTTCTTAAATCAGTCAATAGGGTCTGCTCTGTCCAACCACAAGATGGTCCCTATCAGACCCCCACCAGTGCATGCACTCGACGATGGTCTCAGGGACTACACCCAGTGGGTGCACGCATCGTGCCCCCACTGGACCTGCTAACGCTCGATCCGTCGAGTGGCCCTCGAAGGGACCGCCAGCCCACCCCGCACCCCTAAAGTAGCGTCATAT
This sequence comes from Hordeum marinum, assembly GCA_022496015.1. NCBI lineage: Eukaryota > Viridiplantae > Streptophyta > Magnoliopsida > Poales > Poaceae > Hordeum > Hordeum marinum. Next base: position 184,509,418 of record CM039676.1, read on the forward strand.
CGTGGTTTATGAAATGAAACCTACAAGGTAGCTTCGGAGTGGTGCGGCTAAAGTTACTTGACAAGGTCTGCCCTGTCCAAGTACAAAATGGTCTCTATCTGACCCCCGCCAGTGCAAGCACTCTACGGCGGTCTCGGGGACTACACCCAATGGGTGCACTCGGCGTGCCCCCACTGGACCTGCCAACACTCGATCTGTTGAGTGCAAAAACAAAAAAACACCATGCGCAAGCATATGAAAATCGTCTGTTTCTAAGACCTATGGCGATGTCTTTGTCATCCGGTAGTGGTCTCGGGGACTACACCCAGTGGGTGCACTAAGCATGCCCCCACTGGACAAAGATTTGCTCGACTAAGACCTGATCTATTTGAGTAGAGAACTTACAATATTCTAAAGATCAATGACACCTAGTTGGTGTACAGGCAAAGAAGACAGGAATTCAATCGGAAATGCACTTATGTGTTCTCACTTACTCGGACATTGGTACAAAGCGCTGTAGTGGCATCATAAGCCAGCTTGCTGGCCTCGTACGCCTCCTTGCCGCGCAACATTATTTGCCCCGCTTGGATCATGGCTTCCTTCGCGGCCCCAGTTTGGTCTTCTGGGACATGGTGCAAAGGAAAAGCAGTCACCGGCTGGAGTGATGCTACGGCTTGAGTAGTCGGGGTAGTCTGAGGCTTTCCGATTGGAGTAGATGCCACGATGGTTGAAGCATCTAGTGGAGCACTCGACAGCGGAATCGCGAGTTTGGTTCAGGCTCGTGACGAGTCGCTTATTCCCTGGGATGATCCAGGAGTCGATCGCTCGAGCGTTTGTGTTGACGGTGTTCTTCGGGAGCATACGCGTGGGGTGCCTAAGGTCTCACCTTCACCCCTCGTACTTCAAGGCAGTTCTTCATCTTCTTACACTTGACTGACCTCTGCAAACATCAATCGGCAATGTTACTCTTCCAATCAACAAATCATTTTCAAGAAACAGAGGTGGGTGAAGATTTGTTTACCTCTTTGGGAGGTGGCCGCGTCAGCGGTATCCACATCCATTTGCTCCTCTCCGTCCCGTGGAGGCGACGTCACCGAGGTAGCGGCATTAGTAGACCAAATTCCACTCGGTTAGCAAGAACTTGAAGTCACAGTCGACAGTGAAGGATGAAAGAAAACACTTAGTTGAGACGACGGGCGCAACCATCTTCATGCGGGGCAGAGCTTTGTGAGGTTTTGCCACGTTGGGTTTTGGCTGCTTCGCAGCTCGTTCACTCGACTTGACAGTCGAGGTCCGGTCCCATTTCGGGTTTCTCTCACTCAAAATCAAGGTCTTACCCACGGCAACCGTAGGGTCCTAATGCGACTTGGAGCGATGCTTAGTGCATGGAGGAGACTCGACTTCTTCCTCATTCTTGCCAAAGGCTTCATATTCATCTTCGCTGTCATCAGCATAGTCGATGTCCACACTGCCATCCTCATTCTCCCCGCCATCTTCAGGTTGGTTCCCGTTGGGCACGGGCGAGAGCATGTGCGTCCACTCCTGCATGATTCAAACAATGAAGTCAGTCAACATATCAATCAATCACTCGACAAAGTAATATGACAATCGACAATGCAAAGTTTACCAGATTCTCCGGTCGATTCTCAACAGAGTAAGGCCGGATCCTCTTGGTCCCCTAGGGTTGTCACGAGCCCCGGTAATGCTCCGAAGCCATTGCTCGACAGTTTTCTGTGAAACCTCCTCCGGGTGTGTCCGGGTCGAGTCCTTGATGCCTGCATAGTGCCACATAGTGTGGTCCCTTGCCTGGAGCGGCTGGATCCGTCGACTGAGGAATGTCTCTAGGAGATCCATACTAGTCACTCCGCCACGGACAAGGTTCACTACGGCGTCCACCAGGATTCCCACTTGGACTTTCTCCCCCTCCGACACTTCTATGGACTTGGGAACGGCACGACGATCTGATGTGAAAGGGGAAGACCAGTCGACATATTGGGAGAAGGTATATCCTTGCAATAAAACCAAGTCGACTGCCAACCTCTAACCGATTCGGGGAAAGTCATGGAAGGAAAAGAACTCCAGGCTCTCTTCTGGATTTCTAAGCCCCCACACAGCTGGCCTCCATGAGTTTTACCATCCTTAGGGTTGGCCTTTTTGACCGACTGAGATCTGATGGTGAAAATGTGTTTGAACAGACCTAGTGGGGAGAGCTACCCAAGAAGCACTCGCACGGAGTGATGAAAGCAGAAAGATAGGAAATGGCATTCAGAACAAAGTGATGGAGTTGAGCTCCGAATAAGTTCAAAAACCCTCGAAAAAATGGATGGGGGAATCGAGAAACCTCTTATGACATGGGTGAGGAGAAGGACCCGCTCCCCCTCGCGCGACTTAGGCTTGGGCTCCCCTCCGATAGCCTCCATGAACCACCCGCCATGAGCCCGTCGACGATGAGATTCTCGACATTCACGGCGGTGACCGTCAACGGTAGAAAATCCCCCTGGATCCACCATGGCGGCGAGGTGAACCGAGCGGTCGATGGCTTCTTGGCTTTGCCCTTCCCAATCCCCTTCTTGGCGCACTCCAGCTTCTTAGTCGTCCCCTTCATCATCACGGCGGTGGTGCTCGTCGGGGCGACGCAGAGTGGCACGCTGGAAGCAAGGGAGGCGGAGGAAGAGAGGAGGTTTGGGAGAAAAGTATTGTTCAAACCATGGTGCTCCGGGATTTTTACCCCGTCGAATGATTCACTGACTCGTGGGCCCATGGAATCCCTACATATCTCGACCACAGATGCCATCTAGTATGTGGTGAAATGAGCGGCACGAGAATGAAGGCGTCATGCCCCCACTCTCCCCAATCGTGGCGTCATCGTCGCAGACGCGCGTGCTTCCCAAATTTTCGATCCCGCACAATCCGGACCTGACGGAGCAACCCGTCACATCCAAAGATCCCTTCAAGTCACTCGGAACAGAATTGATATTGATAATTCACTAGGACACTTTCAAGTCAGAATTGATCTGGGCGAATTACAAACAGTTCAATCGACGCAAGTTCCATTGAAGCCCCGAAAGTCATTCGGAAGTTTGGTGCCTATTTTAGAATTGGCATCGATCCCGCTTTACCACTCGAACCCTGATCCATTCAGGGGCTAATGACGAGGATATGTACCTAGGGTAGGGTCCTAGGCTTGACCTACATACCATACCAAAGGGCACTATATTGGAGGACTTAAATACTACAAGAGAGATTCCGATTGGATTCACCATGATGCTCAAGTCACTTGACATTTATCCTCTCGGAAGCTTCTCCCTCCACTCGATGGTAACCTGTCACTCGGAAGACCTCACTTCTAGTCGACGCCAGAACACGAGAAGCCACCCCAGGAGGCCAACGGGCAGGCGTTAGGCCAGTCGTCATTAATAGCAATTATGTTGTACGTTACCAGTAACGCTCGTCTTTATACCCACGACCGAACCCTTGGATGCCTTGCACTTATGAGGGGCAGCGAACTCTATATAAGCCGCCCCTCCCCTCTGGCACAAGGGTTCACAACCTCTGTAACTCACACTCTCCACATGACAGAAGCTCCTGAGCACTGAGACGTAGGGTTGTTACCTCCACGAGAGGGGCCTCAACTCATACATCCGTGTGTACATCCTCGTCGTAGCTATGATTCTGCCCTCTCCTTTCGTAACCCTAACTTCTACTGTCAGACTCGTTCCCACAACACCAACTATTGCTTCTATAACTATTGCTAACTCATAGAGATAAAGTAAAGAAAATGGCACAAATAAATTAAGGACAACCCTGTGGCTCCTGCCGGTTCCCGTACTCATCGAAATGCAAGTCATGATAACTATTACAAAACATGCTCATCTCATACATCATATATATCAAATCACGTCTTGTCCATATCACATCACAACATGCCCTGCAAAAACAAGTTAGACATCCTCTACTTTTTTGTTTGCTAGTTTTATATGGCTGCTATGGGCAACTAGTAAGAACCGTTCTTGCCTACGCAAAGCCACAATGGTGATAATAAAGTTGCCTTTTAACCTTCTATAATGACCATCTCGGTCGAATCCGATTCAACTAAAGTGGGAAAGACAAACACCCACCAACCACCTTTATGCAAACAAGTCGCATGTCGGTCAGTGGAGCCGGTCTCTTGTACGAGGACAAGTAACGTTGGTTCGGGCCTCTTCATTACACAATACTGCCAAATCAAAATAAGACTAAGGAGGCAAGCAATCTGAATACCAACGCAAACAAAAACTTAGTGTTCTACTCATGCATATCATCTACGCATAGTTCTAGCTCATGATGCGAATGTTGGGGAACGTTGCATGGGAAACAAAAAAATTCCTACGAACACCCAAGATCTATCTATGGAGATGTATAGCTACGAGAGGGGAGTGCATATACATACCCTTGTAGATCGCTAAGCGGGAAGCGTTAAGAAATGTGGTTGGTGTAGTCGTACGTCTTCGCGATCCAATCACTATCCGTCCCTATCCAGCACCGAACGGATGACACCTTCGCGTTCAGCACACGTACAACTCGATGATGTATCCACCTCATCAATCCAGCGAGCGAGGGAGGAGTAGTAGACGAGTTCTCCGGCAGCACGACGATGTGGTGACGGTGGTGGTGGAGCTGCCTTTGCAGGGCTTCGCCAAGCACTATCGCGACATGAAAAACGGAGAAATTGATCTAGAGAGAAGGGAGGGATGTGTCATGGCTTCTGGTGCAGTTGCCCTCCCTCTTCTCTCATATATATATATATGGGAGGGCGAGATGGGTGCTGGCCCTAGGGCCTCCCACAAGGGGGGGCAGAGGTCAAGGGGGAGGCTTGGCCCCCCAAGTCAGGTGAGGCACGCCCCTCTAGGGTTTCCCTAAACCCTAGGGCACCCTGGGCCCTTGGGAGGAGTGGCGCAAAGCCCACCAGGGGCTGGTGCGCCACCTCTTTTAGCCCATGCGGCCCACCGAGGCAGGTGGACCCTCCCGGTGGACCACCGGAACCCCTTCCGACACTCCCGATGGAATTCGGTAAACTCTGAAACTATTCTGGTGCCTGAATACCAACTTCCCATGTATTAATATTTACCTCCGAGTTGCTGACCCCCCCACCCTTGTGGGAGCCCCTAGGGCCGACGCCCATCTCCCCTCCCCCTTGATATATGAGAGGAGTGATAACCCACAAGTATAGGGTATCAATTGTAGCCTTTCTCGATAAGTAAGTGTGTCAAACCCAACGAGGAGCTAAAGGTAGAACAAATATTCCCTCAAGTTCTATCGACCACCGATACAACTCTACGCACGCTTAACGTTCGCTTTGCCGAGAACAAGTATGAAACTAGAAGTACTTTGTAGGTGTAACAGGATAGGTTTGCAAGATAATAAGGAGCACGTAAATAAAAACTAGGGGATGCTAAGATAAAGGAACAACTAAGTTAGTCTTAGTAGGGAGCTTTTTGTCACAAGAAAATTATTTGTCCCTAGGCAATCGATAACTAGACCGATAATCACTATTGCAATTTTAAGGCATAAGTTAACATACTTTCTCTACTTGGATCATATGCACTGATGATTCGAACTCTAGCAAGCATCCGCAACTACTAAAGATCATTAAGGTAATACCCAACCATATCATTATAAGGTATCAAGTCCTTTTTATTTCCATACGCAAACAACCTACTTACTCAGGTATGTGCTTCTGTCACTCACGCAACCCACCATAAGTGAATCATAAACATATTCCAAACCCTACAGCGGGGTCCCTCACTCTTGCACGACACGGAGATCACCATAGGACAGCACCAATAATAAAACATGCAACTCAAACCAATCATGATCATCAATCAACCCATAGGACAAAACGGATCTACTCAAACGTCATAGGATAGCCATACATCATTGGGAAATAATATACAGAGTTGAGCACCATGTTTAAGTAGAGATTACAGCGGGGAGATGAGGTGTTGAACCGCTGCATAGAGCAGGACAGAGTTGGTCATGACGGCGGCGAAGTTGTTGGTGTAGATCTTCATCACGATGATGGCCCCAGCGGCGCTCTGGTGCCATCGAGAGAGAGGGGGAGAGAGCCCCCCATCCTTCTTATTATTCCTTGACCTCCCCACTATATGGGAGGAGGGTTTCCCCTCTGGTACTTGGCCTCCATTGCGGCAGAGGGGCGAGAGCCCCTCCGAGATTGGATCTCTCTCCCTGTTTCCTTCTGTTTCTGCGTTCCCAGATTCTCGCCTTTCACCGTTTCTTAAATTTCTGGAGATCCGATACTCGGATTGGGCTAAAAAATTAACACGATTTTTATCCGGATATTGGCCTTCTTGCGACGAAAGAAGGGGACCAACCTCCTTAAGGGGTGACCACAAGTCACCCCTGGCGCGGCCAGGGGATAGGCCACGCCCCCTGGCTTGTGGTCCCCTCGGGCACCGTCTCGCGTTGATTCTTTTTCCAAAAAATCAAATATATTCCAAAAAATATCTGTAAGTTTTTATCATGTTTGGACTTCTTTTGATATGGATTTTTCGCGAAACAAAAAACAAGCAACAAACAGGAAGTGACACTAGGCACTGGATCCATATGTTAGTCCCAAAAATAGTATAAAAATGCCAAAAGTATATGAAAGTTGTAGAATATTACCATGAAACAATCAAAAATTATAGATATGATGGAGATGTATCAAGGAGAGGTAGGGCTGCCGCACTACAAGCCATGGCACAACCCTCCCTCTCTCTCTCAAGATTAGTTTCTCCCTCGCTCATGTCACGGTAGTGCTTGGCGAAGCCCTGCCGAGATAACCCCACCACCACCATCACCACGCCATCATGATGTTGGAGAGCTCATCTACTACTCCACCCTAGCTTGATGGATCGATGAGGTGGAGACGTCATCGAGTTGTAAGTGTGCTGAATGCGGAGGTGTCCTCCGTTCGGCACTAGATCGGGACGGATCGTGATTGGATCGCGACGTATGACTACACCAACCGCATTTCTTAACGCTTCTCGCTTAGCGATCTACAAGGGTATGTATATGCACTCTACTCTCGTAGCTATACATCTCCATAGATAGATCTTGGGTGTTCGTAGGATTCTTTTTGTTTCCCATGCAACGTTCCCCGACAATGGCATCATGAGCTAGGACTATGCATAGATGATATGCACGAGTAGAACACAAAGTGTTTGTGGGCCTTTATTTTCATATTGCTTACCTCCTTAGTATTATTTTTATTTGGCATTATTGTAGGATGAAGTGGCCTAGACCAACCTTATTTGTCCTCGTACAAGAGACCAGTTCCACCGACTGACGTGACTTGTTTGCATATAGTTGGCTCGCAGGTGTCTGTCTCTCCCACTTTAGTTGACTCAGATTCGATAGAGGTGGTCATTGTAGAAGGTTAAAAGGTAACTTGATTGTCACCATTGTGGCTTTGTGTAGGTAATAATGGTTCTTCTTAGTGGCCCATAGCAGCCACGAGAGTGGCTACAACAAAGTAGAGGATGTCTAACTTGTTTTGCAGGGCATGTTTTGATGTGATATGTCCAAGACATGATTTGATATATATGATGTATTACATGATCATGTTTTTTAATAGTTATCATGACTTGCATGTCGATGAGTATGGCAACCGATAGGAGCCATAGAGTTGTCCCTAATTTATTTGTGTCATTTGTTATACTTTATCGCTATGAGTTAGCATTAGTTGTACAAGCAATAGTTGGCCTGACAACCAAATGATGACACGATGATTGAGATCATGGTTTCATGTGGTGACGATGGAGATCATGTTGGTGCTTTATAGATGGAGATCAAAAGCACGAGATGATGATGGCCATATCATGTCAATTATATGATTTGCACGTGATGTTTATACTTTTATGCATCTTATTTTGCTTAGAACGACGGCAGTATTATAAGATGATCCCTCACTAAAATTTCAAGAAAATTGTGTTCTCCCCAAGTATGCACCATTGCGAAGGATTGTCATTTCGAAGCGCCTTGTGATGATCGGGTGTGATAGACTCTAAATTCGCATACAATGGGTGTAAGCCATATTTACACACACAGAATACTTGGGTTAAACTTGATGAGACTAGCGTGTCCAGACATGACCTTGGAACACAGGAGACCGAAAGATCGAACATGAGTAGTATATATGATGAACATGGAGATGTTCACCATTGAAACGACCTCATCTCACGTGATGATCGGACTTGGGTTGGTGGATTTGGATCATGTTACACTTAGACAACCTGAGGGATGTTTGTTTCAGTGGGAGTTCTTTAGTAATATGATTAATTGAACTCATTATCATCAACATAGTCTAAAGTTATCTTTGCAAAATTATGTCATAGATCAATGGCTCGCGCAGTAGCTCCCCTGAATTGTAGTGCGTTCCTAGAGAAAGCTAAGCTGAAAGACGGTGGAAGTAACTATGCGGACTGGGTCCGTAATCTGAGGATTATCCTCATGGCTTCGCAAAAGGCTTATGTCCTTGATGCGCTGCTCGGAACGCCACCCCCTGCAGTGTCGTTTGCAGAAGTTGTGAACGTCTGGCAGGCGCGTTGTGATGACTACTCAATAGTAATAGGTGCAAGCAAGAGTCAACCTATTTCCTTGTGGATGTGATGCCTATATACATATGATCATTGTAGTTAAAATCGCATAACTATTCGCTTTTCTATAAGTTGCCCAATAGTAATTTGTTTACCCATTGAATGTTATTTATATGAGAGATGTCACTAGAGAACTCTATGACCCCGGGTCTATTCACTTATATATTCATAAACGCTATTACTACCCCACTATTATTTATTTGCTTTTATTATATTTTGCAATTTACAATTATCTACAATTTTCTACACAACTCGCTTGCCTGCAAATAACAAGATCAAGGGGATCTACAACCCTCTTGCCGATGTTGGTTGCAAGTTGTTTGTTCTTTTGTGTGCAGCTGCTGAAGACGGTTGAGGATTGGTATTCCTATTGGTTATATAAACCTTGGTTCCGTAATTGAGGTAATTCTTACCCACATTGTGCTGCGATATGCCATTCCTCTTCATGAAAAACCCAACATAAATCACAAGTATCAGTACTCTCTGATGTCTCACGTCGTCGCGTCATCTCTCCTTTAGTCTGGCCTCTAGAGATGGTGATAAAGGATGCTTTGGCTGGCCTACCTTGCGTTCTTCTTTGACAAAGGTGGATCCTCATAGTGTAGCACCACGTCTAGGAAGGCTTGGCCAGTCTGAGAGCCCCCTGTGATGGTGGTTGGGAACCGCAACTCCGGTGTAGAGCCACGTCTAGGACGGATGAAACCTTGGATGGGTCGCTGACAACGTCGGTGCTCCTAGGGACTGCACCTCTCCCCTCTCATACGTGGGGATGACCAACGCTTGCTCAGTCCAAGCTGTTGCTCCATCCGCTATGCTACAATGCATCCGGTCTGCAACATCTCATGAAAGGAGGACAAGCCCGACAAACACACCGATTGCTAGGCCACTAGCACCGCATCAACCGCTCCCACCTTCTTTGCCCTGGACAAGCCTACACCATCGGGGGTTTGGTGTTAAAACCGCGGCTACTCTCTATGAAGAGGGCTTGGAAGCACACTGGCGGCATCTATTCTAGGTCCCTGTCCAGTAGTGTCTTCTCCAGCACGTCATAAGAAGCCGCTCCCAGCAGTCTTTGTCCCGCGTAATAGCTCAGGTCTAAGTAAGAACAATGATGGAATCAACCGGGGGGCTTTCCAACGGGCGCAAACTGTGCTGCTACAATGCATGCGGTTGATCGAAAAAAAGAGCATGCCACCAAGGAGGCTATGGATGAATACCTCAAGCTCTTTTACAAGCCGCATGCTATGCTCCACAGAAAGGCTATCACTATGTTCTTTGCTCTAGATGAAATCAATTTCGATGAGCCCGCGCAAAACCTTTGGTGACTTCTCTCTCCTGGATGCCGTGGAACCGTGTGGTGCATAGTGTTGCCTTTGTCAGCACCTGTGGGTTTGTATGTCCGTATGATGGCCATGTCTTTAGGAACTCTTATTTGGAACATAAGGGGATGAATCATCCTGCCAGGCGCAATTCTATTAGTCTATTATGCAATCTATCGATGCTTATCTTGTCTACCTTTAAGAATCAAAGATGGAGTGGGCAAATGCAGTGGTGGTGGGTCAAACTCGGGAACCAACTTTCAACGGCCTCGATTTTATCCCGGTTGATGGTACTAGAGGGGGTATCATCCTGGCATGGTGATTAGATAGGTTGACGGTTACGATGATGCATAAGGCAGGATTTTCCATCACCTCAAAGGTTCTCTCCCTCGTCGACGACAAGCAATGGATGATCTCTTTGTTTATGGTCCACAATCCATTGACGATAAAGAGTGTTACCTACAGGAGATCTCGACACTTGGGGGACAAATTGGACTTCCATGGATCTTGAATGATGATTTCAACTTAGTATGTAGCACAGAGGAGAGAAGCATCGGCTGGGTGAATAGAAGGCTGGTGAAATGATTTCGCCACACCATTAACCTGTTGGGGTTACATGACATGCCACTCCAAGGCATGCGATTCACTTGGTGCAACGAGAAAGAGAAGACGGTGTTGACCAGGGTTGATAGCATGTTGTTTAACAATGTCTGGGAGGATTTCTACCCTATTAGTGATTGATGTGGCTTGAGACTGCGTTGGTATTTCCCCAAAGATGAAGGGATGATGCAGCACAGCGATGGTAACCCTCAGTTATGAAACCAAGGTATCAATCTGTAGAGAAAGATCACGCACCCAGGTAAATAGCACCTGCACACAAATAACAAATACTTGCAACCCTACGCGAAAGAGAGGTTGTCAAGCTCTCTATGGTAATAAGATAGATTAGGTAATGATAGTTTTGGCAAATAGATCTCGCAAGAACACAAAATAAAATACAGATTTGCTAAATCTCATCTAGATGAAAAATAACAAATTCTCATCTAACTCCTACACATCATTTGAGTAATCAAATAAAAAATAAAAAAATAAACCCGCACGAATCTTAATCAAAATCAAATGGTGTAGGAGTTAGATGTGACTTGGTTAAGTCTCATCTAGATGAGAGCTAGACACACCCAATAAAATAAGTAAACAAAAAGTGTAGCAAGGTATTTTTGGGTTTTTTGGATTAATAGATCGGAAAACAAAAAGGCAAAATAGTAGATCGCAAAGCAATATGTTGGAAAAGTAGACCCGGGGGTTGTAAGTTTCACTAGTGGCTTCTCTCATGAGTATAGCACGCAGTGGGTGAACAAATTATTGTTGGGCAATTGATAGAAGATAAAATAATCATGACGGTATTCATCCAATAATCATTATATAGGCGTCACGGCCAAGATAAGTAGACCGAAACGATTCTGCATCTACTTCTATTACTCCACACATCGACCGCTATCCGGCATGCATCTAGTGTTAAGTTCATGGTAAAACGTAGTAATGCAATAAGAATGGTTACATGATGTAGACAAGATCTATTCATGTAGGAATAGACCCCATCTTGTTATCCTTAATGGCAACGATACATGTGTGTCTTGCTGCCCCTTCTGTCACTGGGAAAGAACACCACAAGATCGAACCCATCATAAAGAACCTCTTCCCATGGCAAGAAAAATCGATCTAGTTGGCCTAACTAAACCAAATATTCAAAGAAGAAATACCAGGCTTAAGTAATCATGCAAATAAGAGATCAAAGAAGACTGAAATCATATTCATGGATAGAAACTGGTCATGAACTCAAAATTCATCGGATCCCAACAAACACAACGCAAAAGTCATTACATCAAATAGATCTCCAAGATAGCATTGTATTGAGAATCATAGAGAGAGAGGAAGCCATCTAGCTACTGCCTATGGACCCGTAGGTCTATGGCGAACTACTCAGGCATCATCAGAGATTCACCTATGATGAAGATGAACCCCCCCCCCCGTGATGGTGTTAGATTGGATCTTGAGGATCTAGAACTAGCGGCGGCTGGAATTGTGTGTCGTCGACAATTCTTGGGTTTTCCAAATATTTGGGAACTTATAGGGCGAATAGTCGGTTGAGGGGGGTCCCGAGGTGGGCACCCTCCACCAAGCCGCGCGAGGGGCCTTTGACGCGGCCTGGTGGAGGGTGGCCACCCTCGGCCCTGATACGTCTCCAACGTATCTATAATTTTTTATTGTTCCATGCTATTATATTATCTATTTTTGATGTTTTTATGCATTAATATGCTATTTTATATTATTTTTGGGACTAACCTATTAATCTAGAGCCTAGTGCCAGTTTCTGTTTTTTTCCTTGTTTTTGACTTTCGCAGATAAGGAATATTAAACGGAGTCCAATCGGAATAAAACCTCCGGAAAGATTTTTTCTAGAAAATATGGAAGCAACGAGACATGAGAACCAAGGCAGAGGAGCTGCCACGGGGCCACAACCCGCTTGCCGCGGCAAGAAGGGGTACCCCGCGTCGGGCAGGCTTGTGGGCCCCTGGCACTTCCTCTAACCCTAATCTTCGTCCTATAATACCTAAATATTCCATCATTATTAGAACGAGACACGAAAACACTTTTCCGCCGCCAGAAGACTCCGTTCCCGAGAGATCCAATCTTGGAGCCTTTTCCGGTAATCTGCCAGAGGGGGATTCGATCACGGAGGGCATCTATATCAACTCCATTGCCCCTCCGATGATGCATGAGTAGTTCACCATAGACCTACGGGTCCATAGCTAGTAGCTAGATGGATTCATATCTCTCTTTGCTTCTCAATACCATGTTCTTCATGATCTTCATGGAGATCTATCCGATGTAATACTTTTTGTGGTGTGTTTGTCGAGATCCAATGAATTGTGGGTTTATGTTCAGATTATCCATGAATATTATTGAGTCTTTCCTGAATTCTTATATGCATGGTTTCATATCTTTGCAGGTCTCTTTGAATTATTAGTTTGGTTTGGCCAACTAGATTGGTAATTCTTGCAATGGGAGAAGTGCTTAGTTTTGGGTTCAATCTTGCGGTGTCCTCACCCAATAACATAGTAGGGGTAGCGAGGCACGTATTGTATTGCCATCAAGGGTAAAAATATGAGGTTTTCATCATATTGCTTGAGTTTATCCCTCTAGATCATGTCATCTTAGCTAATGTGTTACTCTGTTCTTCATGAACTTAATACTCCAGGTGCACGCAGGAGTCGGTTGATGTGTGGAGTAATAGTAGTAGATGTAGAATCCTTTCGGTCTACTTGTCACAGACGTGATGCCTATATGCATAATCATTTCCTTGGATATCTTCATAACTATTCGCTTTTCTATCTATTGCTCGAAAGTAATTTGTTCACCCATCGTAATACTTGCCATCATGAGAGAAGCCATCTAGTGAAACCTATGGCCCCCGGGTCTATTTTCCACATTATATTTTTAGATTTAAAACCAAAAACACCAAAAAATACTTTCTGCATTGTTTTCACTTTTAGTTTTACTTTCCGTTCAAGCATCCTATTATATCTATCTCTACTAGATCTCATCCTTGCAAATAACCGTGAAGGGATTGACAACCCCTTTATAGCGTTGGGTGCAAGAGTTTGATTCCTTGTGCAGGTATTTCTATTGGTGGCTCGGATACCTTGGTTCACAAAAACTGAGGGAAATACTTATCTACTTTGCTGCATCAAACTGTTCCTCTTCACGGGAAACCAACACATGCTCGAGAAGTAGCAAGAAGGATTTCTGGCGCCATTGCCGAGGAGATACATAGCAAGTAAACAATACCAAGTACCCATCACCAACTCATCTCTTGCATTTATATTATTTGTCATTTGCCTCTTGTTTTCCTCTCCCCCACTTCTAAAATGATTTTCAAAAAGATTTGCCTTTCGCCCTTTTTCGTTCGTCTCCTCGTTTGCTTTTTGCTTGCTTGAGTGCTTGATTGCTTGCTTTGTCACGATGACTCAATAGAATACCAAGTTTTGTGACTTTTCTAATACTAATAATAATGATTTTATTAGTACACCGATTGCTTCGCCACTAGTGCGGAATCTTATGAAATTAATGCTGCTTTGCTCAATCTTGTTATGAAAGAACAATTTTCCATACTTGCTAATGAAGATGCCGCAACCCATCTAAATACTTTCGTTGAATTGTGTGATATGCAAAAGAAGAAATATGTGGATAATGATATTGTTAAATTGAAGTTATTTCCGTTCTCGCTACGAGATCGTGCTAAAACTTGGTTTTCATCTTTGCCTGAAAATAGTATTGACTCATGGAATAAGTGTAAAGATGCTTTTTTCATGTACTTTCTGCCTGCTAAGATCATCTCCCTTAGGAACGATATAGTGAATTTTAAGCAACTTGATCATGAACATGTTGCACAATCTTGGGAGAGGATGAAACTTATGATTAGGAATTGCCCCGCGCATGGCTTGAGTTTATGGATGATTATACAAATTTTCTATGCTAGATTGAATTTTGCTTCTAGGAATCTCTTAGATTCCGCCGTGGGTGGAACTTTTATGGAAATAACATTAGGAGAATCTACTAAAGTCCTAGATAATATTATGGCAAATTACTCTAAATGGCACACCGAAAGATCTCCTACTAGTAAAAAAGTGCATGCCATTGACAAAATTAATACTTTGAGTGAAAAGGTGGATGAATTAATGAAATTGTGTGCTATAAGAGTGCTCCTGTTGATCCTAATGATATGCCTTTCTCTTCTTTTATTGGAAATAATAATGAATCTATGGATGTGAATTTTGTTGGTAGGAACAATTTTGGTAATAACGCTTATAGAGGTAATTTCAACGCTAGACCATTTCCTAGTAATTCCTCTAATAATTATGATAATTCCTACAACAATTCTCATGGAAATTACAATAATATACCCTCTGATTTTGAGAGTAATATTAAAGAATGCATTACTACGCAAAAAGGTTTCAATGCTATGATTGAAGAAAAATTGCTCAAGATTGATGATTTGGCTAGGAACATTGATAAAATTTCTCTTGAGATTGATTCTTTAAAAATTAGATCTATTCCACCCAAGCATGATATTAATGAGTCTTTAAAATATATGAGAATTACTATTGATGAGTGTAAGGAAAGAACCGCTAGAGTTCGTGCTAAGCGTGAATGGCTTGAAAAAGTATGTTCTCGTGATAATATTGATGAAGATCTTAAAGTGATTGATGTGAATCCTATTGAATATTTGTTTTCCAATTTTAATATTGATAATTATGGGACTGTATATGATTCAACTTTATTTAAAAGGCAACCCAATGATTCGGAGTTTTTAGATCTTGATGCTAAGATTGATAAAAGTGGGATTGAAGAGGTCAAAACTTTAAATAGCAATGAACCCACTCTTTTGGATTTCAAAGACTTTAATCATGGTAGCTGCTCTTTGATTGATTCTATTTCCTTGTTTAAATCCATGTTGAATTCTCCTCATGCTTATAATCAAAACAAGGCTTTTACTAAACATATTGTTGATGCTATGATCAAGGCTTTTGAAGAAAAACTTGAGTTGGAAGTTTCTATACCTAGAAAGCTTTATGGTGAGTGGGAACCTACTATTAAGATTAATATTAAAGATTATGAGTGCCATGCTTTGTGTTATTTGGGTGCTAGCGTTTCCACTATTCCAAAAACTTTATGTGATGTGTTAGGTTTCCGTGAGTTTGATGATTGCTCCTTAAATTTGCATCTTGCGAATTCCACTATAAAGAAACCTATGGGAAGAATGAATGATGTTCTTATTGTTGCAAATAGGAATTATGTGCCCATAGATTTCATTGTTCTTGATATAGATTGCAATCATACATGTCCTATTATTCTTGGTAGACCTTTGCTTAGAACAATTATTGCAATTATTGATATGAAGGAAGGGAATATTAGATTCCAATTACCATTAAGGAAGGGTATGGAAGACTTTCCTAGAAAGAAAATAAAATTACCTTATGAATATATCATGAAGCTACTTATGGATTGCACACCAAATATGACAATACCTAGATCTACTGCGTTTTGCCTACCTAGGGGCGTTAAACAATAGCGCTTGTTGGGAGGCAATCCAATTATATTTTTCTTTCAGTTTTTTGCTTATGTTTTGGTGTGTTTGGCACATTATTAATTATGAATTAATTGTGTTTTTTGTTTAAATTAGTGTTTTATCCAAGTAAAACCTTTGGGGTGATCTATGGTAGTTGTTGATTTGATCTTGCTGGAAAACAGAAACTTTGGCGCTCACTCTAGGATTTTTCTGAATTGTTCAGAGCGTCAAATTGATATGAAATTTTTAGAAAGGATTGATATAAAAATTTCCCTGGTTTTCCTAATTTTTCAGAATGTTTACAGTTGCAGAAGTATTCAAAGTTTACAGATTGCTACAGACTATTTTGTTTTTGACAGATTTTTTTCTTTGTGTTGTTTGCATATTTTGATGTATCTATGGGTCGTATCGGGGGGTATGAGTCATGGAGAAGTTAGAATACAGTAGGTATTATACAAATATAAATAAATAATGAGTTCACAACAGTACCTAAAGTGGTGATTTATTTTTCTTGTACTAACGGATCTCATGAGTTTTCTGTTGGGTTTTGTGTTGTGAAGTTTTTAAGTTTCGGGTGAAGATTTGATGGATTGTGGAATAAAGAGAGGCAAGAGAATAATATTGGGGATGACCATGGAAACTCAAATCATTTTCAAGTATACAAAAAAGCCTAAGCTTGGGGATGCCCCGGAAGGCATCCCCTCTTTCGTCTTCAATCCATCGGTAAATTTACTTGAGGCTATATTTTTATTCACCACATGATATGTGTTTTGCTTGGAGCGTCTTGTATGATATGAGTCGTTGCTTGTTAGTTTTCCACAATAATCCTTGATGCACACATCTTTAGATAGACACACGCTAAATCGTGAATTTGTTAGAATATTCTATATGCTTCACTTATATCTTTTGAGCTAGGCAATGGGCTCTAGTACTTGACTTATATCTTTTTAGAGCATGTTGGTGTTATATTTTATAGAAATTATTGAACTCTCATTCCTTGCTTATATTATTTTGAGAATTTCTTAAAATAGCATGGTAATTTGTTTAGGTTATGAATTTAGTCCTAATGTAATGGCATCCAAGAGGGGATAATAAAAACTTTCGTATTAAGTGCATTACCAACTATGAGAAGTTGGATTCCTTGCATATAGTTTTGAGATAATAGGGATGGTAATATGAGAGTCATGCTAGTGAGTAGTTGTGAAATGAAGAGATAAATGTGTTAAAGCTTGTGATTCCCGTAGCATGCACATATGGTGAACCGCTATGTAACGAAGTCACAGCATCACTTGTCTAATGATTGTCGACCTTTGTGTGAGGGTCGGGAGCGCGCGATGGTTAACTCCTACCAACCTATCCCCTACGAGCATGCGGCTAATGCTTGGTTTGATGAATAATAGTCTTTTGTAATAAGTATGTGAGTTCTTTATGACTAATGTGAGTCCATGGATTATACGCACTCTCACCCTTCCATCTTTGCTAGCCTCTCTAGTACCGCGCAACTTTCGCCGGTACATAAAACCCTCCTTCCTCAAAACAGCCACCATATATTCCTCAAAACAGCCACCATACCTACCTATTATGTCATTTCCTTAGCCATTCCGAGATATATTTCCATGCAACTTCCACCATGTACTTTTTCTATGACTTGCATCGTCACTTCATATTGCATACAGAGTTTTATCTTGTCATAGGAATCGAGTTGTAATTTCTTTCTCTTTGAGTTATAAGTAAATAAAAGTGTGATGATTTTTCATTAATAGAGCATTTCCCCATGAGAGAAAAGGATGATGGATGCTATGACTCACTCACAAGTTGGGACGAGTATCCAGACTTTACAAAAAAATAAAAGAGGCCAGCGAAGCCCAAACAAAAAATAAAAGAGGCCAAAGAAGCCCACCAAAATAAAAAAATAAAAAAATGAGAGAAAGAGAGAAGGTACAATTGCTACTATATTTTTACACACTTGTGCTTCAAAGTAGCACCATGATCTTCATGATAGAGAGTCTCTTATTTTGTCACTTTCATATAACTAGTGGATATTTATTATGCATGACCACTTAGTTTTCTTTTTAAGATTTCATACACTTATAGCTCTAAGTGCATTTGTTGCATGGAAATCCCTACTCACTCACATTGACATCTATTGATGGGCATCTCCATAGCCCGTTGATACACCTAGTTGATGTGAGACTATCTTCTCCTTTTCCCGTTGCACCTCCACCATATTCTATTCCACCTATAATGCTATATCCATGGCTCACGCTCATGTATTGCGTGA
This sequence comes from Hordeum marinum, assembly GCA_022496015.1. Lineage (NCBI taxonomy): Eukaryota > Viridiplantae > Streptophyta > Magnoliopsida > Poales > Poaceae > Hordeum > Hordeum marinum. The sequence continues at coordinate 184,527,763 of CM039676.1, forward strand.
GAGTTGAAAAGGTTTGAGAACACCAAAAGTGTGAAACAATTGCTTGACTCGTTCATCAGGGTTGTGTATGATTTAGATACTTTGTGTGGGGAAGATGGAGCATAGCCAGACCATATGATTTTGTAGGGATAACTTTCTAAGGCCATGTTATTTCGAAAGGACACGACTATCTTGTTGGTGTGCTCGAAGTATTATTGTTTTTATGTCAATATTAGACTATTGTTTTGAATCTAACGAATCTGAATATTCATGCCACAATACAGAATATTACATGGATAAATATGTTGGGTAGCATTCCACATCAAAAAATTTGTTTTTATCATTTACCTACTCGAGAACGAGAAGAAATTAAGCTTGGGGATGCTGATACGTCTCCAACATATCTATAATTTTTTATTGTTCCATGCTATTATATTATCTGTTTTGGATGTTTTTATGCATTAATATGCTATTTTATATTATTTTGGGGACTAACCTATTAATCTAGAGCCTAGTATCAGTTTCTATTTTTTCCTTGTTTTTGAGTTTCGTAGATAAGGAATATTAAATGGAGTCCAATCGGAATGAAACCTCCAGAAAGATTTTTTTCTGGAAAATATGGAAGCCACGAGACTTGAGAACCAAGGCAGAGGAGCTGCCACGGGGCCACACGCCCGCTTGCCCCGACCAGGGGGGTACCCTGTGTCGGGCAGGCTTGTGGGACCTTGGCACCTCCTCTAACCCTAATCTCCGTCCTATTAATACCCAAATATTCCATCATTATCAGAACAAGTCACAAAAACACTTTTTCGCTGCCACAAGCCTCCGTTCCCGAGAGATCTAATCTTGGAGCCTTTTCCGGTAATCTGCCGAAGGGGGATTCGATCACGAAGGGCATCGACATCAACTCCATTGCCCCTTCAATGATGCGTGAATAGTTCACCACAGAATTATGGGTCCATAGCTAGTAGCTATATGGCTTCATCTCTCTCTTTGCTTCTCAATACCATGTTCTTCAAGATCTTCATGGAGATCTATCTGATGTAATACTCTTTTGCGGTGTGTTTGTCGAGATCCGATGAATTGTGGGTTTATGTTCAGATTATCCATGAATATCATTTGAATCTTTCCTTAATTCTTATATGCATGATTTCATATCTTTGCAAGTCTCTTCGAATTATTGGTTTGGTTTGGCCAACTAGATTCGTAATTCTTGCAATAGGAGAAGTGCTTAGTTTTGGGTTAAATTTTGCGGTGTCCTCACCTAGTGACATGGTAGGGGTAGCGAGGCATGTATTGTATTGTTGCCATCAAGGGTAAAAAGATGGGGTTTTCATCATATTCCTTGAGTTTATCCCTCTACATCATGTCATCTTACCTAATGCGTTACTTTGTTCTTCATGAACTTAATACTCTAGATGCAAGCAAGAGTCGGTCGATGTGTGGAGTAATAGTAGTAGATGCAGAATCGTTTCGGTCTACTTGTCACAGACGTGATTCCAATATGCATAATCATTGCCTTGGATATCTTCATAACTATTTGCTTTTCTATCTATTGCTCGACAGTAATTTGTTCACCCACCATAATACTTGCCATCATGAGAGAAGCCATCTAGTGAAACCTATGGGCCCCGGGTCTATTTTCCACATTATATTTTCAGATCTAAAACCAAGAACACCAAAAATACTTGCTGCATTGTTTTCACTTTTATTTTTACTTTTCGTTCAAGCATCCTATTATATCTATCTCTACTAGATCTCATCCTTGCAAATAACCGTGAAGGGATTGACAACCCCTTTATAGCGTTGGGTGCAAGAGTTTGATTCCTTGTGCAGGTATATCTATTGGTGGCTCGCTTGTGTCTCCTACTGGATTGATACCTTGGTTCTCAAAAACTGAGGGAAATACTTATCTACTTTGCTGCATCAAACCATTCCACTTCACAAGAAACCAATGCATGCTCGAGAAGTAGCAGGCCCCCTCTCCTACTGTTCTTTGGCCCATCCTGGCTCTTCTGGTCCATAAAAATTCTCCAAAAATTCCCGTAGCGTTTGGGCTCCATTTGGTACTGATTATATGCGAAGTAAAAAGCAAGCAAAAACAGCAACTAGCACTTTGGCACTATGTCAATAGGTTAGTCCCAAAAAATGATATAAAGTTGCTACAAAATGATTGTAAAACATCTGAGATTGATAATATAATAGCATGGAACAAGCAAAAATTATAGATATGTTGGAGACGTATCAGTGATCTGATGGCCCTCAGCTCCAACATTTCTGATCATTATCCATTGTTGATGTCATGCACCTTGGTTCATCTGAGGGTTCACATATTTCTTTTTTGGAACTTCTGTTGCAAACTCCCAGGTTTCATGGACACGGTCAAGGCATCGTAGGAAGATGACGTTTTAGACAATAATTCCATGAAGATTTTTGGCATGAAGCTGCATAGCACCGCCAAGGCCCTCTGAAGTTGGGCCCAAAAGAAACAAAGTCATTTCAACTTTTATTTTCAGATTTCCAGCAAGGTCATTGGCATCACGATAACGCGAAGGAGCATAAGTCCCTATCGGGAGAAGAGAGACTTTTGCGGGTGTTTCTTAAGTGAAAGTACCTTGCCTTGGCGTCATTTGAGCGGGCACAACTCTGACAGTGTGCACGTGTGCGCGATCTCCAAGAGGGTGATGATAACTCCATGTATTTTCATATAGGCATCCAGGTCCCTCTATTGCTTATTAACCGAAGAGTGTCTAGGTCATGCCTACATGATTCCCGAACACGTAGGGTCGCATGCTTACTGTTTGGTAGTGCTAGAGTAATAATGAGATATTAATAATGGAAAGTCCGGAAGTATTTCGGAGTCCCGGATGAGATCCGGGACATCACGACAATCTCGAAATGGGTTGTAGGTGAAGATTTATATGTGGGAACTCATATTCAGGTTTCCGAGAAAGTTTGGGGATTTTCGGTAGATTACCACGAAGGTTTTAGAAGGTTCTAGGGGTTGCACCATGGGGCCCAACAACCTAGGAAGGGCCAGCATGGACCGAGGGGTGGGGCTATAGTCCACGTGTGCTGGCCGCACCATTCCACAAGGCACATGTCGTTTATATCTAGAGATAAGATCTTATCTCTAATCTAGAGATAAGATGTTATATCCAAGTTTAAAGGAATTTCTCCATTGTGGTTGGCCCTAGGAGGTATTTGGACGCCCTTCCCTACCCCCTAGCCTATATAAAGATGGGGAGGTGCATGTGGGCAGTCACCACTTCACCCTTGCACGTTGCCTCTCCAACCACCCATGTTCCTTCCGTACGTGCTTGGCGAAGCCCTACCAGAATCCCGCTTCCACCACAACCACCTCGCCCTTGGTCCCGATCTCATCTACCTTCTCTCCCTAGCTTGCTGGATCAAGAAGAAGAGGATACTGTCGACCTGAACGTGTGCTAATCTCGGAGGTCTCGTTCGTTCGACACTATATAAGATTGGATCGTGAAGAGTATGACTACATCAACCATGTTATAAACGCTTTTGCTTAACGGTCTACAAGGGTACGTATACATACTCTTCCCTCTTGTTTCTATGCATCTCGATAGATAGATCTTGGGTGTGCGCAGGAAAATTTCATTTTCCATGCTTCGTTCCCAACAATGTGGTGCCGACAGCAACTGCCGGTAACCTCTCGTGGAGCTCATATTGCCGGCATGCTCAGCGTGCCAAGGCGCATCCATCCGAAGGGTACATGGTCATTGGGAGGTTTGGTTTCGAGCGCACCATTGGGTATGGCAACAAACGACTACGGGTGATGATGGGATTGACATTGTGGCTATGGATTCGTACGGTGAACCATTAAATAAGCTTCAAGCAGACAAGAGGGGACTAGGGAAGAAGAAAGTGAGAGGAATGGAGGTTTGTATCGTTGGAATCACTGGTGACCCTAGGGGGCGTAGCTCGGCTCGTACTCGAGAATCCAGACATCAAATGATGGGTTCTTGGTGCAGCTAGATTATTGGGAGGGAGAGGAGTCGAATGGGCAAGTTCTAGGGGCTCGGGGATCGCCCGAGAGCGAGTTTTGATCTTGTCAGACATAACGGTGCTCTGGAGCATGCCTGAGCTCTCGGCAAGGTGTTTGGGATTTAATGTGGAGGCTCGGGAGCTAACAGGGGTGTATGGGAGGTTTGTGGGAGAGCGAGGGAGTGATGCATGGAATTGGAGGAAGGAGGGATCAACACTTGTACTGTGTACATGGCTGGTGCTCCGAGCTTTCGACACAGGAGGAAGGGTGTGATCTCGTGACCTTGTCCAATGATCCAATGGGTCACATGGAGATGCTATAGACGTGAACCAATGGACAAAAAGGGTTTGGAACAATTGGGGGGCTTGAACTCTGCCTTTTGGGCATCCTTGTGGCTGTCCTGGCCTGTTCATCGATATTGGGCGGGAAGGATGGTGCCTGGGGGCTTCCCATTGTTGTGGGGGTGGACTGGTCAATGTGGGGGGGGCTAGAGTTCATAAGAATATGATGAAGAGAAAAATAAGTGCTTCTGCCCACTGTCTAGATTGCTGGTTTGACCCATTTGGGCACTGATTTTGTCAAATTGACTTGTGTAAATTGCACTAGATGTGATTTAATGCTCAAGCTCTCATTAAAATTTCAGCTAAAAAAAGAAACTTTGTTTCACAAAATTTCCAAAACAAGTTTCTGTATGGAATGGGCAAATGGATGAACTCCATGGATGATTTGGTACCTCAAAGTTGGTAGAGTGAGTATTTGACAACATTCACCCATTCATTAATTATTTGCGTCTTTTAGGAGAAAATCCCCGTGCAAATGTTTCAATCACTAGAAATGGGCAAAACTAAAAACTGAAGATCTAAGAAAAGTTTTGAGTATGTCCATGGGTTGAAATTCATATATATTGAGAATATATGTCCACTGAGTTTCCCTAAATTTTCTCTAATATTTTTGACGCATAAAATATGTATTTCCTATGAAAGACCATTTCTGGCCTTAGAAAAAAGCCTTTAAATAAAATACTTAAATAACTTTCAAAAATATAATATTGTGGTTTTGGGGTGGCCTAATGCTAGTAGGACCCCAAATATAGCTTTGCCAAATTTTTATCTCACTCAAAGAGACTTGTAATTTAAGCCATGACTTAAACGTTTGTGAAACTCTAATTTTGATAAATAGCTTTTGGCCAAATAAATTGATAAATAATTATTTTTATGACATATACCCATGTCATTGTTGGGGAACGTTGCATGGGAAATAAAAAATTTCCTACGCACACGCAAGATCTGTCCAAGGTGATGAGCATCTATGAGAGGGAGAGTGGATCTACATACCCTTGTAGATCGCTAAGCGGGAAGCGTTAAGAAACGCGGTTGGTGTAGTCGAACGTCTTCACGATTCAACTCGCCGAGCATCCGGCGATCTCATCACGATCCTTCCTGCGATCCAATCATGATCCGTCCCGCGAACTCATCATGATATGTCCCGTGATCTCATCATGATCCGTCTCGCGATCTTGATCATCGTATAGGGGACGATATTCGTCCTTTCTCTTTCTTCTGCCATGGTCGAGCTTTGAGTCTCACTCAACTTCACACCTTACAAATATGGCGAGAACACTTCTCTCTGACTAATCCATTTTGAACTCTTTCGAAATCTTGTCAAGGTATCTACTCATTCAAAGTCTCGTCAAGCATCTTGATCTATCTCTATAGATCTTGATGCTCAACAATTAGGTAGCTTTATCCAGGTCTTCCTTTGAAAAAATCCTTTCAAACAATCCTTTATGCTTTCTAGAAATTCTACATCATTTCTGATCAACAATATGTCAACCACATATGCTTATCAGAAACTCTATAGTGCTCCCACTCACTTTATTGTAAATACAAGTTTCTCATAAACTTTGTATAGACTCAAAAACTTTGATCACATCATCAAAGTGTATATTCCAACTCCGAGATGCTTGCTTCAGTCCATAGCAGGATCACTAAAGCTTGCTCACCTTTTAGCATCCTTAGGACTGACAAAACCTTCTGGTTGTATCACATACAACTTTTCCTCAAGTAAACTGTTAAGGAAACGATGTTTTGTCATCCATCTACCAGATTTCATAATTGGAAAATGCAACAACTGCTAACAAAATTCCAACAGACTTTAGCATCCCTATGAGTGAGAAAGTCTCATCGCAGTCAACTCTTTGACCTTGTCAGAAATTTCTTTGCGACAAGTCGAGCTTTATAAATGGTGACATTTACCATCAACGTCTGTCTTCATCTCAAAGGTCCATTTGTACTCGACGACCTTCCGTCCAATGAGCAAGTCTACCAAAGTATATACTTAGTTTTCATACATGGATCCTTTCTCGGATTTCATGGCCTCTAACCATTTGTCGGAATCCAGGCCCATCATCGCTTCTCCATATCTCGTAGGTTCATCGTTGTCCAATACCATGACCTCCAAGACAGGGTTGTTGTACCACTCAAGAGCAGTACGCATCCTTGTCGACCTACAAGGTTTGATAGTAACTTGATCCGAAGCTTCATGATCATCATCATTTACTTCCTCTTCAACTGACGTAGGTTCCACAGAAACATCTTTCTGCGTTGCACTACTCTCTGGTTGAAACAAAGGTTCAACAACCTCATCAAGTTCTATCTTCCTCCCACTCAATTCTTTCGAGAGAAACTTTTTCTCGGGAAAGGACCCATTTTAGCAACAAACACTTTATGCTTGGATCTGAGATAGAAGGTTCACCCAACTGTTCTTAGGGTAATCTATGAAGATGCATTTGTCTGCTTTGGGTTCGAGCTCATTAGGTGAAAACATTTTTCCACACAAGCGTCGCAGCCCCAAACATTAATAAATGACAGCTTAGGTTTCTAGCAAACCATAATTCACACGGTGTCATCTCAACGGATTTAGATGGTGCCCTATTTAAAGTGAATGTAGTTGTCTCTAATGAATAACTCCAAAACTATAGTAGCAAAACGATAAGAGACATCATAGCCCGCACCATATCCAATAGAGCACGACTATGATGTTCGGACACACCATCACACTATGGTGTTCCAGGTGGCGTGAGTTGTGAAACGACTTTCACATTGTCTAAAGTTGTATGCCAAACTCGTAACTCAGATATTCACCTCCACGATCATATCGCAGACATTTTTATCTTCTTGTCACAATGATCTTAAACTTCACTCTGAATTGGCTTGAACCTTTCAAACGATTCATACTTGTGTTTCATTAAGTAAACATACACTATATCTACTCAAATCATCAGTGAAGGTAAGAAAATAATGATATCCGCCGCACGCTACAAGACACATTGGATTGCATACATCAACATGTATCATTTCCAATAAATCACTTTCCTGCTCCATCAATCCAAAAAATGGGGTCCTTAGTCATGTTGCCCAAGAGGCATGGTTCGCATGTATCAACCAATTCAAAATTGAATGAGTCCAAAGATCCATCAACATGGATTTTCTTCATGCGCTTTATACCAATATGAGATTTAGCGGCAGTGCCACAAGTATGTGGTACTATCATTATTACCTTTGTATCTTGTGGCATCAATGTTATAAACATGTGTATTACTATGATCAAGATTCAACAAACCATTCTCACTGGGTGCATGACCATTAAAGGTATTATTCATGTAAATAGAATAACAATTATTATCTAACTTAAATGAATAACCGTGTTGCAATAAACACGATCCAATCACGTTCATGCTCAATGCAAAACACCAAATAACATGTATTTAGGTTCGTCACTAATCCCGAAGGTAGAGAGAGCATGCGATGTTGATCACATCAACCTTGGAAACATTTTCAACATATACCGTCACCTCACCCTTAGCTAGTATCTGTTTATTCGATAGCTTTTACTTCGAGTTACTAACATTTAGCAACCGAACTGGTATCCAATACCCAGGTGCTATTAGGAGTACTAGCAAGGTACACATAAATAACACGTATATCAAATACACTTGTGTCGACGTTGCCAGCCTTCTTATCTACCAAGTATCTAGGGTTGTCCTGCTTCAGCGACCGCTCACCTCATAATAGAAGCACTTAGTCTCGGGTTTGGGTTCAACTTTGGGTTGCTTCACTGGAGCAGCAACTGACTTGCCATCCATGAAGTTTCCCTCCTTGCCCTTGCCCTTCTCAAACTAGTGGTTTTACTAACCATCAACACTTGATGCTCCTTCTTGATTTCTACCTTCGCAGTGTCAAACATCGCGAACAGCTCAGGGATCATTTTTTCTATCCCTGGCATTTTATAGTTCATCACCAAGTTCTAGTAGCTTAGTGACCGTGACTTGGAGAACTATATCAATCACTATCTTATCTGGAAGATCAACTCCCACTCGATTCAAGCTATTGTAGCACCCAGACAATCTGAGCACATGCTTAATGATTGGTCTATTCTCCTTCATCTTGCAGGCAAAGAATCTTGTTGGAGATCTCATATCTCACAACATGGGCATGAGCCTGAGATCCCAATTTAAGCTCTTAGAACATCTCATATGTTCCATGACGTTCAAAACATTTTGGAGCCTCAATTCTAAGTCGTAATGCATGACGCACTAAACTATCAAGTAGTCATCGGAATGTGCCTGTCAGATGTTCACAACATCTACAGACGACGCTAGAGGGGGTGGCGCACCGAGCGGTGCATTAAGGACATAAGCCTTCTGTGCAGCAATGAGGACAATCCTCAGATCACGGACCCAGTCCGCAATATTGCTACCATCATATTTCAACTCTATTTCTCTAGGAACATATAGAAATTCAAGGGAGCTACAGCGTGAGCTAGTAATCTACAACATAATTTTGCAAAGACACTACTGACTATGTTCATGATAATGAGTTCAATTAATCATATTACTTAAGAACTCCCACTCAAATTGACATCCCTTCGGTCATTCGAGTGATACATGATCCAAATTCACCAACTCAAGTTCGATCATCATGTGACTTGAGGTGGTTTCAATGGTGAACATCATCATGTTGATCATATCTACTATATGACTCATGTTCGACCTTTCAGTCTCTTGTGTTCCAAGGCCATGTCGTACATGCTAGGCTCGTCAAGTTTAACCCGAGTGTTCTACATGTGCAACACTGGCTTGCACCCGTTGTATGTGAACGTAGAGTCTATCACACCCGATCATCACGTGGTGTCTCGACACGACGAACTTTCACAACGGTGCACACTCGGGGAGAACACAATTTATCTTGAAATTAAGTGAGGGATCACCTTATAATTCTACTATCGTCCTAAGCAAAACAAGGTGCATAAAAGGATTAACATCACATGCAGATCATAAGTGACATGATATGGCCATGAACTTGTGATTTTGATCTCCATCTTGAAAGCACCGGCATGATCTCCATCGTCACCGGCATGACACCATGATCTCCATCATCTTGATCTCCATCAACGTGTCTCCATCGGATTGTCGCGCCCACCGTGCTTCTACTACTATTGCTACCGTTTAGCGATAAAGTAAAGCATTACATAGCGCTTAATGATTGACACGCAGGTCATACAATAATTAAAGAAAACCCTATGGCTCCTGCCGGTTGCCGTACTCATAGACATGCAAGTCGTGATATTCTATACAACACATGATCATCTCATACATCACATATATCTCATCATGTAATTGGCCATATCACATCACAACACACCCTGCAAAAACAAGTTAGACGTCCTCTAATTGTTGTTGCATGTTTTACGTGGCTGCTACGGGTATCTAACAAGAACAATTCTCACCTACGCATAAACCACAACGGTGATACATAAGTTGCTTTTCAACTTTCTCAAGGACCGCCTTAGTCGGATCCGATCCAACTGAAGTAGGAGAAACAGACAGCCACCAGCCATCTTTGTGCAACAAAGTTACACGTCAGTCGATGGAACCGGTCTCTCATAAGCGTACGAGTAAGGTTGGTCCGGGCCGCTTCATCCCACAATACCGCTGAACCAAAACACGACCAAGGGAGGAAGCAATCTAAGCATCAACGCCCACAAACTCTTTGTGTTCTACTCGAGATCTCATCTACACATAGACCTAGATCATGATGCCACTGTTGGGGAACATTGCATGGGAAACAAAAAATTTCCTACGCACACGCAAGATCTATCCATGGTGATGAGCATCTACGGGAGGGAGAGTGGATCTACATACCCTTGTAGATCGCTAAGCGGGAAGCGTTAAGAAACGCGGTTGGTGTAGTCGAACGTCTTCGCGATTCAAATCGCCGAGCATCCTGCGATCTCATCACGATCCGTCCCGCAATCCAATCATGATCCATCCCGCAAACTCATCATGATCCATCCCGTGATCTCATCACGATCCGTCTCACAATCTTGATCACGATCCTTCCGATCTAGCGCCGAACGGACGGCACCTCCGCGTTCAGCACACGTACATCTCGATGACGATCTCCGCCTTCTTGATCCAGCAAGAGGGAGCGGAGAGGTAGATGAGTTCTCCGGCAGCGCGACGGCGTTGCGGCGATGGTGGTGGAGCTATTCCAGCAGGGCTTCGCCTAAGCACCGCTGAAAACCGATCTAGAGGAGAAACTGTGATCTAGAGGAGAGGTAGCACGTGGCTATTAGGGTAAGATTTTTCCTCTAAATCCTCTAGTATATATAGGAGGGAGGGAGGGGAGGAGGCAGCCTCAAACCCTCAAGGTTTGGTCGAAATTGGAGGTGGAGGAGTCCTACTTCAATCCTATTAGGAGTAGGATTCCTCCTTTCCACTTGGAAACTCTTTTCACCTCTCCACCTTTGGATTTTTTTCCTTATCAAACCACTCCAGCCGCATGGGCCATTAGAGGAGGCTTCGGCCAGCCCACCAGGGGCTGATTTACCTCTTTCCACAGCCCATGAAGCCTCTTGGGTCGAAATACCTCTCCCGATGGTCCTCCGGTACACTACCGACACTCCTGGTACACTACCGATGAGCCCGAAACTTTTCCGGTGACCAAAACAGGACTTCCTATATATCAATCTTTACCTCCGAACCATTCCGGAGCTCCTCGTGACGTCTGGGATCTCATCCAGGACTCCAAACAACCTTTGGTCACCGCCATACATAACTCTATACTACCAAAACGTCACCGAACCTTAAGTGTGCAGACCCTGCAGGTTCGAGAACTATGTAGACATGACCGAGACACCTCTACGGACAATAACCAATAGCGGGACCTGGATGCCCATATTGGTTCCTACATATTCTACGAAGATCTTTATCGTTCGAACTTCTATGTCAAGGATTCAGTTAATCCCGTATGATGTTCCCTTTGTTCTTCGGTATCTTACTTGCCCAAGATTCGATCGTCGGTATCTCCATACCTAGTTCAACCTCGTTACTGTCAAGTCTCTTTACTCATTCCGTAATACAAGATCCCGTGACTAACACTTAGTCACATTGCTTGCAAGGCTTATTGTGATGTTGTATTACCGAGTGGGCCCTGAGATACCTCTCCGTCACACGGAGTAACAAATCCCAGTCTTGATCCATGCCAACCCAGCAGACACCCTCGGGGATACCTGTAGAGCACCTTTATAGTCACCCAGTTACGTTGCGATGTTTGATGCACACAAGGTACTCCTCCGGTGCCAGTGAGTTGCATGATCTCATGATCATAGGAACAAATACTTGACATGTAGAAAACAGTAGCAATAAACTGACATGATCATATGCTACGTTTATAGTTTGGGTCTTGTCCATCACATCATTCTCCTAATGGCGTGATCTCATTATCAAATGACATCTCATGTCCATGACTAGGAAAACATAGCCATCTTTGATCAACGAGCTAGTCTATTAGAGGCATACCAGGGACATGGTGTTGTCTATGTATCCACACATGTATCTGGGTTTCCGATCAACACAATTATAGCATGGATAATAAACGATTATCATGAACAAGGAAATATGATAATAACCAATTTATTATTGCCTCTAGGGCATATTTCCAACGGTCATGACCAGTGTAGGAAGTTGGGAATGAACTGTGAAGTGGAGTGACCATAGGGTTTTTTCCTAAGTCCTAAAACACTTTTATCAAACAGAGAACAACATCCAAAATTTAAACAAAGAGAGAAACATTTAATTCAAAGGCCTAAGGCAGAATCAAGGGACCAAACACACAATTAGCTCTAAATTACGAGGTGGCAAAAATTTAGGATGTTACAGTACATATTAAATCATGGATGGAAGTAACTTAAAAAACATGCATGGATGGAAGCCTTATGAGGAATTCAAAATGGCCAAAATTACTTCAAAATGTAACATGAGATATACCAAGTTTGTTGCCAAGTTTAGACATATCAATTTTGTTCCTTGTAAGAAAAAATATTATGCTATGAGTTGTAGCATGTACAAATCATTTTTTTGTAAGTTGACGACCTCAAATGTAAGATGTATGTTTTATAAAACACCATTGCAAAAAAAGTCCTACATGAACTTTATGTTATCGCTCTAATTGTAGGCATCTTCACGTTCTATGTGTGCACCCAAAGTTGGTTGCGGTGCTCCTTGCCGCGTGTGTGATGCACCGGATCATAACTAAAGATGCCTCTCAGAGAATGATTTGAACTATATGAAACGAAACTTCTAGGATTACTGAAGTGCATCACCTTATGATGTTCTTGAACAATTAGATCTTGGCGTACCAATAGGTACGAGACAAGATCGATATATCATTACTGTATATGCATCAATGCGATGCAACAAACTATTCAACTCAATTTGCCTAGAGAGGAAGTGGCATTTGTAGCGGTCCAAGAATAATCAACTTTTGCCAATTGGCTCCCCATGGAAATCTTTGTTTAGAGTTACAGTGGCACTAAATGCAAATATTTTCTTTTCGGCACATGCTCAATGTACAATCAAATTAATCGTGTAAATTGAATTTTAATAAAACAAAAAAGGAGTCACAAGGTCCTTTATTTAGAATTCATTCCATTCAATATGTTGATGTTCCTGCTTTGGTAGTCCATAAATGTACTTCATTTTTGTTTCTTAAGATTTGGCATGCACCCAAAGAGATGGACATACACAAGTTCCTCCCTCGAGAATCCATATTTTTACTCCAATGATAACCCGTAAATGTAATGCATTTAATCCATAAAACGATCCTCCATTGGAAAACCATGAATGAACTCAAGTTTATGTTGCTTCGCATGTGCACGCAAAGACATGGTCCTACACAGGTTTCATGGACCAATACACTAGGCCCCACTATATTTTGGGTGGGTTTATTAGTCTAGGACCATATATTATCTAGACCAAGACAAAAGCTGAGGGCACGTGATACTCTATTTTTATTTGCTAAAACAAATTCAAATCTGGTATAGGTTCATCACGAGTACAAAGCAACCTCAAGCATAATAAAAATTGCATCGAGATTTTTGAACCACCGAACAACCACTATCAGCACCAGAATGAGCCACCGACACGCCGCTATCACTGCTCCCCAACAAAAGCCGACTTGACCTTATCGATGACAACCGAGGAATTTTCGTAACACCGAGGACAAGCTTCATGGAGCCGCAGTCACCATCATTGAATCCTTGAGTATATCTAAAGCAACTGACATACCAAATCATGCCAACGCGCACGCACGATGACATACCCTAACCTTACCGCCTCAAGGAGATGGTCTACGTCAAAGCTCCATGGAGTACATAAAACTACTCACAATGGGAATAACATAGGTAGTAACATAGATGCCACCTAAGCAAAAAGTATGATGTGACATCTAATTAATAAGAAAAGAAAGAAATTGAGTAACTGAACATGTTACTACCCCTATGAGTAACATAACACATACCAAGGCAAAATGAGTCTATAAGCTAATAAATGAAAGGCTCAATATTACTACTCATATGTTAATATCCATTGTGAAAGTAGTAACTTAGACTAGTAATATATGCATGCGACCCGGACTTGGTGCTCTCGGGTACGTGCGCACCCTATATGCGCCAAAAAAATTAGTAATTCAAGAAAAGCTCAAAAAAATTACAAATCTTGTTTGGAATCAAACATGATCATGTATTGTACTAGTATAAAAATTTTGAACAAGAAATGATTTATATTGACTTCGGGGCAAAAAAGACAAGTTTATGACAACAACATAGCGTGCATAGTACTTGTATATAGGATTTTTTTTGCCGAATCTTCGATCTAGGATGTAACGAAAGTTATTCTCCAGCGAATCTTTTTATACAACTACAATACTTGCCCATGTTTGATACTAAAAGAGATTTGGATTTTTTTAAACTTTTTTTGAATTGTTAAATTTTTTTTACATATAGGATGCGCGGGTATCCAGATTGTCCTTCGTATTTTTCTATATGCATGTTACTATTCTATATTATTTTTCGTTATGAATAGTCTCAAGATAACGAACTCGAGAAGGGTCGAAAACAGAAGGCAAAACCAAAGAAAAAGTGTCGTCATCCGTCCCAACACCAAGGACTGAACGCCCTAAACTAAACTACCACGCAAAGCGAGGCACCGGGATTCAGGTCTCCACCACCGGCCGCCGAAGCAATAGGCACAGGGAAGTCGAATCCATGCACTCGCTGGTGAAGAATGGAGGGTAGAATTTGTCCTAGGTGCCTCACGTGATACTCAGTTATAATTTAATGTAAGGATAATTAAGTTGTGGTAATTCTGCATGCACCGCATGCATGTGGTTGACCATAATTGGATGCATGCTCGATTAGCATCATTGGTTTTATATAAACCAGTAACAGTTCATAAAAAAGAGACATTGCAACATTCGGAAATACTTATCCTATAAATAAATAAAATAGATGTATCTATAACTAAAATAAATCTAGATACATCTATTTCAGGCAAGTATTTTTGAACGGAGGAAGTATTTTTTTTCTGGGTGATACTCATTCCTTTTTTCCCTTGGTTGTTGATTCTGTCAACACTTTCAGATATTAAAACAAGCCCCCTTGTATGCGGAAAAAGGAAACTCTATAGCAACTGGGAAAGAGGGTAGACGCGCAAGCGGAAGAAATATTTAACAAAAAATTCTTTATTTGCATGACAATATGGTGGAGACGGTTATGTGCGTTTGCAACAAGCTTCTTCTCTACTCGCCCCTTTGGCTGCCAAGGGCCTACGCCCGTTGGCCCTCCTACCTATATTTTCATCATGCCTTTCCCTCCCCAATCAAATGAATGGACAGAAACTCCTTTTGCATGCTCCGGTTCTTTGATTGGATTTTTATGAATGGCCTTGGCAATTACTAGCTTTTTAGCCTCTATATATCTTGGGTAGCCAAACATAACGTCGCTAGTGTTATTTCTTTTAGCGAGAGAATGTCCTATGGGCGTTCTATCTCCGAGTGACGATGAACCAACAAAGTGTAGTGCTGTTTGCCCCCACCCCCCTCCCAAAAAAAATCCCCACCCCCCTCCCAAAAAAAAGTGCATTGGCGAATTAATAGAATTAACAAAAGGGGATATTTTGATTAGTAACAGCGTACATGCCACATGCAATTCCTCTATAGGCCATGATTTTTCTTTATTATCAAAATATACCTAGCACTGCGATGAATGGAATCCATTAATGCAGCAACAAAGATGAGCGTGAGAGGTCCAGGCAGGATAGATACGACAAGCAGGAAAGGGATAGAAAACCTTCCAACTACCAAGCGGGGCCCACCTCACCTCATGGCCCCCTCTGGCATACTACTAGCTCCAGACTGGTATCGTTTCAAGTCATGGCCGCAAGCCAACAAGACCGCCGTTTGGAACTTGCGCGTGCAATTCGTTTTTTTGGGGTGGGGCGGGGGGGTAAAGGGAGTTTATATTAATCACGGGTTCGGGCCAGAACACAGTCAAACAACAGTACGCGTCTCCGTTCGACCAAAGCTCGCTAAGCCATGACTAACTTTATCTTGCTCTCGAGGAATATGCACTACTCGACACTTTTTTTTGCCCATTAATCTCTTGATTTCAGCCACAACCATGGCATACGGCGAGCGATCTTGGCCTGCGGCATTGACGAGGCTAACTGCCTGTGAGCTGTCACATTCAACTAACACCGGCAGCCCCGTCCACTGCAAGGAGAGGGCGATGCCCTCCATCACCCCGGCGAGTTCAGCATGGAGGGGGTCCGGGCAAGACCACAACGCCCGACACGCGAAAGATGATGGACCCTTCATGGTCCCGAAGCAACATCCCTGCACCAGAGGTGTCGTTCTTCGAAGAAAAGGAGTCGTCGACGTTGAGCTTAGTCTAGCCACGTTGAGGGTGGCATCACTTGCCGACGATCCTGGGGGCGGCCTCACATGCAATAACGGCTCCTCGGCCCCCTCCACCTGGACGGTCATCTTCCCACTGTCCCAATCTCCTTGCGGGAATTGCTGAATACCGAGCAAGGAGACGACGTATCTCTGGAGGAACCGGCGAGACACCTCCACCGGTAGCGTTGGCTTGTCATGAACTAGCTCATTGCACACAAACCAGCACAGCCAAAGTAGCATGAGCAATCGCAGGCGATCCCCCTCGTTACACTCTGCCAGGAGGGTTAGAAACCACTCCGGTCCAGTGTTAACAACAGACTCAATATCCGGGACGCGCCACACCTCCGACATAAATCGCCATAAGTGAACCGCCCTCGGGCACCTGCAAAACACATGGAAAGTGTCCTCGCGTTCGAGACCACACAACGGGCAGATGTCGGTTAACTTCATGTGGCGTGCACACTTATTATCTCATGTAGCAAGATCATTCGTAGCGAGGCGCCAACCGAAAACACGCACCTTAGGAGGAGCAGGGCACCTTCATAATAATGCCCAGACGGCACGTCAACCGTTCGATGCCCTGCTCGCCGCGACTGAAGAGGGACGAAGCTTGTCCTCGAGCGTCAGTCGATACGCACTACGTACGGTGAAGATACCGGTACGTTCCGCACCCCAAGTAAGGAAATCAACACCTAATATTGGCAATGCCTTGATCAACAGAATCTGGTGCACGTCCACCGGCAAGAAGTAGCGACGGAGCAAGTCCCCGCGCCATGCACCATGCTCATCCAATAGTTCACTAACTCGGCGAAGACGGCATGTACCCTATTGTGATTTTGGCGGTCGGCCGACCGAGTGTGGAATCCATGGGTCTCTTCAGATGCGAACCGATTGCCCAATACCAATGCGCCACACCAGCCCCATTTTCAAAAGCTCCAATCCATGGACTATGGACTGCCAAGTTTGTGAAGCATTCGAAGAAAACACCAGGTCTTCCAATCACCATTGGGGAAGTAGCATGCCTTCAAGACACGAGCACAAAGCGTGTCCGTGTTCTCCAAAATGCGCCACGCTTGTCTGGCCAGCATAGCTTGATTGAATAACCTAAAATCCTTGAACCCCATGCCTCCAGAAGCTTTAGGTTTCAGTAGCTGATCCCATGCCTTCCAATGTGTTTTCCTTTTCCCTCTATATGCCCCCACCAGAAGCTTTGTATCATGCGCCTAAGGTCATCGCAAGTACTCCTTGAGAACTTGAAGATGCTCATGACGAATGTAGGAAGGGCTTGCGCCACCGCCTTAATGAGCACCTCCCTACCGACCTGGGACATGAGCTCTCCGCATTGGATGATGCGCATCGTTAGCTTTTGTTGCACATTTTTCAGTTTCCCTCTCGCAAACCTCCCGTTCATGGTGGGGAAGCCAAGTGACGAGGATATGTACCTAGGGTAGGGTCCTAGAAAAGGCCTACATACCCTACCTAAGGACACTGCATGGGAGGACTTGGAGATCAAGCATGAACTTCCGTGTGTATTCCTGGAGACGTTCAAAGTCACTCGACAGATATCCACTGGGAGACTCCTTCCTTCACTCGGTAGTCGCGTGTCACTCGGAAGAACTCATGCTCACTCGACGCCAGAAGACCAGGAGCCATCATCAAGAGCCCAACGGGCAGACGTTGGTTCAATGGTCATTAGTAGCTTTTATTACATACGTTACCAGTAATGGCAAACTTTAACCCCACGATCGGACCCTTAGATGCTGGGCAATTATGAGGGGCAGTGAACTTTATATAAGCCGTCCCTCCCCTCCTGCACAAGGGTTCGCAACCATTGTAGTCCATATATTCCACACGACATAAGCTCCCGAGCACTGAGACGTAGGGCTGTTACCTCCACGAGAGGGGCCTGAATGCATACATCCGTGTGTACATCCTCGTCGTAGCTAGGACTCTGCCCTCTCCTTTCATACCCCTACCATCTATTTTCAGGCTCGTTCCCACGATAGTTGGCGCCCATCGTGGGGCAGGCGTCTAAGCGACTTCCGGTGAGGTTGCATTTTTCATCCTTCGACATGTCTTCCGGCGGTGCTTTTGCTCTAGGCCACGAGATCCGTTTCGGTGCGCTCACCTTCATCGCCGACGATTCGGCATGGCTCCAGGAAGCGCCTCTTGATGTCGAGGCGCTCCTGGTCCGTGGGGCCACGCACTTCCGCACGAGTTCCTACGGCGTGTTGTTGCGTCAGCCTTTGACTCCCTACACGTTAGCTCCCCTCGCTGTTCACGGTCGCAAGCGGTCCGGCCGCTCATGACTTCAGCCATGGGTTAAACATGCAGTGGCGCGTCAAACTTCTCCACAAATTGCAGCACTCGAGCCCGCCAAGTCCCTTCACAGCTTGTTCGAATCGGATTCCGATCCGTCCGACGTGCCTTCCGAGTGCGAAAGCTGCGATCCCGCAGTGGAGGTATTGATGGTGGGCTCTCATCAGAGTTCGCTGCCTGGCTTTGGCCGTGGCAGACGCGAGGCTGGAGGTTTGTCGAATGAGCAGCCGCGCCACAAAGAGGAGGTTCTTCATACTCCCATCGTCCGACGCGACTGCCGAGGCCCAAGCTTTGGAGGCCGCACGCATTCCTCTGGAAGAACTCTAGGCGGAGATTGACGAGCGCGCTCGCTAGCGCCTGCCATGCCCAGTTGACGTCATTGACAACTGTTTCCGACTGGATCTCATGACGATGTTGAGGTATATCGAACTCCTGTGCTAAATGTTGATGTTGCTGCTAGGATAGCGGATTCCATTCAGTCGTCCCGGTCAGAGGCTGGAAGAGGGCTGATGCAGATCAGAGCACTATTAGATGCAGCGCAGCATTAGAATTTAGTAGTTTCTCAGTCCCGCAACAGGATACACAGCAATTCACCCAGGGCGGAGACCGTTCAGTCGGCACATAGCCCTGGATCGCCCTTACGCCGTCAGGGCGGCGATTTCCGTGAAGGGCAAGATAGAGATCAGTTTCACCGCGAAGACCACCATTGAGTGCCCACTCCTCCGCGGAGTGGTCCGTACGTGCCCCAATGCCAGGACGACAGGCGCTCCTTCGGTGATGAGCGGGATGTGGGCTTTGATGCCCGCGCCTACCTTGTTCAGAAGCGAATTGACAGGGGCAGGGCCTATAGAGAAGGACACGACAGAGATGTTCCAAGTGGAAGCTCAGCCGTGGTGTCTAGTCGCAAGTGTTTCAGCAGAGCCATACTTTCTGCAGAGATCCCCCCAACTTCAGAATGGCGGCGGGAATCGGAAAGTTTTCTGGTGAAACAAAGCCAGAGACTTGGTTAGATGATTACCGAGTGGATGTGCAAATTGGTGGCAGAAATGACAATGTTGCAATGAAACACCTGCCCCTGATGTTGGATGGTTCAGCTCGAGCTTGGCTGAATCGCCTGGCTCCTTCCAGTATACATTGCTGGGAGGATCTTGCCCAAGTGTTTGTCCGAACCTTTGAGGGCACTTGCAAGCGTCCGGCGGGTCTGGTCGACTTACAGCATTGTGTCTAGAAGCCCAATGAAACTTTAAGGGATTATATTCAGCGAGGGTCCACTCTGCATCATACAGTGGAGAATGTGTCGGAACACTAGGCTGTTTGTGCTTTCAAGGCCGATGTGAGATACAGAGAACTATACCTGAAGTTTGGGCGGACGGGTGATATTTCACTCGGCAAGATGATGGAAATCGCCACTCGGTATGCCAATGGCAAGGAAGAAGACCGCCTCCGTAGCGGCAAAGGAAAGGTAGTTGTCAATGAGGCTAGTGGCAGCAACAATCGGAAACAAGCGAAAGGCTGAAGATACGGTTTAGGCAGAAGCAGCAGCACTGGCGACTCAGCTGAAGAACAAGGGCAAAGCTAAAGCACAGTATGCCCCCAAGAAAGGGAAAAATCAGTCAGGAACTGATATCATGGATCAGCCGTGTGTAATACACACAAGGAAAGATCTGGAAGACAATCTGATTTTGCCCAGGCACACCACTCGACAGTGTCGAACCCTTATCCAGCAATCCAAGGGAGACCAGCCGAGTGAGAAATCTCCTGAGAAGGGAGATGAAGATGAGGAAAAGGAAACATTCCCGGATGTCACTGCTACACTGGTAATCTTTGCTGATGTCGAGAGCAAGAGCCGCCTGAAAGTCATCAACAAAGAAATCAACATGGTTGTGCCCGATACACCCACCTACCTCAGATGGTCCCAATATGCTATCACATTCGACCAGACAGACCATCCTGCTCATGTGGCCACTCCCGGTCGGCAGGCTCTGGTAGTTGACCCGGTGGTGCAGGGGACTCGACTTAGAAAGGTCCTCATGGACGGCGGCAGCGGCCTGAACATTCTTTATGCAGATACCTTGAAAGGTATGGGCATTCCGATGTCCCGTCTGAGTGAGAGCAGCATGCAGTTTCACGGGGTCATCCCAGGAAAGAAAGCCAAGTCACTCGGCCAGATAGCATTGGATGTGGCATTCGGAGATGACAAAAATTTCCAAAAAGAAAAGTTGACATTTGAAGTCGTGAATTTCAAGAGTGCTTACCATGCCATTCTGGGTCGACCCGCTTATGCACGTTTCGTGGCCCGACCATGTTATGTGTATATCAAGTTGAAAATGTCAGGCCCTAAGGGCGTGATCACGGTCACGGGAAATCGACAGCGGGCTGAAGAATGCCTCTAGCAAGGCTCCAAGATCGTCGATCAACAAATGGCCATGGTAGAGTTGGAGGAGTACAAGAAAACCGCCGACCCTGCCGATTTGCTCCGTGCAAAGAAGCCGGCTTCCGAGTCGGCATTTTAGTCAGCAGGGGAAGTGAAGAAGGTACACATCCACCCGATAGATCCAACCGCTGCCTCGACGAATATCTCAACAACACTCGACAGTAAATAGGAAGCCGAGCTCATCCAGTTCCTCCGTGAGTACTGGGATATCTTTGCATGGAAGCCTGTTGACATGTCGGGGGTTCCTAGGGAGCTGGCTGAGCACCGTCTGTGAGTGGATCCGAAAGCCAAACCCGTCAGGGAGAATTTGCGTCACTCAGTGGCGGAGAAGCGCAAGGCAATCGGAGAAGAAGTGGCCCGTCTCTTGCCAGCCAAGTTCATTCGGGAGATTTACCACTCCGAGTGGCTCTCGAATGTTGTGATGGTGCCAAAGAAAGATAAGTCGTTGCGCATGTGCATTGACTTCAAACACCTCAACAAGGTGTGCCCAAAAGATCATTTTCCGCTCCCCCTCATAGATCAAATTGTTGACTCGACAGCGGGGTGTGAGCGTTTATCGTTTTGGATGCTTATTCTAGGTATCATCAGATCCGTCTGTACGGCCCAAATGAAATAAAAACAGCCTTCATCACCCCATTCGGGTGTTTTTGCTACATCACCATGCCTTTTGGTCTCAAGAATGCCGGCGCTACTTTTATGCGCATGATTCAGAAATGTTTACTCGACCAGATCCCTCAGAATGTTGAGGCATACATGGACGATATAGTGGTCAAGTCTCGCAAAGGTTCTGACCTGCTGGCTGACTTGGCCGAGACATTCGCCAATCTGAGGCGATTCGACATAAAGCTGAATCCGGCCAAATGTACTTTCGGTGTCCCTGGCAGCAAGTTGCTCGGTTTTCTCGTTTCCGAGCGAGGGATTGATGTCAACCCTGAGAAAATCAGCGCCATCACCCGTATGAAGACTCCCGTGCGAGTGCACGACGTTCAGAAGCTCACAGGTTGCTTGGCAGCATTGAGTCAATTCATTTGTCGTCTTGGTGAGAAGGCTCTACCCTTATATAAGTTGATGAAGAAGTACAACACGTTCGACTGGACTCCCGAAGCCGAAGCAGCGTTTGTTGAGCTCAAAGCCCTGCTCTCCACCCAGCCGGTGCTTGCCGCTCCTGCCAGCAAAGAGCCCTTGCTCCTGTACATCGTGGCCACAAATCAGGTTGTCAGTATAGTACTGACTGTCGAGCGAGAAGAGGAGGGTAAAGCTTATAAAGTTCAGCGGCCAATTTATTATGTCTCGGAAGTATTGTCCCCCTCAAAGCAAAGATATCCACACTATCAAAAGCTGATTTATGGTATTTACCTATCAGCGAAGAAGGTGGCGCATTATTTCCAAGACCACTCGATTTCAGTCGTCAGTGATGCTCCCTTGTCCGAAATTTTCAATAATCAAGATGCATCAGGTCGAGTGGCTAAATGGGCAATCGAGCTTGGACACTTTGACATCACATTCAAAGCCAAGAAAGCAATCAAGTCCCAAGCATTGGCTGATTTCATGGCCGAGTGGATTGAGCAGCAACAGCCTATCCAAGTTCACTTGGTGCATTGGACAATGTTCTTTGATGGCTCCAAAATGTTGAATGCGTCCGGTGCTAGGGTTGTCTTGATATCTCCCAGGGGTGACAAGCTCAGCTATGTCTTGCAAATTGACTTTGATTCCTCCAACAATGAGGCAGAGTATGAAGCACTTTTGTATGGATTGCGCATGGCTATCTCACTCGGCGTCAAGCGCTTGATGGTTTATGGCGACTCAGATTTGGTGGTGAATCAAGTGATGAAAGAGTGGGATGTTCGAAACCTCGCTATGACTGGATACTGGAATGCAGTCTAGAAGTTGGAGAAGACATTTGAAGGCCTGGAACTTCATCATGTTCCCCGATTGAAAAATCAAGTGGCCGATGAGCTGTCCAAGATTGGTTCCACTCGACGGCTTGTCCCTAGTGGTGTGTTCTTGGAGCACTTGCACACTCCTTTGGTTCAAGAAGATCCATTCACCGAAGAGCCCCCAAAAGCTTTGAGTTCCACTGACTCGACTAAAGTCGATGTCCCTGCAGTGATTGACCTGGTCATGGAAATTCTGGTTATCATTCTCGATTGGACTATGCCTTATATTGCCTATATCCTCACACAAGAGCTCCCTGAAGATGAAACAGAGGCTTGACAGATTGTGCGCAGGTCCAAGTCTTTCACTGTAATGGGAGATCAGCTGTTCAGAGAGAGTGCGACTGGTGTCACCCAGCGCTGCATTTCCCCCGAGGAAGGTCAAATGATTCTAGACGAGATTCACTCAGGAACTTGTGGCCACCATGCGTCTTCAAGGACGATTGTCGCTAAAGCATATCGAGCTGGTTTTACTGGCCACGAGCTAATGAGATGGCTAAAGACATCGTTGATAATTGTGATGGTTGCCATTTCTATGCGAACGTGACACACAAGACGACATGTGCTCTAAAGACAATTCCTCTCGCCTGGCCATTTGCAGTTTGGGGACTCGACATGGTTGGCTCCTTTCGACCCGAAAAAGGCGGATTCACTCTCTTGTTGGTAGCAGTCGACAAATTCACCAAGTGGATAGAAGCCAAGCTAATCAAGAAGCTGAACTCCCGTACGGCGGTCACGTTCATGAGAGAGATCATTATTCGATACGGCATTCCGCACAGCATCATCACGGACAATGGCACTAATTTTGACTTGGAAGAATTCAGGAACTTCTATAACTCCCAAGGCACCCAAGTGGATTATGCATCTGTCGCAGATCCTAAAACCAATGGGCAAGTCGAGCGAGTTAATGGTCTCATCCTACAAGGTCTGAAGCCTCGTCTCATGCACGATTTGGATCATGCCACTGGAGCCTGGGTAACTGAGTTGTTGTATGTTTTGTGGGGTCTGAGGACAACGCCTAATCGGTCGACTGGACGAACTCCTTTCTTCCTTGTCTATGGTGCTGAAGCCATATTGCCGAGTGACTTGGCCCACAACTCTCCTCGAGTGGAGCTATATTCTGAGGCTGAAGCTAAACAGGCCAGACAGGACAGTGTAGATCTTCTGGAGGGGGAGCGAGAGATGGCTCTGATCCGGACTACTGCCTATCAACAAGACCTATGGCGCTTTCATGCGAAGAATGTCAAGAGTCGGGCGTTTCATGAGGGAGACTTAGTGCTCCGAGTGAATCAACACCGACCTCACAAGCTTGCTCCTGCATGGGAAGGCCCTTTTGTCATCACTAAGGTGCTAAACAATGGAACCTATCACCTATACAATCTCATGAAGCGGATAGACGAGCCAAGAGCCTGGAATGCAGATCTGCTCCGGCGTTTTTATACTTGAGACAAGAATCTTCTGATGTAATAAGAATACTTCATCAATGCAATTCACATTTCTGCAATATATATCGTCGATTCCAATCATATAGTTACATTCTTGGGGATACTCCAAGTGAAGAGCAATCCTCACACTTGAGGGCTTAGCTGCGAACATGTTTCGCCTAAGTTAAAAACCCTGTCGGGTGGATAGCAGTCCATTCACCCGACGGCCTATTTGCGAATTCGTCTTCGCTTAGGTTCAAAAATACTCTGAGTGATGATCAATCCTCACACTCAGGGGCTTAGCCGCGAACATGTTTCGCCTAAGTTAAAAACCCTGTCGGGTGGATAGCAGTCCATTCACTCAACAACTTAGCTGCGAATCGACATTCACCTAAGTTCGAAAATACTCCGAGTGATGAGCAATCCTCACACTTGGGGGCTTAGCTGCAAAACACGTTTTCGCCTAAGTTAAAAACCTCGTCAGGTGGATAGTAATCCATTCACTCGACAACTTAGCTGCGAATCGACATTCGCCTAAGTTCTAAAATACTCCGAGTGATGAGCAATCCTCACACTCGGGGGCTTAGCTGCGAAACACGTTTCGCCTAAGTAAAGAACCTCGTCGGGTGGATAGTAATCCGTTCGCTCGACAGCTTAGCTGCGAATCGACATTCGCCTAAGTTCAAAAATACTTCGAGTGATGAGCAATCCTCACACTCGGGGGCTTAGCTGTGAAACACGTTTCTCCTAAGTAAAGAACCTCGTCGGGTGGATAGTAATCCGTTCGGTCGACAGCTTAGCTGCAAATCGACATTCGCCTAAGTTCGAAAATACTTTGAGTGATGAGCAATCCTCACACTCAGGGGCTTAGCTGCGAAACACGTTTCGCCTAAGTTGAAAACCTCGTCGGATGGATAGTAATCCATTCACTTGCTAGCTTAGCTGCGAATCGACATTCGCCTAAGTCCAAAAATACTCCGAGTGATGAGCAATCCTCACACTCGGGAGCTTAGCTGCGAAACACGTTTCGCCTAAGTTGAAAACCTCGTCGGATGGATAGTAATCCATTCACTTGCCAGCTTAGCTGCGAATCGACATTCGCCTAAGTCCAAAAATACTCCGAGTGATGAGCAATCCTCACACTCGGGGGCTTAGCTGCGAAACACGTTTTGCCTAAGTAAAAAACCTCATTGGGTGGATAGTAATCCATTCACTCAACAACTTAGCCATGAATCGACATTCACCTAAGTTCAAAAATACTCCGAGTGATGAGCAATCCTCACACTCAGGGGCTTAGCTGCGAACACACTTTGCCTAAGTTAAAAACAAACTCAGTCGAACAGACGATTGAAAGCCAAATACGAATAAAATCCAAAGGGTAAACCGTGGATAAACGTTTCATACGGAAGCAAATGTGCTCAGGCCTAAGGCCTGAATGAAGTTTTAAGGGATACAATTTCACTCGGCATAGCGAGGCAAATATAAGTGTTTCTTCCAAAGACCAAGTTTTTTAAACAGGTGACGGGCTGGCGGGCTCGACAAAAGTGTCCAAGTCGATGCCGTCGGCGATTCTGGTGGCTTCCTCGATGAAGGTTTCCATGAAGTCCTCAAACGGGATTTTCTTCGTGTTTACCACCTGGAGCTCCTTCAGCTTCTCCTCCCTCACGTCCCTGCAATGGACCCTAACAAGTGATAACGCCACGTCGGCCCCGCAGCGAGCAGCAGATTTCTTCCAAGCCTGCACTCGACTGGGAAGTTCATTCAGGCGAACCATTATAGAGTTGAGGTCGAGATGAAGAGTGTCCTCAGGACATAGCTCCTTGTCGATTCTCTCCATGGCAGATTTCAGTTGGGCGATATAGGCCTATACGCCTTGGAGTCGGAAGTTGAGTCGCAGCATGTTCATCGCCACTGCATCAGCAACTTGTGACTTGGTGGGATCCAGATTGGGTTCAACCTCCTTTGTCTCCTTCTCAAAGTCTTGGCAGAATTTTGTTGAAGAATGGGGAATGGGAGGAGAATCGGTGAACTGCGACCCTCAAAGATTTTACAAAGCTCAGTCGACAAGAAACACTCACCGTCGAGCAGAATATACATCTTCCTCGAGAATTTGTCGAAATGCTTCTCCAGGCCATTACTCCTCTTGGTCAGTTGCTCGGCCTTCTTGACGAGGTCCACACGCTCCTGCTTCAACTTGGTGTTCTCATCCTCCAGCTTCTTGGCGGCCTCCAGCTTCCGATCTGCAGCTTTAGTCTTGTCCTTGGCCACTCGTTGAGCGTCAGCAAGCGCCTTGTCCTTCTCCTCCAGCGCCTTCTTCATGGCATCTAAAGAAACAACATTGTTGAGACGTGCTTGGAGTCGATGGTTTTCACTGCCTACGTCTATTCGAGTGAGAGCACTCAGTTCAAAACATGAAGAGTGAAGAGGAGAATGCAGAAAGTCAGCAGTAATTACCTCCCAAAGACTTCATCTCAGCACGCGCTCACTCCAGAGCGTTGTTGGAGACCGCTAGATCCACTTGCAGCCAGTTCCTTTCATCCTCCATGTCCTTGTACTGCGTCCCAAGTTCGCAAGCCCTCTGGAACCAACAAAAGATAGGAATTCAATCGGCAAGTGGTGCCTGGGACAGTCGACTGAGTTATGAACACTGGCGAATGACTATCTTACAACCTTGGAACAACCTAAGAAGAATTCAGGAAAAAATCCACTCGACATGTCGAGTGGCCTTGGCGCTCCGCGCCGTAAACAAATTTAAAGTTGTCTCTATTAAGACCCTTGCCGATGCAAGCACTCGACAGTGGTCTCGGGGACTACACCCAGTGGGTGCACTAAGAGTGCCCCCACTAAGACGGTTAACTCTTGATCCGTCGAGTAACTCATCAAAGAAAAAAAACACTCGACATGTCGAGTGACTCTAGTACCACGTGTACGACAAGTTTTCAAGCCTACTGCTTATCGTCTGCGATTAACAGTAGCCTCGGGGACTACACCCAGTGGGTGCACTTAGTGTGCCCCAACTGGTTATTAAAACATTCGACAAGGCCAGCCCTGTCAGAACACTCGACCCGTTGAGTGACGCGCCTCCCTGCTCTATGAAGTTCAATCTATCCTTATGCAGCGTCATATCATGGTTTGTCAATAATATCCATGAAACCTGCAAGGTAGCTATTGAGTGGCGAGATCCAAGGTGAAATGTATCCTGTATACAATAAACTCTAAGACCCCCACCGGTGCAAGCACTCGACAGCGGTCTCGAGGACTACACCCAGTGGGTGCACTTAGCGTGCCCTCACTGGATCTGGCGATTCTCGATCAGTCGAGCAGCAGAAACATCCATCATTGGAATATCCATCACTCTGAGAAGTGCAGTCTATCCTTATGCAGCGTCATATCATGGTTTGTAAATAACATCCATGAAACCTACAGAGTAACTACGGAGTGGTGGGTACGACAAGCTCTAAGACCCCTATCGATCAAGCACTCGACAACGATCTCGGGGACTACACCCAGTGGGTGCACTAAGAGTGCCCCCGCTGAGATGGTTAAATCTCGATCCGTCGAGTAACTCGTCAAAAAAAACACTCGACATGTTGAGTGACTCTAGTACCATGCGTACTATTGACCCCAATCCTACTCGACTACGATCCGATCTGTTCAAGGGGAGAAGCACCAAGTGGTTGTACAGCAGCCAAGAAAAGACAAGAATTCAATCGGAAACGTACTTATAAGCAAACTTACTCGGACATTGGTGTGGAGGGCTGCGCTGACGTTGTAAGCCAGCTTGCCAGCCTCGTACGCCTCCGTGGTTCTCAACATGATCTGCTCCGCCTGGATCATGGCCTCCTTCGTAGCTCCAGTTTGATCTTTCGGAACGCGATGCAGAGAGAAGGCTATCACAGGCATGATCGGCATGGTTGCTGGGGCAGCTGAGGCAGTCTGAGTGGGTCCGGTTGGAGTTGACATCACAACGGTCGAGACAGCTGGAGGAGCATGCGATAGAGGCACTGCGGGTTCAGCTCTGAGTTGTGTCGAGTCACCTATCCCCTGGGGGGACTCTGCATTCGAGCGCTGAGGCGCCTGCGCGGATGAAGCTCTTCGGATACGAGTGCGCGAAGTGTCCAGGTGCTCCTTGTCGTCCTCCACTTGAATGACCTCTACAACAACAACCAACAATATTAGCATTTGCATGTGTCGAGTCCCATTCAGACGAATCAACAACTTGCTAACCTCTATGAGAAGTGGCAGCGTCAACAGTGTTAATGTCCATCGCCTCCCCTCTGTCTCGATGAAGCAAGGTTACGGACGTAGCAGCTCTGACGGATTGAACAGCACTCGGTCGGCTACAACTCAAGGCCACAGTCGACAGAAAGAATTCGAAAATAAATACTTATGTGGAGACGACAGGTACAACCATCCTCATGCGAGGCAAAGCCTTGCGAGGTTTGGTCGTGACTTGCTTGGGCTGTTTGGCCAGCCTCTCACTCGACTCAACAGTTGAAGGGCGACTCCGCTTCGGGTTTTTCTCGCTAGGGCCTGGAGCCCTGTCCTCAACAGCTGCCGGATCCTGACTAGACTTGGTGCGGCCTTCGCACCAGGCAGGTGACTCGACTTCTTCCACTTCGTCGGAGTTCGTGTATTCATCTTCGGAGTCAGAGGGACCATCGCCATCCACGCTGCCGCCCTCGCTCACCATGCCGTCCTCAGGGTGGCTCTCGTTGGGAACAGGCGAGTGCATGTTCGTCCACTCCTGCATGATTCAAGTGAGGAAGTCAGTTTATAAGTCAATGTATCACTCGACAGTACAAACACATCAGTCGACACCATGTAACTCACCAGATTCTTCGGCGGGTTTTCGTCCGAGTAAGGTCAGGTCCTCTTGGCTCCCAAAGGATTGTCACAAGCTCCAGTGATGCTATGAAGCCACTGCTGGACAGTTTTCTGTGGAACTTCTTCGGGATGCGTCCTGGCCGAATCCTCAGGGCCCGCGTAGTGCTACATGGTGTGGTCTCTGGCTTGGAGCGGCTGAATACATCGACCGAGAAACATCTCCAATAGGTCCATACCGGTCACTCCACCCCGGATCAGCTGCACCACCGCTTCAACTAAGATACCCACTTGGACGTGCTCCTCTTCGGTCACCCTCAGAGATTTGGGGACAACTGGACGGTCGGGTGTATAGGGGGAAGGCCAGACGGCATATTGGGCGATGCTGCATCTTTGCAGTAGAACTAGGTTGACTGCCAACCTCTGACAGACTCAGGAAAAGTCATGGCAGGGAAGGAACTACGCGCTCTTTTCTGAACTCCTAAACCTCCACACAGCTGAAGCACATGAGTCTTCCCATCAGCAGGGAGAGCTTTCTTCACGGTCTGAGATCTGACCGTAAGGAGGTGCTTGAACAACCCCCAATGGGGAGAGCAGCCCAGAAAGCACTCGCAAAAAGTGACGAATGCAGACAGATATGCAACGGTATTTGGCGAGAGGTGATGCAGTTGGGCACCGAAGAAGTTCAGACATCCCCTAAAGAACGGGTGGGGTGGCATGGAGAAACCTCTTTCAACATGGGAGAGAAGGAGGATCTGCTCCCCGTCGCGTGTCTCCGGCTCGCGCTCCTCCCCCAACAACCTCCAGGCGCCGTCCTCCATGAGCCCGTCGGCGACAAGGCCCTCCATGTCCTCGTGAGCGACTACAGAGGGAAGAAAGTCCCCTGTATCCATCCCGCCGGCACAGTGAATCGAGAAGTCGAGGGCTTCTTGCCCTTGAGCTTCGTCGCCCCCTTCTTAGCTCGCTCCAGCTTTTCTGTTGTGCCTTTCGTCATCTTAGCGGCGGCTCTCATCGGAGAAGAACAAGATGGGGCGCTGGAGGCAGGGGAGGCGGAGGAAGAGAGGAAGAATGGGCGTAAGTACTATGCAAGCCACGACGCGTGAGACTTTATACTCTGCCGAGTGTCCCACTGATCAGTGGGCTTGCGAGATCACCGCGCACGCCAACCGCTGACAACGCCAAGTATGTGGCGATATGACCGGTGCAGGAATCGAGGCGTTGTGCCTCCACTTGCCCTGATCGTGGCGTCATCATCGCGTGCGCGCGCTTCCCAAATTTTCGTATCCTGCAAAATCCGAGTCTGTCAGACCGACCCGTCACCTTCCAAGATACCTTCAGTTCACTTAGAGCAAAATAAGTGTTGAACATCCACTCGGGCACTTTTAAGGCTGAATGGATCCGGGCGAACGGAGAGGAATTCAATCGACGCAAGTTTTGTTGAAGCCTCGAATATCATTCGGAAGACTTTGCGTGTCGATCCTAAATGGACGTTAATACTCAGAGTCCAGTCGACACAAGTTTTATTGAAACCCCAAATATCATTCGGAGGATTTGATGCCCTAACTCAAGGTTGACGTTGATACCTCATTTCACCACTCGAACCCCGACCCGTTTGGGGGCTAATGATGAGGATATGTACCTAGGGTAGGGTCCTAGACAAGTCCTACATACCCTACCCAAGGACACTGCATGGGAGGACTTGAAGATCAAGCATGAACTTCCGAGTGTATTCCTGGAGACGTTCAAAGTCACTCGACGGATACCCACTCGGAGACTCCTTCCTTCACCCGGCAGTCGCGTGTCACTCGAAAGACCTCACGCTCACTCGACGCCAGAAGACCAGGAGCCATCATCAAGAGCCCAATGGGAAAGCGTTGGTTCAATGGTCATTAGTAGCTTTTATTACGTACGTTACCAGTAACAGCAGACTTTAACCCCACGATCGGACCTTTAGATGGTGGGCAATTATGAGGGGCGGTGAACTCTATATAAGCCGCCCCTCCCCTCATGCACAAGGGTTTGCAACCATTGTAGTCCATATATTCCACACTACATAAGCTCCCGAGCACTAAGACGTAGGGATGTTACCTCCACGAGAGGGGCCTGAACTCATACATCCGTGTGTACATCCTCGCCGTAGCTAGGACTCTGCCCCTCTCCTTTCGTACCCCTACCATCTACTGTCAGGCTCATTCCCATGACACCAAGATACTTCTCTTCGAAGGTTTCATTAGCCACCTCCAAAGTGAGCATCACCTCCGCGTTCCTCCCCTCCAGGCAGTGCGGCCCGAACATGATAGAACATTTGTTCGGGTTAATTAGCTGACCATGGCACATGCGTATCTCCCAAGAGTCGCCTTCACGTGTTGTGCCTCAGTCTCGTTCGCCCGGAAGAACAACAAGGTGTCATACGCAAACAAAAGATGGGAGATCCCCGGAGCATGTGCACATACCCGCATGGGAGAAATCCAATGAGCATGAATATCCTACTTCAGTATAGCGTCCAAACCATCAGCAACAAACAGGAAAAGAAAGGGTGAGAGGGGATCACCTTGCCATAGCACCCGAGTTGGAATGAAAGAATCTGAGAGGGTTCCATTTAGTTTAACATTATAGCGCACCGATGTGACACGCCACATTATCCAAACCACCCAATGGTGAGAGAAACCAAACTGTTGCATCACTTGCTCCAAGAACACCCAATCCACCCTATCAAACACCTTCGATAGGTCCAGTTTATAAGCACAAAAACTCTGCTTCGGGTCCTTTTCCTATTTTATAGCATGAAAGCACTCGAAAGCAATGAGGGCATTAACGGTGATGAGTCTACCTGGCACAAACGCATTCTGCTCTGGGCAAACCAACTCATCCAGCAGGGGTCGCAGTCTATTCACCAAGCATTTAGCGATGACCTTATAGACGACATTGCACAAACTGGTGGAATGAAAATTAGTGAGCCGCACCGGGGTGTCAATCTTGGGGATCAACACTATGGTAGTACTGTTAACACCTTCGTGTATGATACTGGAACAGAAAAATAATTTGACAGGGTTTAGAGTCATCGGCAATTTTAACAAGGTAAAGGATGGTGATAGAGTATACATCCCAGATCCTGGACTACGGCGAACTAGCAGGGGCAGGCGTAAGGTAAAGCGCATCCGAAACGATATGGACCAATCTGAAGCTGGTGGAGCAACCAGACAATGTTTGCTCTTTGCGGCTTATGGGCATAGGATGAAATATTGCCCCGACCTAAAGAAAGACGGTCCTTCAACATCGACGAGTGCTTCCACATCGACGACTGCAACAACAGTTGCAAGAGGAGGTCCTAGCAGTTGTGTTGGACGTGGCTCTCGAGGCCGAAGGGGCGGACGAGGAATGAATAACTCAGAAGCTACATAATCTGTAGGACTATGTTTTAATTTGTAATATGTCAGGCTATGTTTTTATTTGTAATATGTGTGCACTATGTTTTAATGCGTAATATGTGAGACTATGTTTTAATGTGTAATATGTGAGACTATGTTTTAATGTGTAATATGTGAGACTAAATTTTTATTTGTTATATGTGAGACTACGTTTTTATTTGTAATATGCAAACACCTATGTTTTATTTTGTAATATGTGTGGACTATGTTCTAATTGCAGATATGGCTTCGTATCCGTTGCTTAATGATAATATCGATAGAGGGCACCGAGGCGCACTTATGGAATCGAGCACGAACTTAGACATGTTGATCACTCGCACACCAAAGTCTAACTGGATGATACACCCTTCATGAGTTGATAGGTATGTGTCGGTATAATCACTTACTATGTTAGACATTGTTTTGATAGAAGCTAATTGTAAGCTACATTCTGTTTATTTTGTAGGTTGGATTGGGTTGGACTTCTACCCTTGGCACGACTGGTTGAGGGTACATTGGATGAGTGGGTTGATCACCCGGACTTGGATGACGCAGGTGAACCAATGCAGTTGCACAAGAGGCAAGTATCACGCTTCTCTTACGACAGGTCACTCCTTACCTGCTTAGTAGATAGATGGAGACCAGAGACACATACGTTTCACTTTCCCTGGGGAGAGATGGCTCCTAATTTATAGGATGTGTCTTACTTGTTGGGATTATCTCTAGTCGGTGCTGCCACAGGACCTTTAGAGGTAGAAACAGGTTGGCTAGCATCTATGCACGCCCGTTTTCTGGCTGCGGTGCCAACTACCACGGCGCTAGACAACGACGAAATGGGCCTCTTTTCAGGTGGTTGAGCTAGTTTCAGATTGTCGCCTTAGGATATCCCACTATTCGGTTGTCAGAGGCACAGATTGACCGGTCCCTAGAGGCATATATTATGTGGTTGTTTGGCAAGACGATGTTCATAGAGAACCACATGACCACTGTAGATGCACGACTCATCGGTGTTGCACGAGAGATAGCTAACGCACGTTCCCCAAAGAACATTGTGTAGAGGAGTTTTGGTTCTGCTATGTTAGCAGCTACGTATAGAGGCCTGTGCAAAGCTTGTCAGTTGAAATCAAGAAAATCTGGTCTTGTCGGATGTCCACTATTGTTACAGCTTTGGTCATATGAGAGATTCCCTATTAGTCGACCCTACGTCAGCGTTGACAAACCTTTCGATAATGAGGACATGGCTGGACATTAAGTGCCTTCTATCGGTGACTTGCCTACTATGGGATCTGTTTGGGCACGGAGAGAGGTATTTTCATTATTGACAATATGAATTAGTAATGTTTATTTCTCGCTATTCAATATTATGTACTAATGTTTGTTGTCATGCATAGAGACAGTTTGCGCCTAGCCAGGTGAGGGGCTGCTACCCCTCCTTCACGCCGCAGTTTGATAGTCTGCACGAGGATCAAGTTGTATGGGAGTCGTACACCCATAAGGCTATTTCATAAAGGTACCCAAGTGGGATTTCTGGATTCTGCACTAGAGATCAGCATTATTGGATGACCAAGGCCAAGTTGGTGTTCGACGTGATGGTTGAGGAGATGGCTATTAATAGGGTGATGAGACAGTTCGGTCTATGCCAAGAGCCTGACATTCCGGTTATTTCACAGTTACCAGATCACGTGGACAAGTAAGTAATACTATAGGCGGAAGCCAGTCGCAACCGTTCATGACTTGAGTTTAGTCACCTGTGTGTACTGATCCTAGTTCATACATACCTGGCGACGACGAGGACGATGACCATGGTGCATGCACCTACGGTATCTCGGAGACAGTTCTTGCCACTCCAGCACCACCATTGACGCAGGAGACACAGACACCGACGGACGAGGTGTTCTATGGTCGTGGTCATCGTGACACTCATCCACCGCCTCAGCGCTTATCGCCTTCCGGTCCATGTCCGAGGAAGCCCAAGATTCGTCGTCGTCTCCAGTAGTGATATGGTCATCTACATATGAGACATGACTATCTATTTATGTATGAGACATATGTAGCCTCTATGTATCGGACATATTCATGTATGCGACATATTCATGGTTGAGACTTATTTGGTTTAGAGAGAGAACACTAGTAACGCAAACCAAATGCGTCCAAATGAATTAGACAGTACAACTGAATTAAACGTTACGACTGAATTAAACATTACAACTGAATTAAACAGTACAACTGAATTAAACGTTACAACTTAATTAAATAGAACTACAGAAAACAGTACTACATGAAAAACGTACTACATGAATGCATCATCATCATCCTCCGTCGATGCAGATCTCTTGCCCTTTGTTGATGCAGAACTCTTGCCCTTCGACGATGCGGTCGCCTTCACCTTGGTACTCGGCATGAAGATGTCGTCTTCGTCCTCCGTCGATGCAGAACTCTTCCCCTTCGTCGATGCAGAACTCTTCCCCTTCGTCAATGCAGAACTCTTGCCCTTCGTCGATGCAGAACTCTTCACCTTGGTGCTCGGCATGAAGAGGTCATCCTCGTCCTCACTTTCTACTGACCATAAACCTAAATTATTCATAGCAATCCCGAGGTAAGCTTCACCCTTGTGCAGTTGCTTTTGCCATCTGGCATTCAACCTCAGAAGTTCTTTCCGTATCTCCTCAAACGTCCTCGGAGGCCACCCACTCCTAGCTAATGAGTGAGCCAACTCATTCATTATGAAGTCACTACTAATGAGTTCCTCCCATGGAACTACTCTATCATTCATCTTGAAATTGGCAGCTAGACGAAGAAGACGATCGGACATACCAGTGTGAAAACTAGGATCAAAAGGATAGTGAGGATGAGGAGGATGAGACATCTCCACGAAAGGATGGCGAGAGCAGAAGGATGGAGGAGCGAAAGGGAAAGGAAGGGCCTGCTCACCCTCCTTACTGCGAATGTGGTTATATAGGCGGGAAAGAAATTGGCGGGAGAGAAAGGCGGGAAAGACATTGGCGGGAAAGAATGGCGGGAGAGAATGGCAGGAGAGAAAGGCGGTAAAGATAATGGCTGGAGAGAATGGCGGGAGAGAATGGCGGGAGAGAAAGTCGAGAAAGCTAATGGCGGGAGAGAATGGCGGGAAGGAAAGTGGCGGGAGAGAATGGTGGGTAAAAGGTGGCGGCAGAGTATTGGGGGACATAAAATGGCGGGATAGTAGGGCGGGAAAATAAAAACGGGAATAGTAGGGTGAGACAATACGATCACTGTGGCAGATAGCTGAAAACAACAGCTAGCTCCTGTTCACGTTGTTTGAAGGTTATGAGCACCAAATTGTTGACTTCAATAGACGATGCCAGCAGAAAATTACCGAAACCTTCCTTCTTCAACACCATTCGATCACCCAAGCCAATGAAGTAGGAACAAGGAATGCTCACAAATATATCATCATCTTCTGAATCCAAAGTAATTTCAAGAGTTAAAGAACCAGTCCTAGGAATAGACACAAATTCCTTCAAACTCCTCACAACCATGGTAGGAATAACCTGACAAAAACAAGCAAGTTATATGATCCATCCTATGAACCAGCAAAGAACAAATAAATAATAAAAACCAGAAACCAAAGCTTACCATATGTTGAGAAATAACATTCATGCGATCCATCCTATGAACAAAAGGAGTACACAGTATGTAGTTGTCATCAAAGAGCTGTCGTGACATGACATACATTTGATGATAATTCAGAGTGACACCACGACTATAAAAACAGCTGTCAACAAGTTCCCTTTGAGTTTCACTCAGATCCCCAAGAGCTACAAAAAATGATTTCACAAACTGAGATGAACAGCAAAACGTATAAGTTGAAACAAAACTGAAAATCAGTCAAACAAATAACTTACCAACACGGGGTAAAGGAAACAACATAACACCATCCTAATGAAATTCAACACTAATATAAGTTCCATAGTGCTCAAGCAGAACAGTCATCATGTCACTATGGTGGAGACCATAATCATTCACAAGTTCCTCCCACGAAGGACCATGGAATTTACTGCTCACCCTACCATGTCTAAATATAACATGGTATAAGTTACCCTCACTGTTGTGCAGAGCAAGTTCAATATCTGTGTCACCTCTTTGAATAGCTAAAGCTCTGCACTCCTTAATGTACCGAGCAAGATGTGATCAAACACTGCACGGAACATACTACAACAAGAATGTAAGCAAACATCATAATCATATAAACAAAGGCATTCGAATATGCCACAATCAGATAAACAAGACATAGAATCTTACAACATGTCTTGAACATCGATGATCCAGCACCACAGTAAATACAGACTCACCGGAATCAACGACAGCACAAGGGCCACCTGGAGCTCGGCAAAATGGGCAGGCCATTTACCTGCAGACGGACGGTGACCAATAAGAACTAAATCCACTACCGAGTTGAAAGTTCTCATTTGATTGAGTTGGAAGCCAAAAAAAATACCGTAGGTCGGTGGAGAGCGCCCTGATCTATTGTTTACGCGGGTTGGATAACAAATTAGGTGGTCGAGCAAAGAGATCGGCGAGGCGGTGGAAGCACCGGAGAGCAACAGGAGTGAGAGGTGGAGAGGGGCAGGCTACTGGATGGGGGAGGGTGAAACAAGTGGTCATAGGAGGAAGAAACAGGTCCTGGGCCTTATCTAGGGGCCCATCAGCCTCCCACAGGCCGACAGGTGGCTCTTCGGCCCCGTCTGGCCGACAGGCCAATCCCCGGCTTTTGATTGGCCGATAGGGGGCTCTTCAGCCTAGGGTTGGTCGACAGGGGGCTCTTTGACCTGGTGCTGGCCGACGGGCTCCTCTTCGGCCTGGTGGTGGCTGACGGGGTGCTAAATTTGATATTTTTGAAAATGGGTATACTTTATCCGAATTTGGCATATTTTTGGTGCTAGTTTTGAAAAAAAATCCTGGAAATGAGGGGTGCCGGTCAGCCCCAGGCGTTTGAGGCCGGTTTGAGGGGGCCATTTGGGTTGATTTTTTGTAACCGGTCGCCCTGCCTGGGCGTTTGAGGAGCGTATAGGGGGTTCGGCTGTAGATGCTCTTAGTGGAGTAAAAATTTACTCCATCCCTATTCCGCCAAGTATATTTACTCCGGTTTATGACGGCTGAGTAAAAATCTCTTCCTCCCTCTTCATCCCCTGTGCCCCCTCTTCCCCCCCTCGCCCCGCGCCAATGCGTCCCCTCACCTCGATCAGTGATCCCCTCTCTTCCCAATGGCTGGACGCGATGACCGGAGGTCCTCGCCCCCGATCTACAGCGCATGCCACACCCACCAGTGGTCATCTGCCGACGCATCCTCGAGCCATGGGCACTCGGTTGATCCACCCGCCCCCACCCGATTCGAGGATTTCCCGGAGATCCCTCGGCAGCAGCCGCCGACGAGGACCTACCTCAGTGTCCGACAATAGTCATGGGGGCGTGGGTGGTGGAAATCACCGACTGTGAGACCCACCAATGGAGGAGGCTCATGTCGTTCCTCATGGCCGAATTTGCGGCCATGGAGTATGACCGGTGGTAGTTTCAGTACCACAAGATCGCCGCCCGCCTGAAACTCCCGTTCGGGATGGCGCCGGTCCACCTCGTCTAGCTGGAGCTAAGGGCGGTGAGTGCTCAGATGGCACGGGAGAAATGAGAGGCTCGGGAGCGCTGTGAGGTAGATGTCGCCCCTGAGACCTACATGGAGGAGCTTTGCCGGCAGCACCCGAAGCTCGTGGAGGCGGAGCGGGCGATCTTCGCCGACCCCGGCTAGGAGGTTATCATCATGTTTGATGAAAAAGTGTAAAGCAATGAGGAGGGTGGCAAGGAGGCGCGGCGAGGATGAGGCAATCGAACTCAAGGAGTGATAGAGCGTCTTCCCCGACGACGACGACACCGGCCCGGATCCAGCTCTTGCTAGCGTTTGCCTAACGAGGAAGGATTGGCTCGAC
Source organism: Hordeum marinum (assembly GCA_022496015.1). Taxonomy (NCBI): domain Eukaryota; kingdom Viridiplantae; phylum Streptophyta; class Magnoliopsida; order Poales; family Poaceae; genus Hordeum; species Hordeum marinum. The sequence goes on from CM039676.1 coordinate 184,566,352, forward strand.
CTCACTTTTGGCTTAATGTAGTTGAAGTTTGTATTTATGTTTAATGTTTTGTTGTCAAGACTATCTTGAACTTATGTTTATATTTATGCAAATTTTGGTTGAAACTAGATTGAATTCATGCATATTTATGTTTCACTTCGCTAACTTTAGAGGAATGGATAGAACAGGCCAAAATTTACTGGAGTATATATACTCCACTAAGGTTTACTAGGATGGATCCTCCACTATTTTTTGGGGATTAGTTAAAGATGTCCTTAGCATGTTAGTCAGCTTAAAAATGTTATTTAGTTGAAGCTCCCTTAAATGTTTTTCTTCAGCGAGCGCCTTTCCTGTCATTCGTCACCTAGAACAAATCTTCGAGGAAAGCTGATGCCACGTCAGGTTTTGTAAATTTTCATGCAAGCGCCCGAACCGGCCAAACATTGAGCTTCATTTCTCCCTTTCCCCTCACTTTTGACGGTCTCACCCAGCACGCTTCTTATTTCCGCTTCTCCCCCAATCCTCTCCCAGTCAACCATTCACTCTCCTGACAATTTTCATCGATGTGGAGCGGCAACTCCAAGCTTGCAGTGCGAGGTAGGGATGAGTTGGGCTTGGGGCAGTGCTGGTGGTCGGGGTTGTGCGGTGGTTGTTGACGTGGGCCACCCTGGGCATCTGAAGCGCAATGCGGATTTTTTGTCAACTTCCACCTATGGCGCGAGATGGCGGGCGCGATGGAGGCAGGGCAAAGGGGGAAAGTGGCAGGAGAGGAGCCAAACGAGGTGGGTGGAAGAGGCGGTGGTGGAGGTGACGTCATGGCGGGAGCTCCGCTGCTACTACATGGGGTACGTGTGGGGTTCTCCTGCCGGTGTCATGATTTCCTCAAGTTGCTTCTGCTGTGCTCGATGCCCCATGACGTTCTCTGCTCCTGCTACCGGTGCATCTGATGCGGCCATTGGTTTTGCCATGTCGTCTTCATGTGGCACGACGACGGGATAAGTGCTCGCCGGATTCGTGAGGTACCCTGTCGCCTCCCTAGTAGTCGTCCGAGATCTAGCTCCATAACGAGCTCGTGATTTTTATGATCCGGTATTGCCATTTTTTTGTTTCAGTATTGCCACTTCATGCATTAGTCCAATAGATAGATCAAGTCCATCGCAATTTTGGATTAGTATTGCCATGATGGTTTTCAAATTGTTGTTTGTGCACTCAATACAAGGATACAATACTATGTGCACTTTTTTGACATTTCTTGCTAATCAATCTGATGCGATGTTGCGTTCATCCTTGAATCTGGAAATTTGATTTATTGATCGTGTCCATCTCTGTTTCACATCATAATCATGATCGTGTCCATCGAAAATCAGTTTCGCCAATGCCAATTGAGATGTGTTGTCATGGCAGTTTTTGCGCAGGATTCTCCAAAATATTATCTAACACATGGCATTTGTTCTAAAATGCTTTCTAGTGGTCAATGAATGGAGCATAATACAATAGGGAAGACCGCGGACGTGTCTCTTGTTACATTAGTAAATGGGTATGTACAAATGGGTGGTGATTTTATTACATAGAGACTTACGATGTATGTGGCTGGTTGAAAGGACGTGGATGTCGCCTAGATCGGGGAGGGAGGGGTGAATAGGCGCTTTAAAATAATTATGGTTTAGGCTTGAACAAATGCGGAATAAAACTATTGTTTAATTTGTCAAGCACAAAACCTAAAACAACTAGGCTCACCTATGTGCACCAACAACTTATGCTAAGCAAGATAGACAACTAAGTGATAGCAAGATATATAACAAGAAACAATATGGCTATGACAAAGTAAAGTGCATAAGTAAAGGTCTTGGTTAAGAGATAACCGAGGCACGAGGAGACGATGATGTATCCCGAAGTTCACACCCTTGCGGATGCTAATCTCTGTTCAGAGCGGTGTGGAGGCACAATGCTCCCCAAGAATCCACTAGGGCCACCATAATCTCTTCACGCCCTCGCACAATGCACGATGTCGTGATTCCACTAAGGGACCCTTGAGGGCGGTCATCGAACCTGTACAAACAAGGTTGGGGCAATCTCCGCAACTTAATTGGAGGCTCCCAACGACACCACGAAGCTTCACCACAATGTATTGTGGCTCTGAGGTGACCTCAAATGCCTGAGGCAATCTCGACAACCTAATTGGAGACCCCGATGCTTGTCCGGAGCTTTACACTACAATGATTGAGCTCCGAGGCACCACAAACTGTCTAGGGAGCCAAGGCACCCAAGAGGAACAAGCTCTAGGGTGCTCAAACACCCAAGAGTAATAAGCTTCTCAAACTTCACTTCCACGTATCACCGTGGAGAACTCAAACCTATGCATCAAATCCAATGGCAAGGGCACACAGAGTGCCCAAGTCCTTCTCTCCGAAATCCCACCACAACAACTAATGCTATGGAGGAAAATGAGAGGAAGGATGAAGAAGAACACGAAGAACTCCAAGAACAAGATCCAAGGGGTTCCCCTCACAAAGAGGAGAAAGTGATTGGTGGAAATGTGGATCTAGATCTCCTCTCTCTCTTCCCTTAAGAACTAGCATGAATCGTTGGAGGGATTGAGAGTTAACAAGCTCGAAGAAGGTCAACGAAGGGGGAAGAACATGAGCTCAAGAGTTAAAAATCCATTGGGGAAGAAGACTCCCTTTTATAGGGCCCTCCAAATCCAACCGTTATGTGCACAGGTCGTGCACAAGCGGTACTACCGCTCGGCTTAGCGGTACTACCGCTTAGCATGGTAGTTCCAAGAGAAGAATGCAAAATGGCACAAAACTCAAGGCGGTAGTATACCGCCCGGTACTTCTGCTTAAAAAACATAAGCGACACTTAAGGGCGGTAGTACCTCTCGGAACTTCCGGTTAAAAAAATAAGCGGTAGTTCGAGCGGCTCTTCAGGGCGTTAGTACCGCTGGAGCTATACTACCGCTCTGGTGAGATCGACACTTCCGCCGAAAAAGGCCATAGACCCCTGTAGGCACCAGAAAGCAAATATAAGCGATACTGACAGCGGTAGCACATAGCGGAAGTACCTCCCAAGCGGTACTACCATGCTACCGAACAGTACTACCACTTGTTCAGAGAAAAACAACGATCGCACTGAAACTGCCATAAGTTTCGCAAATGAACTCCGAATTGAGCAAACTCGAGCTTGTTGGATTCAGCACGACAAGAGCTATCCAATAGAGATAGTAAGAAGAGGCAATATGAAAATTCCAATGATATATATATATATATGAAATATCTATGAATGAAGAACCGACAAAAACTCCAACTTCAAAAACATCATAGAAGATGCATATGGACTCCGTTTTTGATGAACTTGATTTTGCCATGAAGCTGACGATAAGCTCAAGAACTCAGAAAGAGAAACACCAAACAAGAACCAAGAAAGATGATGATGCAAGGATGCAATTTTTTTGAGCTCTCAATGAACCATACGGCCAAGCTACTCACTTGAGAGCCCCCCTTGATAGTACGAATATCGATCCTATAACCCTGTCTCCCAACTACCACCATGAGACCGGTAAATAGAAAACCCTATCAAGGACTAAAATTTGCCTTGCGCATAGTCCACTTGATCTAGATGATGAAGATCTTGTCCTCCTCAAGATGGACTACCTTTCTTGATTGCGTTGGCTCGATGAAGACTAGTAGATTGCTCCCCCATAGTCCACTATGGGTGAGCCACTCTTTAGCACATCTTCACGAGTCCATTATCACCACAATGAATGGCAAGCTTCAAGCATGATCTCTCCGTGATGCTTCACTTGAGCTTGCACACCGCAACCTTGATGACAATCACCACTTGATGTCATCCTCCATGGATTGTATGGGATCTTCTTGTTGATGCTAGTCCATGGAAACATACCTAACCCCACAAAGAACACTCATAGGGAACATGGGTTAGTACACAAAGCGTAATCGACAATGCTTACCATACCATGGGATCACTTGATCCCTCTCAGTACATCTTGTACGCTTTGTGTGTTGATCAACTAGATTCGCTCTTTGACGTAGTCTTGATCAACCTTCTATCTTATCTTCTCCATGACCAATCTTTGGATAAAACCTTGAATACCACCTTGGTCACCATATAAAATCCTTGAAACCAATAGATGGACTTCAAGAAGTGCATATGGACAAATCCTTAAAATATAACTTAAGGCAACCATTAGTCCATAGGGATTGTCATTAATTACCCAAAACCACACATGGAGAAATGTTCTCTTACACCAGTCTTGCATGCCATCCTTCAGATTTGTTTTAGCCTGTGTGATCACCAGGTGGAAACTTTCCTTGAAAGCATATATGCATAGGTCTGGGTCTTTGTTATAAAAAAATGATGCCAATTATGTGAATCCATGTGATAAGCACTTCTTTGAAGCAACTGAACACTGTTATGTTGCTGCCATATATCAGCATTGAAATAACACCTAAGTGAGTGTTCCATTCCATCCAAAGATTTTGCCAAAAAATGGCTGAAATCACATCTAAAGAAAAAGGTGCATAAGATCCTCAATGCAAGCTTCATCGGATATGACAGTAATCATAGCTTTCAATATGAAAGGTTTTCCCGCACGGAAGATCTCTGGTGCTCAAATCTCTCTTGGATGAGGAGCTAGAGGAAGAACTTCTGTTTATGCATAATAGAGGGTTTCCAAATCCACTAGAAAGGAGCATGGTCTCTTCGAGGATTACCAATGAGTGTGTTATAGACCTTCTTTTTTGAATATTTGGTACCATGTCCTTGATATTTCCAAATATCATGAGTAAGGGCCATGTTTATGTTACTGGCTCTCATATGAAGCTCTTGACACTGTTGGAGGGCAATGGTGGATAATGGAAGATGAAACATATCATAGATGTTGTTCTGTGTTTATTCATATGCTCTCCTCACTAAGATGCCCTTCTCCTCACATAAGAATGTGCTTGACGGAATTTAACATGGTAAGCTTGATTTTTTATAATGGTCAACTGCAAACTCAACACATTATGTTTCCATACACATGGCAAATTTTTGGGAAAATTGTAATGGTCACACAAAAATTTATGAATTATATTTTTCTATTCCGTGTCAATTCTTGAAACAAATTTAGACTTGTCTCATGACAATTGTTAAAACAATATTTGTTTCTTAAAGCATGGCAATTCTTGAAATATATAGAATACCACCACGACATTTTTATTGTAGATACCACCACAAATTATTATTTTGCTACTTTTACCATGCATTTTTATTGTAGATACATTGGCAATTAACAAACATATGGAAAATTTATCTTTTCTAGCATAGAAACTTCCAAAAATTGCCATGTTTTTTAGGAATAAAATTCCTAATTTCTTTGCCATCTGCTAATGGAAATTTCCAAAAAATTGTCATCTTTCGCAAAGAACATTCTTTAAAAAAATTACCATGGTGTGTACTTTTTTTGGGGAAGAATGATTGCATGTTTTTGTGTATGCATCGTGGCAAAAAACTTTACACATTCCAGCTATGTTTTTCTCAGCATTATGGAAGTAGTGTCACGATAAGTTCTACACACACTTACCATGTTTTTTTGTTCTAGAGAATCATGGCAAGTAGTATATGATTACATATTTTTCCTAAAATCAAATTTTCCATGGGAATATATATATTCTTTTCCTACAAGTTTATCCACATTTTTTTCATTCTTTCTGCGAATCCACAACTAGTCTGTCAATTTTATGGTTTACATGGGATCGCAATTTCCTGTTCATGTCGAATGACAATTTTAGTTTTTCACGGATGGTAATTTTTTTGCTCATGTTTGAATTTTTAATTTAGGTTGACATGTCTAGCAAATTAGTCATATCATTTTTTATAAACATGACAATTTTTATTATTTTCGCAGATGACCACATGGCAATTTTAGGAATTTTGAACCTTGTTAAATGGTAAATTGAAACTTTTTTTTGTAATGTTGCACAAGTCAAAGTGGTTTCTACACATCACAAATTTGTAATTATTTTCTCATGGTCACATCGCAAATTCATAACATTTTTGTCTTCCAAACATAACAATTTTTAGGTCTTTTAAATGTTCCCATTGCAAGCTTTAGGAATTTTAAGAATTTATCCATGACAATTTAACCTTTTAGATCATGGTTGTTTTATATAAAATTCCATGGTAATTCTACTAGTTAGACCATGACCATTTTTATTAATTAGACCATGCTAGTTTTATTATAGGTAGCATAACGTTTTTATTATTTAGACCATGAAAAATTTATTATTTAGACCATGGTAATTTTGTTGTAGGTACCATGATATTTTTTAATTTATTTAATAAAATATTGTCTCATGTCACTTTGTTATATGTGGCAATTTCTAATAGAAACTTGTCACACGACAATTCTAGATGTGACCAATCATATGACAAATTCATAAGATGATACTTCCAATGACAGGCAACTAACAAGCACCCACAAATCCGCTCTTAACCCATAAGAGGGAGTACTCTACTGAATGAGGGACTATCTACTTTTCAAACATCTGTACTTCATGCTGAATTGTCCACACATCTTATATTTGTGAACGGAGGGAGTATGTACTTTCTTTCAAGTATTTTTCATATTTCATCAATCATCCACAAGCTTTTCTTTTTTACATCTTCTCAGTTTTCAAGTATTTTTCGTATATTTCATCTTTTTTTTAATATAATAGTAGTGGAAAATGCTACTCCGCGTCCAAACACCGTCAACCCTCCCGCTCGTGTGGCCTCTTTATAAACCGTGCTCTCGGACCCCTCACTCTCCACGCCTCATCTTCCGTTTCTTCTCCAGCCCCCCTCACGAAAGCCGCACACCGGCGCAATTTCTGGAGCTGCACTTGGATCCTTTACAGCCATGGACAAGGGCGCACTGATGACGCCGGACTCGGATCAGAGCGGCCCCGACGGCGGGGGCTCGTTCTCGAGCCTGTGCTCGTACGGGCGGGCCCTGTCGCAGACGCCGCGGCGGCTGGCACGGCGCGCGTGCGCGGCGACGGCGCCGGAAGAAGAGATGAGCCGCGTGCGCGCGCGGTCGGGGGCTCCGATGGCGCGTGCGCTGCGGTGGCCGGACCTCGTGGGGCTTGGCCTCGGCGGCATGGTGGGCGCCGGGGTGTTCGTCACCACAGGGCGTGCCACGAGGCTCTACGCGGGCCCCGGCGTCGTCGTGTCCTACGCCATTGCCGGCCTCTGCGCGCTGCTCTCCGCCTTCTGCTACACAGAGTTCGCCGTGGACATGCCCGTTGCCGGCGGCGCCTTCAGCTACCTCCGCGTCACCTTCGGTGAGCTTGCTGGCCCTGGCCCTGCCCCCCCCCCCCCCCCCCAATCATGCCGGGATCATGACCCTCATAACGCCATTAAACCAACCATCAATTATATAATCTACTCCTTTCTTGTCATACTATCTAAGACTTGTTTATCCCATGGATATGAATATTTTGCTCTCACTCGCTTGGTTCGCTGGTGCGATTGGAGTACGTCACCGGGGCCTCATCACATCACATATTGGGGAAAAATCGCATCCATCCTTAACTATTCGATGGATGGTTATCTATCTTCCTTCATGTGTATACTTTGTGGTTGTCCAGTTGCCCAAAAAGCAGCCTCCTTTTGCTCGTATTAAGTGCGTAGGCGAGAGGTGTCGTCGTCGCGGCATGAACACGATGCCGCTGTTGCTGCTGTCGCTTTGCCTGCCTGGTTGTTCCGTTGCTGATAAAATAAAATTCAGATTCAGATAGGTTACCTGCGGCGCCGTTCCAACAATAAATCTGCTGTACGTACGTACGTTGGTACTACGTATGCACGTCTCGCTGTCAGCTGAATTTGGATTGAGATTTAGCAGAGTAGAAGAAACTCGCAAGTCCAACGGGAGCAATTAAAGAATGGAAAATTTGGGATTGCGACTCCCAACAAATTTTATCGCACGCACACGTACACATCCATATCCAGGAAATAATGTTGGGAGGTCGCTTTCTCGCGTCCCAAAACGGTTGGTTTGGCCTTTTGCCCCAGATGCATTTGGGGCCTAGCTAACTCAAGAGTAAAAGATCTTCTCCACAGCCGGCGCCGGTCGCAGGCAGAGCTGATCGCCTTGTCTGTTTGTGTCCGTGCGTGCAGGGGAATTCGCTGCGTTCCTGACGGGGGCGAACCTGATCATGGAGTACGTCTTCTCCAACGCCGCCGTGGCGCGCAGCTTCACGGCGTACATGGGCACGGCGGTCGGCGTGGACGCGCCCAGCAAGTGGCGGATCGCCGTGCCGGGCCTCCCCAACGGCTTCAACCAGGTCGACCTCGTCGCCGTCGGGGTCATCCTCCTCATCTCCGTCTGCATCTGCTACAGGTACTATACTCATCCTATTTGTTTTGTTATAGATAAATAAATAAATCATTTTGGTCTTGCTTGCAAGTGTCAGCCTTCTCTTGCCTCTTGCCGTGTCTCTCGGCACTGCGTGTTTTGCATGACTGTTGACTACTGTGCGTTTTGGATGACCGTTGACTGAAATTGGATCCCACACCCTGTTGCTAGTGTCAGTTAATCTTGTAAAAAGAACCGGTGCAAATATCACTTTACTTTTTGCTAGATTTTACAAGGTTCGATTTGCTCTAGTTCTAGCCATTATTGATTATTATTTTCGAGATTTTGTTCGGTAAGACAGAAAAGGGTCTACTCGGTCGGTCGCTGCTGCAGCTTTTCCTGCCTTTCGCAATCGAATGTCTTTGGTGACAATTGTTAACAAGCTTTCTCCAAAGAAAAGATAGAATCTGACAAGAGAACCACTCCTTTTAATCCTTTAGTACTCCTACATACATGTACTCCTACTCGATTTCGTTTCCAGTGAAGTTCAAACGAGTCTTGGGAGAGATTCTTTTTTTGCGTTCTTAGATTAGATAGAAACATAGTAGGAGCACATATTCCTGGCAGTAGTATGACACTGTTTTCCTGTCTGCCCTGGCAGCACCAAAGAGAGCTCCAAGGTGAACATGGTCCTGACGGCCGTGCACGTGGCCTTCATCCTGTTCATCATCGTCATGGGCTTTTGGCGTGGCGACGTGCACAATCTGACCCACCCCGCCGACCCGGCCCACCCAGGCGGTTTCTTCCCCAACGGCGTCGGCGGCGTCTTCAGCGGCGCGGCCATGGTGTACCTGAGCTACATCGGCTACGACGCGGTGTCCACCATGGCTGAAGAAGTGGAGCGGCCGGCGCGCGACATCCCCATCGGCGTCTCGGGGTCTGTTGTCATTGTCACCGTGCTCTACTGCCTCATGGCCGCCTCCATGTCCATGCTCCTCCCATACGACGCGGTGAGAACCATTTATCTATCTATATCTAGTGGAGTATATTTCTTTCTTTCTAAGATTCCTATGTAGGCAGCATGGGCATACGGATGATGCTCCTTACTCATCCTAGTCTACTTTCTCGCCTCTCTCGCCTCGTCCCCCTTCTAAAAGAGAAGAGATCTCACCTATGATATGATTGTGTAGGTGAGGATAATTCTGGGAATATATTGCCTAAGGTGGATGAGGTTGCTATAGCTTCTTAGAGTAGAAGTAGCTCTATAGAACAGGAGATTGATGCCATGGCAACAAGACGATTCTTGTTGCTTTTCCGTTCTACCTTTGCCTCGTCCCTTTTCGGGATGTTGGTCATGTGGTTTTTCGGGATGAATCTGCTGTCGCCGTCGCAGGACGGCTGGCTCAAATATACTTTCTACTACTTTTCAAGCAGAGCACAGGGCAGTAAAGTATCCACTATGTACACACAATTTTGCCTTATCCTATTGTCCTTTCTTTCTTGGTAACCGATGGCATGCCATGATCGGCGACAGAATCTGACAATATTTGACCTGCTAGCTCGAGCTCAACTGTGTCTCTGTGTGTGGTGTTTTCAGATCGACACGGAGGCGCCCTTCTCGGGGGCCTTCAGGGGCAGCGACGGATGGGGCTGGGTGTCCAACGTGATCGGGGCCGGTGCCAGCCTCGGCATCTTGACGTCGCTAATGGTGGCCATGCTGGGGCAGGCCAGGTACCTTTGCGTCATCGGCCGGTCCGGCGTCATGCCCGCCTGGCTCGCTAAGGTGCACCCCAAGACAGCCACCCCCGTCAACGCCTCCGCCTTCCTCGGTACGCCGTGCTTGCAACTGTTTCCCTTCACTTTTGACCAACGTCACGGGCACCATGGTTTCTTCGGGAGAATTCATGACCGAGTACTCCAGTAACGACAATGTCATGGTTGCTTTCCGTGACCATCATAACGGCGGGCGAAAGTGATTAGCGACTAGCGAGCGACAACCTCACCTTTCTTTGTGGACTTTCCCGGCCGGGAAGCCGTTTCCATGGACAACCCGCGACGCTGATAGTATTATAGAGTGTAGACACGCGGGTATCATGCAAATAAAGAACCTGATTAGTACCACGACAATGCCACTTTCCTTAGTTTTCTTCATTCATTTTGACTTTTTTGCATTGACAATGTGATGCTCCTCCTCGTAGGACTCTTGACGGCTGCGCTGGCGCTCTTCACGGAGCTGGACATCCTCCTCAACCTCGTCTGCATCGGCACGCTCTTTGTTTTCTACATGGTGTCCAACGCCGTCGTGTACCGCCGCTACGTTGTCGGCCCAACCGGCAGCAGCACCGCCGCCTCCGAAGCCGGGGACGGGCAGCCCTCCGCATGGCCGACCCTCGCGTTTCTCCTTGCTTTCTCCCTTATCGCACTCTCCTTCACGCTCGTGTGGAAGCTGGCTCCGGAGGGCAGTCGCACCAGGGTTGGGCTCCTGTCGACGTGTGGCGCGGCGGCGGTGGCCACGGTTGGCGCGTTCCAGGCGCTGGTGCCCCAGGCGCACACGCCCGAGCTTTGGGGCGTGCCGGGGATGCCGTGGGTGCCCGCGGCATCCGTGTTCCTCAACGTCTTCCTGCTCGGCTCCCTGGACCGCCCGTCATACGTCCGGTTTGGCTTCTTCTCCGCGGCTGCCGTGCTCGTGTACGTGCTCTACAGCGTGCACGCCAGCTATGACGCCGAGGAGAGCGCCACGCTCGATGGCGCCAAGGTGCAGGACGAAGCTTGCAGGGTGTAGCTACTAGGATGGAGAGAATGAGCTTGTTAACTGCTGCTCTAGAGCGTCTAGGTTTTTCTTCTTCTTAACAATTTCCTGTCATGTTCTAGATTTCGTGTAGCCGTTGGGAGTAAAGCAAAGAAAAGGAGCTAACAAGGTGATGAAATGTGAAAACTGAGATAGGGTTGGGGAAAGGAGATTTTACTGGAACTTGGATATGCGGATGCACAAGTTCTTCTAAAATGTACATGCTCTAATTTCCTGGAAGATACTTCATCCCAAATGCTTCTCTTTCATTTGTTTTCTTAAATAAAAGGCTTTGGAATCGGCGGCTTTGGTGGGCTTCGAGGTGGCGGATCGTGCATGCATGAGGCACTACCGGAATCTATGCTGACGCCGACGGCGCCATCGTCGGCATAGACGGTTGCCGTATGCCAACGGCCTATAGCCAACTGTCGGCGTATCCAGGTCGTCGGCATATCTCTGTCTATGCCGACGATGGCCGTTGGCGTAGCTAGACCTTACGGGCCCGGTTGCCCTGGTTTTAGCAGACGGTTGACGCTGTCAAACATATGTCGACGGCCCTAACGTTAGGCTGTCGGCATACCTCTCTACGCCACGTCATTGATACACGACACCGTGGGCCCGGGGCTATGCCGACGGTTATGTCGTCGGCATAGCTTCGGACCCACTGTGCCGCGGATTGATGACGTGGTAGGGAGCTATGCTGACGGCATAACCGTCGGCATATCTACGCCCATTGTTTTAAACTTTTGTTTTTTGTTTTTTTATATATTAAAAAAAAATAATTAATCAAATTGAGCTATGCCGACGGCATAGCCGTCGATATAGCTACGTTCTATCTTTTTGTTTTTAATAATTGTTTTTAGAAAAAATAACAATATTGAGCTATGCCGACGACATAGCAGTCAGCATAGCTACGTTCTTTTTTAACTCTTTTTTATATATAATTTTTTTTCAAAAAAAATCATTAATTAAACTGTGCCTTATCTTACATAAACACACATAGATACACTATGCGTGTCTCTTGGCCCAGTTTACCGCCCCATCAACTCTCGCAGGGTTAGGCGGAATGGGTGTTGTTTGGGGGTAGCTATGCTGCCAGGTCTTTCTTTGGCCCTCTTGATAGAGGCGAAGTTGACTCTGTCTTTCGATGAGATGATGGCTAACGTTTTTGGTGGAGTGGACTTTGACAATTCGACTACGAACGTGCGAAACGTCGCGCCTTAGCAATCGCTAAACCAACTTCGAAAGGTTATTGAGCACGCCGAAGCACGATCAACCTGACCACGAAGGTCTATTTCCTACACGCAAATGAAGAACAAGCAAGAAACTGAGATTGCAATCTAGATATTGCGAATATAAGAGGAAAGATTTATTGATGAAGTGGGGTTCTCTGACGCCTTTGTCTGGTCGTGGAACACAAACGAAGAACGCAAAGTTATAGCTATGGCGAACTTGTAATCTAAACAAAACCCAAAGGAAAAGCTACTAGATTGATCTACTTATATATGAGCAAGGGGTGGCGGCCAAGGAGGTGGGAGGATGTCCCAAGACACCCTAAAACCAACCCTAGGTCGTACAAGGCCCATGGGCCCAAGTGGAGGTGATGCAACACCTTTGGACTTGTAGTTTGACTCGAATTCAGCTGCAACGTCAGATTGTTTCGTCGATATCTCCGCGATCCGGACGTATTTTAAGGTGATTCCAACTGGTATGAAACATATATAAAATCTAGTTTCAGCAAAAAAGGAATCATCCAATTCCGAGTCCGTATGAAAAGGTTGTTGGCGTTTTGAGACAGGTGTGTCTGTGAAGTTCGAATCTAAGTCCATAATGTGAGAGACTTGGACTCTATCTTCTCTTGGGCTAAAAGTGACATGAGAGAACTTCTTGAACAACACCTAATTGTTTCCTCTGACATTAGAAGACCTCTTAAATAGCACCCAACCATTTCTTCTTCCTTTGTCATCACACGTGGTTCATACAAGTGTTCGACCATTCTGCATTTAGGCACAAAATAAAAATAGGTGAAGTATTTTTGTTCCGGATAATATAAATAAATTATTGCATAATTCTTATAAGAAATCACCTCACAAATATGCATGTATGTAACATTTTTGGTCATATCCAAGGTAGTCATGTCCTCATCATCCTCCCCTTCTTGAAAACAAAGCCGTCCTCGGCGTTGCTTAATCTGAAATGTGGCTACCAAAAGAGAAAAGGCGGACACATTGTATATGTATATGTCATCCATTTTTATTGTTCTCAGTTGTGATACATGTGACACATATATACAAGGGCACTCATCACATGTCATGAAATATAAAGCCAAAAGATTATGACAAGAAGTAGAAGGCATCACAATATTGCAACTCAGTTTGCACATATAAGTGAAGTCCTTATTCATATCAAAAGATTCATAATGCTCATCATTAAACCATCCCAATATTGGTAAATAAACATGAATCATTTCAAATTTACATGCTACAACATGCTTAAATAAGAAAACATGCAACATGCCATTTGACACAGAATTATCACCAAGATTGGAGGTCATATCAAAATGATTAAACACCGACAGAATTATTTGCAAACATATTTGACCCAAATTTGGTTTATTTCCTGATTCACATGGTTCTTGCTCATCAATAGTGAATTCAATGCGTGCACTCACAATTGTTGATATTGTAATTATTTGATCACATGACAAAGTAAAATCATGAACATAGTCCTCTAAAAAGGTGGTGTGATCAAAGTAATGGGTAGCTCATCACAGGGTACATTGGAATTGACAAGGCATTCATCATACTCATGTGGAGGTGAAAGATCAATACCTTTGCCATTACCTCTTATGATCAACTCAGATGATGTAGGCACTCTCGGTGGTGACGTATTACATGGTAAAGGTGATGTAGCCCTCACAAGAATTGATTTGGTTGTCATAATATGCCTAGTAGTTGAAGGAAGAACTGTATCAATTCTTGGAATGTGCACCTTGTGCTCTGTCTCCTTGTGGCAACACGGTGTTTTATTTCCTGTTCAGCTTTGCAAGCAAGACGAAACAAACGATCCATAGAATAACACTTTTCATGAATTAGTATCTCCTGAATATCACAGTTTAATCTTCCCCAAAATCTATCCATAAAATCTTCTTCACTTTCTTCTAATGAGGAATGCAACAGGGTCGTTTGTAAATCATCATAATATTTCGTTACGGTGTCACTACCTTGTTTTAAATATTCTAACTTTTTAAGCTTGTCACGAGTATAATAAGCAGGAACGAATGTGTGTCTCATGGCAAGTTTTAAATGATCCCAAGTAGTAGTTATAATATCATGGTGTAACCAACAATATTCTCTCCACCAAACTAAAGGTTTACCAGTGAAAGAACCAACCGCGACCTTAACTTTCTTATGTTCAACAAAATTATGGAAAGCAAATATATCATTCATTTCAAACTCCCATTAAATATATAAAGAAGGTCTAAAACGGCCATTAAATGATGGTATAGAAACATTAACCTGATCATGTGCATTTGGATCTCTTCGCAGCTCTCGTAGCGGTTGTTGTGGTGGCACGTCTCCCACGATCGAAGAAACCCATGAACTGATAACTTTGGATCCTGTCACGACTAGTAGAAACAAGAAACAAAGATCCAAGTATACTGTTCCTATGAACTACTGGGATGTGGTGGTAAAACGCTCACAGTAAAGCAAATATCAACGTCTTACAAATTCTTACCATGCAGCAGGTGGCGACCGGCAACCGACGGTGTCAATATCTCCGAAGATTGGGTAAAGCGATTACCAGGTGAACGTATGTATACACGATGTAGAAATATGTGGAGCTTGGAGGGCTTAATATATGGTAGCAAAAGATTAGCAATAATCAATTCAGAGATGCAATGTTGAATAAACGCTCAACGACGGTACTGTGGTCCTAGGCTAGACCGTACTAAAGACACGAGCCTAGAACACTAATGGAGTCATGTCGTAGGATAAATAGCAGCAACGGATGATATGAATTACCTCTGGACAGCAAGATATAAGTGAAGATCACAATGACAGTAAAGATAATGATGACAAATGATCGGCAAGCAGGATGTACGAAAACTCTCTCTACAACTTTCCTATGTAAGATAATATGTCAAACTTCTGATATTGTTTCTCAAGAATGCTACTGACTAAACTTTTCGTATGCAAAAAGAATCACTCAATTCCGAGTTCGTATAAGGAAGATCGATTGGTTTACTGAACACTGTGCAAAGCAGATTTAATTCCGAATTCAGATACGAGATTTGAGTAAAATATATTCGAATTTTTTTCTCTATATTTTTTTCACCAATTTTTTCTCACTTTTTATTTCTCTCACTTTTTTTCTTTTTTCTCTACTGTTTTTTCTCTCACTTTTTTCTATCCAACAAATTAGATAAGATGTAAATTGGATCAAGCGTACATGTGAATGACCTCAAGTGTAATGACAATGAACAATTGTAGCATGTGGTGAAAATTGGTGGATGGTGGTGGGTGACAACGAAAGGGATGACGGTGGCGTGGTGGTGGTATATGGCAGCAGTGATGAAGATGGTGCGATGCCGGCGTGACAAGTGGTGAATAGAACTCGAAACTCTAAAAGACTAGACACTAAGACCAGCAACTCGACACGACGATGCAACCGATAATTCAACTATGCAAGCACTGAAAAGAAAATTGCAAAGGCTTAGACTGGTTTGGAGAAAAGATGAATAGATCTAACTTTTTTTTGTGGCTTTTTATTGGGCAATAGGTAAGGAAAATAAATCTAATCTACGAATAATTAGAAATTCTCACCGAGCAATCTGAAAACTAATACCACTTGATAGAGGCGAAGTTGTCCCTGTCTTTCGATGAGATGGTGGCTATCGTTTTTGGTGGAGTAGACTTCGACGATCCGACTACGAACGTGCGAGACGTCGTGCCTTAGCAATCGTTAAACCAATCTCCAAGAGGTTATTGACCATGCCGGAGCACGATCAACCTGACCATGAAGGTCTGTTTCCTGCACGCAAACGAAGAACAAGCAAGAACCGAGATTGCAATCTAGATATTGCGAATATAAGAGGAAAGCTTTATTGATGAAATGGGGTTCTGTGACGCCTTTGTCTGGTCATGGAACACAAAGGAAGAACGTGAAGTTGCAGCTATGGGGAACTTGTAATCTAACAAAACCCAAAAGAAAAGCTACTAGATTGATCTACTTATATAGGAGCAAGGGGTGGTGTCCAAGGAGGTGGGAGGACGTCCCAAGACACCCTAAAACCAACCCTAGATCGTATAAGGTCCATGGTCCCAAGTGGAGGTGATGCAACACCTTTGGACTTGTTGTTTGACTCGGATTCTGCTGCAACGTCAGATTGTTTCGTTGATATCTCCGCGATCCGGACATATTTTAAGGTGATTCCAACTGGTCTGGAACTTATATGAAATCTAGTTTCCAGCAAAAAAGGAATCACCTGATTCCGAGTCATTATGAAAAAGTTGTTGGTGTTTCGAAACAGATTTGTCTGTGTAGTTGGAATCTGAGTTCAGAACGTGAGAGACTTGGACTCTATCTTCTCTTGGGATAAAAGTGACGTGAGAGAACTTCTTGAACAACACCTAATTGTTTCCTTTGACATTAGAGGACCTCTTGAATAGCACCCAACTATTTCCTCTTCCTTTGTCATCACACGTGGTTCATATAAGTGTTCGACCATTCTGCATTTAGGCATAAAATAAAAATAGGTGAAGTATTTTTGGTCCGGATAACATAAATAAATTATTGCATAATTCTTATAAGAAAGCACCTCACAAATATGCATGTATTTAACATTTTATTCGTATCCAAGGTAGTCATGTTCTCATCACTTCCTACATGTCCGGAAGTGCGGTGGCGAATGCAAGCACATGCTCCGTGGTGTGCCCCCCCTCACCGACGTCTCCGCTGCCGTCGCATGGAGGGGGGGGGGGGAACGGCCACGTCGGGCAGTAACAGAGGGAATCTTGCGGTGGGCTGTGCCCAGACCTTGATCCGAAGTGTGCGCAGGTGAAAATGTCCATCGGTCAAACTCCGTCCGGTGAAAGTCAAAGGCGTAGACCGCCCTGTCAACGGTTCCAGGGTTAGACGGGACAGGTGTAGTTTGGGGAGGTAGCTATGCTGCCAGGTCTTTCGCTGGGCCCTCCTACACGTTCGGAAGTGCGGTGGCGGGTGCAAGCACCCGGCACGGGGCTTCGTGGTGTTACCCCCCTCACTGACATTGCCGCCGCCGTCGCATGGAGAGGGGAACGGCCACGTCGGGCAGTAACGGAGGGAATCTTGCGATGGGTTGTGCCCGGACCTTGATCCGAAGTGTACCTAGGGGATGGGCTATCACACCCAGGTGAAAATGTCCATTGGTCAAACCACGTCTCGCGAAAGTCAAAGGCGTAGACTGTCCGGTTAACTCTCGCAGGGTTAGACACGATGGGTGTAGTTTGGCAGGGGGGCGGTATCTATGCCGCCAGGTCTTTCGCTAGGCCCTCCTACATGTCCGGAAGTGGAGTGGCAGGTGCAAGCACCTGACACGGGGCTCCGTGGTGTGACTCCCCTCACTGACGTCGCCGCCGCAGTCGCACAGAGGGGGGACGACCACGTCGGATAGTAACGGAGGGAATCTTGTGGTGGGTTGTGCCTGGACCTTGATCCGAAGTGTACCTATGTGCTTGTCTATCACACCCAGGTGAAAATGTCCATCGGTCAAACCCCGTCCAGCGAAAGTTAAAGGCGTAGCTATGCTCGGTGAACTCGCGCAGGGTTAGATGGGACGGGTGTACTTTGGGGGGGGGGGGGTAGCTACGCTGCCAGGTCTTTCGATGTGCCCTCCTACACGTCCGAAAGTGCGTTGGCGGGTGCAAGCACCCGTCATGGAGCTTAGTGGTCTGACCCCCCTCACCGCCGTCGCCGCCGCCGTTGCACGGAGGGGGGAACGACCATGTTGGGCAGTAACGGAGGGAATCTTGCGGTGGGTTGTGCCCGGACCTTGATCCGATGTGTAGCTATGTGGTGGGCTATAACACCCACGTGAAAATGTCCATCGATCAAACTTCGTCCGGCAAATGTCAAAGGCGTAGACCGCCCAGTCAACGGTTCTAGGGTTAGACGAGATGGGTGTTGTTTGGGGGGGGGGGGCGTAGCTATGCCGCTAGGTCTTTCGCTGGGCCCTCCTACATGTTCGGAAGTGCGGTGGCGGCTGCAAGCACCCGACACGGGGGCTTCGTGGTGCCACCGCCCTCACCGACATCGCAGCCGCCGTCGCACGGAGGAGGGAACTGCCATGTCGGGCAGTAACGGAGGGAATCTTGTGATGGGTTGTGCCCGGACCATCATTTGAAGTGTACCTAGGGGCTAGGCTTTCACACCCAGGTAAAAATGTCCATCGGTCAAACGCCGTCCGGCGAAAGTCAAAGGCGTAGACCGCCCGGTCAACTCTTACAGGGTTAGACACGACGGGTGTAGTTTGGGCCGGGGGGGGGGGGTAGCTATGCCGCCAGGTCTTTCGCTGAGCCCTCTTACACATTCGAAAGTGCGGTGGCGGGTGCAAGCACACGGCACAGGGCTGAGTGGTGTGACCCCCCTCACCGACGTAGCCACCACCGTCGCAGGGAGGGGGAGGGGGGACGACCACGTCGGGCAGTAACAGGGGGAATCTTGCGATGGGTTGTGCCCGGACCTTGATCCGATGTGTACCTATGTGCTGGGCTATCACACCCAGGTGAAAATGTCCATCTGTCAAATCTCGTCCGGCGAAAATCAAAGGCATAGCCCGCCGGTCAACGGTTCGAGGGTTAGACGAGACGGGTGTAGTTGGGGGGGGGGGTAGCTATGTCGCCAGGTCTTTTGCTGGACCCTCCTACACATCAGGAAGTGCGGTGGCGGGTGCAAGCACCCGACACAGGGCTTCATGGTATCACCCCCTCTCATCGACATCACCGCCGTCGTCGCATGTGCGGGGGGGACGACCACGTCGGGCAGTAACGAAGGGAATCCAGCGGTGGGTTGTGCCCGGACCTTGATCCAAAGTGTACCTAGGGGCTGGGCTATCACACCCAGGTGAAAATGTCCATCGGTCAAACCCCGTCCGGCAAAAGTCAAAGGCGTAGAACGCTCGGTCAACTCTCACAGGGTTAGACGGGACGAGTGTAGTTTGGGGGGGGGGGTTAGGTATGCCTCCAGGTCTTTCGTTGGGCCCTCCTACACGTCCGGAAGTGCGATGGCGGGTGCAAGCACCCAGCACGGGGCTCCGTGGTGTGACCCCCCTCACAAACGTCGCCTGCGCCGTCACACGGAGACGATCACGTCGGGCAGTAACGGAGGGAATCTTGTGGTGCGTTTTGCCCGGACCTTGATCCAAAGTGTACCTATGTGCTTGGCTATCACACCCAGGTGAAAATATCCATCGATCAAACCCCGTCCGACGAAAGGCAAAGGCGTAGCTATGCCCGGTCAACTCTCATAGGGTTAGACGGGACGAGTGTACTTTGAGGGGTAGCTATGCTACCAGGTCTTTCGATGTGCCCTCCTACACGTCCGGAAGTGCGGTGGCGGGTGCAAGCACCCGACAAGGGCCTCAGTGGTGTGACCCCCTCACCGCCGTCCGCCGCCACCGTCGCGCAGAGGGGGGAACGACCACGTTGGGTACTAACAGAGGGAATCTTGCGGTGGATTATGCCCGGACCTTGATCCGATGTGTAGCTATGTGGTGGGCTATAACACCCAGGTGAAAATGTCCATCGGTCAAACTCCTTCCGGCGAAAGTCAAAGGCGTAGACCGCCCAGTCAATGGTTCCAGGGTTAGACAGGACGGGTCTAGTTTGGGGGGGGGGGTAGCTATGCCGCCAGGTCTTTTGTTGGGCCCTCCTACATGTCTGGAAGTGCGGTGGCGGCTGCAAGAATCCGACACCGGGCTTCGTGGTGTCATCGCCCTCACCGACATCGCAGCCGCCGTCGCACGGAGGGGGAACTACCATGTTGGGCAGTAACGGAGGGAATCTTGCGGTGGGTTGTGCCCATAGCTTGATTCAAAGTGTACCTAGGGGCTGGGCTTTCACACCGAGGTGAAAATGTCCATCGGTCAAACCCCGTCCGGTGAATGTCAAAGGCGTAGACCGCCTGGTCAACTCTCGCAGGGTTAGACAGGACGAGTGTAGTTTGGGGGGGGGGGTAGCTATGCCGCCAGGTCTTTCGCTAAGCCCTCCTACACGTCCGGAAATGCGGTGGCGGGTGCAAGCAGCCGACATGGGGCTTAGTGGTGTGACCCCCGTCACTGACGTCGCCGCTGCCGTCGCACTAAGGGGGGGGACGACCACATCGAGCAGTAACGGAGGGAATCGTGCGGTGGGTTGTGCCCAGACCTTGATTCGATGTGTACCTATGTGTTGGGCTATCACACCCAGGTGAAAATGTCCATCTGTCAAACCCCGTCCGGCGAAAGTCAAAGGCATAGCCCGCCCGGTCAACGGTTCCAGAGTTAGACGAGACAGGTGTAGTTTTTTTTGGGGGGGTAGCTATGCCGCCAGGTCTTTTGCTGGACCCTCCTACACGTCCAGAAGTGCGGTGGCGGGTGCAAGCACCTGGCACGGGGCTTCATGGTATCACCCCCCCTCACCGACATCACTGCCGCCGTCACATCTGCGGGGGGAACAGCCACATCGGGTAGTGACGGAGGGAATCCTGCGCTGGGTGGTGCCCGTACATTGATCCGAAGTGTACCTAGGGGCTGGGCTATAACACCCAGGTGAAAATGTCCATCGGTCAAACCCCGTAGTAACGGAGGGATTCTTGTGGTGGGTTGTGCCCGAACCTTTATCCGAAGTGTACCTATGTGCTTGGCTATCAAACCCAGGTGACAATGTCCATCGGTCAAACCCCGTAGTAACGGAGGGATTCTTGTGGTGGGTTGTGCCCGAACCTTGATCCGAAGTGTACCTATGTGCTTGGCTATCAAACCCAGGTGACAATGTCCATCGGTCAAACCCCGTCCGGCGAAAGTCAAAGGCATAGCTATGCCCGGTAAACCCTCACAGGGTTAGACGGGACGATTGTACTTTTGGGGGTAGCTATGCTGCCAGGGCTTTCGCTGGTCCCTCCTACACGTCCGGAAGTGCGGTGGCGGGTGCAAGACCCGGCACGTGGCTCAGTGGTGTGACCCCCTCACTACCGTCGCTGCCGCCGTCACACAGAGGGGGGGGGGCGACCATATCGGGCAGTAACGGAGGGAATCTTGCGATGGGTTGTGCTCGGACCTTGATCCGATATGTACCTATGTGCTGGGCTATGACACCCAGGTGAAAATGTCCATCCGTCAAACCCCGTCCGCCGAAAGTCAAAGGCGTAGCCCGCCTGGTCAACGGTTCCAGGGTTAGACGGGATGGGTGTAGTTTGGGGGGTAGCTATGCTGCCAGGTCTTTCGCTGGACCCTCCAACAAGTCCGGAAGTGCGGTGGCGGGTGCAAGCACCCGACACAGTGCTTCGTGGTGTCACCCCTCATCGACATCGCCACCGCCGTTGCACGGAGGGGGGAATGGCCACGTCGGGCAGTAACGGAGGGAATCTTGCGATGGGTTGTGCCCGGACCTTGATCCGAAGTGTACCTAGGGGCTGGGCTCTCACACCCAGGTTAAAATGTCCATCGGTCAAACCACGTCCAGCAAAAGTTAAAGGCGTAGACCACCCGGTCAACTCTCACAGGGTTAGACGGGACGGGTGTAATTTTTTTGGGGGGGGGGCTAGCTATGCCAACAGGTCTTTCGCTGGGCCCTCCTACACGTCCGGAAGTGCGGTGGTGGGTGAAAGCACCCAGCACGGGGCTCCATTGTGTGCCCCCCTCGCTGACGTCGCCGCTGCCGTCGCACGAAGGGGGTCGACGATGTCGGGCAGTAACGGAGGGAATCTTGTGGTGGGTTGTGCCCGGTCCTTGATCCGATGTTTACCTATGTGCTTGTCTATCATACCTAGGTTAAAATATCCATCGGTCAAACCCCGTCTGGTGAAAGTCAAAGGCGTAGCTATGCCCGGTCAACTCTTGCAGGATTAGACGGGACGGGTGTACTTTGAGGGGTAGCTATGCCGCCAGGTCTTTCGCTGGGCCCTCCTACACGTCCGGAAGTGCGGTGGCGGGTGCAAGCACCCGACATGGGGCTCAGTGGTGTGACCCCCCTCACCGACGTCACCGCCACCGTCGCATAAAGGGGGGGGGGAATGGCCACGTTGGGCAGTAACAGAGGGAATCTTGCAGTGGATTGTGCCCGGACCTTGATCCGATGTGTACCTATGTGCTAGGCTATCACACCCAGGTGAAAATGTCCATCGGTCAAACCCCGTCCGGCGAAAGTCAAAGGCGTAGACCGCCCGGTCCACTCTCACAGGGTTAGTCGGGACGAGTGTAGTTTGGTGGGGGGGGGGGTCGCTATGCGACCAGGTCTTTTGCTGGCCCCCCCTACACGTCCGGAAGTGCGGTGGCGGGTGCAAGCACCCGGCACGGGGCTCCGTGGTGTGACCCCCCTCACCGCCATCGCCTCCGCCATCGCACGGAGACGACCACGTCGGGCAGTGACAGAGGGAATCTTGTGGTGGGTTGTGCCCGGACGTTGATCTGATGTGTACCTATGTGCTTGGCTATCACACCCAGGTGAAAATGTCCATCGATCAAACCACGTACGGTGAAAGGCAAGGGCGTAGCTATGCCTGGTCAACTCTCACAGGGTTAGACAGGACGAGTGTACTTTGGGGGGTAGCTATGCCGCCAGGTCTTTCGATGGGCCCTCCTACATGTCCGGAAGTGCGATGGCGGGTGCAAGCACCCGACACGGAGCTTAGTGGTGTGACCTCCCTCACCGACATCGCCGCTGCTATCGCACGGAGGGGGGTGGGGAACGGTCTCATCAGGAGGTAATGGAGGGAATCTTGCGGTGGGTTGTGCCCGGACCTTGATCCGATGTGTACCTATGTGCTGGGCTATCACACCCAGGTGAAAATGGCCATCTGTCAAACCCCGTCTAGCGAAAGTCAAAGGCGTAGCCCGCCCGGTCCATGGTTCCAGGGTTAGACTTGACAGGTGTAGTTTGGGGGGGGGGGTGGGTAGCTATGCCGCCAGGTCTTTGGCTGGACCCTCCTACACATCCGGAAGTGCGGTGGCGGGTGCAAGCACCCGGCACGGGGCTTCGTGGTGTCACTCCCCTCACCGTCATCGCCGCCGCCATCGCATGGACGGGGGAATGACCACGTCGGGCAGTAAAGGAGGGAATCTTGCGGTGGGTTGTGCCCGGACCTTGATCTGAAGTGTACCTAGGAGCTGGGCTATCACACCGAGGTGAAAATGTCCATAGGTCAAACCCCGTCCGGCGAAAGTCAAAGGCGTAGACTGCCCGGTTAACTCTCGCACAGTTAGACGGGATGGGTGTAGTTTGGGGGGGTGGTAGCTATACTGCCAGGTCTTTCGCTGGGACCTCCTACACATCCGGAAGTGTGGTGGTGGGTGCAAGCACCCGACATGGGGCTCCATGGTGTGACCCCCGTCAACGACGTCGCCTCCGCCGTCGCACGGAGACAACCACATCGGGCAGTAATGGAGGGAATCTTGTGGTGGATTGTGCCCGGACCTTGATCCGATGTGTACCTATGTGCTCGGCTATCACACGCAGGTGAAAATGTCCATCTGTCAAACCCCGTCGGGTGAAAGTCAAAGGCGTAGCCCGCCTTGTCAACGGTTCCAGGGTTAGACGAGACGGGTGTAGTTTGGGGGGGTATCTATGCCGCTAGGTCTTTTGCTGGACCCTCCTACATGTCCGGAAGTGCGGTGGTGGGTGCAAGCACCCGACACGGGGCTTCATGGTATCACCCCCCGCACCGACATTGCCGCCGTCGTCGCACGGAGGGGGAATGGCCACGTCAGGCAGTAACGGAGGGAATCTTGCGGTGGGTTGTGCCCGGACCTTGATCGAAAGTGTACCTAGGGGCTGGGCTATCACACCCAGGTGAAAATGTCCATCGGTCAAACCCCGTCCGGCGAAAGTCAAAGGCGTAGAACACTCGGTAAACTCTTGCAGGGTTAGACGGACTGGTGTAGTTGCTATGCCCTCCTACATGTTCGGAAGTGCGGCAGCAGGTGCAAGCACCCGATACGGGGCTCCGTGGTGTGACCCCCCTCACCAACGTCGCCTCCGCCGTCGCACGGAGGGGGGGACGACCACGTCGCTCAGTAACGGAGGGAATATTGTGGTGGGTTGTGCACGGACCTTGATCCAAAGTGTACCTATGTGATTGGCTATCACACCGAGGTGAAAATGTCCATCGGTCAAACCCCGTCCGGCGAAAGTCAAAGGTGTAGCTATGCCCAATCAACTCTCGCAGGGTTAGACATGATGACTGTACTTTGGGGGGTAGCTATGCCGCCAGGACATTTGTTGGGCCCTTCTAAACGTCCGAAAGTGCGGTGGCGGGTGCGAGCACCCAACCGAGACTCAGTGGTGTGGGCCCCCTCACCGACGTCGCCGCCGCCGTCGCACGGAGGGGAGGGGGACGACCATGTTGGGCAGTAACGGAGGGAATCTTGCGGTGGGTTGTGCTCGAACGTTGATCTGATGTGTACCTATGTGTTGGGCTATCACACCCAGGTGAAAATGTCCATCTGTCAAACCCCGTCCTGCGAAAGTCAAAGGCGTAGCCCGCCCGGTCAACAGTTCCACGGTTAGACGGGACGGATGTAGTTTGGGGGTAGCTATGCCGCCAGGTCTTTCGCTGGACCCAACTACACGTCCGGAAGTGCGGTGGCGGGTGCAAGCACCCAGCATGGGGCTTCGTGGTGTCACCCCCTCACCGACATCGCCACCGCCGTCGCACGGAGGGGGGAACTGCCACGTCGGGCAGTAACGGAGGGAATCTTGTGGTGGGTTGTACCCAGACCTTGATCCGAAGTGTACCTAGGGGTTGGGCTATCACACCCACGTTAAAATGTCCATCGGTCAAACCCCGTCTGGCAAAAGTCAAAGGCATAGACCGCCTGGTCAACTCTCAAAGGGTTAGACGGGACGGGTGTAGTTTTTTTGGGTGGCGGGGGACTAGCTATGACGCCAGGTCTTTCGCTGGGCCCTCCTACACGTCCGGAAGTGCGGTGGTGGGTGCAAGCACCCGGCATCGGGCTCCGTGGTGTGACCCCCCTCGCCGCCATCGCCGCCGCCGTCGCACGAAGGGGGGACGACCACATCGGGCAGCAACGGAGGGAATCTTTTGGTGGGTTGTGCCTGGACCTTGATCCGAAGTGTACCTATGTGCTTGTCTATCATACCTAGGTGAAAATGTCCATCGGTCAAACCCCATCTGGCAAAAGTCAAAGGCGTAGCGATGCCCGGTCAACTCTCGCAGGATTAGACAGGATGTGTGTACTTTGGGCGGTAGCTATGCAGCGAGGTCTTTCCCTGGGCCCTCCTACACATCCGGAAGTGCGGTGGCGGGTGCAAGCACCCAACACGGGGCTCAATGGTGTGACCCCCTCACCGACGTCGCCGCCACCGTCGCATGAAGGGGGGAATGGCCACGTCGGGCAGTACAAAGGGAATCTTGCGGTGGATTGCGCTCGGACCTTGATCTGATGGGTACCTATGTGCTGGGCTATCACACCGAGGTGAACCCCATCCACCGAAATTTAAAGGCGTAGCCCGCCGGGTCAACGGTTCCAAGGTTAGACGGGATGGGTGTAGTTTGGGGGTGGTAGCTATGCCACCAGGTCCTTCGCTGGGCCCTCCTACACGTCCAGAAGTGCGGTGGCGGGTGCATGCACCTGACACGGGGCTTCGTGGTGTCACCCTCCTCACCGACATCGCTACCGCCATCGCACGGATGGGGGAACGACCACGTTGGGCAGTAACGGAGGGAATCTTTCGGTGGGTTGTGCCCAGATCTTGATCCGAAGTGTACCTAGGGGCTGGACTATCACACCCAGGTGAAAATGTCCATCGGTCAAACCCCATCCGGCGAAAGTCAAAGGCGTAGACCGCCCGGTCAACTCTCGCAGGGTTAGACGGGACGGGTGTAGTTTTTTTGGGGGGGTAGCTATGTCGCCGGGTCTTTTGCTGGGCCCTCCTACACGTCCGGAAGTATGGTGGCGAGTGCAAGCACTCGACCCGCGGCTCTGTAATATGACCCCCCTTAGCGACATTGCCGCCGCCGTCGCACGGAGGGGGCGAATGGCAAACTCGGCCCAAGAGACACACGTGGTGTATCTGTGTATCTTTATGTTTAGATAAGGCACAATTTAATTAATTAAATTTTTATTTTTTAATTATGTTTTAAAAAATTAAATAAAAAATTAAAATTCAAAAATAGCTATGGCCACGGCTTAGCCGTCAGCATAGACCTGCCCACGCCACATCACCGATCCACAGTAGATAGGGCTAGAGCTATGCCGACGGCTAAGCCACGTCACCGATCCACAGTAGATAGGGCTGGAGCTATGCCGACGGCTAAGCCATCGGCATAGGCCCCTCTCCCTTATTCCTTTCGGCGCCCTCCCTCCTCCACTCGTTCTCTCCCCCTTCCCTAGATCCCACGCCCCCTTCCCTCGATCCTACGCTACCGCCACCACTAGCTGTCGCCGCCGCCGCCACCAGCCGTGGCCGCCGCTGCCCCTAGTCCCTGCACACCCGGTCGGGCCCTAGCCCTCCCCGCCCCGCTTTCCCCGCAACGCCGCCCTGCCCTTGTCTGCATCGCCACCACCGCACCCCGGCCGACCACACTGCCACGTCGCCCCGTCCTCCCTCGGCCACGGGCTCCTCCTCTCCGACCCGTCCTCCATCGGCTCCTCCCCGGCCTCCCTCGGCCCTGCCCTAACCCTTTGAGCCCGACCGTGACTGCGGCTCCGGTGGCCCCGACCTCCCTCTGCCCTCATGGCCGGCCCACTCGCCGGCCTCCCTCTGCCGCGCGACCAACCCTGCTCGGCTGCTGCTCCCGCTCCACTGCCCCGCGCCAACCACTCCTTTGCTGCCCAAAGGTTTTTTTTAGTTTTTTAATATTTTTATGTGTAGTATTTTGTAGAAATATATGAATAGATAGATGAATAGACTGATGAATGTTTTCTAGATGAATAGATAGATGGATGAAAAGGAAGTGAGTAAAAATGTGAAAAAAATATTAGGTGGACAATTTTTTGTATGTTTCGTGTAATTTTATTAGGTTTTAGACACATACTCACATGATAGATAGATGTTTTGTGGAGTACATTGATAGATAGATAGATGAAGTGGCAGAGAACATTTTGTCTTTTTTGATAGATAGACAAATGTTAAAATTTGGATATGATGAGGGGTTATTTGATCATGATGATCTTGCTAAAAAATTGAAGTGTCAATGATGTGTGTGATGTGATGACCTAAGTTTTTTTCACTCAGCGGAATTTACAGAATTTGTGGTGTTGCATCTTCATGGAGTGATCGTCAACGTTAGAGTTGTTGGTCCCTGATTGTCCCTCCGTTGTTCAACTACTTCCTCTATAGCCGAGGGTGAGCTACAAATCCACCACCTCCTCATCTGCTCTTTTTTATGTCACTAGATTTTATTTTCACGTCAAGTCACGTAACCTAGGCGTCTCCCGTCCGAAAGGGTTGCATCGATAAATATGAATTCAATTGCATATTTATCACCACAACTCTTTTGGATTGTCCAACATTTTACACGGACAGTCCGAGGATGTGTAGATTGGGTACGTTCTCCATGCCCTTCCCCGTTCTGAGACAAGATTTCGGTGGTGCCTCCTCGTTATTCTCCGGAGCACATTCTATCGGCTATTTGCCAAGACATGTATCTGGAGAACAGCGGGGAGGTGCTGCCAAAATTTTGTCTCGGAACGGGGTAGAGCATGGAGAACATGGGAAATCTACACATCCTCGGGTGGGATTAGGACCCTCTTTACCTATTACAGATATAGGTGGATCCAGTGTCATTTCTCGTCAACTCGGTAGAAAATAAAAATTGTATGTGATAAATTTTAATGAATCCAAAATTTTGTTGTGTGGCTCGTGATAAAGCAGAGGATGGCAGATAATCAGTGGATGTACAATGGTTTTATCCGTCAAAATCATGTGACAACAGAGTGGGTCGAGAAAACCGATGCGTTCTTAAAGGAGATATTCCGTCCTCGAATGATAATTAACCCTGAATGCGCCTGTGCAAAATGTGAAAGATGTCACCATAGAGCTCAGGGAGAAATGACTTTGCACCTTCGCACGTTTGGATATATGCAAGAGTTTAACATGCCCATAAACTTTGCCGAGTGGGACCGTGGTAGAGAGGAGGTGATGCGACAATGCATTGGTGGTTATGAGGACGATGGGGTTAGAAACATGGTAGATGATGTCTTTGCTACCGAGAAGACACATACAACACCTCCAGAGAATGAACCGGAGGAGCTAGAGGCAATCGCAAAGGCCTTCTTGGAGGTCTTGGCCTCGTCAAAGAAACCTCTTTATGTGGGTACCAAATTTCTCAGTTGGATGCCATCTCGCAACTGATGGCAGTCAAGGCTGAGTATGGCTGCACCCAAGCTTGCTTCGAAGCATTTCTGGGAGTATGGGCTAACAGCCTTCCCGAGGGTCATGAACTGCCGAAAAGCATGTATGCTATGAAGAAAATCATGATGGCACTATCTATGAAATATGAGAAAATAGATGTTTGCTCGAAGAATTGCCTTTTGTTTAGGAACAAGTATGTCGGTGACAAGTACTGTAGGGAGTGCGGTTCCTCTCGGTACCTTGAGGTGGTCGATGAGCATGGTGAGAAGAAGCAACTAGACATCCCCGTAAAGATTCTTCGGTATCTCCATTTCATAGAAAGACTGCAGCGCCTTTTCATCACGGAGGTGTCTACCAAAATGGTGAAGTGGCACAAGGAAGGAAAAACGTACGATAAAAAATCCTACATCATCGCAAGCTGAAGCATGGAAGTCATTCGATATAGAGTACCCCGAGGAAGCAGCCGAGGCAGGGAATGTCATGATTGTGATAACAGGTGACTGGTTGAATCCATACGGTATGTCGTTCAATCCATACAACTTCTCGCCCGTGTTTTTTATTCTGCTCAATCTCCCTCCTGGTGTTGTAATGCAACGAAATACCATGTTTTTGTCGCTAATCATTGCGGGGCCTGATTACCCGAGAAAGAATTTGGGAGTGTTTATGCAGCCGCTGGTGGATGATTTGCTCCATTGTTGGTACTTCCCGAGGTTGACATACGACCGACATCTACAACAAAAATCTTGATGAAAGTTTGGTTGATGTATTGCATGCATGACTTTCCCGGCTATGCCCTATTTTGCGGATGGTGTACAAGTGGGAAGATGTCATGCCTAGTGTGCATGCATGCTCTACGTTTTATTTGGCTGCAGAAGGGTGGAAAGTATGTAGCCTTTGATATGCATCGACAGTTCCTCCCTCCAGACTATCCAGACAGGGAAGACAAGAAGAACTCCACGAAAGGCCGGGTTGTCCATGAAGTAATTGAGATTCCAATGTTTTCTAGGGCAGATGTTCTTGCTCAGCTAAAAGCTCTCAAGCCTAAAGGCGAAGGCAAAGGCAAAGGAAAATGCAATAGCAAAGGCATAGGGGAAAGTGAAGGCGAAGGCCCAGGAAAATGCAAATGCAAAGGGAAAGCAAAACGCTTTGAGGGATATGGTGAGACGCACAACTGGACTCACATTACCCCGTTCATGAAGCTTCCCTATTTCAAGGACCTCAAACTTCCTTATAACATCGATGTGATGCACACCAAAAAGAATGTCACAGAGTCCCTTTTTTCGACGATCCTCAACATTCCTGATAAGACAAAGGATAACGTTAAAGCTAGAGCTGATCAACAAAAAATTTGTGATAGACCACGGCAAAACAGGCGGCCTCCAACAGACAATCGAAGAAACTGGTTCAAACCAGATGCTGACTTCGTCCTTAAACCGCCAAAAAAGAAGGAAGCACTTATGTGGCTCAAACACATTGTGAAGTTCACTGATGGTTATGCATCAAATATAAGTAAGGGGGTCAATCTTTCAACGGGCAAAGTGACCGGGCTCAAGCGTCGTGACTATCATGTATGGATTGAGCAGATAATGCCGGTGATGGTTCGAGGCTATGTCCCCGAGCGTGTCTGGTGAGTGCTTGCAGAGCTAAGCCATTTCTTTCGCACAATATGTGCTAAAGAAGTATGTACTACGGTGATTGAACAATTGCATGAGAAGGCACCAGACTTGATATGCAAGCTAGAGAAGATCCTCCCACCAGGCTTCTTTACTCTGATGACACATCTCATTTTGCACCTCGCGAAGGAGGTATTGTTGGGGGGCCCTATGCAGAATTGTTGGCAGTACGGCCCTGAGAGACAGAACAAGCATCTCAGAAAGAAATGTGGAAACAAAGCTAAGATTGAAGCTTCCATAGCTGAGGCAGTTATCCTAGAGGAGGTGTCAGACCTCAGGACATCGTACTACACAGACCACGTTCCTACTCTGCATAATAAGGTGTCTCGATACAATATAGAAGACCCCAAGTATAAACCCAAGCTCGATCTATTCAATGGGCAATGTGGACGGGCTGGGAGTTTGAAACCTTATAACATGCCAAAACAAGAGTGGGAGGACATCATGTTCTGTGTCTTGCACAATATCAAGGAAGTCGAGTAAGAGTGGATGAGGTAATACCACTACACCATTCCTTTCTTTACTTCGTTGAGGATGAGTCTTGTTCTAACACCGATTTTCTTCTTGTAGTCAATTCCTACATGAGGAGTGGACGGGAATGATTCCTCCTACTAAAGCGGAGGCACTTACTCTTTTACGGAACGGTGCATCTGGCAGGAAATTTTTTGTTGCTTCGTTCATGGATAAAGTAATTTTTCACATTCCCCTAGTTCAACTTCCTAGTTCAACATTTATTAGTTGATGGAACTAATGCATCCATCAATTTCAATTAAACTTGTAGGGCAAAGAACCGAACACCTCTATGGATGACGAATTGAGATGGGTTTGCATGGGTTTTAACGCTTGGGTCATGAAAATGTGAAAAGTATGATGTGAATGGGTATCGCTTCCATATAGAGGATCATCAAAACAGCCGGCCTGATCCCCAAACTATAAACACAGGAGTGTACACCCTAGGAGAAAATGAAGTTGAGTACTACGGAAGGGTAGCAAAAAATATACGAGCTGTCATTCGATCTTGGGGGCGAGGACCTAAATCTAGCCGTGTTCAAATGCCAACGATTCGAACCATATTAGGGGTTGAGACATACACCTTCCCTTGGTTTCGTCGAAGTTAAACCATCCACTGTTTATGCAGGAGCCGATCTTTTTATTACGGCTACCCAGGCCACACAAGTTTATTATCTGCCCTACCCATGCCAGAAGGAATACCTAAAGGGTTGGGAAGTTGCGTTCAAGGTGGCGCCACATGGTAAGCTACCAAACCCGGACGATGACGATTACTTCTACATTAACCCCATGACATATGAGGGAGTGTTCTATCAAGAGCAACTTGATGATGTTGATGTGGTTCGATACAATGACGCTGATGCCTTGGGTGATGTTGATGTGGATCCAAATGATGACGATGCAGGAAATGATGGCGAGACCATTGTGAACGACCAAGACATACTTATGCTAGAGCAATTAAATGAATACGCTAAAGATGAGGAAGAGCCTGCACCTACTTTAGACAACGAAGATGATATCCATGATAGTGACGATGAGACCGGTCGAGGAAACGGTTACAACAATGATGATTCGTATGGGTTCTAGCAGATGTATGTTCTATTAATATGTTTTTTTCTATATGGTTTATTATTATGAATGCACTTTTTTATTCCTTTTTATTATGTCTACTCCTTCATTATTAATACACTAACTTTTTATTCTCTTTTGAATGCAGGTTCGCTAAGTATGGGGAAGGGCAAGGCCGATGGTACTGGTTTGCTAAGAAAACTCACCATAAAGGTTAGTAGGAGTGGTCGACCCCATAATGTCCCCTCACGACTACTTGACGATGAGTTCTCAAAGGGAGGTCGAGGGAGAGGTGCCCCTAGAGGAGGACGTGGTGGGGGGAGAGGCCCAGGGGGACAATCTTGGGGCCAGAAACTACGCTCTGTGACCGACATAGGGGGTCATCTTTGTGACCCTTCTCTAGGGAGGTAACCTCTGAGGAGGAGTAGGAGGTTGGGGAGGAGGAGGAGGAGCAGGAGGTTAGGGAGGAGGATGAGGATGATGGCGAGGAGGGGGATGGTGGCGAGGATGGGGGTGGTGGCGAGGAGGGGGATGGTGACGAGGAGGGGGGTGCTGGCAGGGAGGGGGATGGTGGCGACAAGGGAGGTGCTGGCGGGGAGGGGGTGGCAAACAGAAGGGTTGGCTGCATGATGGTGCGTGACTCCCAAAAGCACCTGATACCAAGGAGATGAAGTGGCTCATTAAGCCCAAGGGGAAAAGGTAGGTGCCCCTTAATAATATTTTAAACACATAGCGTCATTTTGATTGTACACATGCTAATATTTTCATTCTTTTGTAGTAGCTGGGAATATTCTGCAGGTGCCCATGTTCCAAACGACATCCTCACTATCCTGTTGAAGAAGCTTTGGCCGAGGATGTCCGCTCCGGACCGAAACAACGAGGAGCACAAGATTTTGGCCACGTATTGGGAGGACTACGAAGCGGCCTTCCACCCAGCCCATGTGATGGCCGCTAAGGCCGTGCTATCAAAGTTTTGGGTAAGTTCTCTTGAGAAGCACAATTCTTGAGTTACTTTCATAGTTTATCATCAAATAGTTTAACGCATGGCTTGTTCCATTCTGGTTTCATGAATGACTGTAGAAATTCTATAGAGTTCTTGAGGAGGACAAGGCCGAGGCCGATGAGTTCTTGCCGCGGGCTGCGAGGAACCAGGCCCATCAGTTGCAGTACGAGGTGCGTTGGGTGGCCATCACGCATTATTATCACGAGGTATGTAACGCGAAGGTGACAAGGGATGACGTGAAGGAGCATAACCTTACATTGACTAAGGAGCAGTACATGTTGGTAAGTATAACATACTTTTCATTATGACGTTTTTGTGGTAAATTTCATTATTTCGTGGTCACATGCCATTATGCTTCTTATGTAGGTGCGTCCCGATTGGTGCTTTGGAAAGAATGATGGACGGGAGGGATTGGTGGATCTGTGTGTCGGCGAGGACGCAGAGTTTGCTACCAAGAGCAAGAGAAACAAGGCTAATCGAGGTACCGACGGAACACACCGTTAGGGAAACTGAAACCACTAGCGCCACAAGAAACTTCAGGTATATCTATGTACATGAAACATTCTTGATCTTCTCTTTACCGCATGTTATTATGTATGACTAACCTTTGTTTGGCGGTGCAGGAGGAGAAATTGAAGCGGCCGCTCTCAGACATCGAGTTGTGGAGGCTCGCCCATGTGCGGCCTAATCCCAAGGCCGGCGAGAGTAAGTACTACGACCATAACGGGGAGAACCTGACGTTATACATGAAGGAGTTTCAGAAGTGGAATCCTGGCACATCAGACCCCTTGTCTGTGGATACCGACGAGAGGGCCGTCGTTAGCATAGGGCCGAAGAGTCATGGCCCGCATCCGATTCTGGATTCTGTGATCACCCCTTGTGTCTCCTACAAGCGGATCCACGCTACTGACCCGAGGCCGACCCAGCGCTCGCGCCCTAGTGCGTCCTCGACACTCTCACTCCTAGCCAAGCAGAACTCTGTAAGTATTTTCCCTCTCATCTTCTTTCTTTCGACCTTTAATTTCCACATTGCTATGTTTTATGAGTTCCATCATGTCATATTTGTAGGCCTACATGGACTTCCAACGTTAGCAACTCTTCGACTGGAATGAGAGAGTTGCAGCAGCCACTGAGTACAACAGCCACATGACGCAACTTCTACTTGCGTCTATGGCAACCATGCAGATTGCTACACTGCCACCACCACCACCACCTCCTGGACCACCACCAGTGCCGCCTACGTTTGAACAATTCCTGGCGGAACACTATGGCACTCCGATAAGTACATCACCAAACTATTGAATCACAACTTACTGTTTATTCAATACAATCATATATTGCCTTGCCATCTCTTTTCAGACATGCAGGGAACTGGTGGATTATCTGCCGATGGTGGTGCTACTTATGGTTCCACTCCTGAGTCACAAAACCCAGTCACTCCGGTCTGGCAAGCCGGTGGCGGTAGCGGTGGCGGTGGTGGTAGCGCTAGCGGTGACGACCTTGACTTTGGCTACCTCGGCTTTGGCGGTGGATGTGATGGTGCTTAAACCTTTGGCGGTGATGATGTTGTTGGCTTTGTCGAACTTGTCATTATGTTGAACTATGCCTATGTTGAACTTGTCATTATGTTGAACTATGCCTATGTTGAACTATGTTGCCTACCTTGAACTTGTCATGCTGTGTGCATTTTGTGTATATGTTGTGTATATTCTGTGTATAATCTGTGTATTTCAACCAAATAAACTAGGGATTTTTTTATGGTACCTATCCCGACGGCATAACCGTCGGCGTAGATGGCACGAGGCACCAGGTTTCGCCACGTGGCACCTCCTGGCAGCTCCTGGTGACCCTCTACGCCAACGGTTAAGCCGTCGGGATATCTTTACCACCTATCCCGACAGCCTAGTCGTCAGCATAGTGTGCCACGTGGCCCCTCTCTGCATCTCCTGGTGACCGTCTACACCGATGGCTAGGCCGTCGGGACAGGGTGTAAAGCTATCCCGACGGCTTAACCGTGAGCGTAGATGGCCACTAGGAGATGCGAGGAGCGGCCACGTGGCGACGCATGAATGGTTGGCTTCGCCATCAATGGCCGTCAGTCCCAATTCGTTGCCGAGGGTGTCTCTACGCCGATGGCTGTACGAACGCCATCGGCGTACATGCCTATGACGATGTTTTTTGTATGCTGACGACCGCCCGTGGGTATGCCGACGTCCGGGTTGCTGACGGAAGTACGCTGACAGCCACTGTCGAGGTAGCCTCATGCTGATGGATTTTGGGGCCTATGTCGACAACCTAGGTCGTCGGCATAGGTGGTTATTCTGGTAGTGAGGATGGCGATGGATCTGGATCCGCCCCAATCTGGCATCCGTCTTTAGCCGGCGGCACGGGCTGTGGGTAGCGTGGGCCGGTGTTGTCTGCTTGGCCGCGACGCAGTGGAGTGGTGGAGGTCCTTGTGCTCGCATCGCATCACGACAACAATTTGCATGATTGGTCTGTTGGAAATATGCCCTAGAGGCAATAATGAATTGGTTATTATCATATTTCCATGTTCATGATAATCGTTTGTTATTCATGCTATAATTGTATTGATTGGAAACACATTGCATGTGTGGATGAATAGACAACACTTTGTCCCTAGTATGCCTCTAGTGAACTAGCTCATTGATCAAAGATGGCTTTGGTTTCCTAGTCATGGACATGAGATGTCATTTGATAATGGGATCATTTCATTAGGAGAATCATGTGATGGACAAGACCCAAACTACAAACGTAGCATATGATCGTGTCAGTTTATTGCTACTGTTTTCTGCATGTCAAGTATTTGTTCCTATGACCATGAGATCATGCAACTCACTGACACCGCAGGAGTACCTTGTGTGTATCAAACGTTTCGATGTAAATGGGTGACTATAAAGCTGCTCTACAGGTATCTCCAAGGGTGTTTGTCGGGTTGACATGGATCAAGACTGGGATTTGTTACTCCGTGTGACGGAGAGGTATCTCAAGGCCCACTCGGTAATACAACATCACAATAAGCCTCGCAAGCAATGTGACTAAGTGTTAGCCATGGGATCTTGTATTACGAAATGAGTAAAGAGACTTGCTGGTAATGAGGTTGAACTAGGTATGGAGATGCCGACGATCGAATCTCGGGCAAGTAACATACCGAAGAACAAAGGGAACAACATACATGATTAACTAAATCCTTGACATAGAGGTTCAATCGATAATGATATTCGTAGAATATGTAGGAACCAATATGGGCATCCAGGTCCCGCTATTGGTTATTGACCGTACAGATGTCTCGGTCATGTCTACATAGTTCTCGAACCCGCAGGGTCTGCACACTTAAGGTTCGGTGACGTTTCGGTAGTATAGAGTTATGTATGGTGGTGACCGAAGGTTGTTCGGAGTCTCGGATGAGATCGCGGATGTCACGAGGAGCTCCGGAATGGTCTGGAGGTAAGGATTGATATATAGGAAGTCATGTTTTGGTCACCGGAAAAGTTTCGGATTCATCGGTAGTGTACCGGGAGTGCCGGGAGGGTACCGGGAGACCATCGGGAGGGGTGTCTCGATCCAAGAGGCTACATGGGCTGTGGGAGGAGGTAAACCAGCCCCCGGTGGGCTGGCCAAAGCCTCCTCTAAGGGACCATGCGGCTGGAGTGGTTTGAGAAGGAA
The DNA here is from genome assembly GCA_022496015.1 of Hordeum marinum. Taxonomy (NCBI): domain Eukaryota; kingdom Viridiplantae; phylum Streptophyta; class Magnoliopsida; order Poales; family Poaceae; genus Hordeum; species Hordeum marinum. Next base: position 184,602,947 of record CM039676.1, read on the forward strand.
AAAGTCCAAAGGTGGAGAGGTGGAAAGAGTTTCCAAGTGGAAAGGAGGAATCCTACTCCTAATAGGATTGGAGTAGGACTCCTCCACCTCCAATTTCGACCAAACCTTAAGGGTTTGAGGCTGCCTACTCCCCTCCCTCCCTCCTATATATACTAGAGGATTTAGAGGAAAAATCTAACCCTAATAGCCACGTGCTACCTCTCCTCTAGATCGCAGTTTCTCCTCTAGATCGGTTTTCAGCGGTGCTTAGGCAAAGCCCTGCTGGAATAGCTCCACCACCATCGCCGCAACGTTGTCGTTCTGCCAGAGAACTCATCTCCCTCTCCTCTCCCTCTTGCTGGATCAAGAAGGCGTAGACCGGCATCAAGTTGTACATGTGCTGAACGCGGAGGTGCCGTCCGTTCGGTGCTAGATCGGAAGGACCATGATCAGGATCGCGAGACGATTCGTGATTGGATCGCGGGATGGATCGTGATGAGATCGCGGGACGGATCGTGATTGGATCGCGGAATGGATCGTGATGGGATCGCGGGACGCTTGGTGATTTGGGTCGCGAAGACATTCGACTACATCAACCGCGTTTCTTAACGCTTCGTGCTTAGCGATCTACAAGGGTATGTAGATCCACTCTCCCCCTCGTAGATGCTCATCACCATGGATAGATCTTGCGTGTGCGTAGGAATTTTTTTGTTTCCCATGCAACGTTCCCCAACAGTGGTATCAGAGCTAGGTCTATGTGTAGATGAGATTTCGAGTAGAACATAAAGAGTTTGGGGGCGTTGATGCTTAGATTGCTTCCTCCCTTGGTCATGTTTTGGTTCAGCGGTATTGTGGGATGATGCGGCCCGGACCTACCTTACTCTAACGCTTACGAGAGACCGGTTCCATCGACTAACATGTAACCTCGTTGCACAAAGATGGCTGACGGGTGTCTGTTTCTCCTACTTTAGTTGGATCGGATTCGACAAAGGCGGTCTTTGAGAAGGTTGAAAAGCAACTTATGTATCACCGTTGTGGTTTTTGCATAGGTGAGAATTGTTCTTGCTAGATACCCGTAGCAGCCACGTAAAACATGCAACAACAATTAGAGGACGTCTAACTTGTTTTTGCAGGGTATGTTGTGATGTGATATGGCCAATTACAATGAGATATATGTGATGTATGAGATGATCATGTTTTGTATAGAATATCATGACTTTCATGTCGATGAGTATGGCAATCGGCAGGAGTCATAGGGTTGTATTTAATTATTGTATGACCTGCGTGTCAATCATCAAGCGCTATGTAATGCTTTACTTTATTGCTAAACGGTAGCAATAGTAGTAGAAGCATGGTGGGCGCGACAACCCTGATAGGCGACACGTTGATGGAGATCATGGTGTCATGCCGATGACGACAGAGATCATGCCGGTGCTTTCAAGATGGAGATCAAAAGCACAAGTTCATGGCCATATCATGTCACTTATGATTTGCATGTGATGTTAATCCTTTTATGCACCTTGTTTTGCTTAGGACGACGGTAGCATTATAAGGTGATCCCTCACTTAATTTCAAGATAAATTGTGTTCTCCCGTAGTGTGCACCATTGCGAAAGTTCATCGTGTCGAGACACCATGTGATGATCGGGTGTGATAGACTCTACGTTCACATACAACGGGTGCAAGCCAGTGTTGCACATGCAGAACACTCAGGTTAAACTTGACGAGCCTAGCATGTACAGACATGGCCTCGGAACACAAGAGACCGAAAGGTCAAACATGAGTCATATAGTAGATATGATCAACATGATGATGTTCACCATTGAAACCACCTCAACTCACGTGATGATCGGACTTGAGTTGGTGAATTTGGATCATGTATCACCCGAATGACTGGAGGGATGCCAATTTGAGTGGGAGTTCTTCAGTAATATGATTAATTGAACTCATTATCATGAACATAATCAATAGTGTCTTTGGAAATTATGTTGTAGATTACTAGCTCACGTTGTAGCTCCCTTGAATTTTTATATGTTCCTAGAGAAATAGAGTTGAAAGATGATGGTAGCAATATTGCGGATTGGGTCCACGATCTGAGGATTGTCTGTTGGGGAACGTCGCATGGGAAACAAAAATTTTCCTACGCACACGCAAACCTATCCATGGTAATGAGCGTCTACGAGAGGGAGAGTGGATCTATATACCCTTGTAGATCGCTAAGCGGGAAGCGTTGAGAAACGCGGTTGGTGTAGTCGTACTTCTTCGCGATCCAAATCGCCGAGCGTCCCGCGATCTAATCATGAACCGTCCCGCGAACCAATCACGAACCGTCCCGCGATCTCGTCACGATCCGTCCCGCGATACGATCACGAACGTCCCGTGGCCTTGATCACGATCCTTCCGATCTAGTACCGAACGGACGGCACCCCCGCGTTCAGCACACGTGCAGCTTGATGACGATCTCCACCGTCTTGATCCAGCAAGAGGAGGCGGAGAGGAGGGAGAGTTCACCGCAGCATGACGGTGCTCCAGTGATGGTGGTGGAGTTATTCCTGCAAGGCTTCGCCAAAGCACCGCAGAAAACAATCTAGAGGAGAAACTATGCACTGGAGGTTAGGGTTGCACGTGGAAGAAAGAACTTGTGCAAAACCCTTGAAACCCTCTAGTATATATAGGAGGAGAGGCAGCCTTGGCCTCCAAGGCTAGCTGGTTCGGCCGGCTAGGAGGGATGAGTCCTCCTCCTTCTACTCCAAGTAGGATTAGGACTCCTTCCTTATATAGGCCCTTTTTGCCTTTTCCACCTTTTTCGTTTTGGTATTTTTCCCTCCTGGCGCCATGGGCCTTTTTGGCTGTTCCACCAGCCCACTAAGGGCTGGTTATTATTCTCCCACAGCCCATGGACCCTCTAGGGTCGAAATACCTCTCCCGGAGGCCTCCCGGTACACTACCGACACTCCCGGTACACTACCGATGAGCCCGGAACTTTTCCGGCGACCAAACTGGGACTTCCTATATATGAATCTTTACCTCCGGACCATACCGGAGCTCCTTGTGATGTCTGTGATCTCATCTGGGACTCCAAACAATCTTCGGTCACCACCATACATAACTCTACACTATCGAAACGTCACCGAACCTTAAGTGTGCAGACCCTGCGGGTTCGAGACCTATGTAGACATGACCGAGACACCTCTCTGGCCAAGAACCAATGGCGGGACCTGGATGTCCACATTGGTTCCTACATATTCTACGAAGATCTTTATCGGTCGAACCTCTATGTCAAGGATTCAGTTAATCCCGTATAACGTTCCCTTTGTTCTTCGGTATGTTACTTGCCCGAGATTCGATCGTCGGTATCTCCATACCTAGTTCAACCTCGTTACCGGAAAGTCTCTTTACTCGTTCCGTAATACAAGATCCCGCAACTAACAATTAGTCACATTGCTTGCAAGGCTTATTGTGATGTTGCATTACCGAGTGGTCCCCGAGATACCTTTCCGTCATACGGAGTAACAAATCCCAGTCTCGATCCATGCCAACTCAATAGACACCATCGGAGATACCTGTAGAGCACCTTTATAGTCACCCAGTTACATTGTGACGTTTGATACACACAAGGCACTCCTCCGATATCCGTGAGTTGCATGATCTCATGGTCATAGGAATGTCTACATTGACATGCAGAAAACAGTAGCAATAAACTGACACGATCATACGCTACGTTTGTAGTTTGGGTCTTGTCCATCACGTCATTCTCGCAATGATGTGATCCCGTTATCAAATGACATCACATGCCAATGGTTAGGAAACCTTGACCATCTTTGATTAACGAGCTAGTTCACTAGAGGCATACTAGGGACACAGTGTTGTCTATTTACTGACACATGCAATGTGTTTCCAATCAATACAATTATAGCATGGATAATAAACGATTATCATGAACAAGGAAATATAATAATAAACACTTTATTTATTCCCTCTAGGGCATATTTCCAACATTGTCCTCATTGTTGCATAGAAGGCTTAATGCCTTAGTGCACCGCTCGGTGCGCCACCCCCTTTAGCGTCATCCGTAGATGTTGTGGACATCTGACAGGCACGTTCTGATGACTACTTGATAGTTTAGTGCGTCATGCATTATGGCTTAGAATTGAGGCTCTAAAACATTTTGAACATCATGGAACATATGAGATGTTCTAAGAGCTGAAATTGGGATCTCAGGCTCATGCCCGTGTTGCGAGATATGAGATCTCAGGCATAAAGTGTTTGTTGCTAAAACTGCGTCCTTTCTCGAGAAAAAGTTTCTCTCGAAAGAATTGAGTGGGAGGAAGATATAACTTGATGAGGTTATTGAACCTTTGTTTCAACGAGAGAGTAGCGCAATGCAGGAAGATGTTTCTATGAAGCCTACGTTAGTTCAAGAGGAAGTTAATGATGATGATCATGAAGCTTCGGATCAAGTTACTATCAAACCTCGTAGGTCAACAAGGATGTGTACTGCTCCTGAGTGGTACGACAACCCTGTCTTAGAGATCATGTTGTTGGACAACGATGAACCTACGAGCGACGGAGAAGCGATGATGGGCCCGGATTCTGACAAATGGTTAGAGGCCATGAAATCCGAGAAGGGATCCATGTATGAAAATGAAGTATAGACTTTGGTAGACTTGCTTGTTGGACGGCAGGTTGTCGAGTACAAATGGACCTTTAAAATGAAGACAGACGCTGATGGTAAATGTCACCATTTATAAAGCTCGACTTGTCGCAAAGAAGGTTCCGACAAAGTTCAAAGGAGTTGACTGTGATGAGACTTTCTCACTCGTAGCGATGCTAAAGTCTATTGGAATTATCTTAGCAGTTGCCATTTTTCAATTATGAAATCTGGAAGATGGATGTCAAAACATCGTTTCCTTAACGGTTTACTTGAGGAAAGGTTGTAGGTGATACAATGTCAATCCTAAAGGATGCTAAAAGGTGTGCAAGCTCCAACAATCCTTCTATGGGCTGGAGCAAGCATCTCGGAGTTGGAATATATGCTTTGATGAGGTGATCAAAGTTCTTGATTCTATACAAAGTTTATGAGAAACTTGTATTTACAATAAAGTGAGTGGGAGCACTATAGAGTTTCTGATAAGAATATGTGGATGACATATTGTTGATCGGAAATGATGTAGAATTTCTAGAAAGCATAAACGGTTGTTTGAAAAGAGTTTTTCAAAGGAAGACCTGGATAAAGCTACTTAATTGTTGGGCATCGCGATCTATAGAGATAGATCAAGACGCCTGATGAGACTTTCAATGAGTGCATACCTTGACAAGATTTTGAAAGAGGTCAAAATGGATCAATCAGATAAAGAGTTCTCGCCTGATAAGGTGTGAAGTTGAGTAAGACTCAAAGCTCGACCACGGCAGAAGAAAGAGAAAGGACAAAGGTCGTCCCCTATGCTTTAGCCATAGGCTTTATATAGTATGCCATGCTATGTACCGCACCTGTGTGTGCCTTGCCATGAGTCTGTCAAGGGGTACAAGAGTGATCCAGGAGTGGATCACTGGACAACGGTCAATATTATCCTTAGTGACTAAAAGACTAAGGAAATATTTCTCGATTATGGAGGTGATAAAGAGTTTGTCGTAAAGAGTTACGTCGACGCAAGCTTTAACACCAATCCGGATGACTCTTAGTAGCAATCCGAATACGTATATTGGAGCAGCCATTTGGAATAGCTCCAAGTGGAGTGTGGTAGCAGTGTCTACAGTATGACATAGAGATTTTCAAAGTACCCACGGATCTGAATATCGCGGACCCATTGACTAAAAGACCTCTCTCACAATCAAATCATGATCGAGCCCCAGAACTCATTGGGGGTTAGATTCATAACAATGCGAAACACATGGTGATGTGAAGTAGATTATTGTCTCTAGTGCAAGTGGGAGACTGTTGGAAATATGCCCTAGAGGCAATAATGAATTGGTTATTATCATATTTCCTTGTTCATGATAATCGTTTGTTATCCATGCTATAATTGTATTGATTGGAAACACATTGCATGTGTGGATGAATAGACAACACTTTATCCCTAGTATGCCTCTAGTGAACTAGCTCGTTGATCAAAGATGGCTATGGTTTCCTAGTCATGAACATTAGATGTCATTTGATAATGGGATCACATCATTAGGAGAATGATGTGACAGACAAGACCCAAACTACAAACGTAGCATATGATCGTGTCAGTTTATTGCTACTGTTTTCTACATGTCAAGTATTTGTTCCTATGACCATGGGATCATGCAACTCACTGACACCGGAGGAGTACCTTGTGTGTATCAAACGTTGCAATGTAACTGGGTGACTATAAAGGTGCTCTACAGGTATCTCCGAGGGTGTCTGTCGGGTTGACATGGATCAAGACTAGGATTTGTTACTCCGTGTGATGGAGAGGTATCTCAGGGCCACTCGGTAATACAACATCACAATAAGCCTTGCAAGCAATGTGACTAAGTGTTAGCCATGGGATCTTGTATTACGGAACGAGTAAAGAGACTTGCTGGTAATGAGGTTGAACTAGGTATGGAGATGCCAACGAAAAGGCAAGTAACATACCAAAGAACAAAGGGAACATCATACAGGATTAACTGAATCCTTGACATAGAGGTTCGATCGATAAAGATCTTTGTAGAATATGTAGGAACCAATATGGGCATCTAGGTCCCTCTATTGGTTATTGACCATAGAGATGTCTCGGTCATGTCTACATAGTTCTCGAACCCGCAGGTTATGTGACGTTTCGGTGACGTTTCGGTAGTATAGAGTTATGTATGGTGGTGACCGAAGGTTGTTCGGAGTCCCGGATGAGATCCCGAACGTCACGAGGAACTTCATAATGGTCCGGAGGTAAATATTGATATACAGGAAGTCTTGTTTTGGTTTCCAGAAAAGTTTTGGGCTCATCGGTAGTGTGCCGGGAGTGCCGGGAGGGTACCAGGGGACCATCGGGAGGGGTGTCTCGACCCAAGAGGCTACATGGGCTGTGGGAGGAGGTAAACCAGCCCCTGGTGGGCTGGCCAAAGCCTCCTCTAAGGGCCCATGCGGCTAGAGTGGTTTGAGAAGGAAAATATCCAAAGGTGGAGAGGTGGAAAGAGTTTCCAAGTGGAAAGGAGGAATCCTACTCCTAATAGGATTGGAGTAGGACTCCTCCACCTCCAATTTCGACCAAACCTTGAGGGTTTGAGTCTGCCTACTCCCCTCCCTCCCTCCTATATATACTAGAGGATTTATAAAAAAAATCTAACCCTAATAGCCACGTGCTACCTCTCCTCTAGATCGCAGTTTCTCCTCTAGATCGGTTTTTAGCGGTGCTTAGGCAAAGCCCTGCTGGAATAGCTCCACCACCATCGCCGCAACGCCGTCATGCTGTCGGAAAACTCATCTACCTCTCCTCTCCCTCTTGATGGATCAAGAAGGTGGAGATTGTCATCGAGTTGTATGTGTGCTGAACGCGGAGGTGTCGTCCGTTCGGCGCTAGATCGGAAGGACCGTGATCAAGATCGCGAGACGATTCGTGATTGAATCGCGGGATGGATCATGATGAGATCGTAGGACGGATCGTGATTAGATCGCGAAACGGATCATGATGGGATCACGGGAGGCTCGGCGATTTGGATCGCAAAGACGTTCGACTACATCAACCACGTTTCTTAATGCTTCCCGCTTAGCGATCTACAACTGTATGTAGGCCCATGCAATGTTCCCCAACATGGTCCTCATTTATTCAGTGTTGAAACTACCGTCGGAGATCTTGTCCAAGGATATCTCGATTGAATAGTATCCGGTTGTGCACATTTATATCAGACTATGCGGGTCCATGAGGGTGCAACACGAAGCTCTGTTTGTTTGTTGACACCATGGGACATGTCATCATCTCGATTTTCATGGCATAGACAACAGTTGAGAAAGTAAGGGTGGTTGAGATCGGAGGATCAGTAAGGCGGAGGGGGCCTTGGAGGGGACGGAGTCCATGTTTGATAACTTTCAGAAGCAGCAATGGCAGCCAGGGGTGGCAACACTGGAGGATTTCATTTTTCATGGTGCTCCATGGGTGCTGAGTCGTGACTTTCAGGGTGAAAACCTAAGATTTGACCTTCATTGGTTGTGCCTGGAAATTGCATTGTTGGTGGTATTGTTTTGAGAGCTTGAACTTTCTCTAGGATGAAAACCTAAGATCTTGGACCGGGCGACAACATCGCTTTTGCACTTTTTCCTTCTTGAAGATGTTGCTTTTGGAGAACCTTTATGCTTTTCGGGTGTTGTCTTCGATGTTGGTTTATGTGCTGCTGCTGAGAAGAGTTGATTATTGTGGCCTCGCCTTTTTTGTTTTGATTTATTTTCGGGTTGTGTGTATCCTGAATGTTTTTGAGACATCTTGTTGGTGAGATGCTGGGTGTAATTTATATCTTCACGATATTAATATACCCCTTTTTCGAAAAAAAGATAAAAGGCACCCGGTTTTAAATTAATAATGCCAATAAAAGCTGAATAATCTTGCAACCAAAACCAAGTGAGAGGTTTTTTCTCCGTCCTAATTTATTAGTCTCTTTTATTTTGAGTTGGACTTTGACGTTTTGTTTAACTATACAAAAACAAGTTATATACCATATAAATATTATAATTGTAAACCACTTTCTAACATGAATCCAATAATATATGTTTTCTGAGATACAAATTATATATCGTTAGTCAAATTTACGGTTGAAATTACAAAATGCGAAGTGGACTAATAAACCCACATGGAGGTAGTACTCACTGCAAAGCAAATGGTAAGCAAAATAGAGCAGCTCAAACAACTAGATACACTACCAACAATCAAAATTGAAAGCTAAGAATAACCAACACTAGACTGACCTCATAACGTTGTAACACCTCCACCAAACACACCGATTCCTGGCAGTGCGTTTTGGGTCTAGACTGACCCCATAACCAACACTAGTCTTTCCTAAGTAGTTTGTCCTATTGGATAATCGGTAAAGCGACTGAATCACCATACATGGTGAACCGCATAGGTATATATTGATCTGATGATGTCATAAAAAGTTTAGGGTTGTTATACAACCAACCATCAAAGAGATTTACAAGGAGAAGGAGATAGAGATAGATACAAAGTTAAATAGATAACTATCTCCTAAGTACTTGTGGTGAGTTATCCTGGTGGTGCCCAATTGTGTTCGATGGTTAACATCCTCCATTAAGCAAAAATCCTCAAGTTTAGATTACCCTTGAATCCTTCAAACTATTTTGTAGCCAAGGCCTTTGTGAAGCCATCTGCAGTTTGATCTCTAGAAGGAACAAACCAAATCTCCAACTCCTTACTATCAACCCTTTCTCTAACAAAGCAATAATCAATTTCAATGTGTTTGGTCCTTGCATGAAAAAGAGGATTGGCAGAAAGATATTTTGCACCAATATTATCACACCAAAGGCACGGAGTTTTTGTGTGACATATTCCAAGTTCCTCGAGTATAGACTTGACCCATATGATCTCTGCCGTGGCATTTGCCAATGCCTTATATTCTGCTTCACTGCTTGATCTCGACAAAGTTGCATGTTTCTTTGCACACCAAGATATTAACTTAGGCCCAAGGAAAATTGCAACGCCTCCTATGGACCTCGTGTCATCCAAGCAGCATGCTCAGTCAGAGTTAGAAAAGGCTCTGGCAAGAGTAGAAGATGACTTGGTGAATGTTAGTCCAACACTTAAAGTATGTTTGACATGTCTTAGTATGCGTTTGACAGCAGTCCAGAGAACTGAGGTGGGTGCATGAAGAAATTGACACACTTTATTTACTGCAAAGGAAATATCAGGTCCGATGGGTGTGAGATACTGAAATGCTCCCACCAAACTTCTGTATTTGGCACCATCCTCGTGACTCAAAAGTGCACCCTCCGCAAGAGACAATTTTGATAAACTAGACAATGGTGTTAATGAGGGTTTACAACTCTGTCTCCCTGCGTTGCTCAGAAGATTAGTACCATATTTCTCTTGAGAGAGATGAAGGGCACCATCTCTTGTTTTATGTACCTCAATACCAAGGAAGTATTGTAGATCTCCAAGATCTTTGAGAGAAAATTCCGAGTTCAAATCCTTCAAAAGATTTGTGACTGCTTCATTAGAGGAACTGGTAATAATGATGTAATCAACATAAAAATGAGGACAAAGACAGTTGTGAACAACTTATTGTAAATGAACAAGGAAGTGTCAAATTTGCAGGGAACAAAACCAAGAGCTTGCAACTTGTGACTCAAGAGAGAGTACCATGCCCATGGAGCCTACTTAAGTCCATAGAGAGACTTATCAAGCCTGCAGGGGTGAAGTGGTTTGTACTGATCTTCATAACCGAGTAGTTCCTGTTCCAGAACACCATGAAGAAACACATTTTGCACGTCTAGTTGGCGAAGGCTCCATCCTCTGGACACGACAACAAATACAACAAGACGAATAGTGACAACTTTAACAACATGACTGAAGGTCCTCAAAATCAAGGCCATACCTCTGTTTAAACCCTTTTGCATCCAAAGCGTGCTCTAAGCGATCAATGGTACCATCTGACCTTTTTTATACGGAAGACCCATTTAAAGTCAATCACATTCACACCTAGGCAAGGAGGAACAAGGTGCCATGTGTGAATTTTCTGGAGAGCACAAAATTCACTATCCATAGAATTTTTCCATGTTGGAACTACAATAGCCTCATGAACTGTGTTGGGTTCTCAGGTAGAAGCAGCAGCAAGTAACCCATATTTTGTTTTGTAATTAATAGGATGAACTTTAATAGTTTGAAGGCGTGTATGAGGAGGCATAGGTAGTGCATGCATAGAGGATCCTAAAGTCACAGTCTCAAACGGAGCAACCGATCACTCCGATTCAGCGAGAGAGACAGTACCATACGAAGCGGGATTTTTTGTGCCGAGCAACGAAGTAGAAGGTGATGAAGCTGGCACAAAAGATCTACGGGAAGCGACTATTGGTGGCTCGATGGACGTGCCAGGTCCGGCTGACGCGAGCTTCATGGAACGTGGGGCCCGCCGTGTGTAGACAGGAGGCGTGGGCGCGAAGCGCTTGGTTGGCTGGTCTCCTACATCGGATTGGTGCACCGTGCATGCACGGACTGACTCCGTGGCACGTCGATGTGTGGCGCCAGCGGGTCGGCCTGGGGAGGAATCGGCCAAGGAGGCATAGTCCACCTAACGGGGCACCAATCTTGATGAAGATTCACCCAGTCCCGGTGTGGTCAGACGCGTAGATCCCGAAGGAGATCATGCCTGAGCTCCCGTGTCCATGATAGAACCCTCTGGGGCATTATTTTCAGCACAAAAAACATTGGTTTCTGCATCATTTTAGTTAATGTTTATTCCTGTAACACCAAACTCAGGTATGGGATTATGAGAATTAGTCAAAACTGGATCATCACTAGTATCATCACCCAAACGGTTAACTCCGGAAACATGGGAAGGAAAAAGGATAATTTCTTTGCGAAGAAGGGCACCAACATTGTGATGAAGTGTGGCGAAGGTTAATTGTGTTTCATCAAAGACAACATCACGTGAGATATAGACATGACCAGTTGAGACATCAAGGCATTTAACACCCTTATGTTGAGCACTATATCCAAGAAAAACACACTACATAGAACGAAACATAAGTTTATGAGTGTTTTATGGGTGAAGATTAGGCCAACATGTGCGACCAAAAACTCGAAGAGTGGTGTAGTCAGATTGACATGCAATAGACGTTTAGTGAAAGTTTCATTGGAGATGACATGACTAGTCCACATGTTGATAAGATGCCCAATAATCAGAAAAGCTTCATCCCAAAATTTTATTGGCATGGAAGATGAAGCAAGGAAGGCTAGTTCCACTTCAACAATGTGCCTATGCTTGCGTTCGGCAGACCCATTTTGTTGGTGTGCATGGGGACATGAGACATACCAATATTTTGAAAAGAATAGAATTCAATTTTTCATACTCACCACCACAATCATATTGCATGGCAATGATTTTACTATCAAACTTGCGTTCAACAAGTGCTTGAAAGTTGTGAAAGACTTGAAATACATCAGAATGCTTTTTGAGTAAATAGATCCATGTGTACTTACTAAGGTCATCAATAAAGCTCACATAGTAGGAATGTCTACCAACAGAAGTGGGTGCTGGACCCCACACATCAGAAAAAATAAGTTGCAAAGGCTTGGTTGACACACTGGTAGATATATATATATAGGATATGGTAATTGATGACTTTTTGCTCTTTGGAATGAATCACAAATAGTTTCTAGATTTCTCCCACCAACAACTGGGATTTTATTTCTAATAAGAATTTGATGAATAGTAGCAAAAGATGGATGACCTAAGCGACTGTGCCACCTTTCAGCAGAAAGCTTGATGGCACTATAGACTTGTTTATTGTATGAGCAGTACTTGGGAAGTAGTACATAGAGTCCTGCCACACAGACACCCCATACGGAGAATTTCCTTCGTGACATGATCCTTCATCAAAAAGAAGAAGGGGTCAAATTCTAGAAAGACATTGTTATCAAGGGCAATGCGATGGATATACAAAAAAGTTTTGGAAGCATCAGGAACATGCAAGATATCATTTATTTTAAGAGTTTTGGATGGAGTTTTGATATGTGATTAACCATATGACATATCTCCATACCTTCCCCATTTTCTACGGTGTATACTTGATCGTTGCCATGATACTTTTCATGCATTGTTAGCTTCTCCAATTCACCTGTGATATGATTGGTAGCGCCGGTGTCCATGTACTAGTTGGTATCGAGACTATACGACGTATCAGCTGCAGCAACAATCTTCTTCTTTTAGGAATTACCCTAGAAAATTTGGAATTCGCCCTCATAGACATCGCAGCCCTGGAAGTTGCATCCCCTGTTGTTGTTGGTGGAGGGGGGGCACCAACTGTTGTTGTCGTTGGAGTTCCCTTGGTGAGAGTAGCCACCGCCACCACCACCTTGATAGGAACCACTGCAGCCGTAGTTATTCTGGTGGTACCCGCCGTCACCACCATTAGGGTAGCCGGCAGCACCACCACCTCCTCCATAGCCACCAGCGCAACCGCTTGCAGATCCCCCACCGTTAGGGTAGCCACCGTCCTCATAGCCACCAGCGCCGCCACGGGGACCGCCGCTGTTGCCCTTTTGGTTCTGGTTCCCGCGGTAGCCGTTTTTGTTTCCTCCTTGTTTACCGCCATAATGGGAGATGGTGTTTGCTGAAGATTTGAAGCCGCCAAAATTGTTGCGATGAGGCCTATTTCCTCGCGATCCATTTTCCTATTTGGTTCGGTTTGTTCCAAGTTGGTTATAAAATAATGGAGGGTGTATATATGTTCAACATCTACCTTTATAACTACATATCAGTTGTATGTATTCCAATTAGTATTTTTGAGTTACAGTTCATGGGTGCATGAGTCACACAAAATGAACAAATTGGTCATACATTTTTCAAATTATTACATGCCATTATTAGACAGCTTGCTGCAAACTTATTAGCTTTAATTTATGCTTACACCCTTTTCTGAATTTCACATGTGTTCTCTGTAGTAGATGCTGAGTAGCAGTGATGATAGTCGTACTTTGGCAGATGTATCTTTATTTGAGTCCAAAACCAACATGTATGCAATAGATGATATTGTATCAAGAAATGAGGAACGGGATAGAGCCACAATGACCCTTCCAGTCAAGACACGGAATAATGCTCCAAGAAAGCCCACACACCACCCTAAAGGTGTATATGAAGTGGCCCACACCGATTTGAAGTCATGGGCTCCAACTAAACCATATAAAGCACATGCGAGGTTCATGAGTCTGTGTTGTTTTGTTGGTAGGGCAAGGCTCAACATTAATATGCTGGGGTTTCATAAGGCTAACACATAAACATGGCACAAGATAGTCCGGGAGATCATGGAGCATTTCAATGTTCCCGGCATGTGGAGAGAGCAGGTGGAAAACGCTGCAATGAAGAAGGCCGGGGATACTTTGAGAATCTGGAAGCATGTGTTGTACAAGAAGTACTTGAGTCAAGGCAAGGAGCCAATTCCCTCATACCCCCAAATTACAAAGGAATATAGGGCAAAATTCAAAAGGGTCAAGGCCGTTGAGGAGTTTATTGTGAAGAGTGCCAAGCAATTGAAACTTCAAAAGAAGAACACACCCCCACGTCGCAAGATACTATGACGTGAAACTGATATGGAATGAGGAGGACAAAGAAGGAGTAGTTGTCGGTGCCTAGCCAACCTTTAGTGAAATTAGGGGCAACCACGCTAGAGACTGCTTGCGAGCACGTGCAAGGAGGCATGATGACGACACTTATTAGTTCAAAAACTCAGCAGACGAAGCACTATACAACAACATGGTAGAGGCTTCCATAAACCATGAAACGTTCTGCAGGAACTAAGGGCCAATGGACATTCTATTCGAGGCTCTGAAAACCAAAGAGCCCCCGGCTGTGCAACGGGTATTGGGATCAATGTATCACAGAAGAGGGTTTTTTCACTAAGCAAAGACGAGAGGCTCAGCATGAAAAAAGCTAGGAGTGAATTGAAGCAGAATGCATTGTACGAAAAGATCAAGAGGGACATGTATCCTGGACTTCGAAAGGATATTGAGTATTCATTTATGCAGCAAAAGACACTAACATTGGGAGATATCTAGGAGACACGAGGGGAGTGTTGGAAATATGCCCTAGAGGCAATAATAAAGTGGTTATTATTATATTTCCTTGTTCATGATAATCATTTATCAGCCATGCTAGAATTGTATTGACCGGAAACATAGATACATGTGTGGATATATAGACAAACACTATGTCCCTAGTGAGCCTCTAGTTGACTAGCTAGTTGATCAAAGATGATCAAGGTTTGCTCACCATGGACTTGAGTTGTCATTTGATAACGAGATAAAATCATTATGAGAATGATGTGGTGGACAAGACCCAACCGTAAGCATAGCATATGATCGTATTAGTTTATTGCTACTACTTTATCCATGTCAAGTGTCTGTTCCTACGACCATGAGATCACACAACTCCAAGACACCTTAGGAATGCCTTGTGTGTATCAAACGTCACAACGTAACTAGATGACTATAAATGTGGTATATAGGTATCTCCGAGGGTGTCTGTTGGGTTGGCGTGGATCAAGACTGCGATTTGTCACTCCGTATGACAAAGAGGTATCTCTGGTCCCACTCGGTAATATAGCATCACAAGAATCTTGCAAGCAATGTGACTAAGGAGTTACTCATGGGATCTAGTATTACAGAACGACTAAAGAGACTTGCCGGTAACGATATTGAACTAGGTATGGATATACCGCCAATTGAATCTTGAGCAAGTGACATACCGATAGACAAAGGGAACCTCATACGGAATTGATTGAATCCTTGACATCATGGTTTGACCGATAAAGATCTTCGTAGAATATGTAGGAACCAATATGGGCATCCTGGTCCCGCTATTGGTTATTGGCCGTAAGGTGTCTCTATCATGTCTGCATAGTTCCTCAACCCTCAGGGTCCGCACACTTAACATTCGGTGACGATTCGATATTGTTGAGTTATATATGTTGGTGACCTAATGTTGTTCAGAGTCCCGGATGAGATCTCGTACATCACAAGGAGTTTCGGAATGGTCCGGAGGAAAAGATTGATATATGGGAACTTGGTATTCAAGTTCCAAAAAGGTTCTGGGACTTGCCAGTTTTGTGACATGGATGCCGAAAGTATTCCGGGGGTCCATAGGGTGGGTCCACTTGTCAAGGAGGGCCGCATGGGATGTAAGAGGGGGCACACGAGACCCTGTTGGGCTGGCCGTCCCTCCCACCTAGGCCTATGCGGCCAGGGGGCTGGTGGGACAAGTCCTAAGGGCGCCGGCCACCCAAACTTGGGGGCCAAGGCACCCCTTGGCCGCCGCCCCACCCCTAGGGGAAACCCTAGGGCGCCGACCCTCATCCCCCCCCTGTATATATGAGAGGAGAGGGAGGGAAGCCGCACCCTGATATGTCCATTTTGCATCACGAATTCTTACTACTATTTACCTCATTCTTGTTCATGATTCCACATTATCACACAATTCTTATGTATTTTCTCTCTGAATGTGCAAGGTACATCATAAGGAGTGACATATCTGGAAACTGGAATTCTGGACCGGAAAACTAAGAAAAAGGCAGAAAAATCACCAGTTTCGGAATGACCTGAAAATTTATGGACAATATTTTTGGAATACTTAATAATTTCTAGAGAAAAAATATATCGGAGGGGGGCTACCAACATGGCGTCATCTAATCGGCCGCACCCCTGGTGGCGTTGCCAAATGGTTTGTGGGTCCCCTGCTGGTCCTCCGATGCCCCTCTTCTTCTATATGGTGTATTTTACCTAGAAAAAAAATCATAAGCAACCTTTCAGGAGAAGGACCACCATCTCGAGGCGGAAACTTGGGCAGATTCCCATTTGCACTCCGACAGTCAGATTCTGCCGGGGAAATCCCTCACCGGGAGGGGGAGATCGAAGCCATCGTCATCACCAACATTTCCTCCTTCGTGGGAGGATCAATCTTCATCAACAACTTCACTAGAACCATCTCATCTCCAACCCTAGTTCACCTCTTGTATTCAATCTTTGTCCCAAAACCTCATATAGGTACTTGTGGGTTACTAGTTGTGTTGATTACATCACGTAGTTGATGCTTGTTGGATTACTTGGTGGAAGAGATTATGTTCAGATCCTTAATTACCATTATTACTGTTGGAAATATGCCCTAGAGGCAATAATAAATTAGTTATTATCATATTTCCTTGTTCATGATAATTCTTTATCATCCATGCTATAATTGTATTGATTGGAGACTTAGATACATGTGTGGATACATAGACAACACCATGTCCCTAGTATGCCTCTAATAGACTTGCTCGTTGATCAAAATATGGCTATGGTTTCCTAGTCATGGACATGAGATGTCATTTGGTAACGGGATAATGTCATTAGGAGAATGTTGTGATGGACAAGACCCAAACTACAAACATAGCATATGATCGTGTCAGTTTATTGCTACCGTTTTCTACATGTCAAGTATATGTTCCTTTGACCATGAGATCATGCAACTCACTGACACCGGAGGAGTACCTTGTGTGTATCAAATGTCGCAACATAACTTAGTGACTATAAAGGTGCTCTACAGGTATCTCCGAGGGTTTTTGTTGGGTTGGCATGGATCAAGACTGGAATTTGTTACTCCGTTTGACAGAGAGGTATCTCAGGGCCCACTCGGTAATACAACATCACAACAAGCCTTGCAAGCAATGTGACTAAGTGTTAGCCACGGGATCTTGTATTACAGAACGAGTAAAGAGACTTTCCGGTAACGAGGTTGAACTAGGTATGGAGATACCGACGATCGAATCTCGGGCAAGTAACATACCGAAGAACAAAGGGAACGTTATACGGGATTGACTGAATCCTTGACATAGAGGTTCGACCGATAAAGATGTTCATAGAATATGTAGGAACCAATATGGTCATCTAGGGCCCGCTATTGGTTATTGACCATAGAGGTGTCTCGGTCATGTCTACATAGTTCTCGAACCCACAGGGTCTGCACACTTAACGTTTGGTGATGTTTCGGTAATATAGAGTTATGTATGGTGGTGACCGAAGGTTGTTTGGAGTCCCGGATGAGATCCCATATGTCAGAGGAGCTCCGGAATGGTCTGGAGGTAAAGATTCATATATAGGAAGTCCTATTTGGGTCGCCGGAAAAATTTTGGGCTCATCGATAGTGTACTGGGAGTGTCGGTAGTGTACCGAGAGACCTCCGAGAGGGGTATTTCGACCCAAGAGGCTTAATGGGCTGTGGGAGAGTAAATATCAGCCCTTAGTGGGCTGGTGGAAACTCCCACACAAGGCCCATGTGGCTCGAGAAGAAAACCCAATAGGAAAAGGTGGAAAAAGGAAAAAAAAAGGAGGAATCCTAGTCCTACTAGGATTGGAGGAGAGTCCTCCAATCCTAATAGGTTCGGCCAACTCCTATGGGGCCTTGGCCTTGCGCTAGCCCTCCTCCTCCCTCCCTCCTATATATACTGGTGGTATTGGGTGTTTTTCACTAGATTTTAGGGCCACGTGCTACCCTGTAACATCCCAAACTTTGGAATGTTATAATAACTATTAGAATGATTGTTTGTTTGTTTGAGTGATTGAAAGTGAGTGAAATTTGAAACTTTTTGAAACTTTTGAAAATTTGATGAGAGGGAAGGAAATGACTTTCCCAAAACTTTCACTCTACATTTTGATCACCAGGAATTCAAATTCATTTCATCACAAAACCCCAGAGTGAAGATGACACGACTTCTTCCATTTAAAGAAATGAAAAGGGATTTGAAAATGGTTTGAATTTCCATTTGAAAATATTTCAAATTCAGAAAACTTTATGCAACTCAATGATTTTCATGAGAGAGGATAATATGACTTCTTCAAATATATGAAATATGAGTTGGGAGTTTAAAAGAATTTGGAAGTGCCTCTGAAATTATTTTTTGAATCCATTTCATATATGGTTCCTATTCAAGTTTTCAAAATATTCAAACCCCTTGTCAAAAATTTGAGAGTAGTAAATATGACACTCTAAAACCAGGGGGTATTTTGTGAGTTTTTGAAACATAAAACCCCTAGGGTTATTTGAAAAATATTTGCAATATTAAATAAAGCCAATTAGGCAATTTTCTGAAAAATATTTTTTTGTATTTAATTTGACAGAATAAAAATGTTAATTAAATGACATATTTTATTATGATAATTTTGATATATAATACTCCTATGTTGGGAAATATATTATTTGCAATAAAAGCTTTTTACTACGCGGTTTTATTAAAAAGGAAAGGAATTAATAACCGATCGGGCCGGCCCACGCCATTAAATGCCGAATCGCTAGATTACCGGCCGATCGACGCGCCACTGACGCCCTTCCTCTCGCTGACCCCTGGGCCCCACCCGACCGCCTGGAATCCCGCATCGGTCGTCTCCCTCCTCCGCACGCGCCGCCGCCGGGATCTTCTCCATCGCCGGATCTGCGCTCTCCTTCCTTTCCCTCGATCCCTCTCCGGCCTATATAAGATCGCCTGACGCCGCATCCATTTCCCCCTCGGATCCCTCTTCCTCCCTCACCAGAAATGCCACGAATCTCTCGCCGGAGTTCGGCCCCGACCGAAGCTCTCTCCACCGTGCCCGTCGCCTCGGTTGCTCCCCTCGCCCCTCCGACGCCACCGTAGTGCTCGCCGTCCTCGCCGCCGTCGACTAGTGCCCTCCCCGTCGCCGGAGGACCACCGGAGCGCCGCCCACATCAACCTCGACGCCCTTGCCTCGCCGAAAAAACTTCATCGCCGGCGGCAACAACCACGGTGAGCTCCACCACCCCCTCAACCGTCGGATCCAGATGAACGGCCACGATTAGAAATTTCATTTCGCGAATCGTTTTCCCCTAGCGATCGGTCGTCCTCCCGTAACACACCGCGCGCGCCCCCTTTGACCAATCATAAGATGCCACGTCACCCCCCTGTCCGTTAGTTATAGGATTTTTATTTTCTGTTTTGTTATAAAAACAGAATAGTCCTGATTTTGTTTTTAGTATATCTTTTATGTTTTTAAGTGTTTTTAATTGATTCTTTTTGCATTAGGTCAAAATTTTTATATAGTTTCTGTAGATACCAAATTTGACCATGTTTGAACATTTAAATTTGAATTTAAACAGATTTGATTTAAATTTCTTTTCTGAATATCTTGAGTTTTAAAATGTATTTTTGATTTATTCTTTTTGCTACTTGTCACTAGTGATCTTAGTTATCAATTAGTAAAGTTTGAGAATTTTAAGAATAAATTTGATTAGGGTTTTAACTAGAAACAGTATCTGTTTAGTTTGTTAATATAGTTTAATTAGTTTTATTTTGTTAGTTTAAATCTGAGTTTGTTTTAATTTGATTTAGTAGGTTCTGTTAGTTAAACTTTAGGTGTTTTACTTACTGTTAATAGAAATATAAAATTGCTTAGTTTATTTCTTTATGGTTATAGGAATCTCAACTCCTTTTCAAATAGGTTTAATTTGTTATAAAACAAACTAGTTAGTAATAGTTTATTCCAACAAAGTTTTATATAATTAAATTCTGTTTTCTAAGAAAAAGTTTTAGTAATCTTTTCTGTTAAGAAATGTTTGTTAATAAAAATGGTTTAGTTTTACTCTATTATAGGAAACTATATTCTTTATCATTAGGTAATGTTTTATAAAACAACTTAGTTTTAGTAGAAATCCTTTTCACAAAAGTTTTAGATGAATCAATTCTGTTTTATAATATAGATTTTTATTAATTACTTTATGTTAACTTAGTTGTTTCATAATTTTCTTTCTCTTAGTTTAAGGTTGAGTTCATTAGGCAAACACTTATGTTGTTTAGGATGATGTTTTAATAGTTTTACTTGTTCTTCAAAAAGTAATTCTTTTTGCTAGTAAAATATTTACTAATATCCATTTGTTGTATTTTAATTTGTTTTTGTTTTGTTACTAGTTGTTGTAGAGGAAAACTACCTTAGTTGTTTTTATGAAAACTTTCTTAACTTTGAGTTTTGTCTTAAGTGTTTCCTTCATCAACCTTGTTGTTTTTGTTCTTGTGTTACATTGTGATTGTCAGTTTTGATTGCTAGAAGTGTTTGCTTATGAATGCAATGTTTGTTATATAGATTTTCATCGGAGAGTGACGTATAGTCTATCAAGTTATTTCTGAGAGCGATCTTTCTCTTCATCAACAGTACATGCAAGTTCACTTTGACCATCTATTTCATACCCATGTTTTTATTTGCATGTAGTGACATAATTCAACAAATCCCTCCCGTAGTGTTATTGAAATTCTTGTAGTTGAGTAGAATGCATGAGGTAGGAACCCACCACTGGTTACTAAAGCCCCGGGAACGTTAGTTATTTTTATGCTATGCTAAAGTAGACGGGGATTGGTATGAGTGTTCGTGAGTGGTTTGAAGAAGGACTCTACGTCAAGACGACAACTTCATGAAGACATCTTCAAGTCCTGCATCTTCAAGACCTCAAGACTTCAAGACTCGAGAAGACAAGTTTTCAATACACACTAGTGGGTGAAGGATGGTTGATTGGGCACCCTGGAGAAACCAGTGAGTGGCCGGGATGCATGGAGAAGCACCATGACATCTTGCGGAAAGCTTCACCCAGACTCAAAGAGAAGGATGAATACTTCATGCCCGGAAGCTTACCTGTGTAGCCACAAGTCATTATGGGCTCTGGCTTGGTTGATCTTTGTTGTGACTCTGCTGGGCAGTGCTACGAGATGTAGTTGACGTTAGGATTGGATGGGCATTGTCGGACAGTCAGGGAAACACTTTGAAAGACCATGTTTCGTTCATCCTGTTCTCAAACACCAGGCAGTGCGAGGACTTACCAGGAGGGAACGAATCTTGTGGGTAAAGTACACAACACTCTACAGAGTTTAAACCTAATCGATTAGCCGTGTCCCCGGTTACGGACAATTTGAGCTTCTAGACTTGGATCTATCTCTGAACTCTCAACACTGGACTAATAACTAATTGTGGGCAACTTGATGATACTTATGGGCATTGAGACATTGGTTGGCGGAACCATGTCATAATAGGTAACTCCATAGTGAAATTCCTGATATTCCTTTGTTGTAGGAAAAAAAAATCAGCTTTTATGCAAAAACTAAGTCACAAAGCCACAAAGCCTTATTGCATATAGTATAGTTTATTCTTCTGTTCTTCTATGGTGATCTTGCCAGCATATTCAAAATGCTGACCTACACGGCTGCAACGTCTCATGTTGCAGATACTCTTCTACGACGGGTAAGAGTACGATTCAGGGTTACGGTCCGCACTCAACCTGCCGTTGGTGTTATTGGGACTCCACTCCCGTTGACTGTATCCGCTGCTATTTTAAGGTATATATCTATTTTACGCTATTACATGTGATTACACTTTGATATATACATTGATGTACTGTGTGTGCCAGCATACTGATCCAGGGATGGCACAGAACACATAGAGGCTTGACTCGTTTTGAGTCGGGTCGCTACATACCCGTTCCATCGTACTCCTCTAGATCGGATTTCCGTAGTGCTTAGGTGAAGCCCTGTCGGAATTGCTCCATCACCATCGCCGGAGCACCGTCACGCTGCCGGTGAAATCTTCTTCCTCTCCACTTCTTCTTGCTGGATCAAGACGGTGGAGATCGTCATCAAGCTACACGTGTGCTGAACGCGGAGGTGCCGTCCGTTCAGCGCTAGATCGGAAGGACCGTGATCAAGATCGCGAGATGGATCGTGATGAGTTCATGGGACGGATCGTGATGAGATCGCACGACGGATCGTGATGAGATCGCGGCACGGATCGTGATGAGTTCACGGGACGGATCGTGATGAGATCGCGGGACGAATCGTGATGAGATCACGAGACGGATCATGATGAGTTCGCGGGACGGATCGTGATTGGATCGCGGGACTGATCGTGATGTGATCGCGGACGCTCGGCGATTTGGATCGCAAAGATGTTTGACTACAACAACCGCGTTTCTTAACGCTTCCCGCTTAGCGATCTACAAGGGTATGTATATCCACTCTCCCTCTCGTAGATGCTCATCACCATGGATAGATCTTGCGTGTGCGTAGGAATTTTTTTTGTTTCCCATGCAACATTCCCCAATAGTGGCATCATGAGCTAGGTCTATGTGTAGATGAGATCTCGAGTAGAACACAAAGAGTTTGTGGGCGTTGATGCTTAGATTGCTTCCTCCCTTGGTCATGTTTTGGTTCAGCGGTATTGTAGGATGAAGCAGCCCGGACCAACCTTACTCCTACGCTTACGAGAGACCGGTTCCATCGACTGACGTGTAACTTCGTTGCACAAAGATGGCTGGCAGGTGTCTATTTCTCCTACTTTAGTTGGATCAGATTCGACTAAGGCGGTCCTTGAGAAGGTTGAAAATAAACTTATGTATCACCGTTGTGGTTATGCGTAGGTGAGATTCGTTCTTGCTAGAAACCCGTGGCAGCCACGTAAAACATGCAACAACAATTAGAGGACGTCTAACTAGTTTTTGTAGGGCATGTTGTGATGTGATATGGCCAATTACATGATGTGATATATGTGATGTATGAGATGATCATGTGTTGTATAGATTATCACGACTTGCATGTCGATGAGTATGGCAACCAGCAGGAGCCATAGGGTTGTCTTTAATTATTGTATGACCTGCGTGTCAATCATTAAGCGCTATGTAATGCTTTACTTTATCGCTAAACAGTAGCAATAGTAGTAGATGCATGGTGGGTGCGACAACCCCGATGGCGACACGTTGATGGAGATCAAGATGATGGATATCATGGTGTCGTGCCGGTGACGATGGAGATCATGCTAGTGCTTTCATGATGGAGATCAAAAGCACAAGTTCATGGCCATATCATGTCACTTATGATTTGCATGTGATGTTAATCCTTTTTTATGCACCTTGTTTTGCTTAGGACGATCGTAGCATTATAAGGTGATCCATCACTTTAATTTCAAGATAAATTGTGTTCTCCCTGAGTGTGCACCATTACGAAAGTTCGTCGTGCTGAGACACCACGTGATGGTCGGGTGTGATAGACTCTACATTCACTTACAACGGGTGCAAGCCAGTGTTGCACATGCAGAACACTCGGGTTAAGCTTGACGAGCCTAGCATGTACAAACATGGCCTCGGAACACAAGAGACCGAGAGGTCGAACATGAGTCATATAGTAGATATGATCAACATGATGATGTTCACCATTGCAGCCACCTCAACTCACGTGATGATCGGACTTGAGTTGGTGAATTTGGATCATGTATCACTCGAATGACCGGAGGGATGTCAATTTGAGTGGGAGTTCTTAAGTAATATGATTAATTGAACTCATTATCATGAACTTAGTTAGTAGTGTATTTGCAAATTATGTTGTAGATTACTAGCTCGTGCTGTAGCTCCCTTGAATTTTTATATGTTCCTATGAAAATAGAGTTGAAATATGATGGTAGCAATATTGTGGACTGGCTCCGTGATCTGAGGATTGTCCTCATTGCTGCACAGAAGGCTTATGTCCTTAATGCACCGCTCAATGCGCCAACCCCTCTAGTGTCGTCTGTAGGTGTTGTGAACATCTAACAGGCACGTTCTGATGACTACTTGATGGTTTAGTGCGTCATGCATTACGGCTTAGAATTGAGGCTCCGAAATGTTTTGAACGTCACGGAACGAAACATATGAGATGTTCTAAGAGTTGAAATTAGGATCTTGGGCTCATGCCCGTGTTGCGAGATATGAGATCTCCAACAAGATTCTTTGCTTGCGAGATGAAGGAGAATAGCTCAATCATTGAGCATGTACTCAAATTGTCTGGGTGCTACAATCGCTTGAATCAAGTGGGAGTTGATCTTCCAGATAAGATAGTGATTGATATAGTTCTCCAAGTCACTATCACTAAGCTACTAGAACTTGGTGATGAACTATAAAACGCCAGGGATAGAAATAATGATTCCTGAGCTATTTGCGATGTTTGACACCGCAAAGGTAGAAATCAAGAAGGAGCGTCAAGTGTTGATGGTTAGTCAAACCACTAGTTTCAAGAAGGGCAAGAGCAAGGAGGGAAACTTCATGGATAGCAAGTCAGTTGCTGCTCCAGTGAAGCAACCCAAAGTTGAACCCAAACCCGAGACTAAGTGCTTCAATTATGAGGAGAGCGGTCGCTGAAGCGAAACAACCCTAGATACTTGGTAGATAAGAATGCTGGCAACGTCGACAGAAGTATATTTGATATACGTGTTATTGATGTGTACCTTGCTAGTACTCCTAGTAGCACTTGGGTATTGGATACCGGTTTGGTTGCTAAATGTTAGTAACTCGAAATAAAAGCTACGAAATAAACGGAGAACTAGCTAAGGGTGAGGTGACGATGTGTGTTGGAAATGTTTCCAAGTTTGACATGATCAACATCGCACGCTCGCTCTACCTTCGGGATTAGTGACGAACCTAAATAAATGTTATTTGGTGTTTTACGTTGAGCATGAACGTGATTAGACCGTGTTTATTGCAACACGGTTATTCATTTAAGTTAGAGAATAATGGTTATTGTGTTTACATGAATAATACCTTCAATGGTCATTCACCCAGTGAGAATGGTTTGTTGAATCTTGATCGTAGTTCATAACATTGATGCCAAAAGATACAAAGTTAATAATGATAGTACCACATACTTGTGGCACTGCCACTAAATGTCATATTGGTATAAAGCGCATGAAGAAACTCCATGCTGATGGATCTTTTGACTCATTCGATTTCGAATCTGTTGAGACATGCGAACCATGCTTCTTGGGCAAGATGACTAAGGACCCCGTTTTCTGGATTGATGGAGCGGGGAAGTGATTTATTGGAAATGATACATGTTGATGTATGCAATCCAACGAGTCTTGTAGCGTGCGGTGTATATCATTATTTTCCTAACTTCACTGATAATTTGAGTAGAGATAGTGTATATTTACTCAATAAAACACAAGTCTGAATCGTTTGAAAGGTTCAAGCAAATTTAGAGTGAAGTTTAAGATCATCGTGACAAGAAGATAAAAATGTCTGTGATGTGATCGTGGAGGTGAATATCTGAGTTACGAGTTTGGCATGCAACTTAAGACAATGTGAAAGTTGTTTCACAACTCACGCCACGTGGAACACCATAGTGTGATGGTCTGTCCGAACGTCATAGTCGTGCTCTATTGGATATGGTGCTTGCTATGATGTCTCTTATCGTTTTTATACTATAATTTTGGGGTTATGCATCAGAGACAACTACATTCACTTTAGGTAGGGCACCATCTAAATCCGTTGAGAAGACACCGTGTGAATTATGGTTTGATAGAAACTTGAGCTGTCCTTTCTTAATGTTTGGGTCTGCGACGCTTGTGTGAAAAATGTTTTCACCTAATGAGCTCGAACCCAAAGTGGACAAATGCATCTTCATAGAATACCCTAAGAACAGTTGGGTGAACCTTCTATCTCAGATCTAAGCATAAAGTGTTTGTTGCTAAAAACTGGTCGTTTCTCGAGAAAGAGTTTCTCTTGGAAGAATTGAGTGGGAGGAAGATAGAACTTGATGAGGTTGTTGAACCTTTGTTTCAACCAGAGAGTAGCGCAGTGCAGAAAGATGTTTCTGTGGAACCTATGTCAGTTGAAGAGGAAGTAAATGATGGTGATCATGATGCTTCGTATCAAGTTACT
Source organism: Hordeum marinum (assembly GCA_022496015.1). NCBI lineage: Eukaryota > Viridiplantae > Streptophyta > Magnoliopsida > Poales > Poaceae > Hordeum > Hordeum marinum. The sequence continues at coordinate 184,629,292 of CM039676.1, forward strand.
ATCGAACCTCGTAGGTCGACAAGGATGTGTACTCCTCCTGAGCGGTACGACAACCCTGTCTTGGAGGTCATGTTGTTGGACAACAATGAACCTACGAACTATGGAGAAGCGATGATGGGCCCGGATTCCGACAAATGGTTAGAGGCCATGAAATCCGAGAAAGGATCCATGTATGAAAACCAAGTATAGACTTTGGTATACGTGCTTGTTGGACGGTAGGTCGTTGAGTACAAATGAATCTTTAAAATGAAGACAGACGCTGATGGTGAATGTCACCATTTATAAAGCTTGACTTGTCGCAAAGAAGTTTCTGGCAAGTTCAAGGAGTTGACTACGATGAGACTTTCTCACTCGTAGTGATACTAAAGTTTGTTGCAATTATGTTAGCAGTTGCTGCATTTTTCAATTATGAAATCTGCTAGATGGATGTCAAAACATAGTTTCCTTAACTGTCTACTTCAGGAAAGGTTGTATGTGATACAACCAAAAGGTTTTTTCAGTCGTAAGGATGCTAAAAGATGTGCAAGCTTCAGTGATCCTTCTATGAACTGAAGCAAGCATCTCGGAGTTGGAATATACACTTTGATGAGGTGATCAAAGTTTTTGAGTCTATACAAAGTTTATGAGAAACTTGTATTTACAATAAAGTGAGTGAGAGCACTATAGAGTTTCTAGTAAGCATATGTGGTTGACATATTGTTGGTCAGAAATGATGTAGAATTTCTGGAAAGCATAAACGGTTGTTTGAAAAGTGTTTATCAAAGGAAGACCTGGATAAAGCTACCTAATTGTTAAGCATCAAGATCTATAGTGATAGATCAAGATGCTTTATGAGACTTTCAATGAGTACATACCTCGACAAGATTTTGAAAGAAGTTCAAAATGGATCAGTCGGAAAGAAGTGTTCTCGCCTGCTTTGTAAGGTGTGAAGTTGAGTGAGACTCAAAGCTCGACCACGGCAGAAGAAAGAGAAAGGACGAATGTCGTCCCCTATACCTTAGCCATAGGCTCTGTATAGTATGCCATGCTGAGTACCGCACCCATGTGTGCCTTGCCATGAGTCCGTCAAGGGGTACAAGAGTTATCAAGGAGTGGATCACTTGACAGCGGTCAAGAATATCCTTAGTAACTAAAAGACTAAGGAGATGTTTGTGATAAAGAGTTCGTCGTAAAGAGTTACGTCGATGCAAGCTTTAACACCAATCTGAATAACTCGTAGTAGCAATCTGGATACGTATAGTGGAGCAGCCATTTGGAATAGTACCAAGTGGAATGTGCGAGCAGTGCTTACAGTTTGACATAGAGATTTGCAAAGTACAAATGGATCTGAATGATGCAGACCCGTTGACTATAAGATCTCTCTCACATGCAAAGCATGATCGAGCCCCAGAACTCATTGGGTGTTAGATTCATAACAATGCGAATCACATAATGATGTGAACTAGATTATTGACTCTAGTGCAAGTGGGAGACTGTTGGAAATATGCCCTAGAGGCAATAATAAATTAGTTATTATCATATTTCCTTGTTCATGATAATCGTTTATTATCCATGCTATAATTGTATTGATTGGAGACTTAGATACATGTGTGGATACATAGACAACACCATGTCCCTAGTATGCCTCTAATAGACTAGCTCGTTGATCAAAAGATGGCTATGGTTTCCTAGTCATGGACATGAGATGTCATTTGGTAACGGGATAATGTCATTAGGAGAATGATGTGATGGACAAGACCCAAACTACAAACGTAGCATATGATCGTGTCAGTTTATTGCTACCGTTTTCTACATGTCAAGTATATGTTCCTTTGACCATGAGATCATGCAACTCACTGACACCGGAGGAGTACCATGTGTGTATCAAATGTCGCAACGTAACTAAGTGACTATAAAGGTGCTCTACAGGTATCTCCGAGGGTTTTTGTTGGGTTGGCATGGATCAAGACTGGAATTTGTTACTCCGTTTGACGGAGAGGTATCTCAGGGCCCACTCAGTAATACAACATCACAACAAGCCTTGAAAGCAATGTGATTAAGTGTTAGCCACAGGATCTTGTATTACGGAACGAGTAAAGAGACTTGCCGGTAACGAGGTTGAACTAGGTATGGAGATACCGATGATCGAATCTTGGGCAAGTAATATATCGAAAAACAAAGGGACGTTATAAAGGATTGACTGAATCCTTGACATAGAGGTTCAACAGATAAAGATCTTCGTAGAATATGTAGGAACCAATATGATCATCCAGGGACCGCTATTGGTTATTGACCATAGAGGTGTCTCGGTCATGTCTACATAGTTCTCGAACCTACAGGGTCTGCACACTTAAGGTTTGGTGACGTTTCGATAGTATAGAGTTATGTATGGTGGTGACCGAAGGTTATTCGGAGTCCCGGCTGAGATCCCGGACGTCATGAGGAGCTCCGGAATTGTCTGTAGGTAAAGATTCATATGTAGGAAGTCCTGTTTTGGTCGCCGGAAAAGTTTCAGGCTCATCGGTAGTGTACTGGGAGTGCCGGTAGTGTACCGGGAGACCTCCGGGAGGGGTATTTCGACCCAAGAGGCTTAATGGGCTGTGGGAGAGTGAATATCAGCCCTTAGTGGGCTGGTGGAAACTCCCACACAAGGCCCATGTGGCTGGAGAAGAAAACCCAATAGGAAAAGGTGGAAAAGGAAGAAAAGGGAGGAATCCTAGTCCTACTAGGATTGGAGGAGAGTCCTCCAATCCTAATAGGTTCGGCCGACTCCAATGGGGCCTTGGACTTGCGCCATACCTCCTCCTACCTCCCTCCTATATACAATGGTGGTATTGGGTGTTTTGCACTAGATTTTAGGGCCACGTGCTACCCGTTCCACCGGTGCTCCTCTAGATCGAATTTCCGCAATGCTTAGGCGAAGCCCTGCCGGAATTGCTCCACCACCATCGCCGGAGCACTGTCACGCTGCCTGTGAACTCTTCTTCCTCTCCACTTCTTCTTGCTGGATCAAGACGGTGGAGATCGTCATCAAGCTGCACGTGTGCTGAACGCGGAGGTGTCGTCTGTTGTGCGCTAGATCAAAAGGATCGTGATCAAGATCGCGAGACGGATCGTGATGAGTTCATGGGACGGATCGTGATGAGATCGCGGGATGGATCATGATGAGATTGCGGGACGGATCGTGATGAGTTCACGGGACGGATCGTGATGAGATCGCGGGATGGATCATGATGAGATCGCGGGACGGATCGTGATGAGTTCGCGAGATGGATCGTGATTGGATCGCAGGACGGATCGTGATGTGATCGCGGGACGCTCGGCGATTTGGATCACGAAGATTTTTGACTACAACAACCGTGTTTCTTAACGCTTCCCTCTTAGCGATCTACAAGGGTATGTAGATCCACTCTCCCTCTCGTAGATGCTCATCACCATGGACAGATCTTGCGTGTGCGTAGGATTTTTTTGTTTCCCATGCAACGTTCCCCAACAATTACACCTCTCATCTTAAACATGTTGATGATGTGAGAGTAGTTACTATTGCGCCTGAGGACATGGGAGAAGTCTTGTTATAATTAATCTTGTGAAGTTGGTATGCGTTCAATATTTTGATGATATGTATGTTGTTACTTATCTTAGTGGTTTCATGTTAATGTCGACTACCTGACACTTCACCATGTTATGGGACTAAGGGAAGTCACTATGGAGTAACAAGTAGATGATTGGTTGCGAGAGTGATAGAAGCTTAAACCTCAGTTTATGCGTTGCTTCATAAGGGCCTGATTTGGATCCACATGTTTCATGCTATGGTTAGATTTATCTTAATTCTTCTTTCTTAGTTGCGGATGCTTGCGAGAGGAGTTAATCATAAGTAGATTTTTAGTTCAAGTAAGAACAACACCTTAGCACCGGTCCACCCACATATCAAATTATCAAAGTAGCGATTGCGAATGAACTCAACATGATGAACATGACTAGACAAAAATTCGCACGCGTCCTCGGGAGCACTTGCTTAATATAAGAGTACTTTCAGGCCTGTACTTTGCTTGAAAAAGGATTGGGCTACCTTGCTGAACCATTGTTACTATTTTTACTTGTTAAGAATTATTTTGCTACAAAACTATCTACTACTATTACTCACAACACCTGCGGAGAATACCTTGCTAAAAACTGCTTATCATTTCCTTCTGCTCCTCGTTGGGTTCGACAATCTTACTTATCGAAAGGAATACGATTGATACCCTATACTTGTGGTTCATCAATACTCTTTTTGCACCATTTCCGGGTCGTGAAGCGCCTTTGGTAAGTGGAAATTGGTAAGGAAACATTTTGTATACATGCTGAAATTTACTGTTGCTTGTCTCTATAAACGGTCACCCTTTGAGTGGCTTGTTCGGGGCATCTTCGCCCCGAACGGAAGATGAGGAAATTGTTCCTCCACCTATTGCACCTAATGAAAATATTTATTATGATATTCCTCCGGGTATGCTTGAAAAAATATTGTCTGATCCTTATGATGGTATGACTCATCCTGATTTCCATTTGATATTCGTCGATGAGGTTTGTGGATTGCTTCAACTTGTAGGTTTGTCTAGTTACAAAGTTAAGAAGAAAGTTTTCCCTCTATCTTTGGAGGCAAAAGAATTGATGTGGTATAGGCTATTTGATAATACTGAATCATGGGATTGGAATCGCTTGAAGCTGGAATTTCATCAGAAATTTTATCCAATGCATCTAGTTCATCGTGATCAGAATTATATATATAACCTCTGGCCTCGCAAAGGACAAAGCATACCTCAAGCCCGGGGGAGGCTTAAATCTATTATGTACACCTTCCCCAACCATGAGCTTCCAAGAGAAATGATTATACAAAATTTTTATGCTTGACTTTCTCATGATGTTCAAATATTATTGGATTGTTCTTCCTCGGGCTCATATATGAATGAAACTATATAATTTAGATGGGATTATTTGGAAAGAATTATACGCAACTATGAAGATTGGGAGCTCTACAAAGGTAATGAATCAGGTGTAAAACTTAATTTTGATTGCGTTAAAATCATTTATGGAAATCAACACCTTCCATGAGTATAGCAACAAATATGGTATTGACTCTGGAATAGTAGCTACTCTATATGAATCATTTGCTACTCATGTAGATCTTCAGAAATAAAAGTGGTTAAATATCATCCTCCCATCGAACAACCACTAAAGGAACCTAGTAAAATTGAGAAATAAGAAATAATTTTCAGTCATGCTGATCCTATTGTTTCCAGTGCTTACATTGGGTAACCCCCTTTTCCTTTTAGAATAAGGGAACATGCTAAGACTACGACCGTGGTTAATAAAAGTCATATTAGAAAACCTATACCTTTTGAACAAATAAATGTTGAACCTAATGTTGGCATGGTTAAAGATCTTCTAGATAATAATGTTGAGGGACATGTTCTTTATTTTTATGGGGAAGCTGCTAGGATTGCGAAACACACTAGAAACGAACAAGATGAGTTAGACAAAAATAAGCTAGTGGTTGGCATACCGGCTGTTTCAGTTAAAATTGGAGAACATTTTTATCTTGGTTTGTGTGACCTCAGTGCTACTATCAATGCTATACCTTATACCTTATATCAAGAAATTATGAATGACATAGCAGCCTCTACTATAGAAGATAATGATGTTACTATTAAGCTTGCAAATCGGGACACTATTTCTCCACTTGGTGTCGGGGCAGGATGCACTCGGTCACTTATGGGTCCGCATGCCTATTTGTGGTTCGGTGGGGGCGAGCTCACTTGCACAAAGACCGGAGAGAGCGAGACAACGTGATGATTGTGACACGGGTGTTGTACCTAGATTCGGGACGATGTGAAGCATAAAACCCTACTCCTGCTTTTGGTGGATTGATTGGAAGAACACGAGAAGGACCTAGCACTCTAGCTCGGAAAGGGTTGCCATAAGGGGAAGAGCTGCTAATCAAGTACAAGTGTTCGGGGGTCCGAATCTTGAGCTAGGTTGCCTTGGGCATCCTTTTATAGCACAAGGGGAAACCACAATGGGAAAACGGACATTGCGTGATGATTAGATAACCAGCAAAGCTTATCATACCTAACTCTAGCATTAAGGACAAAATGCCATCATTGCTAGTCTAGGTGGCATGCGGGGGTGCATTCCTAGCAACCTCCTACCACCGTTCTAGCTAACTACTGCACCACGGCTTGACACGCCTACGGACGGGTGCCAAAGGGGGCATAAGCATCTTCTAGTGCGTCGTTGTAGGATCGAGAGAGGCGTGTCTAGAGGAGGGGGGGTGAATAGACTACTAGCACAAAATTAAAACCTAACCTTTTCCCAAGTTAATAGGTTGGCAGAATTTAACCATTTTAGCAAGTCTAGCAAGTCTAACAGCCCTACATATGCATGTCTACAAATATGGCAGTGGAAAGTAAAGACATTGCACATGTAAGTAAAGAGATGGGATAGGAAGATCAAACACAATAGGAGACGCAAGGATTTTTCCTGTGGTTCTGACAGGTGGTGCTATCGGACGTCCACGTTCATGGAGTCTTCAACCCACGTAGGGTAACGGTCGCGAAAGTCCACGGAGGGCTCCACCCACGGAGGGTTCCATGAAGAAGAAACCTTGACTATTCCATGCGGCTTCCGTCCACGAAGGACTAGCCTCACTATGGGTAGATCTTCACGATGTAGGCGATCTCCTTGCCCTTACAAACTTCTTGGTTCACTCCATAACACGAACTAGGAGGCTCCCAAGAGACACCTAACCAATCTAGGAGGCACCACCCTCCAAAAGGTAATAGGCTCGGTAATGACGATGAACTCCTTGCTCTTGTGCTTCAAGATGATAGACTCCTCAACACACAATCTCTCTCTCACAGGTTTGGGTTGGTAGAAGAGATGGGATTGGTGGAAAGAAACTTGGTGAGGCTAGAAATCAAGATCCATATGGTTGGAGTGCAAGATCTTGACCTCAACACAAGGGTAGGTGGTTCTCTCCCAGAAAACTGAGTAGGATAGGTATGGAATAGTTTTGAGTGCTTCTCTTTTGAGTGGGTGGTGGTGAATGGGTATATATAGGCATCTCCAAAAATCCAACCGTCACACACAATAAGTCAGACTCGGTGACACCGATGTGTAAATCTTGGTGGTACCGAAGTGACAAAAAGTGGCAACTTTTGAATCTCAGATGGACCAATATACAATTCTCAGTTGCACCGACAAGGTGACCAATGGTCAGATTTACCAATCTCGGTGACGTCGATTCACCATTCTCAGTCGGACCAAAAATGAGAACTTGCGTAATAGGAAGTTGGCAACCCAACTCGATGGCACTGAGTGCAGTGTCTGCTGCCCCGAAGTGTTAGGGTTCGGATGGGTCTGTCTAGGGTTTGGAACTCGATGGCACTGAGATAGGAATGTTGGTTGCACCGATTTTGCATATATGGCTTAGGACAGAATTTGGTGGGAGTGTTTGTGGATGTTTTGGTGACTGTCACTTGTGCACGTTTGAGCATATTGTTCAGCATCAACACTTTACCCCCGTTTAATAGTATTGGCTTTCCTATAGGCTCAAAGTGATTTCTCACAAATGTAAAATGTAGAGTCCTCTTGCTTGAAGCTTGGCCAACTTATTTCCTTGAATCTTGGGGTAATTCCACAATCTCCTCAATCCTTTTGCCAACTCAACTCTCCATGGACTATTTTCTGAAATACACTAGATAGAAGTGTTAGTCCAATGTATGTTGTCATGAATTATCAAAACCACCAAGGAAGAATGTTGTGCTTTAAATCTCCCCCTTTTTGGTAATTGATGACAACATAAAATCAAAGCTTCAATTAATGATATGCATGGATGCAAGGAAGACTTTGAGAAACCACATGACTTCCAGTTGCTCCCCCTAAATGTGTGCAGTCCTTTAAAGGATAGTTGGTTTGGAATGCATGGACACACATATGAATGAAATGGACAGAAGAGTCATGTGTATGTTGGCTATATGCATCAATATATGTCAATGAAATGTATATCCTTGATCAAGACTTCACTCTTGCAAACAATATGTGCAAGAATCAAGAGATCATGTTGATCAAAGATATGATGAATATACTTACCTTGAGTTCTTGAGCATTCTAGTAGTAGAGACACACTTGACAAAACAATGTTAGGAAACACAAGAGTATTCTACTAGACAAAAGCAATAAAACTCAGAGAGTGATAATCCATTTTATCTTTTCTCCCCTTTGATGTGAATATGGTAGTACATCCTCCCCCCTGAATCTCAGCATGTATATATTGGGATTGGATAGGGTGAGAAAAGCAATCCTTTGTTCACTTGAGACTTTTCTCCAAAAGTGGTTTTCTTCCCTTACATTGTTGTTCCTCTCCTTGATCATGAAAGTGTGAACTTTTAAGTTTTATTCTCCCCCTAAATCATATCTCCCCCTTTGCATAAGCACGTGACTCTCCCTTTAGCATGAAGCTTTGATATTCTCCCCCTTTGGCATAAAATACCAAAAAGGTTAAACTCTTGGGAGTACTGACAGGGATCATTGACAAGAAATGGATCATGGAGATAAAGGGTCATTGAAAGTAGAGTTCATTGAAAGTAGGGTTCAATGATAGTAGGGTTCAATGTAAGTATAAGGGAATCATTGAATGTAGCTTCTCTCCCTTTGGCAAATTTGAATTTTCTTCTCCTTGGAGCTAGGGATCCTTGAATAAAGAATTCCCCCCCTAAGAGTTGTTTGTTCTTCTCCCCCTTCATTAATTTTTTAATAGAGAAGGGATCGTGGAAGAAACAATATTATCATAAGAACTGAAAAAAATAAACCATATCAAGAAAACATCTGAACACAATGAAAATCGGTGACTCCAAGATGGATAAATCGGTGATACCGAGATTGTGTAGTGCAGCTTATCTGCCAGCTCGGTAGGGCCGAGTTATCTAAATCGGTGACTCTGAAAGATAAACCAAGTTTCTGTTTTCAGAGAGACAAGTGAAACTGTTTCAAACGAAAAATGCGAAAAATTTACAAAGGTCATCAAATAGATAAGATTTGAGTGGTTTTGAGAGATAATACAATAAGAGAGCAAACCACACAAGATTCTTAACTAAATGATGGGCGGTGACTAGGTCACCTATATTAGAGTATATTGACTTAGGAGCCAAGCAAGAATACTTGATCATAGGTCATACTCATCGTTTAAGCTAAAAATGGGGTTACCATTTTTTGAAGCATTTTGATGTCGTCATATCACCTCAGTTGCTTTAGCCCATGTCTTGGAGTAAAGCCTTTCCGAGGATATGTGTACATACCTTTGAGTGATGTTGATGACGTTGCTCGTAGGTGAACTTGTTGACGATGCTCGAGGTTGATGAAGATCATCTTGAGTTTGGAGCTATCCTTCTCATTCTAGTGCACTAGTCACCTACAAAGGTTAGTCATGCAAGGAAGAACAATGGATATATCCTATTGACATGATACCACTTATACGTTTTGCAACTAAGATCATGTATATGTCAAGGATATGTTTTTTTGACTTCTTCCTTTCATCATCAAGAGGGTTTTAGGATACTTGGTAATTACAAGATTGCTTATGATTGGAGTCGATGGCAATCTTGTGGAATGAAGTTCTTCCAAGTACCTACAAAAGGTTAGATACAATACAAGGGAGCATAGATTTCCATGTCATATGATGATGAGTTATGAGAACATGGAGATAATAGTAAAGCTCATGCCCTTGCTTGCAACCGAGTGAGTCTAGATCAAGTTTGAAGCATCAATGATGTTCAACTCACTCCTCAGATGACAAAATGTCTTCACATCAAGTGGCTTGGTGAAGATATCATCCAATTGTTTGTTAGTATGAACATGCTTAAGATTGATATCTACTTTGGCAACATGATCACGAATGAAATGATGTAGAACTTGAATATGCTTGGTTCGAGAATCTTGCACAGGATTATGTCCAATTTTAATAGCACTTACATTGTCACAAAGTAATGGAACATTTTGACATAAATACTATAATTCTTAAGCGTTTGTGCCATCCATAGTAATTGCGCAAAACAAGATCCAGTAGCAATATACTCTGCTTTTGCAGTAGATAGAGATACCGAGTTTTGTTTCTTGGAGGACCAAGACACAATAGATCTACCTAAAAATTGACAAGTACCCAAGGTGGATTTTCTATCAACCTTGTCACCGGCATAGTCCGAATCGGAATAGCCAACAAGATTAAAAGAAGATCCCTTGGGATACCAAATGCCAAATTTGGTGTTTGTATCAAGTATCTCACAATACATTTCACAACCAAAAGATGACACTCTTTAGGTGCGGCTTGATATCTATCACACATGCAAACACTAGGCATAATATCGGGACGAGATGCACATAGATATAACAGTGAACCAATCATAGATCAATAAACCTTTTGATCAACCGGTTCATCCTCCCTGGTGAGGTCAACATGTCCACTAGTGGGCATAGGAGTTTTCATACCTTTGCAGTCCTGCATGTTGAACTTCTTGATCAAGTCCTTGGTATACTTAGTTTGAGAGATGAAAGTTCCTTCTCTTGATTGCTTGATTTGCAATCCAAGAAAGAATTTCAGCTCACACATCATAGACATCTCATACTTCTCACACATCAGCCTTCCAAATCTTTCACTAAATTGAGGGTTAGTGGAACCAAAGTTAATATCATCCACATAGATTTGGCACACAAATAATTATACATTAACTCTCTTAGTGAACAAGGTTGCATCAATTTTACCAATTTCAAAACCTTTTTCGATGCGAAACTTCATTAAGCATTTACACCAAGCATGAGGGGCTTGCTTAAGACCATAAAGAGCTTTGCGAAGCTTGTAAACATGATAAGGTTTCTTAGGATTCACAAAACCAGGTGGTTTCTTAAAATAAACTTCTTCCTCTATTTCACCATTTTAAAAGGCACTTTTGATGTCCATTTGGTAAAGTGCGATACCATGGTGATTAGCATACGCAAGAAGAATTCGAATAGCTTCAAGTCTAGCAACGGGGGCATATGTCTCACCATAGTCCATACCTTCGACTTGCGTATATCCTTGGGCTACGAGACGAGCCTTGTTGCGTATGACTTGACCATCTTCGTCTTGTTTGTTCCAAAACACCCATTTGGTTCCGATGATGTTGTGCTCATCTTCAGGTTTCTCCACGAGTGTCGACACTTCGTTCCTCTCGAAGTTGTGTAGCTCTTCATGCATTGCGTCCACCCAATCCACGTCTTCAAGAGCTTGTTCTACCTTTGAAGGCTCAATGCTAGAGATGAAAGAATAATGCTCACAAAAGTTAGCTAAACGGGTTTTAGAGCGAGTGATTCTCCCTGTTTGTATATTACCAAAGATTTGGTTTAGGGGATGATTCTTGGTCACTTGAGATCGAACACGGGTCAGCTTCCAATTGTTGGATGGTGGAACTTCTTTTTCTTCATCATCATCTTGTTCATCTTCATTGTTTTTGGAGGTGTCATTCCCTTGAGGTGGTGGTGAAGGTGGTTTTGGTGGATCTTTATGATGCACTTCCTCCCCTTCATCATCTTGTCATGTACCACTTGTGGATGCCTCCATGTCGTGTTGAGGTTCACCTTGACGTGAAGTAGGGGCTTCCACTTGAGTTGATGAAGTACTCTCCTTCACCTCCATGGGACGAATCTTGCCGATGGGTAGATCTAGTATGTCTTCTGAAGGATCCTTATCACCTACACCATTTGGCAATTGTTTGATTTGCGAACCATTAGATTCATCAAACTTCACATCTACCGTCTCTTCAACTTTTCGAGTGAAGTTGTTGTAGACACGGTAAGTGTGAGAGTTCGATCCGTAACCAAGTACGAATCCTTCATGAGATTTAGAAGCAAATTTAGTACAATGATGCTTATCAAGAATGTAGCACTTTGAGCCAAATACCTGAAAGTATCCGACTTGGGGTTTGTTACCGGTGAGTAGCTCGATGCCGTTTTACTGAGACGCTTGTGCAAGTAAAGTCGGTTTGTGGCATGCCATGTTGTTTCAACGGTTTCTGCCCAAAAGTGTCTTGGCGTCTTGTATTCATCAAGCATCGTTCTTGCCATCTCCGTCCAGTTCTTCCTCTCAACAACTGCATTTTGTTGACGTGTGTATGTTTCCGAGAACTCATGTGAGACACCTTCCTCGTCAAGAAAGGTATCTACATGGGTGTTCTTGAACTCCGATCCGTTATCGCTCCGAACCTTCTTGATCTTCACTTCAAACTGACTTTGCGCTTTGCGAGCGAAGTTCTTGAAGATCTTTTGAACCTGCGACTTATCATCAAGAAAGAATTCTCACGTAAATGTGGAAAAATCATCAACTATAACTAGACCAAAGGAATTTCCACTGAGACTCTTGTAAGCACCAAAAAGATCCATGTGAAGTAACTCGAGTGGTCTCCTAGTTCATGATATTCTTAACGGGATGACTTCAACCTACTTGCTTTCCATCTTGACAAGCACTACAAAGTCTATCTTTGTCAAAGATAACATCTGAAACTCCAAGTATATGATCACCTTTGATTAGCTTATCTAGATTTTGCATGCCTACATGTCCAAGTCTTCTATGCCAAAGCCAACCTTTAGAAGATTTTGCAATTAAACAGGTGCAAGGCTTGGATCTTTTAGTGAAATAAATAATGTATAGATCACCTCTACGGAAACCGGTAAAGACCATTTTATGATTATCTTGGCGAAACACTCGGCAATCAACTTTCGTAAACAAAACATTGAAACCGAAGTCGGCAAGTCTAGAAACGGAAAGAAGATTGTAGCCAAGGGATTCAACAAGCATGACATTTTGAATAGAGCTATCATGAGGTATGGCCACCTTACCAAGGCCAGGTACCTTACCCTTAGAGTTGTCTCCAAAGGTCACGTACCTTCGAGGACCTTGATTAGGCGTGATCTCTTGGAACATGTCTCTATCACCATTCATATGATTCGTACATCCACTATCAAGAATCCACTCTTTTACTTCGGACATGTAGTCTCTAAAGTTTTCCATAAGACTCAGATTCTTCATGATCTTCTCATACTCGATGTCAAACAGCTCATCTTCTTCATAGTAGCCATGTTCCACATTGTCATCATCAAGTGGGAGATCCTCATCATAAAGAACAAGAGATTCATTAGAATAGTGATCATGACCATGTTCAAGTTTATGAATGCGAATGGCTTCAAAGATAATGTTGTTGATAGTAGTGACATCTCCTTTAGCATGCATAAGATGATGGAGCCCAAATAGGCATTTATCAAAGTTTGGATCACTAGGCTTCATTTTGTGAAAAGCAACAGTTTTATGAAGAATTTCATCAAGATTTCCTAAGGAAAGATTTGGATATCGTTTCTCTAAATCAGTCCATAAGGTATAGGCACATGCAAAGTTCTTCATTTGAGAAAGCACGAATCTTGGTAAACCTCTAACAATAAGATTGACAGCTCTTAGGTTACCAAGCATGTTAATTTCCTCTTCGTGTGTGGGATGCAATTCATAAATGGGGAGCACATAGGGTTTTTCAATGTATTCATTCAAATGGAATCTATCTAATAGATTAATCATGGTATTCTTCCATTGACTATAGTACTCTCCATCAATAATGGGCACTCTACAACTCAAAATTTCTACTCTAGACACATCCATCTTCCTCCACGATGATTAAACTGAAGCAATGGAGACCAAAGCTCTAATACCACTTGTAGGATCGAGAGAGGCGTGTCTAGAGGGGGGGGGGTGAATAGACTACTAGCAGAAAATTAAAACCTAACCCTTTCCAAGTTATTTGGTTGGCAAATTTTAACTATTTTAGCAAGTCTAGCAAGTATAATAGCCCTACACATGCATGTCTACTAATATGGCAGCGGAAAGTAAAGACATTGCACATGTAAGTAAAGAGATGGGATAGAAAAATTACCCGTAATAGGAGACGCAAGGATTTTTCTCGTGGTTCCAATAGGTGGTGCTATCGTACGTCCACGTTCATGGAGTCTTCAACCCACGGAGGGTAACAGTCGCAAGAGTCCACGGAGTGCTCCACCCATGGAGGGTTCCACGAAGAAGCAACCTTGACTATTCCATGTGGCTTCCGTCCATGAAGGACTAGCCTCACTATGGATTGATCTTCATGAAGTAGGCAATCTCCTTGACCATACAAACTTGTTGGTTCACTCCAAAACACGAAGTAGGAGGCTCCCAAGCGACACCTAACCAATCTAGGAGGCACCACCCTCCAAAAGGTAATAGGCTCGGTAATGATGATGAACTCCTTGCTCTTGTACTTCAAGATGATAGGCTACTTAACACACAATCTCTCTCTCACAGGTTTGGCTTGGTAGAAGAGATGTGATTGGTGGAAAGCAACTTGGGGAGGCTAGAAATCAAGATCCATATGGTTGGAGTGGAAGATCTTGACCTCAACACAAGGGTAGGTGGTTCTCTCTCAGAAAACTGAGTAGGATAGGTATGGAATAGTTCAGAGTGCTTCTCTTTCGAGTGGGTGGTGGTGAAGGGGTATATATAGGCATCTCCAAAAATCGAACCGTTACACACAATAAGTTAGACTCGGTGACACCGATGTGTAAATCTTGGTGGTACCGAAGTGAAAAAAAGTGGCAACTTTTGAATCTCGGATGGATAGATATACAATTCTCGGTTGCACCGACAAGGTGGCCAACGGTAAGATTTACCAATCTCGGTGACGCCGATTCCCCATTCTCGGTCGGACCAAAAATGTGAATTTGCATAACAGGAAGATGGCAACCCATCTCGGTGGCACCGAGTATAGTGTCGGCTTCACCGATAGTGTTAGGGTTTGGCTGGATCTGTCTAGGGTTTGGAACTCGGTGACACCGGGATAGGAATGTTGGTTGCACCGATTTTGCATATATGGCTTAGGATAGACTTTGGTGGGAGCGTTTGTGGATGTTTTCGTGACTGTCACTTGTGCATGCTTGAGCATATTGTTCACCATCAAAACATTACACCCTTTTAATAGTATTGGATTTCCTATAGACTCAAAGTGATTTCTCACAGATGTAAAATGTAGAGTGCTCTTGCTTGAAGCTTGGCCAAATTATTTCTTTGAATCTTGGGGTAATTCCACAATCTCCTCAATCCTTTTTCCAACTCAACTCTCCATGGACTATTATCTGAAATACACTCGATAGAGGTGTTAGTCCAAGAGACAATGTATGTTGTCATGAATTATCAAAACCACCAAGGGAGCATGTTGTGCTTTCAGTCGCCACATGCTTACAAAGAGCCACTTAGCCACTTGGGATCTCGACACCACATCGATAAGTGACTAGAGTAGCGATGTGGTGGAGCGGTGACCGATCGGCTCACGCTTGTTAGGGGACTAGCTTGCCGGGTATTCTGAAGATGTGGGTGCCTCGGTCCATGGCAAGCACCGGGGACGTGCTTAGCATGCTCCGAGCTTGTCTTGGGTTGTAGTACCGAACTTGTCGTTTGTTTCTTGGTCTTGCCTTGCTTGTCATGGGTTTGGCTACTACTGCATGTGCATAAATCAGGGGCACTAGGTACCCATATATTAGTGCACCGTTAGGAGCCCTCGGGTCTGGCCCATACATGCATGCTCACCGCCATTGGGTGTAGCCCAAAGTTCATGCACCTGCACACAATGTGAGGGAGTAACCACTAATTTACTAGTCAGAAGTGGCCCATTACCTCACGCTATTTCCGCCATGCGCTGCACTTGACTTAAAGGCCTGATCGACGCAGAAACTGCAGCGGTATGGATTGGCGCAATGTGGTCGTTACCAGTTCGCCCGTGATCGTGGGTAGTGGGATTGGTGGAGACAGACGGCAACCCTTGGAGCGGGGGAGAGCTAGCCCCCGCACCCTCCCCTATAAATTCGGGTGTAGCAAGGGGCAATCCTCATCCAACTCCTTCTCCTCATTGGTATCAAGCTCGTAGAGCTCGCCCTTCTTCTCATGTCTTCTGGTCACCCCTCCCCTCTCGATGACCAAGGGGAAGGACCTAGTGAACATGCCGACCACCGCACGCCCTTCTTATCGGGTTCATGTTCAGTTCTTACCGCGGAGCGATGGCCGAAAGATTCCGGAGTGGGGGAGCGGGTGGCACGACGGTCACACCAAAAGCAGTTGCGGCGGAGTACCCGCCGCTACATCGCCCGCTACTTCAGTGTTGAGGGAACGACGCGTGGTTGGCACCATGTTGGGGTCCATGATGGAAATGCAGCACCGCAATGACCTAGGGACCCCATGCTCCTTCTTCATGGTTATGAAACGAAAACTCTCATATGATCTCTAGTTGTGCGTGAGAAGCTACGGTGGTGGTTCGTCTTGTATCGCGGCGGAGTTCTCCACCCATGGCGTTAGGTACGATGCGCATGGGTGGGAGTCTTTCGCCCGTGTATCCTTCTTAAGGGCAGGGGTATTCCCACCTTTGGCCACCAGGGACGACCATGTTCTCTATGAGGTCTCCTAGGGGTCTTGGCATTCGCCTCGGTCGCTATCGTGGAGGCGTCCGCTCGAGTGGTGGCGATGACAAGGAAGTTGGCAGCAATGATCCATGGCGTGTCACGGACAGAGAAGATACCTCTGACGCCCCGTTATTTCCGGCAGCACCATCATCAACAATTGGCTTCGGCAGCACCACTATCCACACCTTCCCTCCGCCATATTCATCCCTGTCAGCTCCCCTGCCCGGGTGCAGGGTCCTTCTACTCCTCTAGGAGACGCGTCCCTCTGGTCCTGGCGGGGAGACACTAAATCCCAGCCAGGCGCTCCTTTTGCCCTCTTTTCTTCTCCGCCTAATTCCTAGGAGGAGAGGGACAAGAAAGGCATTACATGGCACTTATCTTTTTTATAGATCAAAAGATGTAGGCACTTGCCAAGTTTTAGCTAATCAAAATGTAATCTCTATCCAATTTGTATCGGAAAGAAATTAAAGAATGCTATTTTTCCTTCCTTATGTACTATCTTTGTCCCCTCTTGTTTCTATTGTGTTGTATGTTTGTCCTTGTCACACGGGGCCGCTTGCGGGGTCAGTGATAACCACAAGTGCCAAACGAGGCTCAAGTCCCGACAACAGGATGGTATCGTCTCCCGGCAGGGCTCCTTGTCAGTATCGGCGCGGTCCCCTAGAACTAATGAGTATTAGGAGTTGGGGAATGGCTTGTACCAGAAAGGGTTTTGACCACGTGGAGGACTCCATCGCTCACACATAGGAGGAGGTTAAGGATTTCCTTAGAGGGAGAAAATCAACATGGAGCGTGAGATATGTGATTAAACATATCTCCTCCAGGCAATATCTTTTTCTGAAGTGTGCTGAGCCATCCTCATCGTCCTGTTGCCTTCCTCTAATGTTTTCCCTAATGGACAACACGCGGGGCAAGAAGCCTCAATCCCCGAAGAGAGAATGCGACAAGAAGGTTTATGATCTCAATAAGCACTATATCAGATATCTATAGTAAAGAAGCGATAACATTGCGACCGTAATAAGATGCATAGTAAACATGCAATGCCTAGCTTTATTATTGTTGCTCAGGATATGCGCCTGGTTTTGTACAAAGGGTTACATGCAACTTTGACAAAGCTTTTACAAAAGGTGACTGCTAGGGACTGGGCCCGGCAACCATGCCTCACGGGTAGAACTTACGAAGATGCTCAATATTCCGTGAGTTAAGCACCTTGGTGCCATCTTCGGTCTCGAGACAAACAATACCAGGTCTAGTGACTCGTACTACCTGGTAAGGGCCTTCCCACTTCGGCATCAACTTGATGGTACCCTTGGCAGACTGAACGCGCCTAAGGACAAGGTCGGCTTCCTCAAGGCTCTGCGCGTGGACCCCGTGGCCATGATAGCAATGCAGGGCTTGCTGGTAGCATGTAGCAAGAACAATGGCCCAAAAGACAATATTCCTCGAGGAGCCTGGCATCATCATGCCGTAGCTTCTCTTGCTCTACTTCATCGTAGGCAAGTACTCGAGGTGACCTATATATGAGTTTCGTGGGGAGCATTGCTTCCGTCCTGTATACTAGGGAGAAGGGTGTTTGACTGGTGGATTTATTCGGTATCGTTTTGAGGGACCAAAGAACCACCAGCAACTCATCTATCCAGTGCTTGCGGCTTCTCCACAGCCTATCAAAAGTCCTTCTCTTGAGCCCTCGCATCACTTCAGCATTCACTCTCTCGACTTTCCAGTTGCTTCTTGGATGGGGAACGGAGGTGAAGGAGACATTACTTCCAAGGTTTTGGATGTATTGCACGAAGGCGCGGCGCATGAACTGGGTGCCGTTGTCCGTGATCACTCTGTTGGGCATTCCAAAATGACACACCAATCCTTTCATGAATTTGATAGCTGACTGAGTGGTCACCTTGCTCACTGGATCCACCTCTAGACACTTTGTGAACTTGTCGATTGCTACGAACAAGAACTCAAACACCCCGACACCGTAGGGGAAAGGGCCTAAGATGTCGAGCCCCCATACCAAGAATGGCTAGGACAAAGGGATCGTTTGAAGAGCTTGTGCTGGTTGATGGATATTCTTGGAATGGAACTGGCATGCTTCTCACTTGGTGACCAACTGTGTTGCATCTTGGAGGGCGGTGGGCCTATAGAAACCCTACCGGAATGCTTTTCCGGCAGGGGCTCTCGATCCAATGTGAGAGCCACACATGCCTCCGTGAATCTCTGCCAACCACTTTAGTCCATCCTCCCGGCATATGCACCTCAATTTCACACCGTTTGGACATATTCTGTACAAGGTATCATCGACAAACATGTACATACTTGACTGACGGGCTACTTTTTCGGCCTCTTCTTATGCTTAAGGGAGTTCTCCTATTTGAAGGAAATGGACTATTTGCTGCGCCCAGGTTGGATCCTGTGGCTCGCCAACAAGGACTAAAGGCGTCTCCTCACTCATGTGAGCGCATACCTCGACTGCATGAACCTGGGGCTCCGCAGGAGGGAGCTGCTCACCAACCAAAACGGGATTTCCCCCGGCAGCTTCGGGAAGCTCTATCGGGAAATGCTTCTCAGAGTTTAGATTTCTTCTCTTCCTGGCCATTGTTGACGAGGATACCAATGGTTGAGTGAGGCGAAGGACAAAAGTTCCTGGTTCCACAGGAAGCTTCTACACAGCACACTTCGATAGATGGTCAGCAATACTATTTTCCGCTCGTGGCACATTTTCTTCCTGCAATACATCGAAGTGTTCCTCCAGTTTCCTCACTTCGTCTACGTATGCCTCCATCAACGGGCTCTGATAATGTTTGTTGATTTGCTTCACCACGAGCTGAGAATCCCCCCTGACGACCAGTTTCTTGTTTCCCAACTCCACTTCAATTCTGAGTCCGACAAGGAGCCCCTCATACTCTGCGGTGTTATTGGTGGCCTCCACCCAGGGAAAGTGCATTTGAATCACATACTTAAGGTGCTCTCTAGTGGGGGCGATGAGGAGCATGCCAACTCTAGCGCTCTGGAGTGAGAAAGCACCGTCAAAGTACATGATCCAATCCTTGGGTGCCTCTTTGCCGGGAAGAATTGTCTCTGGAACCTCTCCGTCTAGCGTGGGTGTCCATTATGCAATGAATTCTGCCAATGCCCTACTCTGTATCATGGAAGTGCTCTCATACTTCAATCTGAAGATCGACAACCCAAGTGCCCATTCAACTATCCTACCAGTGGCTTCGGGATTCCTCAATATACGCCGTGGTGGAACGCGGGTGACAACTGTGATTTCGTGGCCTTGGAAGTAGTGGCGAAGCTTCCTCGAGACCATGCGAAGGCCGAAGATCAGCTTTTGCACTCCAGAGTACCTTGACCTAGCCCCATGTAGTAGGGAGCTGACAAAGTACACCTGTCGTTGAATCACTTTCTTATTTGCCACTTCCTTGTCACTGCCTTCGCTTGCTTGCTGAGGTGCCCCTTGATTCATGTCGGTCCCTTCCGTAGACGCTTTAGTCTTGCCCCCGGCAGCAACAGTCACAGCAACAACATCCTAATCCACATCTCGTTATGCCACCAGCTCTGCACTAACCACTTGATTTGTTGCCACCAAGTATAGCAAGAACAATTCTTGTGGTTTAGGAGCGACCTAGTTGGGAGCGGAGGAAAGGTAAGCCTTCAGGTCCTGCAGTGCTGCTTCTACTTTTTGGTTCCACTTCATCGGCCCAGCCTTCTTTAGGATCTTAAAGAACGACTGGGCACGTTCAGCGGATTTGGAGATGCATCTTCTTAATGCGGCAATAGATCCAGTCAAACGCCTGATATCCTTGATGGTCTTGGGTGCTTGTATCTGCTAGATTGCCTTGATCTTGTTGGGATTGGCTTTTATTCCTCGTCAAGACACAAAGAACCCAAGCAGCTTGCCGGAGGGGATGCCAAACACACACTTCTCAGGGTTGAGCTTTAAGTTGATCTTGTACAGGTTTGCAAAAGTTTCTTCTAAGTCTTGTATGAGAGTTTATTTATCCTTGGTATTGACCACTATGTCATCCATATACGCTTCCATGTTTCTGTGCAACTAGGGTCCAAATCCAATCTGAACGGCCATGGCAAAGTTAGACCTGATAGTCTTTAACCCAAAGGGCATACGTACAAAGCATTACGTGCCACATGGAGTTATGAACGAGGTCTTTCCTTTATCTTCCTTAGTCATGAATATTTGGTGGTATCCGGAGTAGGCGTCCAAGAAGGAGAGCAAATCACACCCGAAAGTGGAATCAACGATCTGGTCGATGCACGGCAAGGGGAAAGGGTCCGTCAGGCATGCCTTGTTCAAGTCAGTGAAGTCTATGCAAAGCCTCCATTTCCCATTCACCTTGCGCACCACTACCGGGTTGGATAACCAAGTTGGATGCAATACTCCTCTAACCAAACCAGCTTTTCAAGTTTCTTGATCTCTTCGGCAATGAACTATTACCGTTCCAAAGCTTGTTTCCTAACCTTTTGCTTGACGGGTCTGGCACGAGGGCAGACAACAAGGTGGTGCTCAATTACCTCCCTGGGAACACTAGTGATGTCAGATGGTTTCCATGGAAACAGATTGATATTCGCCTACAGTAAGGCAACAAGCGCGCTTTTCTATTTGTTAGTAAGGGTGGCGCTGATGGTGAAGGTACCATCAATGACATCCAACCTCACCGGGAACTTCTTCGTCTGAGGATAGGTGATCTTGGTCTTCTTGCCGGTGAAACTCCCCTGCAGGTCATCGTCAGGTGCAGCAAACTCCAAAGAGGCACGCTTCCCGGAGTCCTTGTAGGTGCCCGCACCAGATTTCCTTGCTTTCTTCAAACTCTTGGCAGGAGCTGGGATTTCTACTGTTCAGCTGCTACGGCGTCTCGATACATCATGTCCACGCATATGACTGTTTCCTTCTTGTCAGATGGACTGAAGATGATTCCAATGGGTCTTGGCATCTTCAGGGTGTTGTAAGGATAGTGGGACGCAACCATAAATTTTGCCAAAGCTGGGTGACCGAGAATTCCATTGTAAAGCAGGGGAAATCGACTACATCGAATACCGCCTTCTCGGTCCAGTAGTTCAATTCCCCGCTAAACATCACAAGCAGAGTGATCTTTCCCTTTGGTCGGCTCCTGCCGAGGTTGACACCTTGGAATGTACTCATTGCTTTGAGGTCTCCGTCAGGGATCTACAACCTCTCAACCACCTTAGGGGAAATCAAATTCAGTCCTGCCCCGCAGTCAACTAACATCTTGGTGGCTTTGAGGTTGCGAATTGTCAGGGATACCAACAATGACAAACATTCGACCGTGGTAGTTCGATCAGGATGATCCTCTTCATCAAAGATGATAGGCGTGCGGGGCCACCTATGTGGTTTCATGGATTCGACAGCAGGTTCCACGACATTGACTTCATGCGCCCACTGCTTGAGCTGGCGGTTAGAGGAATGCAAAGATGCACCCCCTTCAACACACATGACCTTAGTTGCCTTCTAAAATTCTCGATCACTGGAATGCTCCTCTTCATCCTCATCTTCACTCATGTCATATGTCTCTTTCTTCTCTTGGCCTCTCATCGGCTTTTCCTTCTGCTACGAGGTCTTGCCGCGGCGGCCTACTCTGCTGCCATGACCCTTCCCAACAGCATTGTCTTGGCCCTTTTCCTTGTCATGTTTCTCGTACTCAGCCCTCTGTTTCTCAGCTAGTTGTTCAACTTGGTGGCATTCTTGGAGATCATGGCCTTTGGTGCGGTGGATCTTGCAGTATGGCCCGTTAGTTTTCATGGTTTTCTCCGCGGCAGAGGCCTAATGGCAATGAACACACGTGGCAGCTCCCTTGTCGGGGGCCTCGACTTTCACCTTCTTGCTGGCGCTGAGATCACTAGAGCTCTAAACGGCCAACACCACTTTTCCTTTGCGCTTCTTATTGCGTTTATGGTTCCTCCCCCGTCGAGCCTGGGGCATCGTCGTCGCCATCTGAGTCGACTTCAACACCATGCTCGTCTCTGGGCAATCACCTTGCCTCTTTAGCACGAGCGCACTTGTCCACCAATGTGTATAGCTCATTGACGGTCTTGGGAATTTGACGTTCATCTTAGCCCGCATCCTCCTGTTGCGCATGTTCGACGTTTATCTTAGCCTGCATCCTCCTGTTGCGCATGTTCGAGTGGAATGCGGCAATAACAGTTGTGGGGTGTATCTCTGGGATGTTGCATGTACTCAACTGAATCTCTGGATGTACTTCCGTAGAGTCTGTCCCTCTTTATGAGGGGGAACTTGCAAGTAGCTGGGTTGTCCAGACTCTTGGTGGCCGCCAGTGAAGGCACCGACAAAGTCGTTACATAGGTCAGCCCACGACGAAACGGAGTTTTCCAGCAGGTGCATCAGCCATGACCTCACATTTGGCTTAGTGCCAAGGGGAAGTAGCTAACGAGCACCTTCCGTTCCTTCCTCCGCCAGCTTGAATGGCTATCATGTAGATGCCTAGGAACTCTGTCGGGTTCAATTTCCCGTTGTACTTCTGTGTCAGCTCTGCCTTAAAGGGCCGGGTTGATGGCCAGCAGACCTGTCGCAGCTCATGAGTGAAGGTAGGGAACCCAACCTCTTAAGGTTGGTACCCGCCAACACTGGGCGCGAGGTTGCCAGCATCTGAACCATTGCACTTGTCAGATTGACGGTGTGCTTCTCGACGCCGCTTGATGGTGATGCATGTGTCTTCCTTCCGCCGATCCTCCAGTACTCTTCTCTGGTCGTGGCGATCACGCAGGCCGGACGAAACCATGGATGCTTCACGAAGCTCGTTAATGTATGGAGCAGGTGGTGGCTGCCTCTGGGTCTGTTGTAGCGAGGGGAGTGCATCGTGGGTGTGGCCCCCTCTACGCCATCACCGGCCTGGACCGCTGCCGACGTCCACGTAAGTCGTGATGGATCCGCACGCTGGGACTTGTTATCTTTGACAAAGGAGATCAAGCTTTGGATTGTATCCCGTCATTCGTCCATCTTGTCAGCTGGTGGTGGGGAGTTTAGCAGCATTGGACTCGCACCATTGCTTCAGATGTCGTATCCGGCATGGTGAAAGAGGCGGACTACGATATCGCCCGGCTCCTGGTGGGACCAGGATGGCCGTTGTCGCGTTCCTAACATCGTGCGCTGCTTTATGGTGGCAGCCTGACGTGGAGGAGGCCGAGCCCGCGGGTTTGCAGCCCCGCTCCGTGCTCTGTCTTGTTTTAGTTATGGCGTGCACTCAGTGGTTGTGCTGGTGACGGGTGCAGCCGAGGGGTCACGTCTTGCTCTAGATTGTGTGCCACTCTGGCGGCCAAGGCCATCGGCACAACGGAAGATTGGTTGTTTCCCCCGCCTGCAGCACTGGGGTCATGCTCACCAGGGAGTTATTGATGCTGCTCGTCTTTAGCGTTTCTCGCCCCAACTTCGGCCGCGGGGGACATGACAGTGGTGCCGCCTGCGTCGAGTGCATCGCCCATGACGCTCGCGTCCCTTGCATCCGCTACAGCACCAACAACGTCCTCAGCTGCATGCGTGGGGGCATTTAGAGTGCAAGTATGCGTGGTCGCGCCGGACTTCTTCTTGGGAGCCATGGATGAAGAAGATGATGATGAAGATTGATTCACTGCTTAGAAACTCGCGTTCACACAAATGACGCACCCCCTACCTGGCGTGCCAAACATGTTGGGGAAGGATGCACTCGATCATGTATGGGGCCGCATGCCCCTTTGTGGTTCGGTAGGGGCAAGGTCACTTGCGCAAAGAGCGGAGATAGCAAGACGGCGTGATGATCGTGACACATGTGTTTTACCTAGGTTCGGGCTGCTGTGAAGCGTAAAACCCTACTCCTACTTTTGGTGGATTTATTGGAAGACCACGAGACGCACCTGCGCTCTAGCCTGGCAAGGGTTGCCTTTGGGGGAAGAGCTACTAAGCGAGTACAAGTGTTTGGGCATCCGAATCCTGAGCTAGGTTGCCTTGGGCCTCCTTTTATAGCACAAGGGGCAACCACAGTGGAAAAATAGACATTGTCTGATAATTAGATAGCCACCAGAGCTTAGCATACCTAACTCTAGCATTAAGGATAAAATTCATTGCTAGTCTAGGTGGCGTGCGGGGGTGCATTCCTGGAAGGCTCCTACCACCGCTCTAGCTAACTGCTGCACCACGGCTTGACACGCCTACGTACGGGTGTCAAAGGGGCGTAATCGTCTTCCACCGCGTCGCCACATGCTTAGCAAGAGCCACTTAGCCACTTGAGGGCTCAAAACCACATCAGTAAGTGACTAGAGTAGCGATGTGGTGGAGTGGTGACCGATCGGCCCACGATTGTTGGGGACTAGCTTGCCGGGTCTTCTGAAGGTGTGGGCGCCTCGGTCCTCGGCAAGCATCGAGGACGTGCTTTGCATGCTCTGAGCTTGTCTCGGGTTGTAGTACCAAACTTTCTGGTATTGCTGGGTCTTGGCTTGCTTGTCATGGGTTGGGATACTACTGCGTGTGTATAACTCAGGGGCACTGGGTACCCATGTCTTAGTGCACCAATACTTGGGATTGTTAGCGATGTTGAGGTTCTGTGTGGGAAGGTCAAGTAACACGCTGATTTGCTAGTACTTGGTTTGAAACAAGATAACTTTTGTCCCATTATATTTGGTAGACCTTTCTTAAACACCGTTAATGCTAAAATCAATTGTGTTACTAATAAGGTTAGAGTAAGCTTTGGTGATGTGTCTTGTGAACTTAATTTCTCCAAGTTTACTAGTCAATCACATGAGAAGGAATTACCCAGTAAGGATCAAATGATTGGTCTTGCTTCTATTATCATACCTCCTACTGATCCTTTAGAACAATATTTAATAGACCATGAGAATGATATGCAAATGAATGAAGAAATGAAATAGATAAGATTCTCCTCGAACAAACACCTATCCTCAAACACAACTTAACAGTTGATATTTTAGGGCATCCTCCTCCACCCAAAGGAGATCCCGTGTTTGAATTTAAAACCTTATCAGATACTCTGAAATATGCTTATCTTGATGAAAATAGGATATATCCTATTATTATTAGTGCTAACCTTTCAAAGCATGAAGAAATAAGATTACTTAAAACTCTGAGTAAGCACAAGGCTGCTACTGGATATACTCTTGACGATTTAAAAGGCATAATCCGCACACTATGCCAGCACAATACTAATATGGAACTAGATGCCAAACCTATTGTTGATCATCAACGCCCCTTGTATCCTAAAATGAAAGAAGTGGTAAGGACTGAAATACTAAAGTTTATGGAGGCAGGTATACTCTATCCTATTGCTAATAGTAGGTGGGTAAGTCATGTTCATTGTGTCCCTAAGAAAGGAGGTATTACTGTTGTTCTTATTGATAAGAATGAGCTTATTCCACAAAGAATCATAACTGGTTATAGGATGATAACTGATTTTAGAAAACTAAATAAAGCTACTAAAAAGATCATTACCCTTGCCTTTTATTGATCAAATGTTAGAAAGACTATCTAAGAATACAAACTTTTGCTTTCTTGATGGATATTCTGGACTTTCTCAAATACCTGTATCAAAAGAAGACCAAGAGAAAACTACCTTTACTTGTCCTTTTGGAAATTATGCTTATAGATGTATGCCTTTTGGTTTATGCAATGCACATGCTACATTTCAAAGATGTATGACTGCTATATTCTCTGATTTTTGTGAAAATATTGTTGAGGTTTTCAGGGATGATTTATTCCGTTTACGGAACTTCTTTTGATGATTTCTTGAGCAACCTTGAGCAAGTTTTGCAGAGATGCAAAGAAACTAGTCTTGTCTTGAACTAGGAGAAGTGCCACTTTATGGTAAATGAAGGTATAGTGCTTGGGCACAAAATTTATGAACGAGGCATTGATGTTGACAAGGCTAAATGTAGCGACCCGACCTGAAAGGTCGAATCTCCGGTGTTTCCGTACCATCCCAAGATCATGCCGGTACATCAATGTATATATCAAAGGGAAATCACACAGCATTATATTAATCGAAATCTCATATCGAGTCCTTTATTACAACAAAAATTACAATAAAGTGGCTGAAAGCCAACTCATGAGAATATCTAAATCTTGCGGAAGCGTCGAAGGTAGATGAGTCCATCTGACTCCAAGGGCATCTCACCGAGCGTAGAACGTGTCCTCACTCCTGGTCGGAAAAGTACTCTGCAACATGATACGTTGCAGCCGTGTAGGTCAGCATATGGAATATGCGGGCAAAGTCACAAGAGAGGGGTGAAAAGATAATCATCTATTTCTATATGCATATCTGGCAGGTGGGGTGGTAAGTTTTTGCGAAAAGCAAATTTTTCCTACATCAAGAGAGGGCTAAGCAAAAAAATATTACTAAGTTGGTTGATTAATGAGATGGTTCCACCAACCAATTCTCATACCCAAATTGGTAATACCCACATCATCATATTAATAGTGTTGAGAGTTCCGAATGTTTCAGTTCCTTTGGCTCAAGTCGTCCATGACCATGGACACGGATAATCGATTAGGTTTGAGTACTCTGTAGAGCTTTGCACACGTTCCCCACAAGATTTGGTCGCCTCCGTTTGATTTCTCGCACTTCAGGGTGTTTGAGAAAAGGATGACCAAAACATGGTCTTCCAAAGGGTTTCCCTGCGACTCTGTCGGTGCCCATCCTTTCCTACCGTTCTTCTACATCTTGTAGCACCGCCTGTCCAGGGTCACCATGATATCCAACCAAGCCAGAGCCCATAATGACTTGTGGCTGTGCAGGTAAGCCTTGGGTCTTGAAGCACCCATCCATCTCTTTGTGCCTGGGTGGATCTTTCCGTGTGAATACTGGCCATCTCCAGCAACACCTAGGCAAATCCACTGGTTTCTCCAGGGTGCCGTTCAACCATTATCCACCCAGAGGTAAGTTGAAAACTCGGAGTCTTGAAATCTTGATCATTATGTAGGTCTTGAAATTATTAACTCTCTCAACTCTCATAAATCACACAACCAACCCCGTCTACTAATAGCATAGCAAAAAGTAAAATAATGTTTCCCGGGGCCAAAGTGTCAAGGGTTGAGAGGGGGTTCCTACCACATGATACTACTACAATGTAACCATGTTTCCAACTAACCTATCTTGCATGCAATTGGGGAAGATGGTAGAACTAATGCATATAAAACATGGGTAAACATGATCAAAGTGACTTGCCTGATTGATGATCTTCGTACGTGAGTGAATCTAAGTAACAAGCTTCGCACTCCGGATAATCTAACGAAGCAAACAAGCACTCAATAAGTATACAAAAAAATAATGTAGCTAACACACACATCAACAAAGAACTAGTAAACAATCAAGACAAAACCATGCACAAATCACAAGCAAGGAAAGCACACAAAGTTTTGTTTACTAGGAGATGATTGATAAAACACTACTAACATAATAAAACTATTTTGTAATAACAAAACAATTGTTGACAACAAGGAAACAATAAAATATTTTATTAATAAACAGAAGAAAATCAGTTTAAGTTTGTTGGGAAAACTTTAGTAAAGTTTTTAGAAGTTTTGGTAAACACTATATGGAACAAATATAGTTCTACTAACAAAAGATCAAAACAAACTTATTATTTATTAGTAAAACATATTTTTAACAGAAAAGAATTTACAAATAAACTTGTCTTAGAAAACAGAATTTATTATATAAAACTTTGTTTGAAAGCAAAACTATTACTAACTAGTTGTTTTAATCAAAATAACCCTATTTGAAAAGAAATTGTGGTTCCTATATTAACAAAGAAATAAACTAAACAATTTTATATTTTTATTAACAATAAGTAAAACACTAAATGTTTAAATCAACAGAACCAACTAAACAAACTAAAACTAAATCTAAGTTAAACTAACTAAAACTAAGTAAATTAAAAAATATACTATAATACTAGGCAAATTCTTTTTATAGCTAGAACACTAATCAAAATCATCCTAAATTTTTTCAAACTAAGCATAAAGGTAGTCCTAACTAAGACCAAACAGTAGCAAAAAGATTCATGTCAAAATCTATTTTCAAACTCTAGTTATTCAGATTTGAAGGTTTTAAGCAAATTTGATTCAATTCAAATTTTATAGGTCAAATTTAAAATTTCAAATTACAGGGTGAAACTACATGAAAAATGTGAGCTATTGCAAAAAGAATCAACTCAAAATATTAAACAGATTAAAAGATATAAGCAAAACAAAATTTGAACTCACTCTGTTAACTAAAACAAAAACAGAAAAGAAAACTAGATATGCAACGGCCAGGGGGCTACGTGGCGCTTTCCTATTGGTTGGGGGCGTGTGCGCGCGAGTGCTTGCGGGCTGGCGACCGGACCGAATAGGAAAACGATTCGGGATTAATGGTTCTAATCCTAGCCGTTGCGTCTGGATCGGAGGGAGGGGGTGAGTTCGAAGATTTTACTGGAGGGGGAGGTGGACTCCGGCGATGGTGACGACGGCCCGTGGTCGAGGACGTTGCCGGAGGGGTCCCCGGTGGTCGAGAGAGGCAGCGAAGGGGTTCAGACGACGGCGGGCGAGGTCCGGCGTCGAACGGAGGGGTCGGAGAGGCGAGGAGACGTACGAGGCGACGGGCACGTGGGGAGGGAGCTTCGGTGGTCAGAGCAGCTCCGACGAGGAATCTGGCAACGCGTCGGCGAGGGAGAGAAGGGATTCGGGGGGTAATGGAGAGAGGAGGTTAGGGCTCTTATATAGGGTGCTTGGGTGGTGCGGGGGAGGAGAGAGGAGAGAGATCCGGGGGGGAGGAAGTAACTGCCGGCGAGGTCCGGCGTCGCGTGCGGGGAAGAAGACGACCGCGCGGGCTAACGGTCGGTCGGGGTGGGACCCGGTGTCAGCGAGAGGGGAGCGAGGTTTCCGCGTCGGTCGGCCGGTCGGTATTAACTTCGCGAGTAACTGCCGTGGGCCGGCCCGTTTAATACTAAAACCGTTACCGTTTTCTTTTTAATGTTTTCCAACGACAATCAAAAGCTTTTAAAACATTCAAACCGTGCTTAAAAGTAGGAAATAAATATATCAAAATTAACAGAAAAATAAATTCAATGAACATTTTTATTCTGTCATTTGAATAATTTCGACAAAAATATTATTTTCAGAATTGCCTATTTGTTTTTAAATCCTTTTTGCAAATATTTTCAAAACAACCCCTGGTTTTTATTGTTCAAATAAATCATCAAGATGACCCTGTTGTGGAGTGTCATGTTACTCCCCTCTTATTTTGAACATTTTACCAAGATTTCAAATAGGTGAAAGCAACTTAGGGAAAGTAGAAAGGGCTTTCAGAAATTTAGAAAGAACATTTCAACAATACATGTATTCAAGGAATGATGATGATGGATGCATAGCTATATTTCATAACATTCCAAAATGGAATTTTGGGATGTTACACTAAAGTTGATGCAATAGAGGAAATGCCATGCCTGAGAGATATCAAAGGTATAAGAAGTTTCCTTGGTCATGCTGGTTTTTATAGGCATTTCATTAAAGATTTCTCAAAGATTTCTAGACCATTAACTAATCTTCTTCAAAAAGGGTTTCCTTTAGTTTTTGATGATGATTGTGTAGAAGTTTTTTAAATACTGAAGAAGGCTTTAATTTCTGCACCTATTGTTCAACCACCTGATTGGAACATACCATTTGAAATTATGTGTGATGCTAGTGATTATGCAGTTGGCGCTGTTCTAGGGCAGAGAGTAGATAAAATGTTAAACTTTATTCATTATGATAGCAAAACTCTAGACTCTGCTCAAAGGAAATATGCTACCACTGAAAAGGAATTTTTAGCTGTTGTCTTTGCTTGTGATAATTTGAGACCTTACATTGTTGATTCCAAAGTAACTATTCACACCGATCATGTTGCTATTAAATACCTTATGGAAAAGAAGGATGCTAAACCTAGACATATTAGATGAATACTTTCACTTCAAGAGTTTGACTTGCATATTATTGATAGAAAAGGAGATGAAAACCCAGTAGCAGATAACATGTCTAGGATGGAAAATGTTCTTGATGACCCACTTCCTATCAATGATAGTTTTCTTGATGAACAACTTGATGCCATAAATACTTCACGTAGTGCTCCTTGGTATGCTGATTATGCTAATTATATTGTTGCTAAATACATTTCGCCTAGGTTCACATATCAAAAAAAGAAATAATTCTTTTATGACCTACGACATTACTTTTGGGATGAGCCACATTTTTACAAAGAGGGAGTAGACGGTACTATTAAACACTATGTACATGAGCATGAACAGGAACATATTATTTAGAAGTGTCATTCCGAAGCTACGAAGGACACCATGTCGGTGACAGAACTGCACACAAGGTATTACAATCTAGTTTTTATTGGCCTACTCTTTTCAAAGATGCTCGTAAGTATGTACTTTCATGCAATGAATGCCCGATAGTCAGTAATATCGGTAAGCATTATGAAATGCCTATAAATTATTCACTTGCTATTAAACCATTTAACGTCCGGGGTTTTGACTTAATGGTACCTTTTCCTTCCTCAAATGGCTATACTCATATTCTAGTTGTTGTTGATTACATTACTAAGTTGGTAGAAGCTATTCCAACTTGTAGTGCTGATCATAACACCTCTATTAAAATGCTTAACTATATTATTTTCCTGAGGTTTGGAGTTCCTAGATATCTAATGACTGATGGTGGTTCACATTTTATTCATGGTGCTTTCCGCAAACTTCTAGCTAAATATGATGTTAACCATCGGATTGCATCACCTTATCATCCCCAGTCTAGTTGTCAAGTTGAATTGACCAATTGAGAAATAAAGTTAATATTGCAAAAGGTTGTTTATAGATCTAGGAAGAATCGGTCTAAGAAAGCAGATGATGCACTTTGGGCTTATAGAACTTCTTATAAGAATCCTATGGGTATGTCTTCGTAGAAAATGGTCTATGGTAAGGCTTGTCATTTACCTCTTGAGTTAGAACGCAAATCTTATTGGGCAATTAGAACTTAACTATGATTTTAAACTTGCCGGTGAGAAGAGGTTATTTGACATTATCTCAGTTGATGAATGGAGAACACAAGCCTATGAAAATGCTAAGTTGTTTAAACAAAAAGTTAAAATATGGCATGACAAGAGGATTTAAAAATGAGAATTTAAAGTAGGAGACTTAGTACTTTTATACAATTATCGTTTTAGATTTTTTGTAGGAAAACTCCTCTCCAAATGGGAAGGCCCATACGTTCTTGAGGAGGTTTATCGCTCCGGTCCTATAAAAATCAACAACTTCAAAGGCAAGAACTAGAGAGTGGTGAATGGGCAAAGAATTAAGCATTATATTTCAGGTGCACCCATTAATGAAGAAACAAATGTCATCCAAGTCATGACACCGGAACAACACATCAAGCAAGTCTTCCGGAACACTCGAGAAACCTAAAAAGGGGTAGGTATGTGGTGCAGTAAGTAAACCGACACGAAAAATTCCATGAAAATAATTTCTTTCGATTTTAGTATTTTAGAAAAATTACAAAAATAAAACGGATTCGGAAGGACCCATGGGGGAGGCACAAGCCAACCGAACGCGCCCCTAGCGGCGCGGCCAAATGGCTTATGGGTACCTTGTGCGGCCTTCGGACACCGATTTCTTTCAGAACACGTAATCTGACCTAGAAAAAATCATTATATATACTCCCAGATGTTTTGACGACCGCATCGCGAGATTTTCCTCTATTTCTATTTCGAGCTATTTGTTTGACAGATCTAGATCACCATGACTTCCCCTACGTCAACCAAGGACAAGTTCTTCGAGAAGGTCATCAATTCCTACCTGCCGGAGGTAACGAAGCACCCTCAAGCCATTGAGATGCATGAGGTGGTGCTCCACATCTGGGATTTTCAAGTCCCCAAGAAGGAGGGGAGCGAGAAGGCCAGGCTTGCGGAAGTGGAGCACGAAATCTTCAAGTGCCAAGGGATGGTGGAACGTGGCTTGAGTGGTAATCACTCTATGACCACAGACTTCATCTGGGAAAACAATATGGACACAAAGAGCATGGGGGAGGCTCTCGTCAAGCTTCAAGAGAGGATTGAGCATCTCCAAGATCCACTCTATTAACTCCAACTCCAAAACTGTGAGTATGAATCTTGGTTTAAAAGGATGAGCCTCGCTGCCAATTTCAAGACTCAGGAGACAAGAGTTTCTTTCTTTGATGGGGAACCTATGCCTTGGAAGATGGAGGATTACCACACACCACCACCATCACCGAAGAATAGATGAGTACATGGGTATGGGCACCACCCTTGGCTTGTCCCCATCACTTTTCATCACCGTTATGTACCTTAGTTTGATCTTCAGTTTTCGTGATTTAGGAAGTTAAAATTTCAGATTTGCTTTGTTTAGAGTTTTTGCTTTTAGTTCTACCTATCCTTGTAATCAAGTGCTAGAGTTATATAATAAAGTTAGTTGGAATTGTGTGCCTCTTATTTTCTTGAATCCATCACCTTAGCATGGTAATAAAAAGAATAGATAGGAATCATATGCCTATCTCTTAAGAAGTAATACTTCACATAGAAAAGAGGTATAAGCAATAAGAAGTGTTGAAAACTAACAAACATAATGTTAGCAATTGATATGATCCATGCCAATGTATGTTAGATAAGAGGAGATTTACATATAAATATACTATCTTGAACACCTTCTATGATTGTAAGCCTCCATCAAAATATTACATAATGACCAAGAGTTGAAGTGGGACATGGAAGACAACATAATGATCATGTTTGTCTACATTTGCATAGAAGTTATGTGGTATTGAATCCTTTAACATGTGATGCTTGCTTAGGACCTTTTGCTAGCCCCACCAAGTGGAGATACTACTTGTGCATCCATAACCATTAAAACCCAGTTTCTTGTCATGAGAGTCCACCATACCTACCTATGAATTGAATAAGATCCTTCAAGTAAGTTGTCATTATTGCACAAGGCAATACAAATTTCCTCGAATCATGTAAGATCTTTTATTGCAAGAGAAAGTAGATTTGCAAGACCTTGTGATGGTGAAGCAATAAAAGCGACAGAGTCCATAATAAAGGTTGCTATCACAATGGGCAATATGAAGTGATGTTCCTTTGCATTAAGAGATTGACCATATCAAACAAATAAAATCCCATGACAACCTATGCTTCCCTGTGCGAAGGGCCTACCTTTTACATTCTCACAAGTTTTATCTTCATGCAAGAGTCATTAGTATTTCTCTTATTATTATTCTTCAAACCTTTTAGTAGCAAGCATTATGTGATGAGGAAAGATTCAAACAAATATATCTGGCTGAGTGTAGACGATCATGTTCCATTATTGTTGACATTATCCTTGAGGTAAATAAGTTGGCTGTCAAGAACATTAAAGCCCCCATCTTCCTTTGTGTCCCATAGAGTCACTTGTTCGAAAAATATGCAATGTATGTTAGCAATCATAGAAGGCTACATAATAGTGGAATATCTAAACTTGCTAGATATATAAAGCTCAAACATAGAATCCTCTCTCGATTGCAAAATCTATGATTATCTTGAGGACTAAATGCATTGCTTGTTAGTTCTCAATAAAGATTATGCTCCATATTTATTCAGTTCTGAATAGATTGTTACTTGTTCATGAGAGGTAATATGATTGAAAACTTACTGCTATGATGATATTCATGATGATCTCATGTCCATATTCTGTTTTTCTCGACACCTCTCTCTCAAATTATGTGGTCATTATTTTAGAGTTCGGCTTTCGCATGAGGACAACCGAGGTCTAAGCTTGGGGGAGTTGATACGTCCATTTTTCATCATGAATTCTAACTACTATTTACCTCTTATTTTCATTATTCCACATTATCACACAATTCTTATGTATTTTCTCTCTAAATATTTAAGGTGCATCATAAGGAGTGAAATATCTAGCAACTGGAATTCTGGATCCGAAAACCGAGAAAAATGCAGAAAATCACCAGTCTCAGAATGACCTGAAAATATGCGGAAAATATTTTTGGAATACTTAAGAATTTCTGGAGCAAAAATATACTGGAGGGGGGCTGCGAGCAGGGCACAAGCCAACCGGACGCACCCCTAGTGGCGCTACCAGATGGCTTGTGGGCCCCTTGCTGGTCCTTCGATGGCCCTATTCTCCTATATGGTGTGTTTTACCCTAGAAAAAATTATAAGCAACCTTTCAGGATGAAGCGGCACCGTATCGTGGCGGATACCTGGGCAGAGGCCCTTTTGCACTCACACAGTCAGATTCTGCCGGGGAAATCCCTCTTCGGGAGGGGGAGAACAAAGCAATTGTCATCACCAGTAGTTCCTCCTTCGTCGGAGGATCAATCTTCATTAACATATTCACCGGCACCATCTCATCTCCAACCCTAGTTCATCTCTTGTAGTCAATCTTTGTCCCAAAACCCTAGGTTGGTACCCGTGGGTTACTAGTTGTGTTGATTACATCACATAGTTGATGCTTGTTGGATTACTTGGTGGAAGAGATTATGTTCAGATCCTTAATTACCATTAATATATCTCTGATCTTGAACATTTTGATGATGTGTGAGTAGTTACTATTGTTCTTGAGGACATGGGAGAAGTCTAGTTATAAGTAATCTTGTGAATTTTGTATGTGTTCGATATTTTGATGATATGTATGTTGTTACTTCTCTTAGTGGTGTCATGTGAAAGTCGACTACATGACACTTAGCAATATTATGGGCCAAAGGGAAGTAATTTTAGAGTAACAAGTAGATGATGGGTTGCGAGAGGGACAGATGCTTAAACCCCAATTTATGTGTTGCTTCATAAGGGGTTGATTTGGATCCACATGTTTCATGTTATAGTTAGATTTGTCTTAATTCTTCTTTTGTAGTTGTGAATGCTTGTGAGAGGGGTTAATAATAAGAAGGTTGTTAGTTCAAGTAAGAATAACACCTTAGCACCGGTCCACCCACATATCAAATTATCAAAGTAGCAAACACGAATCAACTCAACATGATGAACATGACTAGACAGAAATTCACATCTCAACTCGGTAGCACTTGCTTAATATAAGAGTACTTTCAGACCTCTCCTTAGCTACAAAATGGATTCGGCTAACTTGCTTCAACATTGTTACTATTGTTAATTCTTACTTGTTACGAATTATCTTGCTACAAAACTATCTACTATTGTTACTCACAGCACTTGCAGAGAATACCTTGCTGAAAAATGATTATCATTTCCTTCTGCTCCTCATTGGGTTCGACACTCTTACTTATCGGAAGGACTAAGATTGATATCCTATAGTTGTGGGTCATCACACCGTAAGCCATGACGCAACCCCCCTCTCTCTAGATTGATACCCCTCTAGTTCGTCATGGTAGTGCTTGGCGAAGCCCTGCCATGACAGCTCCACCACTACCGCCGCCACGCTGTCGTGCTGTCAAAGAACTCATCTACTACTCGACCCTTGCTTGCTGGATCAAGGAGGTGGATATGTCATCAAGCTATACATGTGCTGAACGCGGAGGTGCCATCCATTCGACAGTAGATCGGGATTGGATTGCAGGACGGATCCCGATTGGATAGCAAAGACATTCAACTACATCAACCACGTTTCTTTACGCTTCCCGCTTAGCGATCTACAAGGGTATGTATATTCACTCCCCCTCTCGTAGGTGTTGATCTCCATAGATAGATCTTGGGAGTTTGTAGGAATTTTTTTTGTTTCCCATGCAACATTCGCCAACAGTGGTATCAAAGCCAGGCTTATGCGTAGATAACATGCACGAGTAGATCACAAAACAGTTTGTGGGTGTTGTTGTTCAGATTAGTTACCTCCTTAGTCTTATTTTGATTCGGCGGTATTGTGGGATGAAGCGTCTCGTACCAACCTTACTCGTCCACGTACGAGAGACCGATTCCATCAATTGACATGCAACTTGTTGCATAAAGATGGTTGGCGGGTGTCTGTGTCTCCCACTTTAGTTGAATTGGATTCGACAGAGGGGGTCCTTGTACAAGTTAAAAGGCAACTTGATTATCACCATTGTGGCTTTGCATAGGTAAGAACAGTTCTCACTAGTTACCTAGAGCAGCCATGTAAAACTAGCAACAACAAAGTAAAGGACGTCTAACTTGTTTTTGTAGGGCATGTTGTGATGTGATATGGCCAAGACGTGATTTGATATATGTTGATGCATGAGATGATCCTATTTTGTGATAGTTATCATGACTTGCATGTCGTTGAGTATGGCAACCGGCATGAGCCTTAGGGTTGTCTTTAATATATTGTAAGACCTGCGTGTCAATCACTAAACGCCATGTAATTGCTTTTACTTTATCTCTATGCGTTAGCAATATTTGAACAAGCAATAGTTGGCACAACAACCACGTGACGACACAATTATGGAGATCATGGTGTCATGCCGGTGACGATAGAAATCATGTCGTTGCTTTGGAGATGGAGATCAAAAGCACAATATGATGATGGCCATATCATCTCACTTATATGATTTGCATGTGATGTTAATCCTTTTATGCATCTTACTTTGCTTCGGACAACAGTATCATTATAAGATGATCCCTCACTAAAATTTCAAAATAAAATTGTGTTCTCCCCAAGTGTGCAGCATTGCGAAGGATTGTTGTTTCGAAGCACCATGGGATGATCAGGTGTGATAGACTCTACGTTCGCATACAACGGTTGTAAGCTAGTTTTGCACATACAGAACACTTTGATTAAACTTGACGAGCCTAGCATGTAAAGACATGGCCTCCGAACACAGGAGACCGAAAGGTCGAACCTGAGTCATATAGTAGATATGATCAACATGGAGATGTTCACCATTGTAACCACCTCATCTCACGTGATGACCGGACTTGGGTTGGTGGATTTGGATCATGTCACACTTAGACAATCTGAGGGATGTTGATCTGAGTGGGAGTTGTTAAGTAATATGATAATTTGAACTCATTATCATGAACATATATAGTCTAAGTTTCCTTTGCAAATTTTGTTGTAGATCAATGGCTCGCGCAGTAGCTCCCCTGAAAGATGATGGAAGTAACAATGTGGACTGGGTCCGTAATCTGAGGATTATCCTCACAACTTTGCAAAAGGCTTATGTCCTTGATGCACCGCTTGGTGCGCCGCCCCCTCCGATGGCGTCTATAGAAGTTGTGAATGGCTTACAGACACATGCTCATATCTACTCGATAGTTCAGTGCGCCATGTTGTATGGCTTCGAATCAAGACTTCAAAAGCATTTTGAACACCATGGAGCATATGAGATGTTCCAAGAGTTGGAGTTAGTATTTCAAGCAAATGCCCGGATCAAGAGGTATGAGACCTTCGATAAGTTCTTCGTCTGCAAGATGAATGAGAATAGTTTTATCAGTGAGCACCTACTCACAATGTCTGGGTACTACAACTGTTTGACTGATTTGGGAGTTCAACTTCCACCCGAAACGGTCACTGACAGACTTCTCCAGTCACTGCCACCTAGCTACAAAGGCTTCATGATGAACTATAACATGCAAGGGATGAACAAGTCGATCTGTGAGCTATTCGTGGTGCGGAAAGTCGTAGAACTAGAAATCAAAAAGGAGCATCAAGTGTCGATGGTGAATAAAACCACTAGTTTCAAGAAAGGCAAGGGAAAGAAGGGAAACTTCAAGCAGGTTGGCAAGCCAGTTCCCGCTCCCATGAAGAAACCCAAAGCTGGACCCGAGCTTGAGACTGACTGCTTCTATTGCAAGGGGACTGGCCATTGCAAGCGAAATTTCCTCAAGTACCTGGCTGATAAGAAGGCTGGCAACATCAACAAAGGTATATTTGATATACATGTTATTGATGTGTCCCTCACTAGCTCTCGTAGTAGTGCTTGGGTATTTGATACCGGTTCGGTTGCTCATATTTGTAACTCAAAACAAGAACTACAGGATAAATGGAGGATGGCGAGGAATGAAGTGATGATGCGTGTCAAAAATGGTTCCAATGTTGATGTGATCGCCCTCGGCACACTCACTCTTTAACTACCATCAAGATTAGTAGTAAACCTAAATAATTTTTATTGTTGCCTGCGTTGAGCATGAAAATTATATCTGGATCTTGTTTATTGCGAGACGGTCATTCATTTAAATCGGAGAATAATGGTTGCTCTATTTATACGAGTAACATCTTTTATGGTCATGCACCCAATGTGATTGGTTTATTCTTGTTGAATCTTGAGAGTAGTGATAGACACATTTATAAAATTGATGCCAAAATATACAAAGTTAATAGGGTATTTACATCTGTGCCCCTGGTTCCTTAGCTATACTCATTCATCTCCACGTTCTTAACTTCTGCTCACTTTCCCCCATCCCTTGTCCGAAACCCTCAAAACTGGTCACAGCAGACGTTGCCGCGACGGTCGTTGTCGCTGGTTCTCTCTTGTCACACGCGTGTCGCATCGATTTAGCATGGCAATTAAAACCCAAAACCAAATCACTCTCTGAGCGAGGCAGGTACCACCCTACGCACGACGACGCTCCGCATGTGGGCGATCTCACGCTGGAGGGGTGCCAGGCAGTTTTCCTAGTGGTTCCTCCTTACGGTCTACACACACCTCCCGACGGGCTCCCTGGTGATGTTCCACTAGAGGAAGTGTACCCAAACGCTAGCTCTCCACTGCCAGGCCTCATCGCCCACTTCACCAATAGATTCGATGCGTACTACCTGCTCGGCAAGGTGTTTTGGTGTGGGTGCGAGTTCATCGCATTCACCACCTACAATATCTTTACGGACTTCGATAGCATCTTCCCCACCCGCAACGGTATGCATAGCCTCCCCTACTACCTCAGCGAGGACGACATGGAGGAGGAGCACAGAAGAGAAGGCGCAATGAAGATGGTAGTGAAGGCCCGACCTGTCTCGTGAAGTTTGTCTTGCCCGTTAGGAATTTTATTTATTTTTATGTTATATCATTGATTGTACCATGAACTATTTTATGTACAACGAGTTATATTTTTTTATGCTATGTCGTCGGCTACCCTCGAAGCTGAACTATGTGCGTGTATGGAGGGTATGTCGTTATCTCTTCCAGCTATGAACCAGTTGGACTCCCTTGTTGTAGTGAAGTTGATCCAGGCAAAATAGGTGGATAGATCTATCTATGCATCACTTATTAAGGATATTATATACTTTATGTCTCTTCATGAATCTTGTATTACTCATATCAATCATAGCCAAAATAAAGTTAGTGATAGATTAGCTAAGTTTGCTTGTTTGGAAGGCAGAACTATGACTTGGATAGGGTCGGGTGATTTGGTAGCGACAGAGCTAGCTGTCATTGATTGTCTGAACCTTTCGTGATAAGTAATACATTATTTCACCCGCAAAAATCTGTTTAAGGGCACCCTATGTTTTATCTAAGAACTTTGCTATGCTTGCTACTTTCTATGTTATGGATGTATTCTTGCTACGTGAGATATCGGTAGATGGATATGGTGCCATAGCCGAGCCCTCGACATGCTCTCTAGATGGATATAGTGCCGTAGCCGAGCCCTAGACTTGATCTCTAGATGGATCTGGTGCCGTAGCCGAGCCCTATACATGCTCTGTAGATGGATAAGGTGGCTAATGGTGCCACCGGACTTTATTTTAGACGTGGTTTCTGATGGATATC
This sequence comes from Hordeum marinum, assembly GCA_022496015.1. Classification (NCBI taxonomy): domain Eukaryota; kingdom Viridiplantae; phylum Streptophyta; class Magnoliopsida; order Poales; family Poaceae; genus Hordeum; species Hordeum marinum. The sequence continues at coordinate 184,669,487 of CM039676.1, forward strand.
ATGATCTACATAATTAAATCTAACATGCTCTTAGTAATAAATTTGCCAAGTTCTACAAAAAAATCGTTTATAAACAAAAATTGTCGTGGGGACAAAAACCTATGGGATCAAAGAGACCCCTTTCGGTTCGGCGGGGGAAAGGATCGCACAAAGAGCCGGTCTGATGAACAGCACGTGGGGACCTTTACCCAGGTTCGAGCCGCACGGATGCGTAAAACCCTACTCCTGCTTGGTTGTATAGAGAGTGTTCTTAGGGTTCTAGCTACAGGGGCGCTATGAGCAATCGCCACATACGTGAGCTAGAAAGTGCCAAAAGTCGAAAAATCAAAAAGTCCTCTACCGTATCGCCCTGGGCCTCCTTTTATACTCTGAAGGGGATTCCAACAGTGGCGTACAGTGTGTACACAGGGTGTACAGAGCTACAATACTATCACTAACGGAGTAGGACATGCGCATTTAATGCACCGTCAGGCATCTCTGTCCGTCAATGGGACGGGATGGGAGGCTGTCCCATCGGTGCCGCTTAGCCCTCTCCAACATCGATGCTGTGACACGCGTCCAGGTGGATCGACACCTGGCCCGTGTGCTGGCAGGGCCTTGCCGGGGCTTTGCCTTGCCAGTGCCTTGCCTTGTGGGGGCCTTGCTTTGCCTGGGGGTTCAATAGCCCTCCGGCAATACCTTCCCGGTGGTCTCGATTTTCCTGTGTTGGTATCTGGCAAGTCCTGCTAGGCCTTGCTACCAGGGTGGCTACTACTGCCCGTGCACAAGTAAGGGGCACTGTAGAGCCCAAAACTCTAGTGCACCGACAGGAGCCCCCGTGTCTGGGCCACACACATCGCGAGCCACTGTTGGGTTAGGCCCAATCAGTATATGGGCACGCGTGGCAGGGCCTTGTAGTTGTGATTATTGCGCTTGCTGCGCTTCCCCACGATGCCCATTGAATGCGGGATGTGGGATACGTGCGAGGCGCAACCGTTACAACAGTGCGCCCACGAAATGTTTCTATGTTAGTTTATTTTAGTAAAGAGACCGCCCCGCGTCTTCCCCATAAAAGTGAAAATTGTAGAGGCGCTATTCATTTACCTCTTGCTTTTCCCAATCTAAAAACTGCCATCGTCTTCTTCCTCGAGCCCGCAACAGAGCCCCTTCCTCCCATGCACGCCCCTGCTATCTCTTCGTCCTCAGCTCCCCATATTCATCACCACCATGCCGCCCAAAGCTAGCAAGGGCTAGGAAGTAGAGGCCGTCTTGGAGAACAAGATGGTGAGGATGCGGAAGGATCACGTCATCTTTACGTCGGGGCTTAGCTTGGTGGCCCTGAAAAGAAGCAATATCGGTGGATGTGGGCGATGTGGACGACAGCGCATCCCGCCACCTGCGTGAGTCCAGGCCCCTCCAAGGACGGCCCAGGCAAATACCCTTTCTTTGCAGATTACTTTTACTACGGCCTCTGTCCCCCTTTTCCGGACTTCTTCAATGACCTCATGTTCACCTACGGCTTCCATCTCTTGGATTTCACGCCGAATGTCGTGATGTCCATGGTAGTTTTTGCCCATCTTTGCGAAAACTTTGCCGGAGTAGTCCCCAGCATTGCTCTTTTCCACCACTACTTTTCCCCTTGCATCCAACCAAGAAGAGCCCTTTCCGGTGCCATCACTTGGATTCCATGGCCAGGAACCAAGGAGTTCCACCCTGATGGGGCCTAGTGTGATAGGTGGGATGAGTGGCGGGGCACATCGTGCTAGATTCGGGAGGACAAAGTCCTACCCTTCTGCATGCCGCAGCAAGCTAAAATGGTACGCGGTGAGGATTGGGGTGCCGTCGACCCTGAGGACGGGAATCTTATAGTCGTAACCACCAGGATCCTCTGCCTTAGCAATGCCGACCTTTCCATAGAGATGATAGGCGCCGATTTCCTTCGCCAGTGCATCGCTGCCTTGCAGAATAAGGGGAGGCCGGCTTGGGACTTCCAGAACGCGGCTGACATCATGAGATTGCGCCCCGGGATGAACTACAACCCGACCGTTATGCAGCACGGGGCCCTCTGCCAGAAGCTATTCAAGAGTGCCCCAGTACCTGAGCTGCCAGTAGGCATAGTCCCCCTGTGCAACAATGCCACCTTAGGGAGAATCATTGGCATGATGCCTGTGTTCGACGCCCATAGGCTCAACGCATCTTGGATCGAGCCACCTGCAAAGCAGGTGCAAGAATTCTTCGATAATTTGGTGGAAAGGGCCATCCATGGGGAAAAGGGCCTCGTCCGCGACACCACCAAGGAGGAGTTGGCATACATCGTCAGCAGGGCAGAGGAAGCAGATCTCGCCGCGGAGGCCAGCAACGCCGGCTTATTGGAAGACGAAGCCGGCGAAGGGGAAACACCGCCGGACGACGGACTTGCTGGGCAAGGCGGGACCGCCGAGGAGCAAGGCGGCACTCCGCCCGAGGCTGCCCCGCCGAAGACGCAACTAAGGAGGAGCAGCCCAAGGAGGCCCCGTCCCTTCTGCAAAGGAAAAGGCGCGTCCTTTGAAGCACTGCCTCTGGGCTCGCCGTCCATAAAACTCCTTCGAGTAGCGCAGCCCCCGGCAAGGGGGTGACCAGCAAGGCCGCGCGGCAGCAAGAAACCCATCAGCAACCCGCGCCCACCGCGACCAAGCGATTTAGGAGAACCCCTCCTCCTCCCACGGGCACCACGACAGAGGTCGCCTTTGAACTTTCCGCCCTTAGCTCGGGAGAAAAAGGTGAGGAGTGATAGTCTTGCCATATGTTTCACTTTTTCCAATTTTTGGTTTTTCCTTTACTCATTTGGTTTGCTTTGGTTTGCATCTGTAGGGACGCAGAAAACTGGCTCAACGGGTAGTGAAGAGGGTGAGGACCTCGACGGTTGAGGAGTCATCGGCAAGCACCTCCGGCGCGCCAAGGACGACCACCGTCAACCCGGAGGCTAGCCCACGGCACAGTGCCCGACTCAGTCCCCGACGAAGCCCCCAGCGTCAGCCCATCACTCACTTCCCTTCAACAAGTGCCGGGGTGTGCATCTTTACTGCTGACATCACCGGACGTGCAGGCGGAGGACAGCGGCTGAGAGAACCACCGGCGAACGTCCCGGACATGCCGCCCCCGTCATCTGTGCTGCCCAGAGATGGGTCCCCGGCAAGGACCTCCTCCAGCATGCTTTACCATGACGAGGAGGAGCCAGCAATCACATGCACCGGCAGGTCTTCGCCGGCGACCGTCGTTGGTGCAGGTATTATTTATTATGTTCGTATCTCTCTTTTTTTGTCTTCTTGAACTTCCACCTGAGCTTCATCTAATTTGTTTCCTCAGCCTCCATACGTTCCCTCGATGGAGGGCATGGACGTCGACACCGTCATTGAGGAGACCGCCAGGGATGCCGCCGCCGAGACCGACAGGATCGCTGCTGAGGAGGCCACCAAGAGTGCTGCCGCTGAGGCCACTGAAACTGCCCAGAACGATGCCGCCAAGGCTACCAGCACTGAGGCCGCTAGGGTTGCACAGGAAGAGGAGGCCGCCAAGAAATCCGCCAAGAAGGTAGGGTGTGGAGGCCAGTGGTTGCACTGACAACATCCCTACCGCACGAGCGCCAAGTGCTATGCCCACCACTAAGCCCCCAGCCGTCGGGGAGGCAGTTCTCAAGGACCAACCACCTCCTTCTGAAGCCCCTTCGTCGAGCAGATACTTCAAGGTCGGCAACAACCCGTTCGTCAGCATCCCCGCCACAACAAGCCCTGCGGTGTCATCACTGTTGTTGGGCTCGACATCATTGAAGAGCCAAACTTCGGCAAATGGTCCCAAGAGGAGCAGCTCCTCCAGACCATGGGAGACAGTTTCCGAAAGCTTCAAGTGCTCCACCGTGCCCGAAAGGAGAAACTGGACTCCAGGGCAGCAGTCATGGAAGCGGCCAAGGCCAACTTTCAGGAGTGCGTCGAGGAAACCCAGGCCTGGTTCGCCCGAGCTTTCCATGATCTGAAGACTAGATAGGCGTAGTTGAGCAAGGGCTGGAGCCAAATCTTCATGCGGGAGTTCGATGCCAAGCAGGCACAGGAAGAGGCCAAACAACGAACCGCCACAGAGGATGCTCGCTTGACAGAGCGTCATATGTTGCTCGATGCCCATGAGGAGGACCTCGCCACTCACGAGAAGGTGCTTGCCAAGAAGCTCCGTGGCAAGGAAGTGGAGCTCGAGGATCTCGTCGCACGGCGGACCCAGGAGCTGGAGCGGAAGCATAAGGAGGCGCTCGAGGCTCTAATAGGGGACCATGCCGTCAAGCTGAAAGGGTCCATCAATGCAGCCGAAGCTGCCAAGGCCGCCAAGAACTTATAGGTGGAAGGACTGAAGAAACTGGAGCCGATCTTGAGGATCTCGGCAAGGAGGTCTCGTCGCTTGAGGCTGCAAGGGACAAGGTCATCGCCAACTTGATTGAGACGCGGGTCGCCGTTTTTGACAGGACCAAGCACCTCTCTTTGGCCAACGAGTCGATCAGCGACCTAAAGCTGAAGCTGTTCACGCTAACTGGGACTCTCGAGACCGCCAAGGCCCGAGAAAGGGCTCTGGTCAAGGATCTCAATGACAAGAAGGAGCGGGTCAAGAGTGCCACCATCGCCAACAACGATTATGTACATGGAGTAGAAATCTGGACCGAGAAGCTCATCGATGTCATCGAGAGGCTTGCCGAACAACTGACCTTCATGGTCCTAGAAGGCCCAACATATTCTCCTGATGACAGGGTGTCCACGAGCGCTAAGGTGACCATGTTCTTTGACAGCCTGCTTGGAGCCTTGGAGCAGCTTCACTCCGACCGGGCGTCCCACTTCGCCAGCGAATCGCATAAGCTCTGCCATGCCGCCCTCCACATGGTGCTCGTCAAGGTGGCATATAAGAACCCAACCTCAACCTCACCAACGTCCTCGACCACTTGCCGAAGGACGCAGACGTCAAGGCGCTCGAGGAACTCGTCAGGCCCATCGTCGAGAGGGTAAGCCAAGTCAAGCGGGTCGAAGGCAATCGTCGAGATTAGCTGCCTCACTCCTTGCTGCTGCATATGTTAAAACCAATTTATTTTATGTTAGAAACTCGACAAGGGCGATGTAATATTGCTCATTCTGCTCTGGACAACCGTTATGTTATCTCCCTTGCTTGATTTTTCTCTCTGTATGTGTGCACCTGACGCTTGATTGGAAACTTGCCAGTGTGTATATCTCTGCCACGAGCGCTAGGTGTGGGACTTTAGCAGCCTGCTGGCAAAATTGCCGTTGGCAAGAGACCCTGGTGCTTCTAGTGTCGTTTCCTAGGCTGTTGAGCAGACTCGAAACAGAATAGGGGCGTGACCAATCACAACAAGGTTCCTTCGCATGCAGGTTTTCCATACAGAAGTCAAGATCACCCAACAAAAATAACCCTACGGTAGGAATTTACTTGGGGCTTTTGCAACTTATCTTTTCTTGTTGCCGTGCTCCCTCTGGCAAGATTTTTGGGACGTCGATCATAGGTATCCACACCACCATTCCCCCCGGCAAAGCTACATGCAAGGTGACCTTCTGTCCTTTGAGAAAAGGAAAGACAAGAAAATATGGATATGGAACTTTGGTGGTCCGTTAGCCCTTGCCGTGATTAAGTGCATGCAACACTTCAGATAAACATGCAAATAGGTAAACATGAGAATCGGTCAGGATTGCAGAACACCTGTCTTTTCACAGGGTCCGAGCCTAGCTTTGTACCAAGGATTACATGCTTCAGCGGCAAGACTTGTACAAAAGGTGGTTGCCGGGAGCCCGACAACTGCGCCTTATGGGTAGAACTTGCGAAGGTGTTTGATATTCTAGGAGTTGTTAATTGGGATACCATCTTCGGTCTCCAGGCGGACTGCGCCAGGCCTGGTGACTCGTACTACCCAATAAGGGCCTTCCCACTTTGGCGTCAACTTGTTGGAATTCTTGGCGGACTAAACTCGCCAAAGAACAAGGTCACCTTCCCCAAGACTTCTAACATTAACTTTGTGGCTATGGTAGCAGCGCAAAGCTTGTTGGTAGCATGCAGCTCTCACAGCAGCCTGAAGACGGCCTTCCTCAAGGAGCGTCGCATTGTCTTGCCGCAACTGCTCTTGCTCTAGCTCATCATAAGTGTGCACTCGAGGCGACCCGTATATGAGTTCCGTGGGGAGAACTGCCTCCGCCCCATAGATAAGGGAGAAGGGTGTATGACTGGTAGCTCGATTTGGTGTGATTCTGTTTGACCAAAGAACCACCGGCAACTCATCAATACAGTTCCTTCCTCACTTGTGCAGCCTGTCAAAAGTTATTGTCTTGAGGCCTCGCAGCACTTCAGCATTTTCCCTCTCCACTTGGCCGTTGCTCCTCGGGTGGGCAACGGAAGCAAAACAAATTCTGCTACCAAGGTCTTGGACAAATTGCATGGAGGTGCGACTCGTGAACTATGTGCCTTTGCTAGTGATGATCCTATTGGGAACACCAAAGCGGCGAACTAGTCCCTTGAACAACTTGACAGCTGATTGTGCAATGACCTTTCTCACTACTTCTACTTCTGGCCACTTTGTGAACTTGTCGATTGCAACGTAGAAGTACTCAAAGCCCCCAGCAGCACGGGTAAAGGGGCCCAAGATGTCAAGCCCCCAGACCGGAAATGGCCAGGAGAGAGGGATCATTTGAAGTGCTTGAGCTGGTTGGCATAATCTCTTTGAATGAAACTGACATGCCTCACACTTGGTTGCTAATGTCATTGCATCCTGGAGGGAAGTGGGCCAAAAGAAGCCTTGCCGGAATGCCTTTCCGGCAAGGGATCATGATCCTATGTGGGAGCCACACATGCCTCCATGTATCTCTGGCAGCAGCTCCAGTCCATCTTCCCGGGAAATGCACTTGAGTTTCACACTGTTTAGCCTCTTTCTGTACAGGACGTTGTCCACGAACTGGTACATACTAGACCAGCGGGATACTTTCTCTGCTTCTTCTTGTTCTCCGGGAAGTTCACCCGTCTGAAGGAAACAAACGATGTGCTGTGCCCATGCTGGAGCCTGGGGCTTGACAGCAAGGACTAAAGGCATATCCTCTGCCGGGGTAGTATTTGTCTCCACAGCAAGGGCCCGAGGTCCTGCCAGATCCTGTTGCACACCCGTAAGCCTAGCGGGAGCATGCGCTTCCACGGCAAGAGCCAGGGCCCTGCCGGAGCACAGTTCTCACCGACAAGCCTGCCGTTCTCTCTGGCAACCTTCTCGCCAACCGCTTCCGAGTGCCCTGGCAGGAAATACTTGCCAGAACTTAACTTCCTTCTCTTCTCTTGTCCATTTGACGGTGTTACGGAGGGTTGAGTTAGTTGGAGAACGAAAGTTCCTGGTTCCACATGCAACTTAAGAGCAGCACACTCGACAGGCCATCGGCAACGCTGTTTTCTGCCTGTAGAACATGCTCCATTTGCAGGCCATCAAAACGTTCTTCCAACTTCCTCACTTCATCTGCATAAGCTTCCATCAATGGGCTCTGGTAATCTTTGTTCACCTGTCTGACGACAAGTTGAGAATCACACCTGACAATAAGTTTCTTGATCCCAACGTCTGCCGTGATCCTGAGACCGGCAAGCAGCCCTTCATACTCAGCAGCATTGTTCGTTGATCTCTCCCAGGAAAAGTGCATATGGACCACATATCTGAGGTGCTCTCCGGTGGGTGCGACAAGCAGCACTCCAGCACCGGCGCCTTGCAGTGAGAAAGCTCCAGCAAAATACATGATTCATTCTCGATCGGTTTCCTTGCCGGGGAGAGTTGACTCTGGAATCTCTTCATTGGGTGTTGGGGGTCCATTCTGCAATGAACTCCTCCAAGGCCCTGCTCTGAATGGTCGAAGTGCTTTCAAACTTAAGACCAAATCTCGATAGTTCCAAAGCCCACTCCATAATCCTACCGGTAGCTTATGGGTTTCACAAGATACGCTGTAGCGAAAAGCGAGTGACAATGGTGATATCATGTGCTTGGAAGTAGTGGTGCAGCTTCCTCGAGGCCAAAAGAAGGCCAAAGCGCAACCTTTGCATGCCAGAATATGTAGACCTAGCTCCCTGTAACAAGGAGCTGACAAAATAGACTAGTCGCTGCACCACTTTGTTCTTCTCGATTGTCTCATTCAACTGCGCAGATCCTTCTTTACCGGCACCAGACCCTGCCGGGGAATGTCCTGTCTTGTCGCTTGGCGGCCCTCCGTTGCCGCTGCTTCTTCGTCAACTTCTCTTCACCCACTAGTGCAGCACTCACCACTTGATTTGCTTCCTCCAGATACAACAACAATGGCTCTTGTGGTTTTGGCGTGACTAGGACTAGCAGAGAGGAGAGGTACTTCTTCAAATCCTGCAGCGCTGCCTCCGCTTCCAAAGTCCATTTCATTGGACCTGCCTTCTTCAAGATTTTGAAAAAGGGTAGGGCGCGCTCGACAAATTTTGAGATGAACCTACTCAGAGCAGCTACATAGCCGGCAAGACGTCGCACGTCTTTGACTCGTCTTGGTGCTTCAATTTGCTCAATTGCTTTGATCTTGTCGGAATTTGCTTCGATTCCTCACTGAGAGACAAAGAACCCGAGAAGCTTGCCGGATGGGATGCCGAACATACACTTCTCAGGGTTGAGCTTCATGTTGATCTTGTGCAGGTTGGCAAATGTCTCTTCTAGGTCTGATATGAGTGTGGCATTGTCCTTGGTTTTGACCACTACGTCATCCATATAAGCCTCCATATTTCTATGTAGCTGGGGCTCAAAACCAATCTCGACCGCTCTTGCAAAGGTAGAACCAGCACATTTCAACCCGAAAGGCATGCGCAAAAAGCGATACGTACCACATGGGATGATAAATGCGGTCCTCCTCATCTTCATTGGCCATGAAAATCTAATGATAACTGGAATAGGCGTCAAGGAAAGACAACAGATCGCAACCGGCGGTGGAGTCCACAATTTGGTCGATGCGCGACAAGGGAAAATGATGTTTGGGGCAGGCTTTGTTGATGTCTGTGAAATCAATGCACATCCTCTATTTTCCATTCGCCTTGCGCACTACAACTGGGTTGGCCAACCATGTTGGATGGAGTACTCCTCTGATCAAGCCAGCTGCCTCTAGTTTCTTAATCTCTTTGGCAATAAATTGTTGCCGCTCCAAAGCTTGCTTCCAAACCTTATGATTGACGGGCCATGCATGTGGGTAGATGGCAAGGTGGTGCTCAATCACCTCCGTGGGAACACCAAGGATATCAGATGGTTGCCATGCAAACACATCGACATTCGCCCACAGGAAGGCGACGAGCGCGCTTTCCTATTTGTCGTCAAGGGTGGAACTTATTGTGAAAGTTCCCCCCGTGTCGTCCTCCTTGGCAGGCACCTTGTTGGTCTCCAGTGGACAGCCTTGGACTTTTAGCTCTTGCCGGTGGAGCTCTCTAGTACATCGTCAACAGGACCACAACACTCCGAGGAGGTGCGCTTGCCGGAATGTGCGTCAGAGGCCTTGCCAGTCTTCTTCCCCTCGGGAGATTCAGCGGAAGGAGCAAGTGCCTTGGCGGCAGGTGCAGCGACTGCACCCCGGTAGAGTTGGTCGGCGTAGATAACTGCACTTTTCTTGTCGGAGATGATGGTGATGACGCTCGTTGGCCTGGGCATCTTCAGCACGTTGGAAGCAAAGTGGGTGACCGCCATGAACTTGGCCAGTGCCGAGCAACCAAGAATGCCGTTGTACAGCAATGAGATCTTGGCGACGTCAAAAACGATCTTCTCCGTTCTGAAATTGATATCGCTGCCAAATGTCATCGGTAGCATGACCTTGCCCTTCGGCTGAGTTCTTCCTAGATTCACCCCTTGGAAAGCACCTGTCGGCTCGAGATCTTCGTCAGGAATTTGCAGCCTCTAGATGACATCAAGTGAGATCAGGTTCAGGCTGACCCCACTGTCGACTAACAACTTCGTCACCTTGAGGTTCCAGATTGTTGGAGAAACCAACAACGACAAGCACCCAACCGCAGTCACGAGATCAGGCTGATCCTCGATGTCAAAGATGATAGGAGTGTTGGACCATTTCAGAGGTCTCTGTGCACCGATAGAGGGCTCTATCACATTAACCTTGCATGCCCACTATTTGAGTTAGTGGTGAGAGAAAAGCGACGAGGCACCTCCCTCTATGCACATCATCTCTATAGCCTTCTGAAACTCATGCTCGCTGGACTCGTCGTCCTCTTCGACATTATCATCATCTCCCTCTTTCTTGTCATGGCCATGGGCGGGCCGGTATTTTTGTTGCTTGGGCTTGCCGTGGCGACCCCCTCGGCCAACACGCTTCTTGCCAGACCCCTCGGCACCATCTTGGACCTTCTCCTTGTCTCGCCTCTCATACTCAGCCTTCTGCTTCTTGGTAAGTTGCTCAACTTGCCGGCAGTCTTGGAGATCGTGGACTTTGGTGCGATGGATCTTGCAATACTACTTGCCGGAGTCTTCTAGCTTGCCGACGGCCGCCAGGGCGTGGCAGGAGGCACACCCGGCAACATCGTTGCCAGGGTCATCAACCTTGCCCTTCTTGGCGGCGCCGGGGTTGCCGGATCCCTTGACGGCAAGTACGGTCTTGCCCTTGTGCTTCTTGTTACGCCGCCGACTCTTCTTTGCCGGGTTAGCGATGTCTTCATCTTCAGAGTCGACTCCTGCGCTGATGTCTTCGCCGGGGAGTCTCCTCCCTTCTTCATCCCGAGCACATTTGTCTGCCAAAGCGTAAAGCTCGGCGACCTACCTGACTCTATTCATCGCCAGCTCTTCCCGCATCTTGCGGTTGTGCATGTTCTGATGGAACGCACTGATAACTGCGGCAGGATGAATGCCTAGGACGTTGTGATGCATGCAGCTAAACCTTTGGATGTACTTGCGTAAAGTTTTGCCCTCCTTCTGAGGGATGATGTGCAGATCACTTTCCTAGACAGGAGCTTAATGACCTCCATTGAAGGCGCCAACAAACTCATGGCACAGGTCTACCCAGGAGGCAATGAACCCATCTCGCAAGTGCATCAACCATGACCTGACGTTGGACTTAAGCATCAACAGGAAGTAGTTGGCGAGTATCTTGTCGTCGCGGCCCCCGGTAGCCTGCACCGCAATGGTGTAGATGCTCAGGAACTCTGATGAATGAGTCTTGCCGTCATACTTCTCCGGGACTTCTGGGTTGAACGTGCGGGAGTTGGGCCACTGGACTTGCCGTAGCTCATGGGTAAAGGCTGGACAACCCACCTCATAAGGTAGGCTGGCAGGATACCCTGGCATAGACTTGTCTACAATGGGTCCCACACGCCTATCAGACTGGAGGCGCGCTTCCCGCTGGCACTCGATTGTAGTTCAAGCGTCTTCCTTGCAATGTTCTCAAAGAACTTGATGCTGATCGCGGCATGTCTGTGGGTCAGATGACACCGTCGAGTAACCATTGTAAGCGTTAGTCCGTCGAGTCGGCGACTGGCGATGTTGTTGTGGGGGAGAGTGCGCCAAAATCACGCCGCCTCCGGCCCTCTCACCACTGGCGTGAGCCGTCTCGATGGACCGAAACTTATCTGCGAGGCTGAGGAGGCTCTGAATGGTGGCTCTCCATTCGGCGAGCTTCTTTGCAGTATGAGGGAAGTTTAGGAGTAGTTGCGCCCACACCATCGCTTCCTCCAACGTGGTCGGCAACGAACGGCGGGAGGAACACAATGTGCTCTAACTCCTAACCGTGTTAGAAGGAGCACCGCCGTGGTCCCGCGTTGGCATGACACTCCTGCTTGCATGCTGGTGGGCATGCTGGTCCCGCGCATCTTGGGAATGATGCGTAGAAGCTTTCTCGTGGGGACGTTGAGAACTGCGGGCACCGTGGCACGGCTCTCCGTGTGCGTCGTGAGAAGGTCGTGGCGTAGGCGCCGACGTGGGTGCCCTGGAAGATACCGTTATGCCCCCGGAGTTCCCCGTACCACTCATAGGTGGTACCGCTCTGTCCTGAGACCCGGGGGCGCGGGGGTTCCCACCGTCGCCATGGGCATCGCCGCAGCGAGCGTCGCGGCTTGCTTGGCCTTGGTTACCGGAGCGTCGCGGAAGTTCTGAACCTCCGCCTCCTCCTCCTCCACCTGTGTCTACGCCATCTCCTGTCTGCGTAGATACTGGGATGACGGACGTGGATGGGCCAACTGCTGTCAGGTCCTTCTTCTTGGGGGCCATGGCGATGATGAGCGTGAAGAAACTGGCACGCTGATTATGAGAACAGGTTTGCACGACCTACCCTTGCCCCCTACCTGGCACGCCAAAGATGTCGTGGGGACGAACACCTATGGGATCACAGAGACCCCTTTCGGTTCTGCAGGGGAAAGGATCACACAAAGAGCCGGTCTGATGAACAACATTGTGATGACCCCGACTCATAAGTCGTGATAAATGAATGCACATGTACAGTGATCCCAGAGATCAATGCTCACTGAACACACAGAAGCTGAATAACAACAGTCTTACATCCACAATTAGCGTCTTACACAAATAAAGACGATGAAGGTCTAGTCTTACATAGATAGGGCCACAAGGGCCAACCACTTAAACTTAGCAAGCAGCAAAATTCTTGATCAAAAGCGTGAACCCATCCCATCTGCCTTAAACCTACACGCATTCTGACTAGTAAGCATCCTAGTTCGCATGTTCGTCATCAATGAACTCTTCACCGTACTCCTGTTCTTCCATGCTTGGCCAATTAAATAACCAGTGGCAAGCCAATGAGTACTTTGAATGTACTCGCAAGCAACCCAAGTTGTGGAACAAAGTATAATAGTGCATGGTATAGCACTAAGTAGGTAGTTTGCAGAAAGCTAAATTTGTATGCAATGTCATGATCAAGTAACCTTGAGTAAGCATGCATCACTTGTTAACAGGTACTCATGTGATCAAGATTCAGTTGTCATCATATAAGGGTGGTTGAACATCCCATGTTCACCATCGTGCCAAGTCATTGGACATAGCTTCAAGTATCGCCTTTGTCTCCATCACACACACATACCGAGTTTGCGAAAACATCCGGACGTGGCATAAGCAGCACCACCCAACTGTCCTTGACCGTGGACACGGCTATTCGAATAGTTTTACACTCCACAGAGGTTGCGTGCTTTACCCACAAGACTCGGGGAACTTCCGTGTCATCCACGACTCGCGGTATATTACATACCCAAGGTAAACACCCGAACAATGCCTTTCCCATGGTGATACTAAACAAAGAGTCCCCTCGTTGGTGCCATCCCTCATGATATACGTCACACGTATTATCCATGAGGGCACGCAACGGTGTTCCCAGTGCGTGTAAAGACAACGCATGGCCTTCCACTCTGGGACGACCCCGTCTCGAGAGTGACCACTTCACTCTCGCCACTGGTAATGCAGGCTCCCTGCTAGCAGCAACCATAGTAATCAACAAAGCCCCGTCCCATAAGGGGTATCGTGGTCACACATGTAAGGTTGGGATGGTTGACAAATTTTAAACCCTTAGTTTTCAAAAACACACACTCACTTATTCTGGTACACCACTTCTTTCTCAAGTGGTTACCCAACTCATCATAATCTCCCTCGGGCATTAGTGGCACCCAACGGGTTTTTCGAAAAGTCTTTGAAATCATTTCTTTGATTCCGTCACCATGCATAATCTCGATCCCACTTGCATAGCATCTACTAGCATCCTATCTACTCCCACCCGCACAACCCTCATAAGGATGGTTGGGTCATGCACGATGCAAGTATCAACGGTAAAAGTAATGGAGGCATCCCACCGAAGTGGTCACCACATCACATGATCAACAACAAGGAATAAGGTGCTATATGACATGCATGAAAATGGGTTCTTAAGATGGTCAAAGGGCTGCTTGCCTGGCTCTTCAAAGTCTTCGGGTCCAACTCCCTCATGAACAACACAATCTATTGTCGCGATAAATGATGATAATAATAAGCATCACACAAAAATAGAGCACACAAAGCTACTATTAAAATGCTACCCTATTCTGGTAAATACTAAAAACTATAGTAAAAATATTTGTCTAAGGTTTTGCCGTGAAAACATTTTTGAAAGCTATTTAAGCATAGGCAAAAAGATGCCTAAAATAGGTTTTCAAATCAAACAATACATAAAAAGTTTTCAAAATATGTCACAAATGGCACTATTAAATTGTACAAATTAGTCTAAGATTTTAGGTGAAAAAATATTTGGCATTGGATTTTTATTTTGATCTGAGTTAGTTTTGGAAATCACAACAAAAAAGAAAAAGGGAAAAGGGGCACTATGCCCTGGGCCAAATGCCTATCTGCACTGGGCCAACCAGCCACGCCGGCCCAGCTGAGCTGCGGGCGCATGCGTGCGGCCAGGTTTGAACTTAACGCGCGGGCCCCACTATCAGCAAAAGAGATAGGGAGGGAGAGATGTGTGGGGATGACAGGGGGTCCCACCTGTCATTTCCCTCCTCTGGACAGGAGGGCGGCGATGCTCACCGGTGGCGAAGGAGGGCATGACGAGGGAAGCAAAGGGCGGGGATGGACCCAGCGTCGAGCCGCTAGTCTCCTGGAGGTGGAAGGGCGGCCGGAGGTGGTCTGCCTCGCCGGCGACACGCACCCGCGGCGGAGGAGGTTCGGGAGGGGATCACCGGCTATGCTCCTCTACCGGAAATAGACGGGGAGGAAGGAGGAAGAGGTCGGAGGGACCTTACAGGCCCGATGAAGGAGAGAAGAGCGCCGGAGCAGGCCTGTGTCCCGAGACCAATGGAGCTCCGCCATGGCGGCGCCTCAGTCTATCTCGAGCATGGGTGCTCAAGGGGCTCCAATGGGGGCTCGGGATGGCCTAATTGGAGAGAGAGGGAGGTTCCAGAGAGGAGAGGAGGCGCCGGGAGGCCCTCTTTATAGGCGCCCGGTGGTCCACCGAGCTTGGGTGCACTAGCGAGCTCGGGGCCGAGTCCAGAGGCCACGAGAGGGAAAGGAGGTGAGTTTGGGGCGTTCCTGGGGGTGGTCTAGGTCTAGGGGAGGGAAAAGAGAGGGAGAGGAGCGCACGCGTGAGGCAGCTCACTGGCCGAGCCCAACGGCGCTTGTCACACGTGGGAGAAGGGAGAAAGAGGGGGAGAGAGGAGGGGGCCGACACGGTGGCGTGGTGCGGACGCCGAGGAGGCCAAGTGGCGTGAGGGGGAGGCCTGAGGCTGCTGGAGCCATGCAGTGGGCAATGGCTACAGTGCCTGTCAGCACTGTAGTGTCCTCTAGAACGCGTATATGGCATGCCAACGGCGTTTTGTGCGCGGCGAAAGGTGTCTAGGGGGTCTAGGCTAGGGGGCAATGGCATTGGATGCCCTGGGGGGAAGATAGAATAAGAGGAGAGGGGAGAGAGGGGTGTTTTACTGCTGTCTAGAGGGTACAAATCGGGTTTTCACCGCCAATCATAGAGTTGTGCCCAAGCACTGTTACTGGAGGTAAAATACCATGGCAAAATGATGTGGTAAAAATTTATGCCCAAGAAAAATAGAGGAAGGGGGTCAAACAGGGTTTTTGCCATTCTGGCAGAAGGTGTTTGATGGAGATTAGGGCAGGAAAATTGGCTTTGCATGCCATAGGAATTGACATGCTCAAAGGGTGATTAGAATTAGGCCTGATCACCAAGTTTGAGCTTGATTGAAGAAAGTTCACAATGTATCTTTGTGGAACCCTAGAAATCAACATAATCTGGTTTCTGTAGATCTAGTTATGCTAAGCTAATCCCCTTGATGTACCACTTAGGTTAGCACCATTATTTCGTGATTAGAACATGTCCACAAAGTTTTGGGTCAAGGTAAGAAACTTCACAATGTAAAGTTTTTCACATTTGAACCTAGATAGAGAGGGTTTTGGAATAGTTAGATGAATCAAAACAATTTGTATTGAGATGACACTTTGCAAGATCATCACCTATGACAATGTTGACTTGGTGGAATTTTCTTGGAATTTATTGAGAATATTTCTTATAGAAATATTTCAAAAGCTTGATTTGAACAAAAAGGGGTTTGAGGGGTTTTTCCCATTATTTTGAACATGACCATGTGTTGAAACTCATATATATGGAAAATATATGTCCACTAAGTATCCCTGAATTTTCTCAAATATTTTCAAAGCATTAAAATAATTTTTCCCTATGAGAAATCATTTCTGGCCTTAAGAAAAAGCCTTTTAAATAAATAGTAAAATAATCTTTAAAAATAATATTTGGTGGTTTTGGAAAGTCATATATATAGTAGGTTTGAAGTAATGCCTTTGGGGAACAAGGATCCACCCAATGTAAGGACTTGCAGTGCAAAACCTCAACTCAGGGGCTTTTGAAAACCTAATTTGAATAAAAACCTTTTGGTCAAAATAATATTTGGTAAAAATAGTTTTGGGCACTATTCACGTGGCATGATCATTGGGCAAGAAGTTTGGGTTAGTGGAGATGAATATGGAGAGGGATAGAATCTAAGAGTGCCATACACACACAAGCAAACAAGCAAACAAGCAACAATTCAAACAAGCACAAGCACTAAAAACGTTTTAGTTGGTTCCAAATTTTGTAAACCCAAGCATGGAAAGGTGATATAAACACTTGGTGTGATATACCTACCCCTCTTACAAGTATCTCGTCCCCGAGATTCCTAGGCTAAGCGCTAAAAAGATAAGGGAACTCATATCTAAGATAGTCTTCACGCTCCTAGGTTGCTTCAGGTTCAGTGTGGTTGCTCCATTGGACCTTGAAGTACTTGATGGTGCGGCTTCGGGTGCAATGCTTTGGTTCATCCAAAATGCAAACTGGCCTCTCGCGATAAGTGAGGTTTGGCTGAAGATCGATGGCTTGATGGTCGACGTCCTTGTAGAGGTCGGGGCGGTTGGGATCTTGGAGACACTTCCGGAGTTGTGACACATGAAAGACGTTGTGCACATATGATAGCTCGGAAGGTAAATCTAGATGATAGGCAACTTCTCCTAGCATTGCGATGATCTTGACGGGCTCGATGTATCTTGGTGCCAGCTTTCATTTGACGTGGAAACGCGTTGTTCCTTTGAGAGGCATGACTCGGAGGTAGACATGGTCACCGACATAGAAGTTCACTCCTCGGCGGTGGGAGTCAGCGCAACTCTTTTGTCTTGATTTGGCGGTCTCTAGACATTCTCGGACGAGTTGTACTTTCTCTTCTGCCTCGCGGAGGATATATGATCCAAAAACTAATCCTTCTCTGGTTTCCGACCAGTTGAGGGGAGTACGACACTTGCGTCCATAGAACACCTCGAATTTGCCATCGGAAAACTCGACTGATAGCTGTTGTTGTAGGAGAACTCAGCAAATGGCAGGCAATCTTCCCACTTGGCTCCATAAGCCAAAACACAAGCGCGGATCATATCTTCGAGTATCTAATTTACTCGTTCTGTTTGCCCACCGGTCTGGGGGTGAAAAGCAGTGCTAGAGGAGAGCTTGGTTTCCATAGCTTCTTGAAACTTCTTCCAGAATCTTGAGGTGAACTGGGTTCCTTGATACGACACAATTTCCTTTGGAACCCCGTGAAGACTTACGATGCGGTTGATTTAGAGGTTTGCGATCTGGCTTCCATCATAGGTGGTCCTGACAGGTATGAAATGGACAACCTTGGTCAGGTGGTCGACAATGACCCAAATAGAATCATGTCCCTTGCTTGATCTTGGTAATCTGGTGATCAAGTCCATCCCTATTTTGTCCCACTTCCATTCAGGCACTATAAAAGGTTTGCAATAGTCCAGCGGGTCGCTAATGCTCAACTTTGACTCTCTAGCATATATCACACTTGGTAACAAAGGTGCCTATCTCCCGTTTCATGCCATGCCACCAGAATCTTGCCTTGAGGTCTTGATACATCTTGGTTCCTCCAGGATGGATGGATTATGGAGTGTCATGAGCTTCTTGCAAGATCAAGTTCTTGAGATCCTGTTTGTTGGGTATGCAGATGCGATTCCCGAACCATACAACTCCTTGTTCATCCACTGAGAATCCTGGGGCCTTGCCTGCCTTGATCTCCCTTCTGAGCTTCCTTAATATCATCCATCAAGGTAGACTTTGCTTCGAGGTTGGTGAGGAATCCAGGTGCAACTAGTTCCAGGTCAAAGCTTTCAAGCTCTTCATATATGGCGGGTAGCCTTTCCTTAATCATGGCATTCAAGGAACAACCCTTTCTACTTAAGGCGCCTGCTACCACATTGGCCTTTTCGGGGTGGTATTGAACACTAAGGTCGTAATCCTTGATAAACTCCAACCATCTTTGCTGCCTCATGTTCAATTCCCTTTGGGTGAAAATATACTTCAAACTCTTATGGTCTGTATATATCTCACATCGCTTCCCTAGAAGGTAATGTCGCCATGTCTTCAAGGCATGAACTACGACTTCAAACTCAGGATCATGAGTAGCGTAGTTCTCTTCATGAGGACGTAGCTGTCTGGATAGATATGCTACAACTCTGCCTTCCTTTATCAAAACACCTCCAAGCCCGGTTCTCGATGCATCACAATATATCGCAAACTCCTTGTGAATATCGGGGGTGGCCAAAACTAGGGCTATGGTTAATCTCTTCTTGAGCTCCTGGAAGCTTTCCTCGCACTTAGCTGTCCATTCAAATTTCTTGTCCTTCTTGAAAAGCTGGGTCATGGGTCGGGCAATGCTCGAGAACCCTTCCACGAACTTGCTGTAATATCCTATGAGTCCGAGGAAGCTCCTGACTTCCTTCATGGTGGTTGGGGATTGCCATTCAGTCACGGCTTCAATCTTGGAAGGATCCATTGACAATCCTTCTGCAGTCAACATATAACCCAAGAATCCAACTTCATGTACCCAGAATTCACACTTGCCGAATTTGGCATAAAGGTGGTGCTCTCGAAGCTTGTCCAGGACCAATCTCAAGTGTTGCTCATGCTCTTCTTCAGACTTGGAGAAGACTAGTATCTCATCAATGAAGACGACAATAAACTTGTCCAAGTACTCCATGAAGACCTTGTTCATGAGGTACATGAAGTAGGCAGGGGCATTGGTTAACCCAAATGACATGACTGTGTATTCATACAGGCAATACCGGGTTACAAATGCCGTCTCCGGAATGTCCTAGGGTCTAATCTTCAGCCGGTAGTACCCAGACCTGAGGTTGATCTTGGAGAACACCTTGGCTCCGTTCAACTGATCGAACAGATCTTCAATCTTGGGGAGTGGGTACTTGTTCTTTATTGTGACTTCATTGAGAGAATGGTAATCGACATGGAGTCTGATAGTTCTATCCCTCTTTGACACAAATAGAACAGGTGATGCCCAAGGAGAGGCACTAGGGCGAATGAATCCTTTTCTGAGCTGCTCTGCTAGTTGCTTCTTCAATTTAGCCAACTCTTCAGATCCCATCCTATAGGGCTTCTTATATATGGGCCTTGATCCGGGCATTAACTCAATGATGAACTCAATGTCGCAGTTAGGAGGCATTCCGGGAAGCTCATCAGGAAATACATCCAGGTATTCACATACCACCGGGACATGATCAAACTCAATTCTCGATAGACGGTTAGCTTGAGGGGCTTGAGTGGAGGCAGGGTTAGGAACATACTTGACTTCCACTCCTTGGCTATTGGTCATGGTAACAATCCTCTTGGCACAGTCTAACATGCCTTGGTGTCTGGTCAACCAATTCATGCCAAGGATGACGTCCAAGCCTGGTGAATCCAGAACTATAAGGTCTGCTAGGAAGTCTACCCCATTGATGTTAATCTCCACTCCTTTACAACCTAGCCCAGACTTCATAACTGATCCCAGGGTTTGAATCAACATACGACTACCCAGGGGTGTAGGCTTCATGCCACTCTCTAGTGCAAACTTGTGGGTGATAAAAGAATGCGAAGCTCCACAATCAAATAATGCTGTTGCTAGGGTTGAGTTGACGAGGAACGTACCTAGTATGACGTCTGAGTCTTCCTGGGCTTCTTCTGTGTTGACGTGATTCACACGACCCTTGCCATTCTTGCTGGGAGCAGGGTTCCTTGGTGGTGCTCCACGGCCTTGACCTTGGTTTGGTGCATTGGGGCGTGGGGCATCTAGCTTCTTGTTGGGGCATAGATTAGAGATGTGTCCAGGATGGCCACATCCAAAACAAGTGACTTGCCCAGGGTTGTTGTTGTAGTTCCTACCACCGCTGTTGTTATTGGGGTTGTTGTAACCTGGCCTAGGATTGGCATACTGCTGAGGTTGGTAGCTCGGTCGAGGTGCAGGAGGTCTAGCCTGCTGCGGATGATAGGTTAGCTTGGCTGGGGCTGGCTGCCAGGGGCGAGGCTTCTGGTTGTTGGAGCTACCCTTGTTGATCGTCTTGCGCTTGCGAGTGTCGTCTGTGGCATGACGCTTGTCTTCCACCATGAGGGCCTTGTTCACCAGGTCAAAGAAGGTATGATAGTCATAGACAATGAGCTCATACTGCAGGGTCTGTTGAAGTCCTTCCATGAAGCGTTCCTTCTTGGCAGCCTCCGTGTTGACATCTTCAGGTGCATACCTTGACAGCAGGTTGAACTTCTACAGGTACTCCTTGACAGAGCCACTTCCTTGCGTCAGCGCTCAGAATTCTCTCTTCTTGATATCCATGATCCCAAAAGGAATGTGGGCAGTGCGGATTCCTTCTTTGAAGTCATCCCAAGTGATCACACGATCGCCTTGCATGACCTTGAATCCATCCCACCAAGCTCGGGCGGTACCTCGGAGGCAGTGAGAGGCATAAAGCACCCTCTCACGATTCTCATTGCAATTGACCAGTGCAAGGAGGTCCTCGATGGTGCGGATCCAGTCATCCACATCCAAGGGCTCAGCAGTCTCGGTGAAGGTTGGGGGCGAATTCCTCATGAACTCGGATAGAGTGCAGCGGCTGTTACAATTCCTGCCTTGCTGCTGGTTGTTCACAAGGGCCTGAGCTATCTGCTGAATAGCAGCATTTTTGGCTGGGCGTTCCTCCCGGAGAACTTGGAGAAACTAAGCTATGGTCATGTTCTCTAGTGGAGGTGGTGGCGGGGGAATGTCACCTTTTGGCTGCTCCTTGTGTCCTCCATCCTGAGCAGTTCCACCATCTCCCTATTGCTGGCTTGAGTAGCCGACTTCAGGGTTGGCGAAGGAGCTGTTGCGGGTAGCAGTTACCATCCTGTTTGGAGCAGCGAAGTCAAACAACCGGGATAGACGAGGGGAAAAACAACAATGGGAAAGCATGCCTAAGGGGGTTGGTCGAGTGCAAGTTCTTTGAAACAAGGGTCGAAGGACCAACACATATATTAAGATAAGATAGACAATGGAGTCGCTTACATGTTGCCTAAGGCAAAAGCGCGACTTGCATCAGAACACAAACAGCAAAGCAAACAATGAGCACACATGCTTTCATATGAACCATTACACGGACTCGACTTCGCATGAGGGTACATGATTGATCCTACCCTAGGGGTCCTCGTACTCAGGTGGTGGAGTGCTCGGTCTCATAGTCATGCTCTTCTGGATCTTCCTCCTGTTCATCATCCGAACGGGCATCATTTCCGGTCAAAGGGGTCGGGGAGCGAGGAGGTACATCCCGACGACGCTTCGTCGGCGGGTCGGCGAAGAGCTCACGGTAATCCTTCACACTCATGCGATGACGACGTGTGGGTGCATCTTTAGCTAGGGGTGCTCCTCCTCGATAAGCAACAACTGGTCGTCCTTTGGGGGCTCCGTCCTTCTTGATCTTGTCTGGCTTCATCTTGTCTTGACGAAGTAGCTCTCGAGTGTGGTGAAGTTCCTTGCGGAGCTTCACGGACTCCTTAATCAGGTGGTGAACCAGACTATCAGCAGAGAGGCTGAAGTAGGTCTGGAACCGGAGTGGTGTGCCACCCTCCTAGGACAGAATCAACGTCCAACTCTCACCAAGATCATCCTTTCGGAAAGGTAGGTAGTGAGTAGCTAACTCTTCATCCATTTCTGGAATGGTATCCCGAAGGTGTAGGAGTGCCTTGTGTGCCGCTGACTCGACTGCGAAGTATGGTCTTCATCTGTGGTCCTTCAAAGAACCGACTAGTCGGGGAGTTTCCCTTCATGACCACATCCACATGGTACTCCTTCGTGACGACATCAACCCAGTGCTCGTGGTAGAGGAAAATGGGTGGTTGGCAAAACTGGCACTTCTCCAGGCTATCCCCAAGGAGTAAGGGAAAGCCGGATGTTAGGAAGGCTTCGGGTACGATGACCATCTACAAGGTTTGAAGGGACGAGAGTTAGCAGAGTGTAGTGTGAAGAATAGAAGAGGTAAATAGTGCAGAACTCCTAAGTATAGGTGCTAGGTGTAGTTTTTAAAATGTTTTATCCTAACAAACGTCCATGCTAACTAAGGGCTTCCTAGAGTCAGGATGGCTCTGATACTAGCTCTCTAGGGACCCGGACTCATAAGTCGTGATCACTGAATGCACGTGTACAGTGATCCCAAAGATCAATGCTCACTGAACACACAGAAGCTGAATAACAAGAGTCTTACAACCACATTTAGGGTCTTACACAAATAAAGACGATGAAGGTCTAGTCTTACATAGATAGGGCCACAAGGGCCAAACACTTAAACTTAACAAGCAGCGGAATTCTTGAACGAAAGCGTGAACCCATGCCATCTTCCTTAAACCAACAGGCATTCTGACTGGGAAGCATCCTAGTTCACATGCTCGTCACCAATGAACTTTTCATCGTACTCCTATTCTTCCATGCCTGTCCAATTAAATAACTAGCGGCAAGCCAATGAGAACTTTGAATGTACTCGCAAGCAACCCAAGTTGTGGAACAAGGTATAATAATGCATGGTATAGCAGTAAGTAGGTAGTTTACAGAAAGCTAAATTTGTATGCAATGTCATGATCAAGTAACCTTGAGTAAGCATGCATCACTTGTTAACAGGTAGTCATGTGATCAAGATTCAGTTATCATCATATAAGGGTGGTTGAACATCCCATTTTCACCATCGTGCCAAGTCATTGGACTTAGCTTCAAGTATCGCCTTTGTCTCCATCACACACACACACACCAAGTTTGCAAAAACATCCAGACGTGGCATAAGTAGCACCACCCAACTGTCCTTGACCGCGGACATGGCTATTCGAATAGTTTTACACTCTACAGAGCTTGTGCGCTTTACCCACAAGACTCGGGGAACTTCCGTGTCATCCACGAGTCGCGGTATATTACGTAACCAAGGTAAGAACCCGAACAATGCCTTTCCCATGGTGATACTAAACAAAGAGTCCACTCGTTGGTGCCATCCCTCATGATATACATCACACGTATCATCCATGAGGGCACGCAACGGTGTGCCCGGTGCCTGTAGACAGCGCATGGCCTTCCACTCTGGGACGACCCCGTCTCGAAGTGACCACTCCACTCTCGCCACTAGTAATGCAGGTTCCCTGCTAGCACCAACAATAGTAATCAACAAAGCCCCGTCCCATAAGGGGTATAATGGTCACACATGTAAGGTTGGGACGGTCGACAAATCTTAAACCCTCCGTTTTTGTAAAACACACACTCATTTATTTCGGTACACCACTTCTTTCTCAAGTGGTTACCCAACTCATCATAATCTCCCTCGGGCATTAGTGGCAACCGATGGGGTTTTCAAAAAGTCTTTGAAATCATTTCTTTGCTTCCGTCACCATTCATAATCCCGATCACACTTGTGTAGCATCTACTAGCATCCTATCTACTCCCACCCACACAACCCTCATAAGGATGGTAGGGTCATGCACGATGCAAGTATCAACGGTAAAAGTAACGGAGGCATCCCAACGAAGTGGTCACCACATCACATGATCAACAACAAGGAATAAGGTGCTATATGACACGCATGAAAATGGGTTCTTAACATGCTCAAAGGGCTGCTTGCCTGGCTCAACAAAGTCTTTGGGTCCAACTCCCTCGTCAATAACGCAATCTATCATCGCGATAAATAACGATAATAATAACCATCACAGAAAATCATAGCACACAAAGCTACTATTAAAATGCTACCCTATTTTGATAAATACTAAAAACTATTCTAAAAATATTTGTGTAAGGTTTTGCTGTGAAAACATTTTTGAAATCTATTTAAGCAGAGGCAAAAAGATGCCTAAAACAGGTTTTAAAATAAAATAGTACATAAAGAGTTTCAAAATATTTCACAGATGACACTATTAAATTCTACATATTATTCTAAGATTTTAGGTGGAAAATATTTGGCATTGGATTTTTATTTTGATTTGAGGGATTTTTGGAAATCACAAAGGAGGTTCAGGAGGGGATCGCCAGCGGTGCTCCTCTACTGGAAACAGACGGGGAGGAAGGGGGAAGAGGTCGGAGGGACCTTATGTTGGAAATATGCCATAGAGGAAATAATAAATTAGTTATTATCATATTTCCTTGTTCATGATAATCGTTTATTATCCATGCTATAATTGTATTGATCGGAGACTTAGATACATGTGTGGATACATAGACAAAACCATGTCCCTAGTATGCCTCTAATAGACTAGCTCGTCGATCAAAAGATGGTTAAGGTTTCCAAGACATGGACATGAGATGTCATTTTAATAACGGGATCACATCATTAGGAGAAGGATGTGATGGACAAGAACCAAACTACAAACGTAGCTTATGACCGTGTCAGTTTATTGCTACTGTTTTCTGCATGTCAAGTATATGTTCCTATGACCATGAGATCATGCAACTCACTGACATCAGAAGAGTACCTTGTGTGTATCAAACGTCGCAATGTAACTGGGTGACTATAAAGGTGCTCTACAAGTATCTCCGAGGGTGTCTGTTGAGTTGGCATGGATCAAGACTAGGTTATGTATGGTGGTGACCAAAGGTTGTTCCGAGTCCCGGATGAGATCCCAGACGTCAAGAGGAGCTCCAGAATGGTCCATAGGTAAATATTGATATATAGGAAGTCCCATTTTGATCGCCGGAAAAGTTTCGGTCTAATCGGTAATGTACCGGGAGTGCCGGTAGTGTACCGGGAGACAACCGGGAGGGGTATTTCGACCCAATAGGCTTCATGGGCTGTGGGAGAGTAAATACCAGTCTTTTGTGGGCTGGTGGAAGTCCCACACAAGGCCCATGCGGCTGGGAGAAAAAACCCAAAGGGAAAAAGGTGGAAAAAGGCCAAAAAAAGGAGGAATCCTAGTCCTACTAGGATTGGAGGAGGAGTCCTCCTCTCCTCCCCACTTTGGTCGACCGAAGGGCTGGCTTTTTGGCAGCCAAGACTCCTCCTCCTCTCCTCCTATATATACTAGAGTATTTTAGCCTTTTGGGACAGAATTTTAAGCCACGTGCTACCCGTTCCTCTAGTGCATAGTTTCTCCTCTAGATCGGTTTTCTGCAGTGCTTAGGCAAAGCCCTGCCGGAATTGCTCCACCACCATCACCGGAGCGCCGTCACTCTGCCGGTAAACACTTCTCCCTATCCACTTCCTCTTGCTGGATCAAGACGGTGGAGATCGTCATCAAGCTGCACGTGTGCTGAATGCGGAGGTGCCGTCCGTTCGGCGCTAGATCGGAAGGACCGTGAACAAGTTCACGGAACGGATCGTGATGAGTTCACGGGACGGATCATGATGAGATCGCGGAACGGATCATGATGAGATCGCGGGACGGATCGTAATGAGTTCGCGGGATGGATCGTGATTAGATCGCGGGATAGATCGTGATGTGATCGCGGGACGCTCGGCGATTTGGATTGCGAAGATGTTTGACTACACCAACCGCGTTTCTTAACGCTTCCCGCTTAGCGATCTACAAGGGTACATAGATCCACTCTCCCTCTCGTAGATGCTCATCACCATGGATAGATCTACATGTGCGTAGGAATTTTTTTGCTTGGGGGGCTCCAATAGGGGCTCAGGACGGCCTAATGGGAGAGTTGGGAGGTTCCAGAGAGGAAAGGAGGCGCGGGATGTGAGATGAAGCAGCCCGGACCAACATTACTCGTACGCTTACGAGAGACTGGTTCCCTCGACCGCAACTTGTTGCATAGATGGCTTGCGGGTGCCAGTTTCTCTCACTTTAGTTGGATCGGATTCGACAAAGGTGGTCCTGGAGAAGGTTGAAAAGCAAATTATGTATCACCGTTGTGGTTTATGCGTAGGTGAGAATCGTTCTTGCTAGAAACCCGTAGCAGCCACGTAAAACCTGCAACAACAATTAGAGGACATCTAACTTGTTTTTGCAGGGTATGTTGTGATGTGATATGGCCAATTACATGATGTGATATATGTGATGTATGAGATGATCATGTGATGTATAGATTATCACGACTTGCATGTCGATGAGTACGGCAACCGGTAGGAGCCATAGGGTTGTCTTTAATTATTGTATGACTAGCGTGTCAATCATTAAGCACTATGTAATGCTTTACTTTATCGCTAAACGGTAGCAATAGTAGTAGAAGCATGGTGGGCGTGACAACCCCGATGGAGACACGTTGATGGAGATCAAGATGACGGAGATCATGGTGTCATGCCGGTGACGATGGAGATCATGCCGGTGCTTTCAAGATGGAGATCTAAAGCAGAAGTTCATGGCCATATCATGTCACTTATGAATTGCATGTGATGTTAATCCTTTTATGCACCTTGTTTTGCTTAGTATGACGGTAGCATTATAAGGTGATCCCTCACTTAAATTTCAAGATAAATTCTGTTCTCCCCGAGTGTGCACCGTTGAGAAAGTTCGTCGTGTTGAGACACCACGTGATGATCGGGTGTGATAGACTCTACGTTCACATACAACGGGTGCAAGCCAGTGTTGCACGCGCAGAACACTCGGGTTAAACTTGACGAGCCTAGCATGTATAGACATGGCGTCGGAAAAGAACAGACCGAAAGGTCGAACATGAGTCATATAGTAGATATGATCAACATGATGATGTTCACCATTGTAACCACCTCAACTCACGTGATGATCGGACTTGAGTTGGTGAATTTGGATCATGTATCACTCGAATGACCGGAGGGATGTCAATTTGAGTGGGAGTTCTTAAGTAATATGATTAAATTGAACTCATTATCATGAACATAGTCAGTAGTGTCTTTGCAAATTATGTTGTATATTACTTGCTCGCGCTGTAGCTCCCTTGAATTTTTATATGTTCCTAGAGAAATAGAGTTGAAAGATGATGGTAGCAATATTGCGGATTGGATCCGTGATCTGAGGATTGTCCTCGTTGCTGCACACAAGGCTTATGTCCTTAATGCACCACTCGGTGCGCCAACCCCTCTAGCATCGTCTGTAGATGTTGTGAACATCTGACAGGTACGTGCTGATGACTACTTGATAGTTTAGTGCGTCATGCATTACGGCTTAGAATTGAGGCTTCAAAACGTTTTGAACATCACGGAACATATGAGATGTTCTAAGAGCTGAAATTAGGATCTCAGGCTCGTGCCCGTGTTGCGAGATATGAGATCTCCAACAAGATTCTTTGCCTGCAAGATGAATGAGAATAGCTCAATCGTTGAGCATGTGCTCAGATTGTCTGGGTGCTACAATCGCTTGAATAGAGTGGGAGTTCATCTTCCAGATAAGATAGTGATTGATATAGTTCTCCAAGTCACTTTCACTAAGCTACTAGAACTTGGTGATGAACTATTGAATGCGAGGGATAGAATTAATGATCCGTGAGCTGTTCGCGATGTTTGACACCGCGAAGGTAGAAATCAAGAGGGAGCATCAAGTGTTGATGGCTAGTATAACCACTAGTTTAGAGAAGGGCAAGGGCAAGGAGGGAAAATTCATGGATGGCAAGTCAGTTGCTGCTCTAGTGAAGCAACCCAAAGTTGAACTCAAACCCGACACTATGTGCTTCAATTATGAGGAGAAAGGTCGCTGAAGCGGAACAACCCTGAATACTTGGTAGATAAGAAGGCTGGCAATATCGACAGGAGTATATTTGATATATGTGTTATTTATGTGTACCTTGCTAGTACTCCAAGTAGCACCTGGGAATTGGATACCGGTTCGGTTGCTAAATGTTAGTAACTCGAAATAAAAGCTACGGAATAAACGGAGCACTAAGCTAAGGGTGAGGTGACGATGTGTGTTGGAAATGTTTCCAAGGTTGATGAGATCAACATCGCACGCTCTTTCTACCTTTAGGATTAGTGATGAACCTAAATAAATGTTATTTGGTGTTTTGCGTTGAGCATGAACATGATTAGATCATGTTTATTGCAATACAATTATTCATTTAAGTTAGAGAATAATGGTTATTCTGTTTACCTGAATAATACCTTCAATGGTCATGCATCCAGTGAGAATGGTTTGTTGAAATCTTGATCGTAGTAATACACATGTTCATAACATTGATGTCAAAAGATACAAAGTTAATAATGATAGTACCACATACTTGTGGCACTACCGCTAAATGTCATATTGGAATAAAGCGCATGAAGAAACTCCATGCTGATGGATCTCTGGACTCATTCGATTTTGAATCGGTTGAGACATGCGAACCATGCCTCTTGGGCAAGATGACTAAAAGAACCCGTTGGATGGAGCGGGCAAGTGATTCATTGGAAATGATACATGTTGATGTATGCAATCCAGTGAGTCTTGTAGCATGCCGTGGATATCGTTATTTTCTTACCTTCACTGATGATTTAAGTAGATTTAGTGTATATTTACTTAATGAAACACAAGTCTGAATCGTTTGAAAAGTTCAAGCAAATTCAGAGTGAAGTTTAAGATCATCGTGACAAGAAGATAAAAGTATCTGCGATATGATCGTGGAGGTGAATATCTGAGTTACGAGTTTGGCATACAACTTTAGACAATGTGAAAGTTGTTTCATAACACACGCCACCTGGAACACCATAGTGTGATGGTATGTTCGAACGTCATAGTCATGCTCTATTGGATATGGTGCATGTTATGATGTCTCTTATCATTTTGCTACTATAATTTTGGGGTTGTGCATTAGAGACAACTACATTCACTTTAAATAGGGCACCATCTAAAGCCATTGAGATGACACCGTGTGAACTATGGTTTGATAGAAACCTAAGCTGTCATTTCTTAATGTTTGGGGCTATGACGCTTGTGCGGAAAAAGTTTTCACCTAATGAGCTCGAACCCGAAGCGGACAAATGCATCTTCATAGAATACCCTAAGAACAGTTGGATGAACCTTCTATCTCAGATCCAAGCATAAAATGTTTGTTACTAAAACTGGGTCCTTTCTTGAGAAAGGGTTTCTCTTGAAAGAGTTGAGTGGGAGGAGGATAGAACTTGATGAGGTTGTTGAAACGTCTGCTTCAACCAGAAAGTAGCGCAGCACAGAAAGGTGTTTCTATGAAGCCTACGTCAGTTGAAGAGGAAGTTAATGATGATGATCATGAAAGCTTCGGATCAAGTTACTATCGACCTACGAGGTAATTAGAGCTTGATGAGGTTATTGAACCTTTACTTCAACCAGAGAGTAGCGCAGCGCAGGAAGTTGTTTCTATGAAGCCTACGTTAGTTGAAGAGGAAGTTAATGATGATGATCATGAAGCTTCGGATCAAGTTAATATCAAACCTCGTAGGGCAACAAGGATGTATACTGCTCCTGAGCGGTACGGCAACCCTGTCTTGGAGGTCATGTTGTTGGACAACGATGAACCTACAAACTATGGAGAAGCAATGATGGGCCCGGAAACCAACAATTGGTTAGAGGCCATGAAATCCGAGAAAGGATACATGTATTCAAACCAAGTATAGACTTTGGTGGACTTGCTCGTTGGACGGCAGGTCGTTAAGTACAAATGGATGTTTACAAAGATGACAGACGCTGATGGTAAATGTTACCATTTGTAAAGCTCGACTTGTTGCAAAGTAGTTTTTGACAAGTTCAAGGAGTTGACTGCGATGAGACTTTCTCACTCGTAGCGATGCTAAAGTCTGTTGGAATTATGTTAGCAGTTGCTGCATTTTTCAATTATGAAATCTGGCAGATGGATGCCAAAACATCGTTTCCTTCCTTAAGGAAAGGTTGTATGAGATGCAACCAGAAGGTTTTGTCAGTCCTAAGGATGCTAAAAGGTGTGTGAGCTTCAGTGATTCTTCTATGAACTGAAGCAAGCATCTCGGAGTTGGAATATACACTTTGATGAGGTGATCAAAGTTTTTGAGTCTATACAAAGTTTACGAGAAACTTGTATTTGCAATAAAGTGAGTGGGAGCATTATTGAGTTTCTGATAAGTATATGTGGATGACATATTGCTATTCGGAAATGATGTAGAATTTCTAGAGAGCATAAACGGTTGTTTGAAAAGAGTTTCAAAGGAAGACCTGGATAAAGCTACCTAATTGTTGAGCATCAAGATCTATATAGATAGATCAAGATACTTGATGAGACTTTCAATGAGTACATACCTTGACAAGATTTTGAAAGAGTTCAAAATGGATCAGTCAGAGAAAGAGTTCTCACCTAATTTGTAAGGTATAAATTTGAGTAAGACTCAATGCCCAGTGACTGCAGAAGATAGAGAAAAGATGAGTGTCATCCCCTATGCTTCAGCCATAGGCTCTATCATGTATGCAATTCTGTGCATAAAGACCCGATGTCAGCCTTGCTATAAGTATGGCCGGAAGGTATCAAACTGATCCTGGAATGGAGCACTGGACATCGGGAAAGATTATCCTTAGTAACTAAAAGACTAAGGAGATGTTTCTCGATTATGGAGGTGATAAAGAGTTCATCGTAAAGAGTCACGTCGATGCAAGCTTTAACACCGATCCGGATGACTCGTAGTAGCAATCTGGATACGTATAGTGGAGCAGCCATTTGGAATAGTACTAAGTGGAGTGTGGTAGCAGTGTTTACGGTTTGACATAGAAATTTGCAAAGTACACACGGATCTGAATGTCGCAGACCCGTTGACTATAAGACCTCTCTCACATGCAAAGCATATTCGAGCCCCAGAACTCATTGGGTGTTAGATTCATAACAATGCGAATCACATGGTGATGTGAACTAGATTATTGACTCTAGTGCAAGTGGGAGACTGTTGGAAATATGCCCTAGAGGCAATAATAAATTAGTTATTATCATATTTCCTTGTTCATGATAATCGTTTATTATCCATGCTATAATTGTATTGTTTGGAGACTTAGATACATGTGTGGATACATAGACAAAACCATGTCCCTAGTATGCCTCTAATAGACTAGCTCGTCGATCAAAAGATGGTTAAGGTTTACTAACCATGGACATGAGATGTCATTTGATAATGGGATCACATCATTAGGAGAATGATGTGATGGACAAGACCCAAACTACAAACGTAGCTTATGATCGTGTCAGTTTATTGCTACTGTTTTCCGCATGTCAAGTATATGTTCCTATGACCATGAGATCATGCAACTCACCGACATCGGAAGAGTACCTTGTGTGTATCAAACGTCGCAACGTAACTGGGCGACTATAAAGGTGCTCTACAGGTATCTCCGAGGGTGTTTGTTGAGTTGGCATGGATCAATACTGGGATTTGTTACTCCGTGTGACGAAGATGTATCTCAGGGTCCACTCGGTAATACAACATCACAATAAAGCCTCGCAAGCAATGTGACTAAGTGTTAGTCACGGGATCTTGTATTACGGAACGAGTAAAGAGACTTGCCGATAACGAGGTTGAACTAGGTATGGAGATACCGACGATCGAATCTCGGGCAAGTAACATACCGAAGAACAAAGGGAACATCATAAGGGATTAACTGAATCCTTGACATAGAGGTTCGACCGATAAAGATCTTCGTAGAATATATAGGAACCAATGTGGACATCCAGGTCCCGCCATTGGTTATTGACCGTAGAGGTGTCTCGGTCATGTCTACATAGTTCTCGAACCCGCAGGGTCTGCACACTTAAGGTTCGGTGACGTTTCGGTAGTATAGAGTTATGTATGGTGGTGACCGAAGGTTGTTCGGAGTCCCGGATGAGATACCGGATGTCAAGAGGAGCTCTAGAATGGTCCGGAGGTAAATAATGATATATAGGAAGTCCCATTTTGGTCGCCAGAAAAGTTTCGGGCTAATCGGTAATGTACCGGGAGTGCCGGTAGTGTACCGGGAGACCACCGGGAGGGGTATTTCGACCCAAGAGGCTTCATGGGCTATGGGAGAGTAAATACCAGCCTTTTGTGGGCTGGTGGAAGTCCCACACAAGGCCCATGCGGCTGGGAGAAATAGCCCAAAGGGAAAAAAGTGGAAAAAGGCCAAAAAAAGGAGGAATCCTAGTCCTACTAGGATTGGAGGAGGAGTCCTCCTCTCCTCCCCACTTTGGTCGACCGAAGGGCTGTCTTTTTGGCATCCAAGACTCCTCCTCCTCTCCTCCTATATATACTAGAGTATTTTAGCCTTTTGGGACAGAATTTGCAGCCACGTGCTACCCGTTCCTCTAGTGCATAGTTTCTGCTCTAGATCGGTTTTCTGCAGTGCTTAGGCGAAGCCCTGCCGGAATTGCTCCACCACCATCACTGGAGCGCCGTCATGCTGCCGGTGAACTCTTCTCCCTATCCACTTCCTCTTGCTGGATCAAGACGGTGGAGATCGTCATCAAGCTGCACGTGTGCAGAACGCGGAGGTGTCGTCCGTTCGGCGCTAGATCGGAAGGACCATGAACAAGTTCACGGAACGGATCGTGATGAGTTCACGGGACGGATCGTGATGAGATCGCGGAACAGATCATGATGAGATCATGGGATGGATCGTGATGAGTTCGCTGGATGGATCGTGATTGGATCACGAGACGGATCGTGATGTGATCGCGGGACGCTCGGCGATTTGGATCGCGAAGATGTTCGACTACACCAACCGCGTTTCTTAACGCTTCCCTCTTAGCGATCTACAAGGGTACGTAGATCCACTCTCCCTCTCATAGATGCTCATCACCATGGATAGATCTACGTGTGCGTAGGAATTTTTTTTTCCCATGCGACGTTCCCCAACACCTTACGGGCCCGATGAAGGAGAGAAGAGCGTTGGAGTGGGAATGTGTCACGAGATCGACATAGCTCCACCATGACGACACCTCAGTCGATCTCGAGAACTGGTGCTTGGGGGGCTCCAACAGGGGCTCAGGACAGCCTAATGGGAGAGTTGGGAGGTTCCAGAGAGGAAAGGAGGCGCGGGGATTCCCTCTTTATAGGCGCTCGGTGGTCCACCGAGCCCGAGTGTTCCAGCGAGCTTGTGGCCAAGGCCATAGGCCACGGGAGGAATGGGGGTGAGTCTAGGGCATTCCTGGGGCTAGTCTAGGTCCAGGGGAGGGAAGAGAGAGGGAAAGGAGCGCGTGTGTGTGAGGCAGCTCAATGTCCGAGTCGGGCGGCGCTCGGCACGCGCGGGAGGAGGGAGAAAGAGGGTGAGAGAGGAGGGGCCAACACGGTGGCATGGTGCGGATGCCAAGGGGGGCCAAGTGGCAAGAGGGGGAGGCCCGGGGCCGCCGGAACCATGCAGTGGGCAACGGCTATTGTGCCTATCGGCACTGTAGCGTGCTCCAGAGCGAGCATATGGCATGCCAACGGCGTTTTGTGTGCGGCCAAAGCTGTCTAGGGGTCTAGGGGCATCTAGGCTAGGGGGCAATGGCATTGGATGCCCTGGGAGGAAGATAGAATAAGGGGAGAGGGGAGAGAGGCATGTTTTACTGCTTTCCAGAGGGTAAAAATGGGGTTTTCACCCCCAATCAGGGAGCTATGGCCAAGCAATGTTTACTGGAGGTAAAATACCATTGCAAAATGATGTGGTAAAAAATTGGGCTCAAGAAAAATAGTGGAAGGGGGGTCAAACAGGGTTTTTGCCATTCTGGTAGAAGGTGTTTGATGGAGATTAGGGCAGGAAAATGGGCTTTTATTGCCATAGGAATTGACAGGATCAATGGGTGATTAGAATTAGGCCTGATCACAAAGTTTGAGCTTGATTTAAGAAAGTTCACAATGTATCTTTGTGGAACCCTAGAAATCAACAGAATCTGGTTTCTGTAGATCTAGTTATCTTATGCTAAGCCCCTTGGTGCACCACTTAGTGTAGCACCATTATTTGGTGATTAGAACATGTCCACAAAGTTCCGGGGTCAAGCGAAGAAACTTCACAATGTAATGTTGTTCAAATTTGAACCTGGACAAGGAGGGTTTTGGAATAGTTTGATGAATCAAAACAATTTGTATTGAGATGAAACTTTGCAAGATCATCACCTATGACAATGTTGACTTTTTGGAATTTTCTTGGAATTTATTGAGAATATTTCTTATAAAAATATTTCAAAAGCTTTATTTGGACAGGAAGGGTTTTGATGGGTTTTGCCTATGATTTTTAACATGACCATGTGTTGAAACTCACATGTATGGAAAATATATGTCCACTGCGTTTCCCTAAATTTTCTCAAATATTTTCAAAGCATTAAAATATTTTTTCCCTATGAAAAACTATTTCTGTCCTTAAGAGAAAGCCTTTTAAATAAATAGTAAAATAATCTTTAAAAATAATATTTTGTGGTTTTGGAAAGTCATATATAGTAGGTTTGAAGTAAAGCCTTTGTGGAACGATAATCCACCCAATTTAAGTACTTTCAATGCAAAACCTCAACTCAGGGGCTATTCAAAACCTAATTTGAATAAAACCCTTTTGGTCAAAATAATATTTGGTAAAAATAGGTTTGGGCACTATTCACATGGCATGATCATTGGGCAAGAATTTTGGGTCAAGGGAGATGAATATGGAAAGGGATAGAATCTAAGAGTGCCATACACAAACAACCAAACAAGTAACAATTCAAACAAGCACAAGCACTGAAGAAGTTTTAATTGGCTTCAAATTTTGTAAATCCAAGCATAGCAAGGTGATACAAACATAGGGTGTGACAAGCACGCGGGGACGTTACCCAGGTTCGGTCCGCACGGATGTGTAAAACCCTACTCCTGCTTTGTTGTATTGAGAGTGTTCTTAGGGTTCTAGCTATTGGGGAGCTATGAGCAGTCACCACATACGTGAGCTAGAAAGTCCCAAAAGTGGAAAGTCAAAAAGTCCTCTACTGTATCGCCTTGGGCCTCCTTTTATACTCTGAAGGGGATCCCAACGATGGCATACAGTGTGTACACGGGGTGTACAAAGCTATAGTGCTATCATTCCTAACACTGACGGAGTAGGACAGGCGCATTTAATGCACCGTCAGGCATGTTTGTTCGTAAGTGGCACGGGACGGGAGCCCGTCCCATCGGTGCCACTTATCTCTCTCCAACATTGACGCCACGACACGCGTCCAGGTGGATCGACTCCTGGCCCGTGGACTGGCAGGGCCTTGCTGGTGCCTTGCCTTGCCGGGGCTTTGCTTTGCCTTGGGGTTCAATAGCCCTCCCGGCAAGACCTTGCCGGTGATCTCGATTTCCCTGTGTTGGTATCTGGCAAGTCCCTGCTGGGCCTTGCTGCCAGGGTGGCTACTACTGCCTGTGCACGAGTCAGGGGTACTAGAGAGCCCAAAACTCTAGTGCACCAAAAAACCCAAAACAAATCGTGTATACAATATTTTTCTTGCAACAAAAACATGTTTATAATACCCGCATGTCAAAAAAGCAAAGTGTTGTGTCCTAGGCTATATACAGAAGGAAGTTGCCATGATATGTAAAATAAATTTGACATGGGTAAGTTCAATAAAGAATTTGTCATGGTATATACACTAACAATGGCATGGACAAAGTTATTCTTAAGTTCGCCATGGCAATTATCTGTACAAAATCTCCATGGGACAATAGTTGTACTCCTAACAATAAATCGATTTACCATCATGCACTATTTTTGTTCGGCATGACAATTAATGGATTTACAATGGCAATAATCAAGCAAAAAAAGCTAACGTGTGCACTATTTTCTAGGCCTCTTTTATATTTGTGGGCCTTTGACACTCAACGCAATTTGATGGCCCAACCAGAGCTTAGTTCCAATTTGGTCCCTAGAACTACATTTTTTTCTTCTGGGGTCGGTGTTGTCTGACGAAACTGAAGAAACTGAAAGTGTACAAAACTGACGAAACTGACATGATCCCCAAATTAAGCAACACAGAGCATAGAGCACATGATCCAAAAATTTAAGAAAATCCTAGAACACATGATCCACAAATTTAAACAATTCCTAGCGCACATGATCCACAAATTTAACAAAATCCTAGAGCACATGACACCACAGTAATAATATCTCTAACGAGTGATGACCAACAAGTAAGCAAATCCTAGAGCAACTATATGAAAATAAAATCCTAAAGCTATCAGATTTGCAAGCTTGTTCAAGTGAATCATCTGCTTCAACTTCTTGTTCATCTTCTTTAATTCCCCCTTCAGATCTGCATCCCCAACTGTCAGAGCATCACTTTCATAGACCAAATTCGTTGGTGCTGACGGCAGATTGAACTCCCGGGTTGGGGCCCCATTGCATTGAATCTGCTTAACGTAGTCATCCATCCATTCAAAATGTGTGCATTTCTTCACGATCTAAAACAAAAACATGAACCCTAAATCCCAGATCCAAAGAAAAAGAATTAAAAGCAATATAAAAAGAAATCAGAGAAAAAACATGAGATCTAACCTTCCCCATTGGCTTGCTCTCGCACTTCACGAACTCATACCCATAGTTACCATTCTTGACCTCCTTCGAAGTCAATCGTATCAGTGGCGCACTGTGTGGGTAGTCAGGACATCGCTCCATGGGAAGTGGACCATAATGGGTCCACGAGGGGCGGGAGGCTGAAGTGGAGCTCGACATATGGCCAAAATTTGTCGGAGAAAAAGAAGCAGAGGAGTGGCTCCTCTCATCGCCGGAGAAGAATAAGCAGAGGAGTGGCTCCTCTCGTCATTGCATAATATGGAACAGAAGAAAGGGGAGGCAAGGGTGGGCGAGCAGAACCAACAACTCTTGCGGATTGCCCCATGATCCAACGATGCGGAGCCGTCCATGCAATCCAACAGTACGGAGCCTGCACACAGCATGCCCTCGGAATTGCTTGTAGAAGATCACATTTGAGGGTTGTCGCTTGGCATTAGGGTATGATCGGACGGCTGACATTCGGAGCTAGGATTAGGCGAAACCCCACGGGGTTTAGAGGGGTTTTGAGATAGTCAACGTGGTTTCCAAGGCTTTGACAGAGCATAACTAATTTAAAAAAATCAAAAAAAATTGAAACCTTCGCCGTTCGTCATTTTATAAGACACACTAATGAGGAAAAATACTAAACTTGGTATACAGACATTTACAAAAAAAACTAGCTGGCACGATCAAGGTCAAATGAACTCCATTAATTAAAAAAATCAAACAAATATAAAACTTGCACACAATGTTGTCTTGTCTGACATGTTACCAATAAAAAAGCATAAACTTTGTCTATGGACATTTTCATGAAAAAACCTTCACACATATGAGCTATCACATACAACATTTCATAGAGTCCAAGGAGAGGAGGTAGGGTTCCCTTCGGTTTCTGAAAATTTAAAAAAACAAAAAAATCACCAAAGCTTGATTTGAAAGTGAATAAGAAGGATCTGAACTTAGTTTTCCATTTTCATATTTTAAACGTGTTTTAATGGTTTTCTATTAAAGTACTTTTTTTCAAAAAAATGTAAAAATATGAAGATTAATTCAATAAATAGTGATACTTTGAATCTACACTATATAGATTGAATAGGTGTTAATAAAAAGTATTTGGCTCATATAGA
This sequence comes from Hordeum marinum, assembly GCA_022496015.1. Lineage (NCBI taxonomy): Eukaryota > Viridiplantae > Streptophyta > Magnoliopsida > Poales > Poaceae > Hordeum > Hordeum marinum. The sequence continues at coordinate 184,707,237 of CM039676.1, forward strand.
GTAGGCCCAAAAAACTTTATTACAAATGGGGCTGTTTACCCTAGCTTGACAGCTCATTTTGAGCACATTTCTCATGACTACAAGTTATACGACGCAAAAGAGATCAGATTGGTTACCTAATGTTTATAATAGTTCAGCAAACTTTGCAACTCACCATAGGGAAATGGACTTCAAGTGTTGATTCAAATTCAAAGTTTGCCTAAAATTCAAATCTTGCCTCAGTTTTGTGCGCTACCTCAAATTGCACATCGAATTACAATTAGAATTATTACACCTTACAAGTTTTCATAGTAGTTCAAATTGACGATAGATTCCTTATTACAAATCCTTAAAGTTCAAAGTTTTTGACTTGCATTCAAGTTCAAATTCAAATCTTTGCCTTTCTCCTTGTGTTCCGGGATGGGTTAACTATCTTTCTCCTGGTTTCCCTAGCTAGGTTAACCGTCTTGCTCCTGGTTTTCCTTGCTCGGTCACTTCTAGTGGCGGTGGTTTTGTTGAGCTTTGACTGACCGAGCAAGTGATGACTAGTTGTCATTTGTGGGTTCACTAATCCTTAAAGGAACTTCAGACAAAAATAACTTCCTCCTCTCTTATAGCTTCAAAACCTTCATAAGCCATGGTTTCAAATTCTACATCAGTTGATGGTTCAACCGAAGTTTCTTCGTCTCTAGGTCTTTTTTGTCCCGTCCCTCTAATTATCCTAGAGTTGGGTCAAACACAAATAAGCTTAGCCATCAATAAAAAGAGAACAAATGCAAAAAAGGGAAAGTTTGCACATGTACCAAGCTGCTACTTCAGTTGCTTCATTCTCCTATGCTGCTGCATTCTCCTCTAAACTTGCTGCATTCTCCTCTCCTACTGCATTCTCCTTTGCATTTGCTACTGCGCATTGTTCCTCTGCTCCAAATGATGCATCAACTGGAATTGTACAAAGCCTAGGAATGTGACCTAGGATACCACATTTTTTGCACTTATGCTGTTTTTTACATGACCCTCTTCACCAACTCTTATCCTGTTTTTCCTTGGTCTTCCTGGTGGTCTAGTCGGTAAAGGAGAATGGAGTTTGAACCCTGGGTCTACTATGTTCCATTGGTCTTTTCCCACGAGTGCAGGCACATTTTTAGCATAAGCAGCCCTAAATTTGTTAACAGAGAAATATTCAGAGTAATACTGATCAACTTCACCATCTTCACCTCCAATAACAGTCATGAGATGTAGGGCATGTATGCACGGCTTCCCATAGATCTTCCATTGCCTACAACTGCATTTCTTAGTTGCAAGGTTCACTCGATATCTGCATTCCCTATTACTGTCAGTGTATGTCACCTCAGCCTCGTATGTCGACGATCGAATGCATTTTATCCTTACTCCTCTTGACTTGGCATGCAATTCCTTAATCAGAGATGGGAGCATAAGATGGCCAACATATTGTGTTTCTGCATTTACAAAGAGCCATCTTTATCATGATCATCTGCCTAATCCTTTCAAATGCTTGCCACAACAAAAGCCCTTTCACTGACTTAAACTTTGCATTTAAACACTTAGCGAGGTTATTGGTCACATAGTCTACTTTGCAGATTTCATTGAATTTCCTTCTTGACCACACCTTTCCACGATGTTCATCCATGTACTCCTTCACCAAAGGATTGTGAGCATACAACACTTTCGAGTGGTGCTCTTGCTTCCTCAAGCTACATGTGTATGATGCTGGCCATAGGTTCTCATCATAAACTTTTCCTTTGAATTACTTTTTAAAATTCTACACTACGTGTCACATACATTCCCCATGTTCCACTCTGGGGAATACAATTTCTACTACACTCTCTAAACCCTCGCAAGCATCTCTTTGTATAACTAAACCTGAGGGTGTACCTATAATGTTGCGCAACTGCTGCAGAAACTAGACCCAACTCTCCTCAAACTTTGCCTCCAATACACCAAATGCAACTGGGAATAGCTAGTTCTGTCCATCAACTGCAGAAGATGCTGCTAGCTGGTCTCTCCATCTTCCATTCAAAGAATTTGCATGAACAGCCAAATAGGGCCTACAACCATTAAGAAACCCCTGCCAGCAAGCCTTGAAACAAACAAAATCCCTCTTGAAGCACTGCTTCTCCACTGTCTTCCCTTTTAATTTGTACTGAACTGTATGCTTGTCAACCTCTACAACACTCCTTGGACTAGCGTCTCCACTTCAGCTTTGAAGATGTAAAGCAACTGAAAACTCTCATTCCATGGACCATTAATCCTATCAAGAGCCCTTTACTTAGCATAGAAGATCTTCATGTAAGGTATATTAATCTTGTACTTTTCAAATATCTTCCCATGGAGTGTTGTTGGACCAATTGTTGATGTTGCCCTCACCCAATCCAAGATTGCATCTGCCACCCACCTAGTCTCCGCAAGCTTTGATTTGTCCTTTCCCCTCCTCCTCCAGGTGGGCAAGTGTGCCCATGTGGTTTTTTTATCTAAAACAAAATGAAAAAAGATGTCAAATACAAATAAGAAACAATACACATGATCTGAATATAGAATGGATAGATAATCTGGAAAAAAATCAGTAGTAATACCTGAATCAATTTGCTCTTTAGCATAGTGGATGCATGCAACCTACACCTCCACCTATCATAAGGGAAATGAATACTCAATCTTCTTGGCTCACTCCAATCAACTTCATAGGAGTTTTTAGTGAGAATGCAATATGTAGCCACTGCATTACGACAATCCACCATCGATTCGAATGCGATTCCTGGAGCAAGTTGAGGATTCTCCCTGTTCCACTCAATTGTTGGCATGTCCTCACCATTATATTGTTGTAAAACTAAGGAATCGATGTTCTCCTCCCTCTCTTCATCATAAGTGTCATCAAATCTAGCACGATTGCTAGGATCCTCTGGATATTCATCTTCCATTGCATGTTGACTGACTCTATCTACCAGTTTAGGGAATAGAGTTTCATCCTCATCATCATGTTGAGGCACTTCCTCGTCAAGCTCTGCATCTACTTCTACATCAAGTGCAGAAGGGAGAGGAGAAGTGGCAGAATTAGCGGCAGCCGGCATGTTGTGGCTTTTAGAACCACTAAGTTTACTTGGTCTTGACCTACAAGGAGTGCGAGGACGCTCACTATTAGCAGAGAAAAATGATGTCTGAACACCCTTCCCCTTCGGGATACTTTATTTACGTGCCTGAAGGACACCGATATGGATTTTACCGAAGCAACTTTCATCATTGAAACTACATAGCAATCCCAGATGCTCACTGAGGGAGTCCTGGATTTAGGGGTCCTCGGGCAGCCGACCTGTTTCCCACGGGCCGGACTGTATGGGCCGCAGAGTGACCATTGAGTGATCAAGGGCCCCGTTGCTAGGGTGGAGGCTTCTAGGAGGCCTGGCATGTTCTCCAAGACTGTCACCTATAGATAGGCGTGTTTATCTCTTCGGCATGCCGCGTGTAAACCCTAGGTACCCCCGGTGTCTATATAAACCGGAGGGGTTTATGTTGTAGACATAGGACAACTCATCTAGGGTTAGCTATTCAATCTCGAGGTAGATCAACTCTGTAACCCCCATATCATCAATACAATCAAGCAGGACATAGGGTATTACCTCCATAGGAGGGCCCGAACCTGGGAAAAACCTTGTCCCCTTTGTCTCCTGTTACCATTGCATCTGGTCTCACAGCTCGGGACCCCATACCCGAGATCCGTCGTTTCTGACACTGACATTGGTGATTTCATTGAGTGTTCTGATGTGAAAAACGAAGGACTCGATGGCTCACCTCATCACTAACAATGAGGTCTATATCCAGGGAAGCCTTACCCCCGATCAGACTCTCAGGCGATGACATCTTGTCACACGCTGACCCGATCAGCCACCATGGCCAGATTGACCCCCCCTGATCATAGAATCAGGTTCGGTACCTTAGAGTTCGTCGCCGATTCATGGGGATTACTCATCCTTATGGAACCTCCGACCCTCGAGGAGGAGCGTGTAAGTCCCGACGCTTCGACGCCGAGGACCTTGGGCTCCACCTCCAACGGATTCCTCGCCCTCAGGCGATCCAGAACGACCAATCCGGCCTTTGTGACCTGATCCTCTATGGCTAGGTAGAACATGGAGCTGCCTTCGGGCGGCTCTGGAACCGTCACGCCCTGCACTGACTCCACTCGGCTCTGTGACACGCATCCTACCATCGCCTCGTTTTTAAACGAGTTGTTCGATCGGGTTGAAGCTATGCGTATGACAGATGAGTAGATTCCAATCTATGACCGGCTCGGGATTAGGCCTGACGACAGGGAGATTCATGTCCCCCTGGTTACCCACCTTATCGCTACCATCGAGTGTCCATCTGAATACTTATCCCGATAGCCGGAGTTAAAAACAGTCTATACCACGGTCTCAGATCATCAAGATTTCATTGGTGGTCTAGATGCCAGAATTTATTCTAATTCTGGACTATCATCGGTCCAAGATTTATCACACAATTCAGAGTCCTTGATTCTGAACACTCAATGTTGCATGGGGTCGGATTTTTTACCACCCACCACCCAAGACGATGATTATATTATCACACCAAAGCTCGCGTCTTCGGACTTTCGGGACACTAAAAAATTACCAGGAGAATTAGTCCATCACTTTTGGGTCAGACTCCTACTCGCTAGAAGCAGAGAAAAAGGTCTTAGTGACCAAAAGATCATGGCAACTTTCAATAACAATTGCCATGATGAAGGGATTCTTAACGCCCTAGCTCGCTGACACATTCCTAACTTTTCCAAGTTATACGATTTGGTACAAAAGTATCGTGCCATGGAAAGCGCTTGGCAATCCGAGTGATTATTTTTGGAACCAACTTTCCCAAAACACCCTAGTGGAGATTGGAAAAAGAAGATACCTCCAAAGCGGCCAGCCAGATTCGAACCCGCCGAAAAAAGAAATCGGTCCCTTTCAAGGGTCGGTACTTTCCTTGATGGACTATTGGATAAACCTTGCCCCATACATTCCATCCTCCTAAATGCAAGCCAGGCTCACAACCTTAGAGCTTGCTGGGTCATCAAGCAAGTCGCAAATAGCGGCGAGGACATCCTTGAGACACTTCCGCCAAACAGGTGCTATTCGTCATTGCTCGAATACAACGCCGAAGTTCTGATGGTCTACGAAATATTCCCCTCGAAGAACAGGAGGAAAAGAGCTCTTAGAGAACTCGAATAGGTCTACCATGTGGCAGCAACTAGTGCATGGGCAGACATACCGATTACCTTCAGAGATATCAACCAGCCGACCATTCTTTCTGGTCATTCACCGGCCGCACTAGTCTTGAACCCCATCATTGACGGTTACAGGCTACATAAGGTGCTGATGGACGGTGGCGGTGGTTTAAACCTCATATACGAAGACACCCTAGAAAAACTGCAGTTCGACCAATCTCGCATCGAACATAGAAATACAACTTTCCAGGGAATTATTCCAGGGAAAGAGACGCGTTGTTCCGGACGTATCATCCTGGACGTGGTGTTCAGTACGCCCAAAAACTACCGATTTGAAGAACTTCTCTTCCACATCATGCCCTTCCCAAGCGGCTACCATGCCTTATTAGGATGTGACGCCTTCACAAAATTCCAGGCTATACCCCATTACGGGTACATGAAACTTAAAATGCCAGGACCGAATGTAGTGATCACAATCGCAAGTGATCCGAACATAGCCCTCGGGCCGAAAACAAGACGGTAGCGCTCGCCCTCGAGGCATTAGCTGAGAATTTCACTGCCAAAAAACAGACCGCACTACGGTCAACAGTTGATAAGGACGACGTGATCCTTAGCAAAAGGCCCAAGCCTATGTCCTTCATACCCGCAGAGGAAATCGTGAAGTTTCAAGTGCACCCGACGGACCCCAATAAGACGGCTTGCATCGGAGCTCAGCTCGATCCCCTTCTGGTCGAGGCTCTGTAGAACTTTCTCCGTGAAAATTTGGACATCTTCTCCTGGCATCCTTTTGATATGCCTAGAATCCCACAACAGCTCACCAAGCATAGCCTGAACATTATTGCAGGCTTTAAGCCCATCAAATAGACTTTGTGCCGCTTCTCCGAACCCAAACGACAAGCTATTGGTGAATAATTAGCCAAGCTACTAGAGGCCAGATTGATTCGGGAGATTAAGCACCCCGAATGGTTGGCAAACCTAGTGATGGTACAAAGAAAGACAAGTACTAGCGACTATGCATCGATTTCAAAGACCTTATAAAGCTTGCCCTAAGGACCCTTTCCCCTTACCACGAATAGACCAGATCATCGACGCCATAGCCGGACACGATTCGTTGTGTTTCCTTGATGCCTATTCCGGATACCATCAAATCAAAATGAAGGAATCCAATCAAGCGGCAATGGCATTCATCACCCCCTACGGGCCATTCTGCTTCAACGCAATGGCTTTCGGGCTAAACACATTGGGGCCATATACCAATGCATGATCCAGACGTGCCTCATGACACAGGTTGGTAAAATAGTCGAGGCATATATGGACGACTTGGTCAAACGGACCAAAAATTTTGAGTGGACCAACAATTTTGAGTGGACGAACAAAGCAACTACTACATTAGAGGAAATTAAAACACTACTGGCAACCAATCCCATCCTCACAACACCAGGCACCGGCGAGCCCATGTTATTATACATATCAGCTACCAACCAAGTTGTCAACGTGGTGCTCAGCGTTGAACGAGATGAGGAGGGACACAAGTACGTAACCAGAAGCCAGTCTATTACCGGTCAGAAGTACTAAGACAGTGCAAATCTAGATACCCGTACTACCAAAACATAGCCTACATAGTTTTTATGGCATCAAGGAAACTCAAACATTATTTCCAAGAGTGTGCGGTAACGGTGGCATATGAAGTACCCCTGAACGATATAATCAACAATAGGGACGCCACCGGTTGCATAGCCAAGTGGGCCATTGAGCTCCGTCCTTTCAAAAGAACCTATAAGCCACATCGTGCTATAAAATCTCAGGTATTGGCAGACTTCCTGGATGAATGGACAGAGGCCGAGCTGCCCAAGGAATACAACACACACTCCCATTGGACAATGTACTTTGATGGATCCAAAACCCTGGCCGGACTGGGGGATGGAGTTATCCTCACATCCCCTAGAGGCGACAACGTGAGATATGTGTTGCAGATCATGTATGCCGACTCTAACAAAGCAGCCGAATACGAAACTCTCCTACATGGTCTTCCGATCATAGTGTCAATGGACATACAATGGCTAGGGGTACGGGGATATTCCAACATGGCCATCTCCCAAATCAATGGCGAATTCGACGCCAAAAACCCGAAGATGGCGGCATACAGAAAGGTCATGCTAAAGATATCCGCACGGTTCGAGGGTTTGTAATTTCACCACGCCTCTCGTGACAACAACCAAGCCGCTGACGTACTGGCTTGTATGGGAGCCTAACGCGACCCTATCTCGGAAATCACATTCCTGGAGCGGCTCTTTAAGCCATCCTTCGTGTGGCAGGACGATGACAAGGGCGCCGGTCTAAATATGGCGAACGAGGTTGTTCCACCTATAAATAAATCATCGGCAGCTCCGTAATGGACAAAACGCCTTCGGCTCATGAGGTAACGGCGGTAATTGCGCCATGGACAGAGCCCTTCCTCGCCTACCTTCTTTGCAAATAACTCCCCGTTGACCAGACGGAGGCATGGCACATAGTTCGGCGATCCAAGGCCTACAAAGTGCATGAGTGTGAGTTATACAAGAAAAGCACCACCGGAATATTACAGAGGTGCATATCTGAGGAAGAAGGATGGGAGCTTCTAGCCGAAGTCCACTCAGGCATGGGCGGCCACCACGCCGCGGCAAGATGCTTAGTCAGCAAAGCCTTACGAGCTGTTTCTTATGGCCTACAACCCGGGCGGGTGCCCAGTCGCTTGTTAAACATTGCGTGGGGTGTCAACTCTTCACAAATCAAAGGCACATGCCCCAAAAAGCTCTTCGGAGTATTCTTATTACCTGGCCTTTCGCGGTCAGGGGCTGGACATGGTTGGACCCCTCCAAGGGGGGAACAAGAAGAATAAATACCTACTGGTTATGGTCGACAGGTTCACCAAATGGATAAAGACAAAGCTTGTCAAATCGGCCAAATCCGGGCCAGTGGTCGACTTTATCTTTGGTGTGCAACACCGTTATGGTGTCCCGCATATTATAATAATGGATAATGGATCAAACTTCACAGCCCAAGAGGTCAAGGACTAGTGTGCAAAACTAGGCATAAAGCTCGATTACACATCAGCCTACCATTCGAGACCAATGGACAAGTCGAACGAGAAAATGAACTCATTATGAACAGCATTAAGCCACGTTTGGTCCGATCTCTTCATGAGTCTGACTATCATAGGGTGGAGGAGTTCGACTCCGTTTTATGGGGCCTGCGCACCACCCGAACAGATCAACGGGATATACACCATTCTTCATGGTTTATGGGGCTGAGGCAGTCCTCCCCTACGACATTATTCATGATGCACCGAAGGTGTGCATGTATGAGGAAAAGGAAGCCGAGTTAGATCGGCAAGACGACCTGGATGCGTTAGAAGGAGAGCACAACATAGCTCGAGCTCGCTCTACTTTTTTACCAATAGCAAGCCCGACGTTACCAGAGTAGGGAGGTCAGGGCAAAAGCATACAACGTAGGCGAACTTTTATTATCACTCTCGGAGAAGCAGAAGCATAAACTTAACCCCAAATGGGAAGGCCCCTTCATAATCGACGAAGTACTCGTGGGAGGAGCCTACCGTCTTTGGAACCCGTCAGACAGCAGCCTTGAACCGAACCCATGGAACGCAGCTCGTCTTCGGCGCTTCTACGGATAAACCTACGTCGTCTAAATATTTTAGCATTTTTTCCTTTTTCCTTCTAATTTCCTTTCCCCTCCCACTATGTTGTTTGGTAGGATTGAATTTTTTCCTTTTCTTCCCATGTTCGGTTCGACCGATCTTGTACTAAGGTTATCAGCTTAGACCATTAAGTGTTAAATCTGAACACAACACCTGGGGGCTTCTTCACGAGGCCACCGCTTTTATATTACAAGCATTTATTTACACTTATCGTGTATACATGTTTCCTATGTCACTTTGAAGCCATCATATGCATCAATTCAAGCTAAGACTTTGCCAAGCTGGGTTGCCTCGCTCCTGTGTTTGCCCTCTATGTTCCCGATTGTTTGGCTAGAGGGTAAAGGGAGCACCTCTATGATTGTTACGAACGGATCATCCGGATACGTACCTTAGACGAGTGAAACCGAAAGCTAGCTATCTTATGTAGACAATTGGTCGGCTGTGAAGGAAACACTTAATATGGTGATGGTAACTATCACCACTGTTTGGGCCTCCATCTTCTTAAAGGTCCTTAGCCGCATACCAGTATTATGCGGACCCTACCTATGATCTTCGTAGAACCCCGAATAAAGGTATCGATGGGGGTACTATTTTCCTCGGAAGATGTTTCTTATGCTAAGCACTAATATAACATACCTCTTTGTGTGATTTCTGTCCGTTCAGACCACATGGCCGGATTGCCCGGTTCCCTAAACTCAATTCACCACTTTAGGGTGACAAATTACGAGGAACACTCCCGATCTCTTCGCACGGGAGGGAGAAGCCGATGGCCGGTTAAGACAAAGTTTACAACACATATAGAGTAAGAACTCGATTATTCATACAAAAGTATACAAAATTACACATTCGGCCGCTAGTCGAGATTGTCGATTATCGTATCTAGGGAACAATCTTCTTGTGATAGACGAGCGGTAACCATCCCCTGGTTATACACCAGGTGGAGTGGCACTTCTTGCCCATCCGATCCCACTAGACCAACCCGAGCCATATGCTCGGGATTAAGTCCGGTGTATCGGGTCTTGATCATTGCGCAAGCTTCCGGTGCTCCCTCCCGGCAGGCTGATGTCTTCCACAGCTAGAATCTAGTTTGGGCTCCCTTGCACTGATCAACTAGTTCGGTCATTCCTCCCGAAGGCTGTTCGGCAGGCCATAGTGCCTTTACCATACTTTTCATCACTTTATGAGCATGCTCGTGAAGAGCAGAAAGCTCTTTTCACAGATCCCCTCGGAAGGACTCGATCTCTTCTCCAGGATGTCAGGATAGGATGCCTACATATGAGGCAAAGGCATGCTTATTTAACTTACTTTATAGGAAGTGCTTACTAAACACTGGAATCAAACTTACCGAACATGCCCCTTTGTAGCTGCTGATTTTCTTTGTGGGCCTGTGCCAATTGAGCTTTTAAATTCTCAATTTCTTCGAATTTTCGCTTCTTTTCTTCTTTGAGGTGGCTCGCAATGCGATAGCCGACCTCGTGCTGGGACTCGGCATACTACTGAGCTTCTCGGGCTTCATCCAGCTCCTTTAGCATATGCCCTATGGATTTAGCTACTAAATAGAATCCTTGCATCAGCATGGACATTTGTTAGAAATTAGTAGCACTGGTATACTCACCATGGGCCTCCCGGGTGAAGCTCTTCACTTGCACCAACTCTTCCTTCACACATTGTACCTGTGATTGGTTGTCCTTCAGTTCCTCGGCCAGTTCCTCGTTCTGTTGCCTCAAAGTCTGCATTAGCAGTAAAACAGCATGAGGAGACTTAATTCGGTTTGTTCCGAACCAATTAAGGCTCGGGGGCTACTGGGTTCACACAAGTGTTTGGTCTCTTTCAGGCCGATTACTTACGTGCAATTTGGTTGATATCATCTTTAGGGCTTCACCGAACCAAGCTTGAGCTCCATTGATGTGTGCGTCCGCTGTGCGTAGGGCACCGAACTCTTGTTCGGAAAACATCTGGTGACGCAAGGCTTCCTATCGTTGCCGGTGATTCATGGTGATTCCTACTTCCGATTTAGTGACAGATACACCATCACCGGAATCAGCGGGAGCCGGATTGGCTATAGGGGCTTCGGGAACAGGGTCAGCATGAGCTGTAGTTCTCGAATTTTGAGCGCTCCCAAACACCTTGGTGACCTCTTCGGCAGGGGAAGCCTGGGCTTTTCGCCTAAGTGTTTCGATGAAAACTGCCGTAAGATTCTATTAATTATGTAAGTACGCAGACAGTCGAACAAAATACCTTTGGCTTGAGTGAGCAGGCGAATTCGTCCTCGCGGCCGGCCTATTGGTTGTGCCCCTATTGGTTTCCAATCCGGGTGCTGTTTTGGTCGTCGGCGTATGGCACGTGGATCGACAACACTTGGGTGTAGGAGCCAGCGCGTTCGGGGCACTGTTGGTGTTTGCCTCTTACGGGAAGAGCTCTTCTTCTTCCTGTTTGTTGCAGGAACAGAGAACGATCTAGGTTAATCGGCTATGATAGTCACCTGAGACCCGCCGAGGCTCTCTTGATAGAAGACTCCGTCTTCAAATTCAATTAGAAGATCCGGGTCTTCGTGAAAACTCGGATCGTCATCATGCGAATAGTTTTCGGGCTTGGGAGTGGGACAGTCGACTGCCTCGATGAAGCTCCTCCATTCCTATTCACATAATATTAAAATGCTTCAGTCAAATAAAGAACGGAATAGAAACCCTAAACTATGTTCGCAGAGGAGAAAGGGTTACCCATTCGATGGGATTATCGCTTGAGTACCCTTTCTTGGTTATCTGATGAATAAAATCTTCTTGCTCTCCCTTATATAGGTCGGCAAGGGCGGCGGACAGTGATGTCTGATTGGAGGGTCCCAGTCTCCGGGAGCGAGTGATGTCACTCGTATTGTTGTAGCACCATAGGGGATGCATCCTCTGTTGGAGAGGCTGCATGCACCAGGTGATGGCAGCGGCCATGACATCGGTCATGGTCAGGTTGTGGTGGGTAAGTATCCGCACATGGTCCGCCAAAATTTGTACTTCAACGCTGTCCACTTGGGACGAACTCTTCCTTCGCCAGTTGTACCTCTTCTTCAAAGGGGCATCAGAGTATTCGGGCAGACCTCTCCGAGCTGGCTGAAACAGGGGGGCGTCTTCAATATTAAACCACTACGAAGTCCATTCTTCGGATTCCTTCGACGTACCCATCGGATACCCCGCTCCCACTATACGGCATACTTCGGCCCCGTTGACCTCTAAGATTGCCTTGTCCCGAGTTCGAGGGACAAGACAGAAGTACTTCCCCCATAGCTCGAAAGGCACCTCGCAGCCCAGGTGTCGGGGGGATGACCCCCGGGTACCGGAAAGACGGCGATTCGGACGGGGTGCACGCCCGCCCGGGCCGGCTGCTCCGACTCACACTCGTGCGCCAGCTGCTCTGACCAGCCGGCTGCGCCCGCCAGCCGGCAGCCCGGAGCCAACTACGATGTCCCATCGGACACGTGTGGACCAGACGGCCATATCTCGTGACGGTGCACTAGTGGCAAGCAATAGTGCACCATACGCGTGTCACGCAGTAGTGTCTACAACATAACCTGTCCCCTGGATGCTGACTTATAAAGTGCACTAGGGGACACACATAGCTTAGTCCACAAGCTATGCATAGCTTGGCATGTAACCTACACACTGTAGCTTACATCCCAAGCTGCTTGGTATGTAAGCTATCCATTCTAGCTTACATACCAAGCTACACATCCGTGCCTATATAAAGGCCCCCTCTCACTTTCTCAAGGGGGTGAGCTTCCCTTACATCCTCTCATCCCCACTCTGACACTCATGTATGAGGCAAGAAGCCTCATGGCTCTCCTCCCCAAACAGCTCCAGGAGCAACCATGTACCAGATATACCACGGATATACAGATATGCAGGAGTAGGGGTATTATCTCTTCGGAGAGCCCGGAACGTGGGTAAACCACTACGTGCTATTCGCATACCCGTCCTGAATCATCCACGACAGCCTTGCCCTCACCTCAATAAGCCACCTCATGGCATCTGCTGTCTCGCGTGACCCCCGTGAGAAAACGACGACAGTTAGCGCCCATCATGGGGCTAGCTGTTGCTGGAACCGTGGTCCGGGCGGGACCGTCATGACCTCCGCGATGTCGCCGTGGTCGGCGCTCAGGGCTCGACATCAACACGGCCCTGGGGCAAATGCGCGCGACGCTGCGTCCTTGACATCAGTCTTGTCATCACCACCACGATGTTGCTGCCATCTCTCCGGTGGCATTCAGGGCCTCGACAACAACATGCCCCCAGGGCTACTGCACGGGACGACGCGTCCCCGTCATCGGCCTCGTCCACCTCCAGTTCGCTCCGACACGTGGCCGATCGCATGGGACAGTGCGCCCCCGTCGTCGGTCCCATCCGCCGCATCCTCAACAACGTCCGCCTTGCTCTCCGCTCTCACAAAATCAAGCGGCCACTCCCACTACATCAAGCTCAAGCTCGCTGGCGTCATTCCTGGCCATCGCGCTCGCACTAGTGCCTGTTGCATCCCGACGGCCCCTATGGTCGCCGTTCGACCCGCCATCGTTCTGATCATTCTCTAGCTCCGACCACACCTTCATCGCTGCACGGGCACGCTGGAGGCGCATGATTCTCCCGTATTGTGTGCACAACTTAGCTAGCTAGCTTGGTCCTTCCAACGACAACGCCGCCACGAGCTCTCCTCAATGCCAGTACCCCTATGTGCCCGCAGTCATGAGCCCTATGCCGTCTCATTATGGCTCCTCCGCTCTGCTTCCCTACGCCATCGTGCTCGCGCCCACCCGTGTAGCACCGGCCTCGGCGCACCCATCCGCCCACACCTTTCAGCTGGTGGACTGCAGCGCTTTGCCTGCTCTACGTCCGTGTTGCGTGCCGACTCGGCCTTGCCGGCTACGCCTCCACACCCATGCAGCTCCGACTGCCTTGTGAGCTCCTGTTTCCACACCGGCTCCGCCTTCGGCTGCGGCCAGCTCCGTCACACTCTGTCGGCTTCACCTCCGCCCGTTTGCACTGCCGCATCGCTCAGACACCTCGTCACTCCTGAACCGTGCCACTCCAGCTGGCTCTGCCACTGATTTCTCTTTCTCTGACCCGCCGGCTCCCCGCTTCGGTCGTCTCCTCCTCTTGCCGGCTGCCTAGCTCCCGCCGGCTCCAGCTTCGATGCTCCGGTGGCTCCGCCTCGCCCGCCAGATGGCTCCTTCCCCTGCACTCTGTGGCCGCATGGTCCTCGCGCGCATGCCCGGCTAGCTGCACCTTGTGCGCAGCGGCCGGCTGCTCCATCCACGCCCACTCGTCCTTGGCCGGCTGCTGCTCCCATACCCCGGTGGATCCCAGCCAGCCAGCCACAAAGAGGAGAATGTAAAGAAGAAAAATACGTGCTTGCATACATGCATGCAAGTCGTACAATTGCATCACTACTCACGTGCATGCGTGGCCGGCCGCCTACCTCATGTCCGTGCGTGCGTCCCTGGCCGGCTACCAACGCCGTGTGCGTGCGCGCGTCCCTGGCCGGCTGCACCGCATGCGCGCACGTGTACCCGCCTGGCCGATGGCGCTACGTACGGGCACCGCCCGGCTGGCTGCCCGGCTGGCCGCCAAGGGTCTATCCACGCACTCGTCCGACTCTTGCGTTTCGGCTGCCAGGTGCCCCGGGTCCGTCCGCGCGCTCGGCCGATTTCGCGGCCGGCTCCCGCCACACATGATTTGACGGCTCGCGCCAGCCCCCGCTTCTCAACCACTAAGACCGGTTGTCCACAAGGACGCAAAGGAGATGAACAAGAGAAAGAAACCCGGCTGCCCAGTCAGCTTAAAAAAATCCATCTGCCTACCCATAGCCGGCTCACGAGAAAAAGAAGAGAAGGAAAGACGTCGGCTGGCCCGCTTGCCCGCGTCCCCGATGATGGGCCCACATCGCCGCTCGGCAAGTTGGCTCCCACCCACTTTGCCGTCTGGTAGCCACCTGGCCGGCTTCCCGGGTGGCCTGCCCGCCTATTTCGATCCCGGGTCGACTGGGGAATTGGCTCCGCCGCTCGTCCACTTCAACACTGGCCGGTCAGGCCCGGCCGGACGACACCTCCATCAACCGCCCGGAGGCTACACCAAGCTGGCGACACCCAGCGGGTACGGCCAGCGTGCCCCACTGGCAGAAAGCCAGCAGCCGACCGTCTTCGACAACTCCCGCTTCGCCTACGCAAAACTCAATGTGAGCTCCCGATCGCCCATCCTCGTGCCACGCACAAACAACGGATACCCTGAGCATCCCTTGGAGGCAATCTGTGCATTTATTCAGCTGCCTTAATGTTCACCCCGGCACCAGCTAATCTCGGCCCGGGGCTGGCCGCTTGGCCCGATAAGTTCGCACCCAGAAGACGGCTTAGTAGCGTGCATGAGACCGAAGACCCACTCTTTGTCTCAACTACAGACCGCACCACGACTGTCCGTCTAGCGAGAGAAAAAGCTAGAGGTCACCACACGCGAAAAATGTCCAGGGAGAAAAGGGCTTGGGCAATCCGGTCGTTTCTTTTATAAGTGTCTGCTCGGTCGAGCCTGCTCCCAGAGTTAGAGTACTATACACTCCATTCCGCGGCTCACTCTTCGTCTCAGCTACAGACCGGCTCCCGGCTTTCTGGCTAGCAAGACCAAAAGCCAAAGAACGGAGAGAACATGAAAAAGACCTAACGGGGCTCGAACGAAACCGAGTCGGCACCCTCTGCATAAACATGAACTACCAAAATCAAATATTTAATGTATCTACGCCGACTTAACCTTGTGTTCCACACGGATGTTTCCATGAGGAACCTCCTCACCCAGAGGCTCGGAGGCTACTACTGGCAGGCTTCGCGTTCATCAGTCGGCGGACCCTGTGTCCGTGCCTGGTAGTGCCACGCACTCTTCAGCCGGTGGACCACGCGTCCGCCTTCGGCAGAGCTACGCACCCATCAGCCGGCGGACCCTCCGTCCGTGCCCGGCAACGCCTCGTGCCTCATAGCCAGCGAACCTCGAGTCCGCCTTCGGCAGGGATCCATGCCCATCAGCCGGTGGACCCTCCGTTCGCGCTTGGCAGCGCCTCGCGCTCGTCAGCCGGCGGACCTCGAGTCCGCCTTTAGCAAGGCTCCGCGCCCATGAGCCGGCGGACCCTGCATCCGCACCCGGCAGCACCATGCGCTCGACAGCTAGCGGACCCCGCGTCCGCCCATGGCAGGGCTCCGTGCCCATCAGCCGGCGGACCATGCATCCGTGCCCAGCACCGTCTCATGCTTGACAGCCAGCGGACGCCACGTCCGCCTTCGACAGGGCTCCGCGCCCATCAGCCGGCGGTCCCTTCGTCCGCGCCCGGCAGCGCCCCATGCTCGACAGCCGACAGACCCTGCATTCGCCTTTGGTAGGGCTCCGCGCCCATCAGCTGGTGGACCCACCGACTGCACCGGCAGCGCCTCATGCTTGACAGCCAGTTGACCCCGCATCCGCCTTCAGTAGGGCTCCGTGCCCATTAGTCGGCGGACCCCCGCATCCGCGCCGAACAGCGCCTCGCGCTCGACAGCCGGCGGGCCCCGCGTGATACTCGGTATCCTGGATATATTGCGTGCACCATGGCTTTAAGTCGTGTTTATTTGCAGGATGGGGCAGTGATTTGGGTGGAAGGTGTCACTCCGACGGTCGGGGAATGTGGGATGGAGGATGGCTGAGGGAGAGGGGTATGGGGGAGATGTAGATTACCTGACTAGATCGACGAGGCCAAGCAGCAGGAAGTGTAGGGTAACGCAGCAGAAAACAAAAGATTTCTAACTTACGCACCAGCCTAGGACCACTATGAAGACATCATACAAGGTTTGATCGTTTCGTTACCGACTCGTAGCGTAGCGGAAGTAGAGTCGATGAAGCATGGCGGTGAAGATCACCACAGCTAGGATTTTACAACCTCCCAACTGCAAGGATGACTACCCTCATCCGCCCCTCGGACAACCCTCCAGGTGGCGGTCGGACAATACCCCGGACGGTGTCGCGGACAGCTCTTCGGGAGGACCATCGAAACTCGAACGGTCACTTGGACAGCCCTTCGGGAGGACCTCCAAAACTCTGACGGTCACACGGACAGCCCTTCAGGAGGCACTCTCGAATTAAGACCGAAACTACGATCTCTCTACAGAGTTGCACACATACGGTGTCATCTATCCTGCAGGGCTTCGCCGTCCAGAACAAGTTCCCAATGAAACCCAAACAGCCTTTCGGCTCTATGAAACTATTTCGCTGGGAGGGAGAGAGAATGCCAGATCATGCATGGCTTGTGTGAGAGAGTTGGAGTGAGGATGGAGAGATCCTCTCCACCTCCTTTTATAGGGGAAGGAGGGGGTGGTGGTGTCTGAAATTTCAGACACATGACAAGCACCCACAAAACAAGGGGAAAGCATGTCCCCTTGTCCATGGCACCCCAACATGGGGGCCCCACATGGTGCCCCACCTCCCCCCAACCAGCCCCACCTAATGTGGGGGCTGCGCCCACCATGGGGCCCCCCAACATTTGTCCAGCCACAAGGGAAAGGGGGCACCCCTAAAAACAGCCCAAAACAGCCCCCATGAATCGTGGGATCTTGTCCCCTCACCCTGGGACAAGATGTTTTCCGTGACTATTACTTCTGAAAAATTCCGGAAGGTTCCAGAACATTTCCGGCACACTCTAAAATTATTTGGACGCAATCTGGAACATTTCCGGTGTGGTGGTCTAAGTTAAAACCATCTTCGATTACCCGGTAAACAATTCCAGTAGCTCCAAAAACCTTTTTCGGTTTATTGTCTAGAAAAATTCCAAAAATTACCAGACCAATCTGGCAACCTCCAAAAAATTCCCAGTGCTTGCCGAAACCTTTTTGATCAATCGTTTTATCCGAAACAACTTTTCGATTTTACCAAAACATTTTCGGTGTTCTCTCCGGAACCTTTCTGTTGTCTTCGAAACTTTTCCAGTGACTTTCTCTCGGACTCCTTGACTAGTATTTAGCAGATAGATGACCCTTAAGCATGTGACCCTATAGGTTCGGTGAAGTATAGACATGACCCGGAACACCTTGCGATCAAGGATCAACATCGAAGCTATGGACACCCATATTGACCCCTATACCCACACGAATGAATATTCGAGTGAACCTCATGTTGCCATGTGCTATTCCTCTTGCTTCACGATATGATACAAATACCCGAGGTGAGACATGTTGGCATCCCCGTGGAACAACAATTTGTCCACTATGCCAGTTACCTCATTACCGGTATTGTTCTCTTTTCTCGTTCCCATGTTCCGGCATCCCCATGATTAAATCACAAAGTGTCTGGCCAAACGATGATGGATACCTTAACACCGACAGGGCCCAATGATATCTCTCAATCATTGGAGAAGAAAATTACAATCTTGAGCTATCAAGTTACTTGACATACTTTTCCATGAACTCGTAAGCCGCCGTAATAGCCACCCATTTACGGATGACGTTTAACAAACCCCAAAGTTCATGAAGCAAGCATGAAGAAACTCGATACTCTCATGGTCTAAGGAATTATGCAAACATTAACTTCTCTGTGTTATTAACCATTAACTTATGACGAATGTATCTCATAGCGTAACATCAATTCAGGTCGATTCAACACAAATGTTCTTCTAACATTGTGCCCTCAAAATTGCCAGCATAGCCATGCCCATGATCAGGAAAACATGATCATCATGCAATACTTGAGCCAGTCTTAGAGGCCAGACTAGGAATACATTTTACCGTTTATTATGCCACACGTGCATATGAGTCTTCCTTCAAGCCTTGTTTTATTTGTAGACTCGAGAATCATTGCAATTATAGCATGGAACATAAACATAATTATGAACAGGGAGATAATCAATAACATTTATTATTGCCTCTAGGGCATATCTCCTACACACTCCCACTTGCACTAGAGTCAATAATCTAGTCAATGCTAATGCACTTTACACATATGGCATACTAGTGTAAACTATGCTTCGCTTGTGGTGTAGCCTGATGTCCAACGGATCTGACAACTTTAGCTCCGTGCGTAACTTTGCATATCCTTGCGTTTTCACGCTTCCACAAAATTCATATTTTTGTGTGGACTTGGCTTTGCATATGTGTGAATCATTGGTCAAAACCTGATTCCTCAGACTGAGCTATGGAGCAACTATCTGCAATAGTGTCCCATAGATCAAAGCCATCTTGGAACAATACTAAGTTCATGAATTAACTATATGATTCAACAACTTCTTTGTCTCTTCTAAAGCATCAACATACTTAGCCTTTGTTATAGAATTCTCCATAGTATCTTGTTTGGAACAATTTCCAACTACCATGCCACCATGTTGTGTATTACACAAAACCCTGAATTTAAATCGAAAATCGCATGGAGCATAGATGAAGACTGTATCAATGTAAGCTTTTACTATGAACTCTTCATAATCTCCGCTTGCGAGAAAACATGTCATCAGTGGTACTTTAGTACTCAATGACATATTTCACTGTTGTCGTTTGATCAGTACTTTGATCACTTTGGTATCTATACTTGCAACAGTTTGGGAGTATCAGACATATCTGGTTGTTTTGCATACCATGGAATACATGATTAATCCAAACACAAGAGTGTGTGGAATCACCATCATGTATTTTACTCATCAGTGTTTTGGGACACCGAGTCTTGCAATAAACTCTTTCCATGTGACTTCGGCAAGAATCACTCCTTGGCGTTTTAAATGCTAAAAGGTTTTAGCATCTTCTCAATATGTATTCATTGCTTAGCCCTATTAGGTAAATCTATCTCCATAGATCATCATGCCTAATATTAAGGCTATTTAGCCCAAGCACTTCATCGAAAAAACCCTTTTCAAATGAAGTCCTAATTTGTGTCAAGAAATTTATTTCCAATTAACAATGTGTCAAGCACACAAGGTTTTTAGAAATATTATTATGCCCCCACTTAATTTCTTGAATTACAAGCATCTTCGTTACCCATTGATGAAGTCAAACCCCTTTGACCATTTCATCAAAACACGAAGATTCCAACTCCATTTTGCTCTCTTCTATCCATCGCTGGAACTTTGAAGTTTGCACCCTTACTAGCATCCTCTCGAATGACAAAATACCTTGGACTGTAACACATTCAAGTCCTTGGTTACTTCTCCATCAGATGGAAATCCTTTCATCATCCATGTTTCATATGTCATGATTGAAAAATGTATTAATTGCTAGTTCAACCCGAACCGACTTTAAACATCGCTACGATGAAACAACCTCATCATAGTCAACTCCTTGAACTTCTCATTTAAAAAAGTTGAGATTTATGGATAAAACATTTTTATCTGCATCCGTTGTTAGTTCCATAAATATTTGTTAGACTCTAAGTCTTCTGAAAGGTCTATCAAGATTTTAATCTTGAAACATTTATATGGAAACTATCTCGGGTTGTATTGGCATTTAGCCAATTCCAGAGTCAGGGCCCATCACCGCTTCCATGTGTATTATAGGTATATAGTTGTCCAACAACAATATTTTGTTTGCGCACCTTAGAGGTTTGCACGAGCCTTGCCTACGAGGTTCAGCTCCAAGTTCGACCGAAGTCCATACATTTTATTGTAGAGACTTCCGTATCAGTCGCAGTAGGAAACCCTAGAATCACTTGCAAGGTTTCTTTCCTTTGAACTGATGATGAAGATACTGTTTATCTCGTCGAGTTGCAGCGTTCTCCCACTCACCCCTTTTGAAAGAACTATTTCCTTCGAAAAGCATACCATCCTTTCTGGCAAACCTATTTGCCTCGGTATAGTTGAGGGAGGAATACCCATTTTCTTGGGATAACCTACAAAGTAGCACTTGTCTGATTTGAAATAGGTTTGTAACCTTTTATACTATCCCCATATTTCAAATGTTAAGAAAAGATATAACATGGTTGGGTGTACCGTACCATGACGTCATTTCAACAGACCTGTTGGAGCTATTTCAGTGTAAAAGCCAAAGTCTCTAAAGCATCACTTTCAAAAGGGATAATGGCAAATTTATTTATGTTATCTTTGATCTTACCATGTCATAAATGGTTAGATTACATCTTCACAGAATTTCCACTTTGCAGTGGTGTTCCGGGAGGTGCAAGTTATGAAACTCTTTTCACAACTCATCACACATTCGCTAAACTTGTAACTCAAATATTCCTTTCTAAAATCAAATTGTAGAAACATAATTTTCTTTTTACAATATTTTCTTCTTCATTTTGAAAAACTTTTGAATGATTTAAAAAAGATCCAGACTCACGTCTCATCAAATAAATATCCATATATCTACTTGATTCATTTCTGAAGATAGATAAATCCACTACTTGCAACAACATTTAGTGGACTACACACATCATAATGTGTGATTACCAATATGTTCTTTGCTCATTCCTTATGGCCTATGAACGGTATTTTAGTCACTTCACTTTTCAAAGGAAAGTTGCAAGCGTCAGATGATTCAAAATCAAACGACTTCAAAATCCATCATAATGGAATTTTCCATGTTGGTTTCTCTAGTGTGACCAAATGTAGTGCCACGCCTGTGTGGTATTATTTTAGTCTTGCAACATTTAGCGTTAGTGTTATGGATGTATCATATTTCCATCAATATTCATAACATACATCCCATCTAGGATGGAAGCATGGCCCTTCAAGTTATTCATAACACTGAACAACAATTGTTGTTTTTATGAACAAATCTTTTGCAACAAACATTGTGCAATGGGCTAGATTGTATGAAACTCTAAAATGAATTATAAAAGTAAACCCAGAGGTAATTTATTATTATCAGTATTCATAACATACATCTCATTCATAATGAAAGTATGGCCCTTATGTTATTCATAACACCGAACATGAAAAGTTCTCTTGCAAGATACCTTATGCAAAGGGCTAGAGTGTGAAACTCTAAAATGATTTATGAAACTTAATACATAGGGAATACACCGATGGAAGGCATAGTAACATTTACTATGTTCCCTGCGTGTATCCAAACCTCATCCCTGGCTAGTCTTTCAAGCCATAGTAGTTCTTACATCTAGTTGCAACAGAATGCAATCGAGTGGGTATATTTGTGATTAACTCACAATACCCAAGAATTAGTGATTAACATATTTAACCATCATTCCCAAGAACTATATCTTTGACCAGCCTTCTATTCATCAAAAACTTGTATGACATTCATACATGAGCTAGATATTCCAGTCTTCTTTCCATTTGCCATTATACTTCTAACAGTTTAACTTCTAGTATTTCTCCTACTCTCAGAAGAAGCATCCAACTTAAGAGTGGCATTAGCCCTGGACTTCCTAGGTGTGAAAGTATTACTAACACCCTTCGGACACTTCCATTCTCTTTAAGTTGTTGTTTTATTCACCTTTCATCATATGACAGGCGTTCTCCTGGATCATTCTCTTATCAGTCTAATGCATAGTAAACTCCTTTACTAATAGTTTGCAAACAAACATTGCTTTGGATATCTCATATCTTTTAGCCTTTGTCTATCTCTGAAAATGATTTTCAGATTCCATGAATATCACATAACTATCCAAACTTTCGAAGTTCGGGTCTCATGGAAGCAAACGTATTGCACTTAACTGAAACAGAATTCTAGCTTTTGGATTGATGGACGAGAGTCACATGATCCATAGCATTAGCGGGAGAATACCGAAAGTATGCGATAGGACAAAGTCCTTGTCAGCACTATTGAGAACAATCCTCACATTATGTTACCAACCGTAAAGTTTTAACCAGATATTTAATAGCTATTCAATTTTAATAGGGAAGGTAGAAACGCGAGCCATTATTCTACAACTATTATGCAAATCACACTTAGACATTGTTCAAAATTAATTTCACTGAGAATTAAAATAATTCAATTCTATCGTGCGCTCCCACTCAAATCAATATCTATGATGATTGATTGTAAGTGATTCAAGATCAATATTACAATTCAACACCAAGGATGCATCCGTCTCAAGTGACAAGAATTGTTATCGGTAGGCCAACTTGCCAATCACATCTCTATGTGACCCTTGTTCATCTTTCGATGCGTGTGTTCCGAGCTCATGACTTTCATGCCTAAACGTCAAGACAACCAAGTGATCACGCTGCGAGGTCTCAACTCACCCGCCTCACACCCGTACAATCGTTTGTACCCATGTATCCATGTGATACCCCAAAAGGAAAGATGCCGTGACGGTGCTACACGTGGGAGAACACTAACTACTTGATATTTTGTGAGAGATCGCCCTAATAAAAGCGACTACTGCGCAGTCAAAAGGGTGCATCATAAGGGATAATCATCCCAGGCAATTCATAATAGCATGATATGGTATAGCCTTTTCTGACGGAGAAGTCTTGTATATCTTTGTCTTCGGCATTCGCGTCGGTGTTCACCTTCGCGAAGATTGACACCACCTTGTCGATGCACCAGATAATATTTCTATCTCTATAGCTAATAAAATAAGTGCATTACATAAGGTTGACACGCAGGTCATTAAAGTGCAATCATATGGCCCCAGCCATCATGCCGAATCATGACACGCAGGTCATGTTAATCAATTTACATCATATAGTCATCTCATACATAATCAAATTATTATGAATACTACTATACCACATCACATGCACATGCAAACCATCCTGCAAAACCAAGTTAGAAAACTCTAATCAGTCCATGCAAGAACTTGTTTTATGTGGCTTCTAAGGTTTCAAAACAAACCGAAGCTACCAACGTCCATCAATAAAGTATGATAATTCAAGTTGCTAGATTAACTTTCTAGGGTCTATGAAATACGAGATAATAAAATCTCTAGCCCCATACTAAACTTTGTCATATGTGTGACCCTCGTGTAGATCACATCTACATTGCCCTTTCATTTGCAAAACATCCATCTTTCTCAACTATGATGGAACCCAAAGAACTGTTAGCACTTCGTTGATCTCTCAATCTGCATACTCAGGAGCAACATGAAAGGATCGTGGATTGCCAGAAATTTGTGAGATTCCACCATGCCGTCTAGATCAGGACTACGCAAATTCAGGGGAAGCAACAGGAACATCGTCTAACAGATTTCATCTGCTACCAGCATAAATAATTTTCAGCAATAGATCTCATCTACTCCAAAATTATATTATGCAATGCCCATACATCTCTATGTATTCTAGATCGCAACCTGCATCTATGCATATCACGGCTCTTGATGCCACTGTAGGGTAACGCAGCAGAAAAAAATCCGACCTACGCACCAGCCGAGGACCACTATGAAGACTGCATACAAGGTTTGATCTTTTCGTTACCGACTCGTAGCGCAGGGGAAGTATAGTCGATGACGAATGGCGGTGCAGATCCCCGCATCTAGGATTTTACAACCTCCCAACCGTGAGGATGACTACCCTCATCTGCCCCTCGGACAGCCTTCCGGGAGGCGGTCGGACAGGCCCTCGGACAGTGTCACGGATAGCCCTTTGGGAGGACCATCGAAACTCAAACGATCACTTAGACAGCCGTTCGGGAGGACCTCCAAAACTCATACGGTCACATGGACAGCCCTTCGGGAGGCACTCTCGAACTAAGACCGAAACTACGGTCTCTTTATAGAGTTGCACACATACAGTGTCATCTATCCAGCAATGCTTTGCCGTCCAGAACTAGTTCCCACCGGAACCCAGACAACCTTTCGGCTCTACGAAACTATTTTGCTAGGAGGGAGAGAGAATGCCAGATCATGCATGGCTCGTTTCAGAGAGTTGGAGTGAGGATAGAGAGCTCCTCTCCACATCCTTTTATAGGGGAAGGAGGGGGTGGTGGTGGCTGAAATTTCAGCCACATGACAAGCACCCACAAAACAAGGGGAAAGCATGTCCCCTTGTCCATGGCACCCTAACATGAGGGCCCCACATGGCGCCCCACCTCCTCCCAACCAGCCCCACCTTTTGTGGGGGCTGCCCCCACCATGGGGGCCCCCCAACACTTTGTCCAGCCACAAGGGGGCTGCCCCTAAAGGGGGCGCCCCCCAAAACAGCCCAAAACGGCCCCCATGAATCGTGGGATCTTGTCCCCTCACGCTGGGACAAGATGTTTTCCATGACTATTACTTCTGAAAAATTCCGAAAGGTTCTAGAACATTTCTGAAACCCTCTAAAATTATCTGGACCCACTCCGAAACATTTCCGGTATGATGGTCTAATTGAAAATCATCTTCGTTTACCCGGTAAACAATTCCGGCAGCTCCGAAAACCATTTTCGGTTTATTCTCCGGAAAAATTCCAGAAATTACCAGACAAATCTGGCAACGTCCAAAACATTCCCGATGCTTGCTGAAACCTTTTTGGCCAATGGTTTTATCTGAAACAACTTTTAGATTTTACCGAAACTTTTTCGGTGTTCTCTTCGGAACCTTTGTGTTGTCTTCGAAACTTTTCCAGTGACTTTCTCTCGGACTCCTTGTCTAGTATTTAGCAGATAGATGACCCTTAAGCGTGTGACCCTATAGGTTTAGTGAATTACAGACATGACCCGGAACCCCTTCCGATCAATGATCAACATCGGAGCCATGGACACCCATATTAACCCCTATACCCACACGAATGAATATTCGAGTGAACCTCTAGTTGCTGTGTGCTATTCCTGTTGCTTCATGATATTTTACAAATACCCGAGGTGAGACATGTTGGCATCCCCGTGAAACAACGACTTGTCCACTATGCCAGTTACCTCGTTACCGGTATTATTCTCTTTTCTTGTTCCCGTGTTCTGGCATCCCCGTGATCAAATCACAAAGTGTTTGGCCAGACGATGATGGATACCGTAACACCGAGAGGGCCCAGAGATATCTCTCCATCGTTGGAGGAGCAAATCCCAATCTTGAGCTATCAAGTTACTTGACATACTTTTCCATGAACCCGTAAGCCGCCGTAATAGCCACCCATTTACGGATGACGTCTAACAAACCCCAAAGTTCATGAAGCTAGCATGAAGAAACTTGATACTCTCATGGTCTAAGGAATTAAGCAAACATTAACTTCTCTGTGTTATTAACCATCAACTTATGACGAATGTATCTCATAGCATAACATCAATTCAGGTCGATTCAACACAAATGTTCTTCTAACATTGTGCCCTCAAAATTGCCGGCATAACCATGCCCATGATCAGGAAAACAGGATCATCATGCAATACTTGAGCCAGTCTTAGAGGCCAGACTAGGAATACATTTTACCGTTTATTATTCCACACGTGCATATGAGTCTTCCTTCAAGCCTCATTTTATTTGCAGACTCGAGAATCATTGCAGTTATAGCATGGAACATAAACATAATTATGAACACGGAGATAATCAATAACATTTATTATTGCCTCTAGGGCCTATCTCCTACAGGAAGGAGCATCATGGACGAGCAGGTGGCGCTGCCAGCAAGCGGTGAAGGTTCAAACTTGTAAAGGAAGGAGGGAATAGGGGGAATGTGGATTTTGGTTTGGTCAATGGGTGGGGGAGGTAGATATTTCTGTGGTAGCCAAAAAAATTCGTTTGGTGTAGCGAAAAACTGGTGCGCAAAGTGTCATCTCAAATAGTCCCTTACTCAGAACTGTATGCGATATCGAAACAACACAAACGATTCCTATATGTTATCCCGTGTGTGATGAGTTTTCAAATCAATTATTTTGGTCCGAAGATGCCAGTGTAAGATATTGGATACTACATTGCACAACATTCGTCCTAACAAACTGTGAGTGATATACTTGAATTATATTTCATTTTGATTTGGGAGATGAAATGGGGATACAACAACAAATTTTGGTCTGGGTTTCCCTTGTTATAGTGGTCGTCCACATCATTGCATAATTTAACATCACATGCTAATTTGGGTACACAAAAGAGTAGATAGCATTGCCCACACTTACTTAATCGAGGAGTTGCAACAATTAAATAGAGATGGTTAACCTAAACATTACTCTAACAAAAGAAGAGTGCTCTAAACCAAGATTAGTATTCCTCCTGAAGCTCGTCCACCTATGCTTCCTCCTCCATGTCTAGTTCGCGCTCGACGACCTTTTTGGGAAGGGGCTCCATGGAATCTATAACCACATACCGAGTCAGTGTCTTCCATCTCTTTGGAAAAGGCCGCCATGAGCCAGGTATGGGTGACCACGCCCGGCCGTGGATGGCCTCTATATCGGCTAGGGAGGCTGGGAATGAATGGATGGCTGATCGAGAGCTCTCAAGGATTGCCATCTCTTTAGATGTGGGTTGTCGATCGATGTCGGAGAAGGCCACTACGATTTGAGTGTTAACTCACATGAGATGGCCCTAGGCGGCCTCGACGTGGGAGTGGGCGGTCTCATCAGGGGTACGGCAGCATCGAGGAATGGACAACTTTGTCAGCATTGTTTCCATTTTCTATCCCAGTTGCAGATGTTGCTATCGCCATCTCAGCTGCAGCAGCTGCCCTTTCGGTTGTTGCATCCGCCCTGTCGAAGATTGCGGTCGCGCTCCAGGATGTTGTGAGCGCGTCATAGCGGATGCGGCTGCTCTCGGGCCGAAGTGGGTCACCAATGTTTCCCTCACAATGCGGATCCATGTCCCCATCTTTCATCGGCAATGAGTGAACAATGAAATGGGCTTGGGGAGCAAGTGTGGTTCACGCATCGACGGTTGGACTGTAGCCTACGAAGCTTTTGGCATAAGACATATATGAGGGTGGCCCAACTCTTTGTGAGGTACTTGATATTCATTTTATTTGAAAATAAAAATGGGGTTACATTGGCAAATAATGGTTTTTCGATTGCCATAACATTTATCCAAGTGAACATGCAACTATAGTAGTGTCATGTTAAAATATGGAATTATGTAGGGTCCATTTTTCCTTTTTACACATTAATTGATTATTTTAGAAATTTAGTGTGCATAGTTCAAATTTGAACTACAAGCATACTTCAGTGCACCAAAATGGGTTTAAAAAACATATATGTGTCCTTGGGTGCATGTTTAGGTCCCATGCAAGAAATGGGAATGAATTTTAAACATCTTGGTGTCATGGCTCGGTCGTAAACATTAAGAATCTTGGTTATAAAATTCAAGTAATCCCAATGTCTCCTCAAATTTTTTAAACTTAGCATGGTGTCATGGCATGTCACATATATGCCATGGTAAAAAAATTGTCCAATTTGGGACACGTTTTGGTATAAGCCTCTTACAAACCGTAGCTTATCACAGGAAGCTTCCTCGTTCCGATAGCGAACGTGTCACCTTTGTGGGCGAAACAACATTCGCTGCCTCTTCTGGCCTTGCTTTTTTTCTAGAAGAAACATAGACCATTAGGAGTGTCGTGTTAAAATAGTGAATTATTCAGGGTTCATTTGGCCTTTTTACACATTAATTGAGTTTTCTAGGCATTTAATGTGCATAGTTCAATTTTGAACTACACGCACATGCTCGAGTGCGTCAAAATGGGTTAAAAATCACATATGTGTCCTTGGGGTGCATGTTTTGATCCCGTGCAAGAAATGGGAATGAATTTCAAATATTTTGGCTTCGTGGCTCGGCGTAAACATTGAGAATCTTGGTTTATAAATTCAAGTAAATGAAAAACATGCCTAAAATTCATGAATCTTGGCATGGTGTCATGACATGGTACATATATGTCATGGTAATGTTTTTTCCAATTTGGAGAAAGTTTTGGGGCAAGGCTCTTACAAATTGGAGCTTCTCACAGGAAGCCTCTTAGTTCCGACAGGAGACATGTGCGACCTTTGTCGGCGATAAGACATCGATACCTCTTCTTGCCTTGAATTGTTTTGTAGAGGCAACATAGACCAAGAGGAGTGTAGTGTTAAAATTTAGACTTCTTAAGGGTTCCTTTGGCCTTTTTTATACATTAACTCCGATTTCTAGACATTTCATGTGTGTAATTCAAATTTGAACTACCAGCACATGGTCCAGTGCACCAAAATGGGTTGAAAATCATATATGTTCCCTTGGGTGCATGTTTAGGTCCCATGCAAGAAATGGGAATAAATTTTGAACATCTCGGCGTCTTGTCTCTGCCGCAAACATTGAGATTTTTGTTTTCTTAATTCATGTAAATCCAAAACTTGTGAGGCATTCATGAAACTTGGCATGCTGTCATGACATGGCACATAAAGCATTGTAGGTTTATTTTCCAATTTGAGACACATTTTCGTTTTTTTTCCTTCTAGAACCAACATTGATAATATTGGTTTAAATTACAGTACATCCAAAACTCACACAAAATTCTTGAAATTGTGCAGGGCATCACGATATAGCGCAAATATGCTGTGGTATTTTTCGTGTCCATTTTGAGAGAAGGCACACACATTAACATCCAACAAAAGCATTTTGGAAAAAAAGTTGTCATGTTACGATCACAAACGGTTGTGTTATTTATAACTCATGGGAGTTGTACTAACCAGTGGCTAGGAGGTGTCGTGCGAGCAGTGATGTCTACTACACAACTTTATTCTTATATACTTGTGTTGGGCATCCAAGCGCAGAGTTTTGTAGGACGATAGCAAATTTCCCTCACGTTGATGGCCTAAGATTTATAAATCTGCAAGAGGTGTAGGATGAAGATGGTCTCTCTCAAAAACCCCAGTAATGAAACAAAACCAATCTGTTGTGTCCCCAACACACCCAATACAATGGAAAATTGTATAAGTGCACTAGTTTAGCAAAGAGATGGTGATACAAGTACATTATGGATAATAGATATAGGTGTTTGTACTCTAAAATAATATAAAATAGCAAGATAGCAAGTAGTAAACAACAAGTGAAATGATAAATTAATGCTTGTAAACAAGGCCTAGGGTTCATACTTTCACTAGTGCAATTTCTCAACAATGCTAGCATAATTGAATCATATAAGCATCCATCAACGTGCAACAAAGGATCACTCCGAAGTTCCAACTAGCCAAGAAGATAAGAAGAAATTGTAGTAGGTAGTAAAACCACCTCAAAGTTATGATTCCGATCAATATATTGAGCCATCCCTATAGGTGTCACAAACATCCCTAGAGTTCGTACTAAATAACAACAAACGATTTTGGATCCATAATGTTCAAACCGTATGAAGAACTTCAAAGAGTACCTCCAAGATTTCTATCGGACACAGTAGGATGATAACATGCATCAATCTATGTTCCTAGATCACCCCAATATCACCATGCGGATCTGCAAGTTGATTACCATAACATACATCAAGTGACTCAACAGAACACTACATTGTCACCACGGGTATCCAGATGCAAGACATGCATCAAGTGTTCTCAAGTCCAAAATATTCAATCCAATATAATGAGGCCTCAAAAAGAAAGACTCAATTCATCACATCAAGATAGAGAGGAAAGGTCACCATATGATCCAACTATATTAACAAAGCTCGTGCTACATGAAGATGGTGCCATATCAAGAACACGAGAGAGAGAGAGAGATTAAACACATAGCTACTGGTACATACACTCAGCCATGAGGGTGAACTACTCTCTCCTTGTCATGGATACCATC
Organism: Hordeum marinum; assembly: GCA_022496015.1. Taxonomy (NCBI): domain Eukaryota; kingdom Viridiplantae; phylum Streptophyta; class Magnoliopsida; order Poales; family Poaceae; genus Hordeum; species Hordeum marinum. The sequence goes on from CM039676.1 coordinate 184,737,700, forward strand.
GAGAAGATGAATCTGGCCATTGATGAGTATTACTCCGCTTTCAGAGCACTGCTATGCTTGCCTCTCTAGGTGTTAAGTCCATAACAATAAGATTAATGCTTGGAGCGAGGTGATATGATGTATACAAAAAAGACAATCAATATGTTCATATCCTATCATTTTATCATTAATGTGAATAATACAAATACAAATATGTGTCTTGTAACCTTCTGTCACAAGGATATAGAACACCGCAAGACTGAACCCACTACAATGCACCACTCCCGATGAAGATAAATCAATCTAGTTGGCCAAATCAAACCAATAGATCGGACAGAAAAATGAATCTATAGTAATCATGTATAATAGAATTCAGAAAAGACTCAATTACATTCAATGAATAATCTGATCATAAATCCACAATTCATCACATCCCAACAAACACACTGCTAAAGAATATTACATCGAATATATCACCATGGGAATCCCTGTGAATATTGTATTGAAGATCAAAGAGAGAGAATAAGCCATCTAGGTACTAGCTATGAAACTCTAGCTTCGTGGTGGCCTACTCACGCATCATCATGGAAGCAGGAAGGTTGATGTATTTGGCCTCCATGGTCGATTCCCCTTCTGGCAGACTACCAGAAAGGCCTTGAGATAACCTGCCAGCAGAATATAGGCTTGCGGTGGCAAAAAAAGTGTTTCAGGTTGCTCCCTGTTGGTTTCCCAATTTTAAAGAATTTATGGAGGTGGAATTAGGTCAGGCGAATCCACAAAAGTGCCAAAAGGCATTAGGGCATGCCTACTCCCCTGGGGCGCACCCTGTTGCGTTGTCGTCTCCTCGTCTCGCTTCCCATCTCCTCCCGAAGCTTCCTGGGTCTCTTTTGTCCAGAAAAAATCATCAAAAGGTTTTGTAGCGTTTGGACTTCATTTGGTATAGATTTCCTGGAAAATCAAAAACATGCAAAAAACAGCAACTCGCACTTGGAACTGGATTAATAAGTTATTTCCCAAAATTGATATAAAATAACATACAATTGCATGTAAAGTATCCTAGACTGATATTACGATAGCATGGAACAATCAAAAAATATATATACGTTGAAGACGTATGAACATCCCCAAGCTTAATTCATGCTCGTCCTCGAGTAGGTAAATGATAAAAACTAAAGTTTTGACGTGACATGCTACCCAACATATAATCTCTTTTAAGTATGATTATTGAGAAACGACGAACTAATTTATATCAACATAATAATATCCTAAAACATAAATAACATAATCATTACTTTTCAAAATATACGATCCTTAAAGAATGTTATTCCCTACTCATTTTATCATATCAAGCATGGCATGACTTCTTCTTCACTATATAACTATAAATTGTGAGCACACCAGTGTCAAACAAGGTAATTGGATCGTACTTCTAATGTGCTTCAGCATTTTCAACTTTGCACAATACATGAGTGTGAACCATGGATATAGCATATGGGTGGAATATAATATGGTGCTAGATATCAAAGGAGTCTAAGTGGAAAAGAACGTCTCGTATCAACTACGTGGATTAACGGGCTATAGAGAGGCCCATCAATTGATATTAATGTGAGGATTAGGGATTGGCATGCAACGGATGCACTAGAGCTATAAGTGTAAGAAAGCTCAACGGAAGCAAAGTGGGCGTGCATCCAGCTTGCATGCTCATGAAGACCTCGGGCATTTGAGGAAGCTCGTCATCGGAATATACAAGCCAAGTTCAATAATGTGAAATTCCAACTAGCATACGAAAATGACAATCATGAGACTCTCTATCTGAAGAACATGGTGCCACTTTGAGCCACAAGTGTGGTAAATGGATAGTAACACTGCCCCTTTTCTCTTTTCTCTCATTTTTTCATGGTGAGCTTTTATCTCCTTCTCTTTTGCCTCCCCCAATTGTCTTTTTTCATTATTTTATTTTATTTTTTGTCCGGAGTCTCATCCCAACTTGTGGTGGAATTATCGTCTCCATCATCCTTTCATCACTAGAATAGTGCTCTAATAATGATCATCATCACACTTTTATTTACTTACAACTCAATATTACAAATGAACCTAAAACAATATGAATCTATATGAATGCCTCTAGCAATGTACCATGATGTCCAACCATCTAGCATAACATGCAAAAAATGATGAACGATGGCTTTGTCAAAAATACTATATGACCATCGAAATCAAAATGATGATGAACACATGAGTCATGTGACGGAACGGTGCAAGTTGCATAGCAATATATCTCAGAATGGCTATGGAAATGCCATAATAGGTAGGTATGCTAGCCGTTTTGAGGAAGATATAAGGATGCTTATGTGTGATAGATTGCATCATATCATGTGGTTTGGATGCACCAGTGAAGGTTGCACCGACTATCGAGGTGAGAATGTGCAATGCACTATACCGTAGAGGCTAGCAGTTATGGAAAGGTGAGAGTGCTTATATCCATTGATGCACATTAGTCATAAAGAACTCATACACTTATTGTAAAATCTTATTAGCTCTCTTGAAGTAAAGTACTACCGCATGCCCATAGGGAGGAGGTTGGTAGGAATTAACCATCATGCGTCCCTTATTAGAATAACACGATAGGATTTAAATTCAGACATAAAAATGCTCACACATTATCACCATGTCATAGTTAATACTTAGACGAATAACAAATAACAAGCTTTAATCACCGATATTTCTACTAACCAATCATTCATGTACTCATGCCCTTTCATATTACTAAATATATATAATCAACTCATGTTTCTACTTTAGTGAGCTACATGAAAGTTTTTATTATATCCCCCTTGAATACCTATCCTTTTTGGAGTAGTCTTATAACTATTGGGGAACGCTGCATGAGAAACAAAAAAATTCCTACACTTCACCAAGATCAATCTAGGAGATGAGCATCTACGAGATGAGAGATCGGATCCAAAAACCCTTGTAGATCTCTAAGCGTGAAGCGTTATGAAACACGGTTGATGTAGTCGAACATCTTTCCGATCCAAATCACAATCCGTCCCGTGATCCAATTACGATCCGTCCCGATCTAGCGCCGAAGGACGGCACCTCCATGTTTAGCACATGTACAGCTCGATGACGATCTCTACCTCCTTGATCTAGCAAGCGAGGAAGGAGAGGTAGATGGGTTCTCTGACAGCATGACAACATGGTGGCGGTGGTAGTAAACTAAGCCGGTAGGGCTTCGTCAAGCTCTACCGAACTAAAGTAGAGGAGAAATACGATCTAGAGGGGAGAGGGAAGCACGTGGATTTTCAGGTGGTGGCTTCCCTCAAAAACCCTCACTATATATAGGAGGAAGGGGAGAGGGAGGCAGCCCTAGGGAATCCCTAGGTCTTGGCTGATCGGCCCAAGGGGGGAGAGTCCTCCCCAGAAGGGAGGTGGAGTCTTTGGAGGACTCCCTCCCCACTTGGCCACCTCCACCCCTTGTGCAAGGACCCCTTGAGGGTGGCTGCCCAGCCCACGAGGGGATGGTGCGCCACCTCCTAGGCCCATGTGGCCCCTAGGGTGGGTGGGCCCCTCCCGGTGGACCCCCGGAACCCTTCCGGCACTCCCAGTACGTTACCTGTGATGCCCAGACTTTTTCTGTTGACCAAAACGCAACTTCCTATATATTAATCTTTACCTATGGACCATTACGGAGCTCCTCGTCACGTTAGGATCTCATCCGGGACTCCGAACAACCTTTGGTCACCAACATACATAACTCAATAATACCGAAATGTCACCGAACGTTAAGTGTGCAGACCCTACGGGTTCGAGAACTATGTAGACATGACCAAGACAACTCCACAGTCAATAACAAATAGCGGGACCTAGATGTCCATATTGGTTCCTACATATTATATGAAGATATTTATCGGTCGAACAACGATGTCAAGGATTTAGACAATCCCGTATGAAGTTCCCTTTGTCCACCGGTATGTTGCTTGCCCGAGATTCGATTGTCGATATCTCCATACCTAGTTCAATGTCGTTACTAGCAAGTGTCTTTACTTGTTCAGTAAAACAAGATCTCTTGACTAACTCGTTAGTCACGTTGCTTGCAAGCATCTTGTGATGTTGTATTACCGAGTGGCCCAAAGATACCTCTCCGTCATATGGAGTGACAAATCCCAATCTTGATCCATGCCAGCCCAAAAGACACCCTCAGAGATTTCTGTAGAGCACCTTTATAGTCACTCAGTTACGTTGTGACATTTTATACACACAAGGTACTCCTCCGGTGTTAGTGAGTTGCATGATCTCGTGGTCATAGGAAAAGATATTTGACATGTTTAAGGAGAAAACAATAGCGATAAACTGACACAATCATATGCTACATTCATAGTTTGGGTATTGCCCATCACATCATTCTCCTAATGATGTGCTCTCGTTATCAAATAACAACTCATGTCTATGGCCATGAAACCTTGACCATCTTTGATCAACGAGCTAGTCTATTAGACGCTCACTAGGAACACAGAGTTGTCTATGTACCCACATATGTATTTGAGTTTCAAATCAATACAATTCTAGCATGGATAATAAACAATTATCATGAACAAGGAAATATGATAATAACCAATTTATTATTGCCTCTAGGGGATATTTCCAACAGACTCCCACTTGCACTAGAGTCAATAATCAAGCTCACATCACTATGTGATTTACTTTGTAATGAATCTAACAGCCATACATTTCTGGTTTTGATCATGTTTTGCTCGTGGAAGAGGTTTAGTCAACGGGTCTACGACATTCAGATCCGTGTGTACTTTGCAAATCTATGTGTCATGATGTAGATGTTGCTACCACTCTCCACTTGGAGCTATTCCAAATGACTGCTCCATTATATGTATCCGGATTGCTACTCAAAGTCATCCGAATTGGTGTCAAAGCTTGCATCGACATAACCATTTATGATGAACTCAAAGTCCTGTAGTTACTAAGGATAATTTTGACTGCTGTCCAGTGATCCACTACTGGACTACTCTTGTACCCCTTGACAGACTCATGGCAAGGCACACACCAGGTGCGGTACACATCATGGCATACTATATTGAGCCTATGGCTAAGGCATAGGGGACGATCTTCGTCCTTTCTCTTTCTTCTGTCGTGGTGAAGCTATGAGTCTTACCCAACGTCACACTGAACAGATCAGGCAAGAACTCCTTCTTTGACTGATCCACTTTGATCTCTTTCAAAATCTTGTCAAGGTATGTACTCATTGAAAGTCTTATCAGGCGTCTTGATCTATCTCTATAGATCTTGATGCCCAATATTTAAGTAGCTTTATCTAGGTCTTCCTTTGAAAATCTCCTTTCCAACAACCCTTTATGCTTTCCAGAAATTCTACGTTATTTCCGATCAACAATATGTCATCCACATATACTTATCAGAAATTCTATACTCACTTTATTCTAAATACAAGTGTCTCATAATCTTTGTATAAACCCAAAAACTCTGATCACCTCATCAAAGCGTATATTCCAACTCCGAAATGCTTGCTCCTATCGATAGAAGGATCGCTGGAGCTTGTATACCTTCTAGCATCCTTAGGACTGAGAAATCCTTCTGGTTGTATCAGATACAACCTTTCCTCAAGGAAACCATTAAGGAAACCATGTTTTGACATCCATCTTCCATATTTCATTATCAAAAATGCAGCGACTACTAACGTAATTCCAAAATACTTCGGCATCGCTACGAGTGAGAGAGTCTCGTAAAACTCAACTCCTTGAACTTGTGGAAACTACTTTGTGACAAGTCGAGCTTTATAAATGGTGACATTTATTATCGGCATTTGTATTCGTCTTAAAGATCCATTTGTACTTAACGACATGTCGTTCATCAGGCCAGTCTACCAAAGTCCATACTTGGTTTTCATACATGGATGCTATCTCGGATTTCATGTCTCCTGACCATTTTGTTGGAATCCGAGCCCACGATCGCTTCTTCATAGCTCGTTGGTTCACTGTTGTCTAAGAACATGACCTCCAAGATGGGGTTTTTGTGCCACCTAGGGGCGGTATGAGTCCTTGTCAACCCACAAGGTTCGATAGTAACTTGATCTGAAGATTCATGGTCATCATCATTTGCTTCCTCTTCACTTGGTCTAGGCGTCGCAGAAACATCTTTCTGCGTTGTGGTACTATCCAACTGAAGTGACGGTTCAACAACCACATCAAGTTGTACTTTGCTCCAACTCAATTCTTTCGAGAGAAACTCTTTCTCAACAAAGGACCCGTTTCTAGCAACAAACACTTTGCCCTCGGATCTGAGATAGAAGGTATACCCAATTGTTTCTTTAGGGTATCCTATGAAGACACACTTGTCCGCTTTGAGTTCGAGCTTATCAGACATAAGTGTCGCAATCCCAAACTCTAAGAAATGACATCTTAGGTTTCCTCCAAACCATAAATCATACGGTGTCATCTCAACAGATTTAGACGGTACCCTATTTAAAGTGAATATAGTTGTGTCCAATGCATAAGCCCAAAATGATAGTGGCAAAACGATAAGAGACATCATAGTATGCACCATATCCAATAGAGCATGGCTACGACGTTCAGACACACCATCACACTATGGTGTTCTAGGCGGCGTGAGTTGTGAAACAATTTTCACATTGTCTTAAGTTGCGTAGCAAACTCATAACTTAGATATTCACCTCCACGATCATATCATAGATATTCTATCTTGTTGTCACGATGATCTCAAACTTCAGTCTGTATTTGCTTGAACTTTTCAAATGTTTCAGACTTGTGTTTCATTAAGTAAATGTACCCATATCTACTCAAATCATTAGTGAACGTAAGAAAATAACGATATCCACTGCACACTTCAACACTCATTGGACCACATATATCAACATGTATCATTTCCAATAAGTCACTTTCCCACTCCATCATACCGAAAAACGGGATCTCAGTCCTATTGCCTATGAGGCATGGTCCGCATGTCTCAACGGATTCGAAATCGAGTTAGTCCAAAGATCCATCATCATGGAGTTTCTTCATGTGCTTCCCTCCAATATGACCTTAGCAGCAGTGCCACAAGTATGTGGTACTATCATTATTAACTTTGCATCTTTTGGCATCACTGTTATGAACATGGGTATTACTACGATCGAGATTCAATAAACCATTCACATTGGGTGCATGACCATTGAAGGTATTATTCATGTAAACAGAATAACCATTATTCTCTGACTTAAATGAGCAACCGTATTTATTAAGACGATCTAATCATGTTCATGCTCTACGCAAACACCAAATAACATTTATTCAGGTTTAGCACAAATCCCGAAGGTAGAGGGAGCATGCGATGGTGGTCACATCAACCTTGGAAACACTTCCAACACAAATCGTCACCTCACTCTTAGCTGGTCTCCATTTATTCCGTAGCTTTTATTTCGAGTTACTAATATTAGCAACTGAACCGGTATCTTATACCCAGGTGGTGCTAGGAGTACTAGTAAGGTACACATCAGTAATACGTATATCAAATATAACTTTATTGACTTTGTCAGCCTTCTTATCAGCCAGGTACTTGGAGTAGTTCCGCTTCTAGTGGCCGTTCTCCTCATAATAGAAGCACTTAGTCTCGGGTTTGGGTTCATCCTTTGGTTTCTTCACTGGAGGAGTAATTGTCTTGCCATTCACGAAGTTTCCTTTCTTGCCCTTGCCCTTCTCGAAACTAGTGGTTTTACTAACCATCGATATTTGATGCTCCTTCTTGATTTCTACCTTCGGGGTGTCAAACATCATGAATAGCCAAGGGGTCATCTTTTCCATCCCTGGCATGTTTATAGTTCATCACGAAGCTCTAGTAGCTTGGTGGCAGTAACTTGGAGAACTATATCAATCACTATCTTATCTGGAAGATCAACTCCCACTAGATTCAAGCGATTGTAGCATCCAGACAATCTGAGCATATGCTCACCAATTGAGCTATTCTCCTTCTTGTTGCAGGCAAACAATCTTGCTAGAGGTCTCATACCTCTCAACACGGGCACGAGCCTGAAATCCAATTTCATCTCTTGGAACATCATATATGCTCCGTGACGTTCAAAACGTATTTGGAGCCTGAAATCTAAGCTGTAATGCATGACGCACTGAACTATCAAGTAGTCATCAAAACATGTCTGTCAGATGTTCAAAACATCCATAGTCACCGCTTGAGGGGGTGGCGCATCGAGCGGTCCATTAAGGACATAAGTGTTCTGTGCAGTAACTGAGGACAATCGTCTGATCAGGATCTAGTTCGCATAATTGCTACCATCATCTTTCAACTCTATTTTCTCTAGGAACATATCAAGAACACATGGGAGCTACATCGCAAGCTATTGATCTACCACATAATTTTGCAAAGACAACTTAGACTATATTCATTATAATGAGTTCAATTAATCATATTACCTAAGAACTCCCACTCAAATCAACATCCCTTAGGTTTTTTGTGGGGACCCCGATTCATAAGTCGAGATGACCGAATGCACGTGTATAGTGATCCCAGAGATCAATGCTCATTGAACACACAGAAGCTGAATAACAAGAGTCTTACATCCACATTTAGCGTCTTATACAAATAAAGACCATGAAGGTCTAGTCTTACAGAGATAGGGCCACAAGGGCCAAATACTTAAACTCAACAAGCAGCAGAAATCTTGAACGAAAGCGTGAACCCATGCCATCTGCCTTAAACCTACAGGCATTCTGACTGGGAAGCGTCCTAGTTCGCATGTTCATCACCAATGAACTCTTCACTGTACTCCTGTTCTTCCATGCCTGGCCAATTAAATAAATAGTGGCAAGCCAATGAGTACTTTGAATGTACTCGCAAGCAACCCATGTTGTGGAACAAAGTATAACAATGCATGATATAGCACTGAGTAGGTATTTTGCAGGAAGCTGGTTTTGAATGCAATGACATGATCAAGTAACTAGGTAAGCATGCATCAACAGTTGGTAAATATCCATATGAACAAGTTATAGGTATCATCAGAAATAGGGGGTTGAGCATTTCATGCTCCATCATCAAGTCAAGTCATCTGACTTATCTCAAGTTTCATCTTTGTGTCCTCCACACATGCCCATACACACCAAGTTTTCAGGAAACATCTGGATGTGGCTTAAGCAGCACCACCCAACTGCTTGACCATGGACACGGCTATTTGAATAGTTTTACACTCTGCAGAGGGTTCACGCTTTACCCACAAGAATCGAGGAACTTTTGTATCATCCACGACTCGCGGTATATTACATACCCGAGGTAAGCACCCGAACAATGCCTTTCCCATGGTGATACTAAATAAAGAGTCTCGTTGGTGTCATCCCTCATGATATACATCATGCGTATCATCCATGAGGGCACGCAATGGTTTGCCCGGTGCCTGTAAAGATAGCGCATGGCCTTCCACTTCCGGGACGACCCCGTCTAGAGAGTGACCACTTCACCCTCGCCACTGGTAATGCGGGCTCCCTGCTAGCACCAACCATAGTAATCAACAAAGCCCCGTCCCATAAGGGGTATCGTGGTCGCACATGTAAGGTTGGGACAGTCGACAAATCTTAAACCCTCAATTTTCAAAAACACACACGCTAACTTCCTCCGGTACACCACTTCTTTCTGAAGTGGTCACCCAACTCATCATCATCTCCCTCGGGCATTAGTGGCACCCGAAGGTTTTTTTCGAAAAAGTCTTTGAAATCATAGCCTTATCTCCATCACCATGCATAATCCGATCCCACTTGCATAGCATCTACTAGCATCCTATCTACACCCACCCGCAAAACCCTCATAAGGATGGTAGGGTCATGCACGATGCAAGTATCAACAAGAAGTATCGGGGCATCCCACCAAGGTGGACACCACATCAGATGATCAATTATAACGAAAGTAAAATGCTATATGACATGCAAATAAAATCGTTTCTTAACATGGTCAAAGGGCTGCTTGCCTAGCTCAACAAAGTCTTCGGGGTCTTCAAAGTCTTCGGGTCCAACTCCCTCACCAATAGCGCAATCTATCGTCGCGATAAATAGCGATAATAACAAGCATCACACAAAAATAGAGCACACAAAGCTACTCTTAAAATGCTACCCAATTCTGATAAATACTAAAAACTATAATAAAAATATCTTCTAGGACTTTGCTGTGAAAAGCATTTTTGAAAACTAAAAAACCGAGGCAAAAAGATGCCAAAAAATAGATTTCAAAATAAAACAGTGTATAAAAAGTTTTCAATATTTTTCACAAATGGCACTATTAAATTCTATGGAATATTCTAGGATTTATGGTGGAAAAATATTGGGCATTGGATAAATATTAAGCCCTGTGGGATTTTAGGAAAAACTAGAGTAAAAGAAAAAGAAAAAGAAAAAGAAAAAGAGGCCCAAAGCCAACCGGGCCAGAACAAACCCAGTTGGGCCGGCCTACGGCCGAGCCAGGCGTCGGCGAGCCGGGGGGCGGGTGCCGTCTGGGTTCAAACCCGATACACGGGCCCCAGGCGCCAGCCTCTCAGAGAGGTAGAGAGACAGGGGAGAGGATCACAGGTGGGGGCCACCTTTCATCTCCTTCCTCTCAACGGGAAGGGGGATGCGCTCACCGGTGGCGAAGGAGGGCATAGCGAGGGGAGCTGACGGTAGGGACGAATGTGGCGTCGAGCCGCCAGTCTCCTGGAGGTGGAAGGGTGGCCAGAGGTGGTCTGGCTCGCCGACGATGAGCACCCGCGGTAGAGGACGTTCGGGAGGTGTTCGCTGGCGGTGCTCCTCTACTGGAAATGGACGGGGAGGAAGGGGGAAGAGGTCAGAGGGACCGTACGAGGTCGATGAAGGTGAGAGGAGCGCTGGAGCGGGCCTGTGTCCCGAGATCAACGGAGCTCCACCGCGGCGGCGCCTCAGTCGATCCTGAGCACTAGGGCTCTAGCTGGTCGCTCAGGTGGTTTGGGAGTGCGAATGGGGGTGGAAGGGGGCCAGAGGAGGGAAGAGGGGCTCGAGCGAGGTCCATTTATAGGCGAGTTGCGGTCCACCAAGTCGCTAGTGCGCCGACGAGCTCGGGGCCGATGATGGGAGGTGCGGGAGGAGGAGCTGGTGCACCTGCGGCCCTCCTGGGACCTATCCACGACTAGGGGGAGAGAAGAGAGGAGGGAGCACGCGCGTGTGCCGCAGCTAACTGGCCGAGCCGGGTGGTGCTCGACACATGCAGGAGGAGCGAGAAGGAGGAGGTGAGAGGAGGGAGCCAACACGGTGGCATGGTGCGGACGCCGAGGGGGGCCAAGTGGGGAGACGGGGAGGCCCGAGGCCGCCGGAGCCATGCAGTGGGCAATGGCTACAGTGCCTATCGGCACTGTAGCTTGCTCCAGAGCATGCGTATGGCATGCCACCGCATGCCAACGGTGTTTTGTGCGCGGCCAAAGGTGTCTAGGGGATCTAGGGGCATCTTGTCTAGGGGCAAAGGCATTGGATGTTCGGGGAGGAAGATAGGATAAGAGGGGAGGGAAGAGAGAGGGTGTTTTACTGCTGTCCAGAGGGTAGTAATGGGGTTTTCACCCCCCCAATCATGGAGCTTTGGCCAAGCAATGTTTACTGGAGGTAAAATACCATTGCAAAATGATGTGGGAAAAATTTGGGCTCAAGAAAAATAGAGGAAGGGGGTCAAATAGGGTTTTTGCCATTCTGGCAAAAGTGTTTGATGGAGATTAGGGCAAGCAAATGGGCTTTGCTTTCCATGAGATTTGACAGGATCAAATGGTGGTTAGAAATAGGCCTGGTTACCAACTTTGAGCTTGATTGATGAAAGTTCACTATGTAACTTTGTGAAACCTTTGATGCATCACTTAGTGTAGCACCATTATTTGGTGATTAGAATATGTCCACAAAGTTTGGGGTCAAGGGGAGAAACTTCACAATGTAAAGTTGCTCAAATTTGAATCTGGATGTAACGACCCGACCTGAAAGGTCAAGTCTCCGGTGTTTCCGTACCATCCCAAGATCATGTTGGTACACACACTGTACATCAATGTATATATCAAAGGGAAATCACACAGCATTTTATTAACGAAATCTCATATCGAGTCCTTTATTACAATAATCATTACAATAAAGTGGCCGAAGGCCAACTCATGAGAATAACTAAGTCTTGCGGAAGCGTCATGGTAGATGAGTCCATCTAACTCCAAAGGGCATCTCGCCAAGCGTAGAGCGTGTCCTCACTCCTGGTCGGAAAAGTACTCTGCAACATGATACATTGTAGCCGTGTAGGTCAGCATATGGAATATGCCGGCAAAGTCACAAGAGAGGGGTGAAAAATAATCAGCTAGTCTACATGCATATATGGCAAGTGGTGTGGTAAGTTTTTGCGTAAAGCCTAGTTTTGCCTACATCAAAATAGGGGCTAAGCAAAAATATTACTAAGTTGGTTGATTAATGAGATGGTTCCGCCAACCATTTCTCATACCCAAATTATTGATACCCACATCATCATATTAATTTGTGTTGAGAATTCCGGAGGTTTCAGTTCCTTTGGCTCAAGTCGTCCATGACCGTGGACACGGCTAATTGATTAGGTTTGAGTACTCTGCAGAGCTTTGCACACGTTCCCCACAAGATTTGATCGCCTCCGTTGGATTTCCTCGCACTTCAGGGTGTTTGAGGAACGGGTGACCAAAACATGGTCTTCTAAGGGGTCCCACTGAGACTCTGTCGGTGCCCATCCTTTCCTACCGTTCTTCTACATCTCGTAGCACCGCCTGTCCAGTGTCGCCACAATATCCAACCAAGCTAGAGCCCATAATGGCTTGTGGCTATGCAGGTAAGCCTTGGGTCTTGAAGCGTCCTTCCATCCCTTCGTGCCTGGGTGGACCTTTCCGCGTGAATACTGGCACATCTCCAGCATCACCTAGGCTAACCACTGGTTTCTCCAGGGCGCCGTTCAACCATCATCCACCCAGAGGTGAGTTGAAAACTTGAAGTCTTGAAGTCTTGATCATCATAGGTCTTGAAGTTATTACCTCACAACCCTCATGATTGACACAACCCACCCCGTCTACTAATAGCATAGCAAAACAAATTTAACGTTTTCCAGGGGCCAAAGTTGTCAAAGGGGGTTGAGGGAGGGGGGTACCTACCACATGATACTACTTCAATGTAACCAAGTTTCCAACTAACCTATCTTGCATGCAATGGGGAGATGGTAGAACTAATGCATATAAAACATGGGTAAAACATGATCAAGGTGACTTGCCTGATTGATGATCTTCGTACGTGAGTGACTCTAGCTAACAAGCTTCGCACTCCGGATAATCTAACGAAGCAAACAAGCACTCAATAAGCATACAACAAATATGTAATTCCCAAACATCAACAATGAACTAGTAAACAATCAAGACAAAAAACAATGCACACATCACAAGCATGAAAACACACAAGGTTTTGTTTACTAGAAGAGGATGGGAAAATCACTACTAACATAACCAACTATTTATATTAACAAAACAATGGTTGACAGCAAGTAAACAATAAATATTTTTACTAATAAACAGAATAAAATCAATTTAAAGTTTTCTAAGAAAAAAAAAATTAGTAAAGTTTATAAAAGTTTGGTTAAACACTATAAGATGAGGTAGCTATAGTTTTACTTACAAAAGAATGAAACTAAACTTAATATTTTATTAATAAAACATTATCTTAACAGAAAACAAAACTACTAAAACTTGTCTTAGAAAACAGAGTTAAATTATATAAAACTTGTTGAAAATAAAACTATTACTAACTAGTGGTTTTAATCAAATTAATCCTATTTGAAAATGGGTTGAAATTCCTATAACAATAAAGAATTAACTAAGCAAAATTTATATTTTATTATCAGTAAGTAAAACACTAAATGTTTAACTAACAGAACCAATTAAACAAATAAAACTAAATTCTAATTAGAACTAACTAAAACTAAGTTAAATTAAACTATACTAACTAATAGGCAGAATCTGTTTTTTTAGCTAAAACACTAATCAAATTCATCCTAAAAATTCTGAAACTAAGCATGAAGGTAGTCCTAACTAATACCAATCAGTAGCAAAAAGATTCATGTCAAAATCTATTTTCAAACTCTAGTTATTCAGATTTGAATGTTTTGAGAAAATTTGATTCAATTCAAATTTTATAGTTCAAATTTGAAATTTAAAAGTACATGATGAAACTACATGAAAAATGTGAGCTATTGCAAAAAGAATCAACTCAAAATATTAAATAGATTAAAAGTTATTCACAAAACAAAATTTGAACAGGTTCTGTTTTCTAAATAAAAATCAGGAAAAGGTGAAATATCTAACGGACGGCCATGGGTGACGTGGCACGATCCTATTGGCTAGCTAGCACGTGTGTTAGGTGGTTGCGGGCGGACGACCGGACCGAAGAGGAAAACGGTTCGGTTTAAGTGGCTTCTAATCTGGGCCGTTAGATTTGAATCGGAGGGACGGGGAGTGTCGACGGCTTACCGGAGGGGAGGGGGTAACGTTCCGGCGATGGAGGAAGCGGCCGGTGGTCGAGGAAGTCACCGGAGGTGGCTCCGGTGGTCGAGGGACGTAGCGAAGAGGCTCGGGCAACAGCGGTGGTCCTCCGGCGTCGAACGGAGGCGTCGGGAAGGGGCGAGGACGACCGAGGCGATGGCTACGGCGTAGGGGAGCTCCGGTGGTGGAGGGAACTCCGGCGAGGGATTGGCGGCGGTCTGGCGATGTAGAGAGAGGGGACGGGGTGGGAAATGGAGGCGGGGTGCTGGGGCTCTTATATAGTCCGTCGAGGGAGGCTCGGGATGGAAGGAACGAGAGATCCGGCGAGGAGGGATCTCGCCGGCGTCGGCGCGCGTGCGAGGGAGACGACCGACGCGGGGGTTTCGGGCGGTCGGGGTGGGGCCCAGTGGTCAGTGAGAGCGGGGGCGCGGAGGAGCTGTCGGTCGGCCGAAATTAGAGGGATTCGGCAATAAATGCAGTGGGCCGGCCCGTATCAACATAATTCCTTTCCTTTTTTAATAGAACAGCGTAGTAAAAAGCTTTTATTGCAAATATTATATTTCCAAACAGAGAAGTATTATTATATCAAAATTATCAGAATAAAATATACCATTTAATGAACATTTTTAGTCTGACATTTTAATAATTTGAAAAAAAATTATTTTCAGAATTGACCTATTTGTTTTAAATCTCTTTTTGCAAATATTTTAAAAATAACCCCTGGTTTTTATTGTTCAAATAAATCACCAATTTGGTCCTGGTGTGGAGTGTCATCTTCCTCCTCTCTTATTTGAACTTTTTACCAAGATTTCAAATAGGTGAAAGCAACAATGGGGAAAATAGAAAGGGGATTTTCAGAATTTGAAAAGAGAGACATTTGAACATTTGCATACATTCAAGCAAAGATGATGATAGATGCATAGCTCTATTCATAACATTCCAAAATGAAATTTTGGGATGTTACACTGGACAGGGAGGGTTTTGGAATAGTTTGATGAATCAAATCAACTTGGATGGAGATGAAACTTTGCAAGATAATAACCTATGACAGTGTTGACTTTCTGGAATTTTCTTGGAATTTATTGGGAATAATTCCTATAGAAATATTCCAAAAGCTTGATTTGGACAGAAAAGGTTTTGAGGGGTTTTGCCCATTATTTTGAACATGACCATGTCTTGAAACTCATATATATATGGAAAATATATGTCCACTGAGTTTCCCTAAATTTTGTCAAATATTTTGAAAGCATTTAAATAATTTTTCCCTATGAAAAACCATTTCTGGCTTAAGAAAAGGTCTTTTAAATAAATAGTAAAATAATCTTTAAAATTAATATTTGGTGGTTTTGGGAAGTCATAAATATATTAGGATTCAAATACAACCTTTGGGAAAAAGGGGTCTACCCAATTTGAGGGCATGCAGTGCGAACCTCATCTCAGGGGTTTTTGAAAACCTAATTTGGATAAATCCTTTTTGGTTAAAGTAATATTTGATAAAAATAGTTTTTGGCACTATTCACATGGAATTATCATTGGGCAATAAGTTTGGGTCAAGGAAAATGAATATGGAGAGTGATAGAATCTAAAAGTGCCATACACAAACAACCAAACAAGCAAACAAACACAAAATCAAACTACCACAAGAACTGAAAAAGTTTTAATTGGTTCCAAATTTTATAAATCCAAGCATAACATGGTGATACAAACAAAGGGTGTGACATTTTCTAAGTGTGACATGATCCAAATCCGCCAACCCAAGTCCGATCATCATGTGAGATGAGGTGGTTTCAATGGTGAACATCTCCGTGTGGATCATTGATGTCTACTACACAACCTTCTTCTTGTAGACTCGTGTTGGGCCTCCAAGCGCAGAGTTTTGTAGGA
Source organism: Hordeum marinum (assembly GCA_022496015.1). Classification (NCBI taxonomy): domain Eukaryota; kingdom Viridiplantae; phylum Streptophyta; class Magnoliopsida; order Poales; family Poaceae; genus Hordeum; species Hordeum marinum. The sequence goes on from CM039676.1 coordinate 184,754,099, forward strand.
CAACGGAAATTTTCCCTCAAGTGGAAGACCTAAGGTTTATCAATCCGTGGAGGTGTAGGATGAAGATGGTCTCTCTCAAACAATCCTGCAACCAATTAACAAAGACTCTCTTGTGTCCCCAACACACCCAATACAATGGTAAATTATATAGGTGCACTAGTTTGGTGAAGAGATGGTGATACAAGTGCAATATGGATGGTAGATATAGGTTTTTGTAATCTGAAAATATAAAATCGGCAAGGTAACAAATTGTAAATAGCGAGCAAAATGTTGTATAAATGCTTGGAAACAAGGCCTAGGGTCCATACTTTCACAAGTGCAATTTCTCTCAACAATATTGACATAGTTGAATCAAATGTAAATACCTCTCGTGCGACAACGAGTTCACTCCAAAGTCACAAATAGCGGAGAACCAACGAAGAAATTATTGTAGGGTACGAAACCACCTCAAAGTTATATTTTGTAATCAATCTTATGAGCTATCCCTATAAGTGTCACAAACAGCCCTAGAGTTTGTAGTAAAATAACACCTTAAGATACACATCAACCAAAACCCTAATGTCACCTAGATACTCCAATGTCACCACAAGTTCCCATGGGCTTGATTATACGATATGCATCACCTAATTTCAGATTCATCATGTTCAATCCAACACAAAGAACTTCAAAGAGTGCCCCAAAGTTTCTACTGGAAAGTCAAGACAAAAACGTGTGCCAACCCCTATGCATAGATTCCCAAGGTCACGGAACCCGCAAGTTGATCACCAAAACATACATCAAGTGGATGAATAGTGTTGGAAATATGCCCAGAGGCAACAAATAAAGTTTTTATTATTATATTTCCTTGTTCATGATAATTTTTTATTATCCATTCTATAATTTTATTGGTTGGAAACACATTGCATGTGTGGATGAATAGACAACAGTTTGTCCCTAGTATGCCTCTAGTGAACTAGCTCGTTGATCAAAGATGGTCAACGTTTCCTAGCCATTGACATGTGATGTCATTTGATAATGGGATCACATCATTAGGAGAATGATGGGATGGACAAGACCCAAACTATAAACGTAGCATATGATCGTGTCAGTTTATTGCTACAGTTTTTTGCATGTCAAGTATATGTTCCTATGACCATGAGATCATGCAACTCACAGACACCGGAGGAGTGCCTTGTGTGTATCAAACTTCGCAATGTAACTGGGTGACTATAAAGGTTCTCTATAGGTATCTCCGAGGGTGTCTGTTGGGTTGGCATGGATCAAGACTAGGATTTGTTACTCCGTGTGACGGAGAGGTATCTCAGGGCCCACTCGGTAATACAACATCACAAGAAGCCTTGCAAGCAATGTGACTAAGTGTTAGTCATGAGATCTTGTATTACGGAACAAGTAAAGAGACTTTCCAGTAACGGGGTTGAACTAGGTGTCGAGATACCGACGATCGAATCTCGGGCAAGTAACATACCGAAGAACAAAGGGAACATCATACGGGATTAACTGAATCCTTGACATAGAAGTTCGACCGATAAACATCTTTGTAGAATATGTAGGAACCAATGTGGGCATCTAGGTCCCGCTATTGATTATTGACTGTAGAGATGTCTCGGTCATGTCTACATAGTTGTCGAACCCGCAGGGTCTGCACACTTAAGGTTTGGTGACATTTCGGTAGTATACAGTTATACATGGTGGTGACCGAAGGTTGTTCGGAGTCCCGGATGAGATCTCGGACATCACGAGGATCTCCGGAATGGTTCGGAGGTAAAGATCGATATATAGGAAGTCCTGTTTTGGTCATCGGAAAGGTTTCGGGCTCATCGGTAGTGTACCGGGAGTGCCGGTAGTGTACCGAGGGACCATCGGGAGAGGTATTTCGACCCAAGAGGCTTCATGGATTTGGGAGGACTAATACCATCCCTTAGTGTTCTGGACAAATTCCCACACAAGGCCCATGCAGTTGGGAAGAGATTCCTAAGTGTAAAAGGTGGAAAAAGGCAAAAAGGGTGGAAATAAGGAAGGAGTCCTAATCCTACTAGGAGTGGAGGAGGAGGACTCCTCCTCTCCACTTTGGCCGAAGCCTAGAGGGGCTGACCCTTGAGCCAAGACTCCTCCTCCTCTCCTCCTATATATACTAGAGGGTTTTAGGGTTTTGGCACAAGATTTTCAGCCACGTGCAACCCTACCCTCTAGTTCGTAGTTCTCCTCTAGATCGGTTTTAGGGAAGCCCTGCTGAGATTACTCCACCACCATCGCCGCAGCGCTGTCACGCTGCCGGAGAACTCGCCTACCTCTCCACTCCCTCTTGTTGGATCAAGAAGGTGGAGATCGTCATCAAGACGTACATGTGCTGAACGCGGAGGTGCCGTTTGTTCGGTGCTAGATCGGGACGGATCGTGATTTGATTGCGGGACGCTCGGCGATTTGGATCGCGAAGACGTTCGACTATATCAACCGCGTTTCTTAACGCTTCCCGCTTAGCGATCTACAAGGGTACGTAGATCCACTCTCCCTCTTGTAGATGCTCAGGATAGATCTTGCGTGTGCGTAGGAAATTTTTTGTTTCCCATGCAACGTTCACAAAAAAAAAGAACATCCCATTGTCACCTTAGATATCCCATCGCAAGACATACATCAAGTGTTCTCAAATACTTAAAGATTTAATCTGATAAGAAAGCTTCAAAGGGAAAACACAATTCATCATAACAAGATAGGGAGGGGAACACTCCATATGATTCAATCTATATAAATAAATCTCGCGGTACATCAAGATCGTGTCATCTCAAGAACACAAGAGATAAAGAGATCAAACACATACCTACTAGTACATACCCTCAGCCCCGAGGGTGAACTACTCCCTCCATGTCATGCAGACCACTGGGATGATGAAGATGACCTCCAGTGATGGTTTCCCCCTCCGGCAGGGTGCCGGAACGGGCTCCCGATTGGTTTTTCGTGGATCTGGAGGCTTGTGGAAGAGGAACTCCCGATCTAGGTTTCTTTTTGGGGGTTTCTGTATTTCTAAGAGTTTGTGGTGGCGGAAACAAGTCCAAGGGGTCCACAAGTAAGTCACAAGCTAAGGGGCATGCCCTAAGGGGGTGGGCGCGCCCCTGTGGCTTGTGGCTTCCTCGGCCTTCCTCTCCGATGACTCTTCGCTCCAGTATTTTTTATATTTTCCAAGAATATTCTCCGCAAATTTTTAGCTCATTCTGAGTACTTTTATTTTTGCAGAAAAACAACACCACGGTAGTTCTGTTGAAAATAGCGTCAGTCCGGGTTAGTTCTAATAAAATCATACCAAAATCATATAGAATTATTGTAAAAATGGCATGAATACTTCATAAATTATAGATACGTTGGAGACGTATCAGCATCCCCAAGCATAATTCCTGCTCGTCCTCGAGTTGGTAAATGATAAAAGAAATATTTTATGAAGTGTGAATGCTAGAATAGTGGATAAATTTGATCACTGATAATTCCAAACACTTTTTCTAGCATCATTATATATCATAAATAGTAGATCATCTCATAAGCCTTCATGATGAAATAACAAGCTATCCACATGTTTAAAGTATAGACTAACAAACTATGCTTTCAGTCACCAAACAATTGCAATTCATCGTATTTTCAGGAAGGGTCTATGTAAGAGATTTGATTTAGCAAATTCCACATACTCAACTATCATATAGTGTTCCATTATTGCTAGCACTCAAAGCATATTTTTAGTGCAAATGGCATCCGTCGAACAAAGAGAAAGATGGATGCTTAAAGTTTTTCCTCCCAACTTATTTATCATATAGATAATTTTCAACAATAATAATTCATGATCAAATATATTTGAATGGCCATATATTCTTGGATCTTTCCCCAACACATGACGCTTGCCAAGAGAAAAAGGTGAAATGTAGGAAGTGGCAAAGATCACCTTGAGTCTTGCATAAAAGTAAGTACATGAAAGTAAAAGATCGACCCTTTGCAGAGGGAAGCATTGATTTTTCAGAGGTGCCACAGATCGAGCTTTTAAAACAGCGATGAATAATAATTTTGGGTGGTATGCTTCCATTGTCACCATAATAACTGAGAGATCTCGGTATCTTCCATGCTAGATACATTATAGGCGGTTCCCAAACAGAATGGTAAAGTTTTTACTCCCCCTCCACCAATCAATCACACTCCACGGCGAGCCGAATCCACGGGTACCGTCCATACCAACAACATTCCTAGGGGAGTTTTGTTTAATTATTTGCATTTTTTCTTTTTTTGATTTCAGGACTAGGAATGCCTAATACCAGACACTTTCTCGTGAATGATAGTGAATCAACGCATATCGTGAGAATAACCCACCTAGCATGGAAGATACTAACAGCCCCTAGTTACTATATGAGCGATTCAAGCATACAAAATAGAATATTATTTGAAGGTTTAGAATTTGGCACATGCAAATTTACTTGGAACGGCAGGTAAATACCGCATATAGGTAGGTATGGTCGACTCATATGGAACAACTTTGGGTTTAAGGCTGTTTGGATGCACAAGTAGTATTTCTACTTGGTGCGGAAGTTTTGGCTACTATGAGGTGGAAGCAAGCACCACATGTTGGAGGATCCATAACAATATAACTTCTATACAAATATACGCAACCATAACACATTAAGTTGTGTTCCTTGTCCAACTTCAACTAATTTGTTCAAGTTTGAAAATAACTAATGGGTAATCACAATCATAGAAGATGTCCAAGATAGTATATTTATCTATGATACCTCTCTTCCTTCAATATTTTTTTAATGAATGCTTCAAGTGCCCAATGTGGTGTTTGCTAATTTTCAATAAATTTTACCACCTATACTTCTTATATGTGAAGTCATTACTACCCATGGTATAAGAAAATAAAACATATATAATTTCAGATTTATGATATTCAATTCCTTCAACTATTACTCATAGGATATAAGTGAAGCACGAGAGTAAATGACAAAACTACTCCAAAACATATAAGTGAAGATCAATGGGTAGTCAAACAAATAAGTAGCTATGTGAGGACTTTATCTCTCTCTCAATAAATATTTTCATGTCTGAGAATTTTATTTAGACAGCAAGGAAAACGAAAATAGCACTCCAAGAATAGCACATATCAAGTGAATGAATAAAAATGTAGGCTCAACATAGGCTAACCGAAAATTGGTGATGTAGAGATGTGTGATGTGTAGCATCCCCAAGATTAGATGCTTGAGAGTTTTTGAAATATTTACTTCGGGTGCCTTGCGCATACCCAAGCTTGATCTTTTGTATCTCGTTCAATCCTCTCATTTCCCGGTTTCACCTATTCTCAAAAACATCTTCCACACAAAACTTCAAAAGAACTCGTGAGATAGGTTAGTACACATAAGAATAAATCAGCACTTCATATACTTACAATACAGGTTTCACAATAATTTGCAAACATTAGGTACTGTATACTGTAATTACCACAATTTATATCTACCAATATAGGCTATGGAAACTATAGGATAAGTAGATAACAAAACTATGACATCAATATGTCCAAACAGAACAGTCTGTAGCAATTTATGCAAAAAGTGTACTTATATAACTCAAACAATTATGAAAATTTAGGAAATTCTATAAAATTCATATGACAACATTTTGTAAAAAGTTTTGAAACTTTCAATGTTCCAGTAAAATATGAAAAGTAAATCACTACAGCTGAAGTGTCTGTTTTTACACAGCACACATCAAACATGCAATTCAAGCATCCTAAAGGCAATTCTTGGAACTTTTTATTGAAAAACAAGATTATAAATAACACCTAACATAGAACAACAAAATAAAATGATGCGCCAAGAAAAACTCATATTATGTGACGAATAAAAATATAGCTCCAAGTAAGATATACCGATAGTGTTGAAGACGAAAGAGGGGATGCCTTCCGGGGCATCCCCAAGCTTAGGCGCTTGAGTCTTACTTGGATATTACCTTGGGGTTGCCTTGGGAATCCCCAAGCTTAGTTTATTGTCACTCCTTATTCTCCACATATCGGTGTCTCACCCAAAACTTCAAAACTTCAATCACACAAAACTTAACGGAACTTCGTGAGAAGAGTTATTGCAGTAAAGATAAATCATTCACTTAGGTACTGTCAAGACAAGATTCATAATTATTCACAAATTATAACTATTGTATTACATCATTACCATAATTTATATTACTCAATATAAGCTATAGGAACACTTGAAACAAGCAAACAATGCTTGCAAAACAGAATCTGTCAAAAGCAGAAAAGTCTGTAAAGATATGAATGATCACCATACTTCCCTGACTCTAAATTTTTTGAAAGATTAGTACAACTCAAGTAATTTGCAAATCAATGTTTTGTAAAAATTTCCGATTTTTTTCACGCTCCAGTAAAATCAGATAATTCATATATTGGACGACAAACTTTCTGTTTTTGCACAGAATCAAACAAACAAGTTTCCATACTATCCCAAAGGCTTTACTTGGCACTTTATTGGAATAAAAGACACAAAACATGATTACTACAGTATCGTAATCATGTGAAACATGAAAACATAAAGTTAAAGTTTTTGGTTGTCTCCCAACAAGCCCTTTTCCTTAATGCCTTGTAGCTACGCATGATGATTTCAATGATGCTCGTATAGGAAATAGTATTTGAGACGTGCAAAAGAGCATCATGAATCACATGACAAGCACATTTAAGTCTAACCCACTTCCTATGCATAGGGATTTTGTGACCAAACAATTTATGGGAACAAGAATCAACTTGCATAGGAAGGCAAAACAAGCATAACTTCAAAACCTTGAACACATAGAGAGGAAACTTGATATTATTGCAATTCCTACAAGCATATGTTCTCCCTCATAATAATTTTCAGTAGCATCATGAATTAATTCCACAATATAGCCAGCACAACAAGCATTCTTTTCATGATCTACAAGCATAGAAATTTTACTACTCTCTACACAAGAAAATTTCTTCTCATGACTAATAGTGGGAGTATCATAAAAGAGTTGAATACTACGAATTGGTTTCACACTAAAAGATTTATATTCAGTAAAAGGGTATTCATAATTATGACAAGTATCATAATAGTAATCATCACTCTTTTTCATTGCATAAGTATTATCATAATAATCATCGTAAGTAGGAGGCATGCGATCATTATAACAAATTTGATCATTCGAAGTAGGGGGAATAAAAAGATCATCTTCATTAAGCATAGCATCCCCAAGCTTGGGACAAACATTCATTGCAGCAAATAAATTCTCAAACATGTCCTTTTCATCAAACATAGCATCCCCAAGCTTGTGGCTTTGTATATCATAAACATAATCACTCTCATCATTAATGGTATGAATAGCACCAATAGTATAACAATTATTATCGTCATCCTCCAAGTTGGTGCCATAAATATTTAAAGATTATAAGAAGTATCATTATCTTCCCAATCATAATTATCACAACAAGCAATAGGCATAACAAAATCATCCTCAAGTGTATCATCTTCCACAACTATTTTTGATTCATTCTCATGAGGCCTATCAATAATGGGAGCAACATTATTTGGGATAGATACCTCTTTACCTTTACTTTTCCTTCTTTTATTCTTCTTCACCACATTATGTGTGGATTTATTTAATTCCTCCAAACTTCTTTTTGAAGAGGTCGTTTGAATAAAAAGCTTCTCCTCGTTAACTGATTTATCAGAAGAAAAAATAGGAGGATATTGGGAAACCTCTTCCCCTTCATTAGTATTCTCTTCCTCTTCTAATTTTTTTCTTGTCTTTAAGTAATTGGCAATATAAGGATTCTCAATGCAATTTACCACGCAATACATATAGATTTCATTTAGATCAAAATCAATCATTTTCATGAGAACCCAAGCTGGAACATCCTTGGTTTCATGTTTCATTTCTTCATACCCCAAGAATAGATTAAGTTCATTATGATGCTCAAGGGTAATGAGGTTATCACAATTTTTGGACACAATTCGATCATGAAATAATTCACATTGGAAATTAAAATGACCACTTTGATTGCAGAGTTCACAAGGATGGCGAGAAATATTAAGTCTTTCAGCACAAACATATAGCCTCTCTTGCAACCATTTAGTTTCTAAATACTTGTGCCTCTTACAAAAACCTATCTTCCCTTTTAGGCATGTCTTGACAAACTCTATGCACACCACAAAAATTGACATGCTTATAAGAAGTCTTTTTTATCATGACTAGTGCAATCATCATTAGTACTATGGATATTCAAATAATTCATACTAACAACATTGCAATCATGCTCATCACTCAAGGATTTAGTGCCAAACATTCTAATAATTGCTTCCTCTAACAGTTGAGCACAATTTTCCTTTCCATCATTTTCACGAAAGACATTAAAAAGATGAAGCATATCAGGCAACCTCAATTCCATTTTTTTAGTTTTCTTTTATAAAACCAAACAAGTGAAAAACAAGAAACCAAAAGGTTCAATTGCAAGATCTAAAGATATACCTTCAAGCACTCACCTTCCCTGCAACGGAGCCAGAAAAGAGCTTGATGTCTACTACACAACCTTCTTCTTGTAGATTCGTGTTGGGCCTCCAAGTGCAGTGTTTTGTAGGACAGCGGCAATTTTCCCTCAAGTGGAAGACCTAAGGTTTATCAATACATGGGAGGTGTGGGATGAAGATGGTCTCTCTCAAACAACCTTGCAACTAAATAACAAAGAGTCTCTTGTGTCCCCAACACACCCAATACAATGGTAAATTGTATAGGTGCACTAGTTTGGCGAAGCCATGCTGATACAAGTGCAATATGGATCGTAGATATAGGTTTTTGTAATCTAAAAATATAAAAACAGCAAAGTAACAAATAGTAAATAGCGAGCAAAACGTTGTATAAATGCTTGGAAACAAGGCCTAGGGTCCATACTTTCACTAGTGCAATTTCTCTCAACAATATTGACATAGCTGAATCATATGTAAATACCTCTCGTGCGACAAAGAGTTCACTCCAAAGTCACAAATAGTGGAGAACTGATGAAGAAATTATTGTAGGGTACGAAACCACCTCAAAGTTATCTTTTCTAATCAATCTTATGAGCTATCACTATAAGTGTCACAAACAGCCCTAGAGTTCGTACTAAAATAACACCTTAAGATACACATCAGCCAAAACCCTAATGTCACCTAGATACTCCAATGTCACCACAAGTACACATGGTCTTGATTATACGATATGCATCACATAATTTCAGATTCGTCATGTTCAATCCAACACAAAGAACTTCAAAGAGTGCCCCAAAGTTTCTACCGGAAAGTCAAGACAAAATGTGTGCCAACCCCTATGCGTAGATTCCCAAGGTCACGGAACCCACAAGTTGATCACCAAAACACACATCAAGTGGATGAATAGAACATCCCATTGTCACCACGGATATCCCATCGCAAGACATACATCAAGTGTTCTCAAATCCTTAAATACTTAATCTGATAAGAAAACTTCAAAGGGAAAACTCAATTCATCACGACAAGATAGAGAGGGGAAAACTCCGTATGATTCAATATATATAAATAAATCTCACGGTACATCAAGATCGTGTCATCTCAAGAACATGAGAGAGAGCGAGAGAGATCAAACACATACCTACTAGTACATACCTTCAGCCCCGAGGGTGAACTACTCCCTCCTCGCCATGGAGACCGTCGGGATGATGAATATGGCCTCCGGTGATGGTTTCCCCCTCCGGCAAGGTGCCGGAACGGGCTCCCAATTGTTTTTCCGTGGATCTGGAGGCTTGCGGCAGAGGAACTCCCGATCTAGGTTTCTTTTCGGGGGTTTCTGTATTTACAAGAGTTTGTGGTGGCAGAAACAAGTCCAGGGGGTCCACGAGGAAGTCACAAACCAGGGGTGTGCCCTAGGGGGGTGGGTGCGCCCCTATGGCTTGTGGCTTCCTCGGCCTTCCTCTTCGATGACTCTTCGCTCCAGTATTTTTTATATGTTCCAAATATATTCTTCGTAAATTTTTAGCTCATTCCAAGAACTTTTATTTGTGCACAAAAACACCACCACCGTAGTTTTGCTGAAAACAGCGTTAGTCCGGGTTAGTTCTAATAAAATCATACCAAAATCATATAGAATTATTGTAAACATGCCATGAATACTTCATAAATTATAGATACGTTGGAGACGTATCAATCATATCTACTATATGACTCAAGTTCAACCTTTGGGTCTCCTGCGTTTCGAGGCCATGTCTCTACATGCTTGGCTCATCAACTTTAAGCCGAGTGTTCCGCATGTGCAAAACTGGCTTGCACCCGTTGTATGTGAACGTAGAGTCTATCACACACGATCATCATGTGGTGCTTCGAAAACACGAACTTTCACAATGGTCCACACTCAGGGAGAACATAATTTTATCTTAAAATTTTAGTGAGGAATCATCTTATAATGCTACCGTCGTCCTAAGAAAAATAAGATGCGTAAAAGGATTAACATCACATGCAAATCATAAGTGACATGATATGGACATGAACTTGTGCTTTTGATCTCCATATCCAAAGCTTCGGCATGATCTTCATCATTAAGTTGCCATCGGGGTTGTCGCGTCAACCATGCTTCTACTACTATTTCTACCGCTTAGCAATAAAGTAAAGCATTGCAAAGTGCTTAATGATTGACACATGGGTCATACAATAATTAAAGACAAAGCTATGGCTCATGCGGGTTGCCGCATATATCGACGTGCAAGTCGATATGAACTATTACAAAACATGATCATCTCATACATCAAATAAATCCCATCATGTCTTTGACCATATCATATCACAACATAGCCTGCAAAAATAAGTTAGACCTCCGCTAATTGTTGTTGCATGTTTTACGTAGCTGTTATGGGTATCTAGGACGAATGATTCTTACCTACGCAAAACCACAATGGTGATATAAAAATTTCTATTAAACCTTCTACAAGGACCGCCTTTGTCGAATCCAATTCAAGTAAGGTGGGAGAGACAGACACCCCCAGACATCTTTATACAACAAAGTCACATGTCAGTCGATGGAACCGGTCTCATGTACGATGAAATGTAAAGTTGGTTCGGGCCGCTTCATCCCACAATACTGCTGAATCAAGAAAATACCAATGGAGGAAGCAATCTGAATATCAACACCCACAAGATCCTTTGTGTTCTACTCGTGACCTCATCTATGCATAGACCTAGCTCATGATGCCACTGTTGGGGAACGTTGCATGGGAAACAAATATTTTCCTATGCTTCACCAAGATCAATCTAGGAGATTAGCATCTACGAGATGAGAGATCGGATCCACATATCCTTGTAGATCGCTAAGCGGGAAGCATTAAGAAACGCGGATGATGTTGTCGAACGTCTTTGAGATCCAAATCGCAATCTGTCCTATGATCCAATCATGATCCGGCCCGATCTAGCGCCAAACGGAAGGCACCTCCACGTTCCACACACATACAGCTCGATGACGATCTCCACCTCCTTGATCCAGAAGCCGAGGGCGGATAGGTATATGAGTTCTCCGATAGCATGACGACATGGTGGCGGTGGTAGTGAACTAATCCGACAGGGCTTCACCAAGCTCTGCCGAACTAATCTAGAGGAGAAAGATGATCTAGAGGGGAGAGGGAAACACGTGGCTTTTCAGGTGGTGGCTGCCTCAAAAAAAATTCACTATATATAGGAGGAAGGGGAGGGGGAGGCAGCCCTAGGGAAACCCTAGGGCTTGGCCGATCGGCCCAAGGGGGGAGAGTCCTCCCTCCACCAGGGAGGTGGAGTCTTGGGAGGACTCCCTCCCCACTTGGCCACCTACACCCCTTGCGCAAGGGCCCCTTAGGGGATGGCTTCCCAGCCCACCAGGGGTTGGTGCACCACCTCCTAGGCCCATGTGGCCCGTGGGGTGGGTGGTCCCCTCCCGGTGGACCCTCGGAACCCTTCTAACACCCGCGGTATGTTACCAGTGACGCACGAACTTTTTTCGGTGACCAAAACGGAACTTCCTATATATCAATCTCTACCTCAGGACCATTACGGAGCTCCTCGTGATGTCCGGGACCTCATCCGGTACTCCTAACAACCTTCAGTCACCAACATACATAACTCAATAATACCAAAACGTCAACGAACGTTAAGTGTGCAGACTCTGCGAGTTCGAGAAATATGTAGACATGACCGAGACAACTCCACGATCAATAACCAATAGCGGGACTTGGATGCCCATGTAGGTGCCTACGTATTCTACAGAGATCTTTATTGGTCGAACCCGATGTCAAGGATTTAGACAGTCCCGTATGAAGTTCCCTGTATACATCGGCATGTTGCTTGCCCGAGATTCGATCGCCGGTATCTCCATACCTAGTTCAATCTTGTTAATGGCAAGTATCTTTACTTGTTCTATAACACAAGATCCCATGACTAACTCCTTAGTCACATTGCTTTCAAGCTTCTTGTGATGTTGTATTACCATGTGGGCCCAGAGATACCTCTCCGTCATACGGAGTGACAAATCCCAGTCTCGATCCATGCCAACCCAATAGACACCCTCGGAGATGCCTATAGAGCACCTTTATAGTCACCCGATTTTTTTTTGACTTTTGATACACAAAGGTAATTCTCCTATGTCAGTGAGTTGCATGATCGCACGGTCATAGGAACAGATACTTGACATGTAGATAGAAATAGCAATAAAATCACATGGTCATATGCTACGTTCATAGTTTGGGTCTTGTCCATCACATCATTCTCCTAATGATGTGATCTCGTTATCAAATGACAACTCATGTCTATGGCCAGGAAACCTTAACCATCTTTGATCAACGAGCTAGTCTACTAGAGGCTCACTAGGGACACAATGTTGTCTATGTACCCACACATGTATTTGAGTTTCCAATCAATACAATTCTAGCATGGATAATAAACAATTGTCGTGAACAAGGAAATATGATAATAAACAACAATAACCCGTGCCCTTTAGCATTCCTATGTCTTATTATACTCTCAAAAAGATTTAAGTAAAGCATGAGAGTTCAATTATTTCTACAAAATCTGAATGCTACCGTGCTCAAAAAGATATAAGTGAAGCACTAGAGAAACTTCCTAGCTCAAAAGATATAAGGGAAGCATATTGACTATTCTAACAAATAAACAAATTATGAGGATTGTGTGTCTATCTCAAATGTGAGTTTATAGTAAGCAATGATTGTGTCAAACTAAAAAACATGACGCTCCAAGCAAAACACATATCATGTGATGAATAAAAATGCTTTGGTATTCCTTGAATATTATCTTGGGGTGCCTTGGGCATCCCCAAGCTTAGGGTCTTGCATGTCCTTATTCCTTCATCCATCGTTCTCTCATCCAAAACTTAAAAACTTCAGCACACAAAACTCAACACAACCTCGTGAGCTCCATTAGTATAATTGAGATACCAAATACTTTAGGTACTGTTATAAATTGATTGATATTTAATCATTACATAATAGGTACTATATTCTAACTCCTGCATGGCTTATACCCCCCGATACAATATATAGCATCATCAAAACAACCAAACTTTGTATGCAAAATAGAATCTTTCTAAAACCGAACAATCTCTAAAGATCTGTAGCAAAACCATATTTTTACCTCCGAAAATTCTAAACAATTAGGAAAAACTAGGAAATTTGTATACCAATACGGTGTAAGAAATTCATATCAAAAAGATGTTCCAAAAAAATCAGAGAAATTCTACACTGGATGCAATAGTTTTTGTTTCTGCACCGTATCAATTCTACTATCTTCAAAATCAGCCCGAACACTTTACCTGGCACAAACTCTAATTTAAACATAGAAAGATAATCATTATAGTAGAAATAATCATGTCAATACATCAAAATTTAAAATATTGGTTTTTCTTCCAATAAGCTCTTTCTTTATAGCCATTAAGATAGGCTCAAGATTTTATCGATGCTCACGTGAAAGATAATAACCGAAACACAAAGAGAGCATCATAAAACATGTGACAAACAAATTTAAGTCTAACATACTTCCTATTTGTACCTATATTATAAGCAAACAGATTATCAAGACAAGATGTATCTAGCATATGCAAATAGGAAGAATGAAGCATTAACAATTTGAACATCAAGATAGGTAATTGAACATGAAAATTCCTATAGCTATCATAATAGTTACATGTAGGATGATTTTCAAATTAAACAATATAGCTATCATATAAAATATTTTCTCCATCCACATACACAAAAGTTCTACAATCTTCTAAGATAGTAGGATTAACATTAACTAAAGTCATGACCTACCCAAACACACTTACCAAAAAAAATTAAGATTGGTCATTCTCAAAAGTAGTGGGACCATTATTAACTAAAGTTGACGCTCTTCTAAACCCACGTTTATTATCATGGCAAATATCAATATCAATAATAGATTCATCATGATGCTCAAAGTTCTCAAGATCATAGGAAACATCATGATTATCACCCCGATCATGATCATTAGCACAACTGATATTCATAGAATTTATAATGATAAAAATGCAATCATGCCTTTCATTCAATGAATGTATACCAACATTATTTTCATTCATCACTCCATTATTAACTATTTGTTTACAATAAGGAGCAAGTTGAAAAAGATTAGCAAGTGGATGGCATTCCATTTATCTTTAAAAAATTTATTTTACTTTTTGTTATTGTGTGAAAAAATATAAAGATTACATAACTAGGCAAGTAAAGTAGAAAATATAAAGTATTTTGTGTGAAGGGACCCGTCGAGAGTTTTATGATATCTCCCAGGCAATGGCGCCAGAAATTCTTCCTGCTACTTGTGAGCTGTGTTGGGATTTTTCCAGAAGAGGAGAGGAGATGCAACACAAAATAGATTAGTATTTCCCTCAGTGGGGACCAAGGTTATTGAACCAATAGGAGAACAAAGAAAATTTCTTTCAACAACACCTACACACACAAAACCAAACACTTGAACCCAGCATGGGTAAGAGGGTTGTCAAGCCCCTTGAAGTCGTTCCTTGCAAGGATTAAATCTTGATAGAAATAGATATTGTAAAAGAAAAGGAAAAGGAAAATAATTAAAATGCAGCATTGTATTTTTGTAGTTTTTGTATTTAAGTTAAGTATAAGTGGGGGCCATAGTGTTTGCTAGAGCCTTCTCTCTTGAAAAGAGCATACGGTAGGTAGTATTGTTGGGCAATTGGCAGAATTGTGCATAATTATGACATGTTATTCATGGCAATGCTCATGTATATAGGCATCATGTCCATAAACAATTAGACCAAAATCATTCAACATCTACTACTATGACTCCACTTCGAGAGCGCTTCTATGCTTGCCTCTCTAGGTATTAAGTTGATAACAAACGGAGTAATGCTTGGAGAAAGGTGACATGATGTAGAAAAAATAAGACAAACAATATGTTCAGATGTCATCGTTTCATCCTTAATGCCAAAAATACAAATACATGTCTTTCCCCCTTCAGTCACGAGGATATAGAGCACCACAAGATTGAACCCACTACAACGCACCACTCCTACTGAAGATAAATCAATCTAGTTGGCCAAACCAAACCGATAGATTGAAGGGAAATATGAAGCCATAATAATCATGCATAATAGAATTCAGAAAAGACTCAATTACTTTCAATGAATAATCTGATCAGAAACACAAAATATGTCGGATCCCAACAAACACACCACAAAACAAGATTACATCGGATAGATCACCATGAGAATCATGGTGAACATTGTATTGAAGATCAAAGATAGAAAACAAGCCATCTAGGTACTAGTATGGACCCTTAGGTCTATGGTGGACTACTCACACGTCATCATGGAGGCAACAGGGTTGATGTAGATGGCCTCTATGGTCGATTCCCCCTTCCGACAAAGTATCGGAAAAGGTCTCTAGATGGCATCCCATTGGAATAGAGCCTCGCGATGACCGAAAAAGTGTTTCGGGTGGATCCCTGGTGGATTCCTGATTTTACAGAATTTATGGAGGTGGAGTTAGGTCAGACGGAGCTACGTGGATCCCACAAGGCATCAGGGCGTGCCCTTTTGCCTTGTCGTCTCGTTGTCTCGCTTCTGGTCTCCGCTCAAATCTTTATGGGTAATCCAGAAAAAATCGTCAAAAAGTTTGCTAGCGTTTGGACTTCGTTTAGTACATATTTCTTGGAAAAAACAGGCAAAACAGCAACTGACACTTGACACTGGGTTAACAGGTTAGTTTCCAAAAATGATAAACTAACATAAAATTGTGTATAAAGTATCCTAGATTGACAATATAATAGCATGGAACAATCAAAAATTATAGATATGTTGGAGACGTATCAAAACTCAATAATCGCATTAAGTGTAAAGTCCCCTTTGTCCCATACACAACAACTCACTTACTCGAGTTTTTGTGTTTTCTCACCCATGTACTCAGTCGGTAAGTAAATTATGAACATATTGCAACACCCTACAACGGGAATCCCCCACGTGTGTGAGGCAAGGAAGGCATCATAGGACAGTACCAAAATAAAATATGCACCTAAAATGAATCAAGATCATCAATCAACCCATAGGAAAACACAAATATACTAAAACATCATAGGATGGCTACACATCATTCGGAAATACTATACATCATAAATAACCATGTTAAAGTAGGGGTACAATAGTTTTTGAGAGGGTAGACCACTGATAATAGATGAGGGAAGCTTATGGAGGTGCCGGCAGTGAAGTTGTTGGTGTAGATCGTTGTCACAATTGTTCCCCCCATGCCGCTCCACCACCCCTAGAAGAGAGGGGAGAGAGCCCCCTCCTTCTTGTTATCCCTTGGGCCTTCCCCTAGATGGGAGAAGGATTACCCCTCTTGTCCTTCGACACCATGGCCCCCGAGGGGCGGGAGCCACTCCGGGATTAGATCTCTCTCTCTTTTCTGTGACCTATTTTCAGGCCTTTCACCATTTTTTTTATATCTGAAGATCCTGAACTCCGATCAGGTTGAAACTTAACACAATTTTTACCCGGATATTATCTTCTATACGCCGAAAGGAGAACCCCAACTAACTTACGAGGTGGTCACAAGCCTGCCCAGCGTGCCCTAGAGTTGGGGGCTCGTCGTCTGAGCTTGTGGGCCCCTCGAACATCATATTGCGTTTATTCTTGTGCCAAAAGATCCCATATATTCCATAAAAATCACTATACCTTTTTTATCATATTTGTACATCATTTGATATGGATTTTGTGCGAAATATGAAAACATGCAAAAACAAGAACTGGCATTGGGCAGTAGATTAATATGTTAGTCCAAGAATCATATAGATTGTAGTCATATGTAGAAATAGTAAAATAAAGGCATGAAACATTCAAATATTATATATACGGAAGAGACATGTTAGCTGTGCAAGGGTTGGTACATAGCCCACTGCTCGTTCAAGGAGGTCAGATTCTTCGTAATAATGGTCGCGGCGGCCTGCTTGCCGACTATTTGTCCCTCCAGGAGCTAGTTCTCGTTGTGGAGCCGAAAGTTGTAGCGTTTGTCCTTATGCGCCAACCAGAATGTCGTCACTACTGGCACAAGATGATCCTCCACCATGGTGAACATGGCATGGACCATCTTAGGCAAGAGCGCAAAATCATCGTTGGACACGTCCTCCATCATTCAGTCGTCCTACCTCACTTCCAGTGAGCAAGTCGGCATACCATCATGTATCCCTCGTGCATGATGGTCCGACCAGCCATCTGCAAGGCTTTCCCACATTGCTGTAGAACTCATAATCATGGGAGAGGTGGTGCAAGGAGGAGCAAAGAAGTCAGTCATGGTGTTGTGTGGATCGTGTCGAGTGTGACAACGTAATAGGTTGTGTCAGGCAAACCAAGAGGTGGGTTGTGTCAACCTAGGTGTTGGAGATTGTTTCTTCGCTGCCACACCTATTTAACGTCAGCAAGTGGACGAACTGGCAGCCGGTTTGAATACTGGTGATGTCGCCCCGTTCCATCGAGTCATGTCTCTTCAACACTGAATAGGCTTGGAAACCAAGACATGGGCACATGTATCTCTCTTGGTCGACGCGCTGCTCTAATGTTGGGTCCAATGACTAGTCACGTCCACTTAGTACCAACATGAATGAGGCACGGGGAGCAGAGGTGCATTCAAGCGGGAGAGCACGAGCACATGAGATGATTTTGGGTGGTACCAAGGTATCCGACGCTTACGTGTTCGTCGTACGTACACCCGCAAAACCACTTCATTTGCGTCCGGTTTGCAGGATTTCAGATAGCCAGATGTGTCTGTGGACAGATGGGTACTGTGTTGGAAGGCAAAGTGCATCCATACAGATCGGTCCGGATTTTGGTGGGCAAGTTGAGGATGGCATTGGAGATGACCCAAGTAAACACTAAGAATAAACAAAATATGTCAACATAATATTGATTCTATCTCTTAGTAACCATAAGATGGATCGATCCAACATCGTTGTTCCATTAATAACGTGTTACCGTTATTCATAGCATCCTTTTTATTTTAATAATGCTCATGACCATGTAAATAAAATTACCATTGATACATGAGGTAGTCTTAGTGTTGGGGAACGTCGCATGGGAAACAAAAAATTTCCTACGTTCACACAAGACCTATCCATGGTGATGAGCATCTACGGGAGGGAGAGTGGATCTACGTACCCTTCTAGATCGCTAAGCGGGAAGTGTTAAGAAATGCAGTTGGTGTAGTCAACGTCTTCGCGATCGAAATCTCCGAGCGTCCCGCGATCCAATCATGATCTGTCCCGATCAAGCACCGAACGGACGGCACCTCCGCGTTCAACAAACGTACAGCTTGATGACAATCTCTGACTTCTTGATCTAGCAAGAGGGAGAGGAGAGGTAGAAGAGTTCTCTGGCAGCATGACGGCACTCCGGCGATGGTGGTGGAGCTATTCCGGCAGGGTTTCACCTAAGCACTGTAGAAATCCGATCTAGAGGAGAAACTATGCACTGGAGGAACGGGTAGCACGTGGCTGAAAATCTTGTGCCAAAACCCTAAAAACCTCTAGTATATATAGGAGGAGAGGAGGAGGAGGCTTGGACCTCAAGGAGCCAGCCCTAGGCTTCGGCCGAACCAAAAGGGAGGAGTCCTCCTCCTCCACTCCTAGTAGGATTAAGACTCCTTCCTTATCTTAACCTTTCTACCTTTTTCCACCTTTTTCCTTTTGGGCTTTTCTTCCCAGATGCATGGGCCTTGCGTGGGACTTCCACCAGCCCACAAAAGGGCTGGTATTCATCCTCCCACAGCCCATGTAGCCTCTTGGGTCGAAATACCCCTCCCGATGGTCTCCCAGTACACTCCCGGTACTCCCGGTACTCTACCGATGAGCCCGAAACCTTTCCGGTGACCAAAATTAGACTTCCTATATATCAATCTTTACCTACAGACCATTTCGGAGCTCCTCGTGACGTCCAAGATCTCATCCAGGACTCTGAACAACCTTCGGTCACCACCATACATAACTCTGTTCTACCGAAACGTCACCAAACCTTAAGTGTGGAGACCCTGCGGATTCGAGAACTATGTAGACATGAACGAGAGACCTCTACAGTCAATAACCAATAGCGGGACCTGGATGTCCATATTGGTTCCTACATATTCTACGAAGATCTTTATCGGTCGAACCTCTATGTGAAGGATTCAGTTAATCTCGTATGATGTTCCCTTTGTTCTTCGGTATGTTACATGCCCGAGACTCGATCGTCGGTATCTCCATACCTAGTTCAACCTCGTTATCGCAAGTCTCTTTAATCGTTCTCTAGTACAAGATCCCGTGACTAACACTTAGTCACATTGCTTGCAAGGCTTATTGTGATGTTGTATTACCAAGTGCGCCCTGAGATACCCTCAAGCACACGAAGAAACAAATCCTAGTCTTGATCCATGCCAACCCAAAAGACACCCTCAGAGATACCTGTAGAGCACCTTTATAGTCACCTCATTACGTTGCAATGTTTGATACACACAAGGCACTCTTTCGGGGTCCGTGAGTTGCATGATCTCATGGTCATAGAAACATATACTTTGACCAATGAGCTAGTTCACTAGAGGCATACTAGGGACAAAGTGTTGTCTATTTACCCACACATGTAATGTGTTTCCAATCAATACAATTATAGAATGGGTAATAAACGATTATCATGCACAAGGAATATAATAATAAACACTTTATTTATTGCCTCTAGGGCATATTTCCAACAGTCTCCCACTTGCACTAGAGTCAATAATCTAGTTCACATCACTATGTGATTTACATTGTAATGAATCGAACACCCATGCAGTTCTGGTGTTGATCATGTTTAGCCCTTGGAAGAGGTTTAGTCAACGGGTCTGCAACATTCAGATCCGTGTGCACTTTGCAAATAGTTATGTCCTTTTCCTCGATGTGTCTGGTCCTCTTGTGAAACCTTGGTTTCTTGGCCAGCGCAATGGCACCAGTGTTGTCACAGAACAGGTTCATTGGATTCAGTGCATTGGGAACTACTCCAAGATCTGTCATGAACTGCTTCATCCAGACACCTTCCTTCGTTGCCTCCGAGGCTGCGATGTACTCCGCTTCGCATGTAGAATCGGCTACCACGCTTTGCTTGGAACTGCACCAGCCTACCGCTCCCCCATTGAGAATAAATATTTGTCCGGTTTGTGACTTATAGTCATCCGGATCAGTGTCAAAGCTTGCATCAACGTAACCCTTTATGACGAGCTCTTCATCACCTCGATAAACAAGAAACATTTCCTTAGACCTTTTCAGGTACTTAAGGATATCCTTGACCACTGCCCAGTGCTCCATTCCAGGATCACTTTGAAACCTTTCGGCGATACTTATAGCAAGGCTGACATTGGGTCTTGTGCACGGCATTGCATACATGATGGAGCCTATAGCTGAAGCATAGGGGATGACACTCATCTTTTCTCTATCTTCTACAGTCAATGCGCATTGAGTCTTACTCAACTTCACACCTTGTAACACAGGCAAGAACCCCTTCTTGGACTGATCCATTTTGAACTTCTTCAAAACTCTATCAAGGTATGTGCTCTGTGAAAGTGCTATTAAGCGTCTCGATCTATCTCTATAGATCTTAATGCCTAATATGAAAGTAGCTTCTCCTAGGTCCTTCATTGAAAAACTCTTGTTCAAATATTCCTTCACGCTTTCCAGCATTTCTATATTGTTTCCAATCAGCAATATGTCATCCACATATAATATTAGAAACGCTATAGAGCTCCACTCACTTTCTTGTAAATACAAGATTCTCCATAAACTTGTATAAACTCAAAAGCTTTGATCACCTCATCAAAACGCTTATTCCAACTCCCAGATGCTTGCACCAGCCCATAAACGGATCGCTGGAGTTTGCAAACTTTGTCAACATTCTCTGGATCGACAAAACCTTCTGGTTGCATCATATACAACTCTTCCTCAAGGAAACCATTGAGGAACGCTGTTTTGACATCCATATGACAAATTTCATAGTCGAAATAAGCAGCTATTGTCAACATGATTCTGACAAACTTAAGCATCACTACGGGTGAGAAGGTCTCATCGTAGTCAACTCCTTGAACTTGTGAAAAAACCTTTGCCACAAGTCGAGCTTTATAGACGGTGACATTACCATCCGCGTCTATCTTCTTCTTAAAGATCCATTTGTTCTGAATGGCCTTTTGCCCTTCAGGTAATACTTCCAAAGTCCATACTTTGTTTTCATACATGGATCCCATCTCGGGTTTCATGGCCTCTAACCATTTCTCGGAATCCGGGCCCATCACCTCTCCTCCATAGCTTGTATAGGTTCATTGTTATCCAACAACATGACCTCCAAGACAGGGTTGTCATACCACTCAGGAGTAGTACGCGGCCTTGTCGACCTACGAGGTTCAATAGCAGCTTGATCCGAAGCTTCATGATCATCATCATTAACTTCCTCTTCAACCATTGTAGGTTCCACAGGAACAACTTTCTGCGCTGCGCTACTTTCTGGTTGAAGTAAATGTTCAATAACCTCATCAAGCTCTATTTTCCTCCCACTCAATTCTTTTGAGAGAAACTCTTTCTGAAGAAATGTTCCGTTCTTAGCGACAAACACTTTGCCTTCTGATCTGAGATAGAAGGTATACCCGACTATCTCTTTCGGGTATCCTATGAAGACACATTTCTCCACTTTGGGTTCCAGCTTTTCAGGCTGAAGCTTTTTGACATAAGCATCACATCCCCAAACTTTAAGAAATGACCACTTTGGCCTCTTGCCAAACCATAGCTCATATGGCGTCATCTCAACAGATTTTGATGGTGCCCTATTTAAAGTGAATGCAGCTGTCTCTAATGCATAACCCCAAAACGATAATGGCAAATCAGCAAGAGACATCATAGAGCGCACCATATATAATAAGGTTCGATTACGACGTTCGGACACACCATTACGTTGTGGCGTTCCAGGCAGTGTTAACTGTGAAACAATTCCACACTGTCTTAAGTGACTACCAAACTCATAACTTAGATATTCACCTCCTCGATCAGATCGCAGGAATTTAATCTTGTTGTTACGATGATTCTCAACTTCACTCTGAAATTGCTTGAACTTTTCAAACGTTTTAGACTTGTGTTTCATTAAGTAAATATACCCATATCTACTTAAGTCATCAATGAAGGTGAGAAAATAACAATATCCACCACACGTTGTAACATTCATTGGAGTGCACACATCAGTATGTATGATTTCCAATAAGTCAGTTGCCCGTTCCATTGTTCCAGAGAATAGTGTTTTAGTCATCTTACCCATGAGGCATGGTTCACATGTGTCAAGTGCTTCAAAATCAAGTGACTCCAAAAGTCCATCAGCATGGAGCTTCCTCATGCGTTTTACACCAATACGACCTAAATGGTAGTGCCACAAGAAAGTGGTACTATCATTATCAACTCTACATCTTTTGGCATAAATGTTATGAACATGTGTATCATCACTATCAAGATTCAATATGAATAGACTCCTCACATTGGGTGCATGACCATAAGATATTACTCATATAAATAGAACAACCTTTATTCTCTTATTTAAATGAGTAACCGTCTCGCAATAAACAAGATCTAGATATAATGTTCATGCTTAACGCAGGCACTAAATAACAATTATTCAGGTTCATCAGTAATCCCAATGGTAATCGAAGAGAGAGCATGCCGACGGTGATGACATCAACCTTGGAACCATTTCCCATGCGCATCATCACTTCATCGTTTGCTAGCCTTCTTCTATTCCGTAGTTCTTGTTTTGAGTTGCAAATGTGAGCAACCGAACCGGTATCAAATACCCAGGCACTACAACGAGATCTAGTAAGGTACACATCAATAAGATGTATATCATATATACCTTGTTTGTCGTTGGCCGCCTTCTTGTCAGCCAGGTTGGGGCAGTTCCGCTTCTAGTGACCAGTTCCCTTGCAATGAAAGCACTCAGTTTCTGGCTTGGGTCCATGCTTGGGCTTCTTTACAGGAGTGGCAATTGCTTTGCCATCCTTCTTGGTTTTACCCTTCTTGCCCTTGCCCTTGCCCTTGCCATACTTCTCGAAACTAGTGGTTTTATTGACCATCAACACTTGATGTTCTTTATGGATTTCAGACTCAGCGACTTTTAGCATCGCAAACAGCTCGGCGACTGACTTGTTCATCCCGTGCATGTTATAGTTCATCACAAAGCTCTTGTAACTAGGTGGCAGTGATTGAAGAACTATGTCAGTGATCGCCTCTGGCGGAAGGGCAATTCCCATCTCCGCTAGACGAGTCAAATACCCAGACATTCTAAGTATATGTTCACTGATAGACCCGTTCTCCTCCATCTTGCAAGCATAGAACTTATCGGAGGTCTCATACCTCTCGATTCGGGCATTCTTCTGAAAGATAAACTTCAACTCCTGGAACATCACATATGCTCCATGACGTTCAAAACGTCTTTGAAGTCCCAGTTCTAAGCTATACAGTATTGCACACTGAACTATTGAGTAATCTCCAGAACGTGCCTCCCAAGCGTTTTTAACGTCTTCGGATGACATGTCTTCTGGTTGGTCACCAAGCGGTGCATCAAGGACATATGATTTCTGGGAAGCCGTGAGGATAATCCTCAGATTACGGGCCCAGTCAAAAAAATTACTTCCATCATCTTTAAATTTAGCTTTCTCTAGGAACGCATTAAAATTCAGGGGTGCTACTGCGCGAGCCATTGATCTACAACATCAATCATGCAAAGGTTACTTAGACTATTGTTCCAGATAATGAGTTTTAGTTAATAAAATTACTAAAGCTCCCACTCAAATTGACATCCCTCAGGTCATCTGAGTGTCACATGATCCAAATCCACCAACTCAAGTCCGATCATCACATGAGTTGAGGTGATTTCAATGGTGAACATCATCATGTTGATCATATCTACTATATGACTCATGTTCGACCTTTCTGTCTCATGTGTTCCGAGGCCATGTCTGTACATGCTAGGATCGTCAAGTCTAACCCGAGTGTTGTGCATGTGCAACACTGGCTTGCACCCGTTGTATGTGAACGTAGAGTCTATCACACGCGATCATCACGTGGTGTCTCGACACGACGAAATTTCACAACGGTGCACACTCGGGGAGAACACAAATTATCTTGAAATTTAAGTTAGGGATCACCTTATAATGATACCATCGTCCTAAGGAAAAAAGGTGCATAAAAGGATTAACATCGCATGCAAATCATAAGTGACATGATATGGCCATGAACTTGTGCTTTTGATCTCCATCTTGAAAGCACCGGCATGATCTCCATCGCCACCGGCACGACATCATGATCTCCATCATATTGATCTCCATCAACGTGTCGCCATCGGGGTTGTCGTGCCCATCATCCTTGTACTACTATTGCTACCGGTTAGCAATAAAGTAAAGCATTACATAGCGCTTAATGATTGACATGCCGGTCATACAATAATTAAAGACAACCCTATGGCTCCTGCCGGTTGCCGTACTCATCGACATGCAAGTCGTGATATTCTATACAACACATGATCATCTCATACATCACATATATCACATCATGTAATTGGCCATATCACATCACAACATACCCTGCAAAAACAAGTTAGGCGTCCTCTAATTGTTGTTGCATGTTTTACGTGGCTGCTATGGGTATCTAGCAAGAACAATTCCCACCTACGCATAAACCACAACGGTTATACATAAGTTGCTTTTCAACCTTCTCAAGGACCGCCATAGTCGCATCCGATCCAACTAAAGTAGGACAAACAGACACCCGTCAGCCATCTTTGTGCAACGAAGTTACACGTGAGTTGATGCAACCGGTCTCTCGTAAGCGTACGAGTAAGGTTAGTACGGGCCGCTTCATCCACAATACCGCTGAACCAAAACACGACCAAGGGAGGAAGCAATCTAAGCATCAATGCCCACAAAATCTTTGTGTTCTACTCGAGATCTCATCTACACATAGACCTAGCTCATGATGCCACTATTGGGGAACGTCGCATGGGGAACAAAATATTTCCTACGTTCACACAAGACCTATTCATGGTGATGAGAATCTACGATAGGGAGAGTGGATCTACGTACCCTTGTAGATCACTAAGCGGGAAGTGTTAAGCAAGGCAGTTTGTGTAGTCGAACATCGTCGCAATCCAAATCGCTGAGCGTCCCGCGATCCAATCACGATCCGTCCTGATCAAGCACTGAACGGACGGCACCTCCGCGTTCAGCAGACGTACAGCTTGATGAATATCTCCGCCTTCTTGATCCAGCAAGACGGAGCCGAGAGGTATAAGAGTTCTCCAGCAGGATGACGGCGCTCCAGCGATGGTGGTGGAGCTATTCAGGCCGGGCTTCGCCTAAGCACTACAGAAATCCGATCTAGAGGAGAAACTATGCACTAGAGGAATGGGTAGCACGTGGCTTAAAATCTTGTGCCAAAACCCTAAAAACCTCTAGTATATATAGGAGGAGAGGAGGAGGAGGCTTGGCCCTCAAGGAGCCAGCCCGAGGCTTCGGCCGAACCAAGAGGGAGGAGTCCTCCTCCTCCACTCCTAGTAGGATTACGACTCCTTCCTTATCTTAACCTTTCTACCATAAATAACCAATAGCGGGACCTGGATTTCCATATTGGTTCCTACATATTCTACGAAGATCTTTATCGGTCGAACCTCTATGTCAAGGATTCAGTTAATCCCGTATGATGTTCCCTTTGTTCTTCGGTATGTTACTTGCCCGAGATTCGATTGTCGGTATCTCCATACATAGTTCAACCTCGTTACCAGAAAGTCTCTTTACTCGTTCCGTAATACAAGATCCCGTGACTAACACTTAGTCACATTGCTTGCCAGGCTTATTGTGATGTTCTATTACCGAGTGGGCCCCAAGATACCTCTCCGTCACGCGGAGTAACAAATCCCAGTCTTGATTCATGCCAACCCAACAGACACCCTCAGAGATACCTGTAGAGCACCTTTATAGTCACCCAATTACGTTGAGATGTTTGATACACACAAGGCACTCTTCCGGTGTCCGTAAGTTGCATGATCTCATGGTCATAGAAACATATACTTGACATGTAGAAAACAACAGCAATAAGCTGACACGATCATATGCTACGTTTGTAGTTTGGGTCTTGTCCATCACATCATTCTTCTAATCATGTGATCCCGTTATCAAATGACATCACATGTCAATGGCTAGGAAACCTTGACCATCTTTGACCAACGAGCTTCTTCACTAGAGGCATACTAGGGACAAAGTGTTGTCTATTTACCCACACATGTAATGTGTTTCCAATCAATACAATTATAGCATGGATAATAAACGATTATCATGAACAAGGAAATATAATAATAAACACTTTATTTATTGCCTCTAGGGCATATTTCCAACACTTAGAGGTGTAACTAGGGATTGTATTGGTGCTTATGCTTCCACACATTTAACTCGGTTTGCTCTGAATCTCATATTCAAGAAGCAATACAATTATAGCACAAAATATAAATTTAATTATGAACATGGAAATATAATAGTACACTTATTATTGCCACCAGGACACATTTCAAATAGTAATGAGCAAACACAACTGGAGTGGGGCATTAATGGAGGGAACAAGCGATGCAGGATGCTGTAAACGCCTGATAAGAACTAAAATCTCGGGGTGGTCGGAGTAGACTTGAGGACGAACTTGAACATCCAATAGTAGGCAAAGAATAATGAGGCAGAGAGATTGAGGCTAGTGTGTCCACCGACATCAGATCCGACACTATTGCGAGCTTGTTCGACTTGAGGATCTGCCTCTGCCCCATCAAGAGGAACCAAGCTACCTCGAGGGTAGGCGCACCGACCTCAAGCGGGAAGGGGGGAGCTCGCACAACGGAGGTCGTACAGGAGCCGGTCGGGGGGTGACCGCACGGTTGCCTCACCCTGGCCACTCGAATAGCAAAAGTTATCATGTGAAATATTCAAATTGGCGCCACACGTTGCCGCACTTGAGATAATAATGTCACATTTTTCTCATTTAGTGACATGTCTAGGCTAGTTTACGTGAATCGTTCCAGAAGTGTGGCTGCAAACCAGAAAGTGGGTTAACTAGGTGAAACTTGCCTAATACGTGACAAGTCAAGCTTAGTATACCAACCAAACACACTCGAATTGCATATCCAACATTGAACCGCAAATTACCTCTTGCATCTGTCCCAGACAATGGGGACTAGCCCATAGACATGGATGCAGGAGCCCGCCATCCAACACTACCCACATACGATTCAAATAAATTTTAAAATAACCGAGAAAATTACATGCAAATTGAATGATATTTATTCAAACCAGTCCAAAACATTTACATTTTGTACATATTTTGTCTAAACTATCTCATACTAGGTTAAACAGATCTCCACTCCCATGACATGTATTCCCTATGTGAGCCAGCCCACTCATGAGAATGTCAAGAGCCCAGGAGGTATATATTTTAGGTCGAGCAGGAGAATAGGCTTTGTCTTCCCTTTGTTCAATAGCGCCGCTCATCATACGGGGGAACAGAGTTGCCCCCGAGCGGGCAAGATACGAGTTGTGCATGCCGGTGGTGCGGTGGTGGTGGCCTTCTTTTAACCCAAGCAATGGTGGCCTCCTATGTTCTACTTTTCCTTGATGTTGGCATCGGTCGCTGACTTATTGGCCGTTGCCTTGTCGATCTTTGTGAAGCCGACTACTTTCTCAACTGACATAGTTCGCCAACATTAACGGTGGATGGGACGGATGCATGAGTGGGAGGAGCGGGCCTCGTCCACAGTAGCCTCCATGCTCTCGCGCGTTCAGTCTTGGACAAACTTTCTACTCCTTGATACACATGTAGGAGTTGTTAGATTTTCTCGAAGAGGAGACATGATGTAGCATGGCAGCCGAAAGTACCTTTGTTAAGAACCAAGGTTTATCAAACCAGTAGGGGTCTCCAAGCTAACAAGATAAGCATGACTTACAGACTAACAAAAGAAAATGCTTGCACCCAACTTGGCAAGGGTTTTCTCAATACCCTCGTCTTGTTACTCGCATAGTTAAAAGCAAATAGTGATAGATAATGATAGGGTAATTGACAAAGTAGTTAGTAAATAGAGCAACAAAAATAATAATAATAATAATAATAATAACAGAGAATGGACCCGAGGGCCATATGTCTATTAGTGGAAACTCTCTTGATCGTAGGTAATGGCATGGTAAACAATTATTGTTGAGCAATTGACAGAAAAAGAGCAGCTCCAAACTATGATCATTCATGGCATAATTCTTTACATGCATCACGTACATCTCAATTAGATCGTAAATCCAACTGCATCTACTACTATTACTCCACCCAAAGACCGATATCCAGCACACATCTCAAAGTATTAAGTTTTTAGGAAACAAAGTAACACAATAAGCAAGATTGCATCATGTAGACAAAAAGAAACATAGCAATAAGGTCAACCCAGATCATTTTATCCTTAGTAGACGGAACTCACCATGTGCCTTTGCCCCTTCTTGTCACTGGGCAAGATCACTGTGAGATCAAACCCACTACTATGCATCATTCCCTAGGAAGAATTACCCATCCATATACTTAACTATACACCAAACAAACTTCAAGAGATACAAATACATTCAATGAAAAAATTGATCACACATCCACAATTCACCGGGTCCCAACAAAGACGCTATAAGAATTACATTGGGTTGGTCTCGAAGGATATCATTGGGTTGAATATCCAAGAGAGAGAGAGAGAGAGAGAATAAACCATATAGCTACTACATACGTTGGACCAATAGGAGCACCAAGCAAACTCCTTTCGACAACGCCTACACACACAAAACCAAACACTTGCACCCAATGTGGGCAAGATGGTTGTCAAGCCCCTTGAACTCATAAGTTGCAAGGATTAAATCTTGATAAAAAATGATATAAAAGTAAAATTAAATTAAATTAAATTAAGTACAGAAAAGTATATCTAGGGGTTTTGTATTTATGTTTAAATAGACCCGTGGGCCATACTTATTGCTAGGGGCTTCTCTCTTGAACATAGCATATGGTGGGTAGACAAATAATTGTTGGGCAATTGACAAAATTGCGCATAGTTATGACATTTTATTCACGAAAATGATCATGTATGTAGTCATCACATCCATAAACAAGTAAACCGAAATGATTCTCCATCTACTACGACTACTCTACCAATCAACCGACTCCTGCATGCATCTATGGTATTAAGTTCATGACAAACAAAGTAATGCTTGGAGCAAGGTGACGCAATGTCGACAAAATAATACAAGCAATATGTTTAGACCCCTTCATTTTATCCTTAATGGAGACAATACAAATAGATGTCTTGTACCCTTCTATCACTAGGATATAAATCACCGCAAGGTTGAACCCATTACCACGCACCACTCCTGCCGAAGATAAAGCAATCTAGTTGGCCAAACCAAACTGATAGATTAGAGAGAAATAAGAAGCTATAACAATTAGGTATAGTATAATTCAAAAAAGATGCACTTACTTTAAAAGGATAAGCTAATCATAAACCCACAATTCATCGTATCCTAGCAAACACACCGTAAAAGAAGATTACACCGGGTAGACCACCTAGAGGATCACGGTGAACATGGTATTGAAGATCAAACAAAGAGAATATGTCATCTAGGTACTAGCTATCAACATGTAGGTCTATGGTGGATTAGTCATGCATCATCATGGAGGCATCAAGGTTGATGTAGTTTTTTTAACCATGAAGACTATAGGGCTTACAGCCCACAACATTTTATTAAACATAAAAAGGAAACATATGTACAAGAGACCTCAAGTAGAAGAAAAGAAACAAGGAAAAAAGTTACATAGTGAAAGGTTCAAGGGGGTAAAAAATCAATCCATTTGCGTAGCACCTCTCTGTGGTTGGTCTTTATCCTATGAGTGAGGAGAGAAACATCATGAATGAAACCACATTTCCATCGCCTGAAAGAGGGTCTGATGTGCCTGAAAGCTTTGTCATTCCTCACTTTCCAAATGTTACACCTTGTTAAGAAAACAACTTAAGCAAAGAAAGGTTTTATTGAACTCCTTTCTGGCCTGGTATGCAATCTACACCATGTCGTTGCTATCCATCCATGTGATCTGTAGATAGTTCCATATGCAAAAACTGAAATTGCATTGAAAGAAAAGATGATTACTATCCTCCAATGCCAAGGTGGAGCAAATTAGACATTCTAGCCCATCATTAATTTTCCAATGCCTGCGTTGAATCATG
This sequence comes from Hordeum marinum, assembly GCA_022496015.1. NCBI lineage: Eukaryota > Viridiplantae > Streptophyta > Magnoliopsida > Poales > Poaceae > Hordeum > Hordeum marinum. The sequence continues at coordinate 184,784,954 of CM039676.1, forward strand.
TCCTTAGTGTTTATTCTATCCATTATAACTAACCAGGCAAACATCTTGATTGACATGGTGCAACTGCTCTTCCATATCCAGGATAGGATAGCATTGACCACAATTGGTTGATGCACAAAAAGATAGTATTTTTTAGCCGAGTAATTTGATGCTTTCCCATGTCCAATTCTAGCACTCATTAGCCTCATGGTTGAGTTTGGCACGTTCCAGAAGAGATGTCAACTAATTCAACTCATTAAAAGCCAGTTCAGAAAGGGGTAGAGAGAATAAGCCATGGAAATCTGTTGTGCTCATGACCTCCTATATAGATAGCATTTTATCCTGACAGAAAGAGAATGGCCTCGGGAATCTGTCTTGCAGTGGAGCAACCTGATTATCAAGTTTCCAATTATCAGCCCAGAATAGGGCAGTATCCCCTTTGTTCCTAGTGATAAGTGTGACTGTCCTGAATTTGTCCATTAGCTTGGTAACATCTCTCTACCAGAAAGATCCGCACATAGCTATATCATGGGGCACTCTATTAAAGTAATATGGGTCCCAGATTAGATGAACCCATGAGATATCATCCTTGTTATAAAACTTGTTGAGATGCTTCATGAGTAGCCTCATTTTGCAGTCCAAGGTTGAGGATCCCTGGTCCACCCTTTAGTTTTGGTCTGCATACCAGTGGCCAAGCCACCAGGGAATATCCCTTCTCTTCCCCATATTTTCTCCATAGACACTGCCTTTGAATCCTTTCTAATTGCTTTAAGATACCAGGTGGAATCGACAAGCTACACAGGAAGAAAATTGGCAGGGATGACATAACAGAGTTAACCAACTATAGCCTACCACCTTGCGGTAAAAACCAGGAACTTGTAGTAAGCCTTATTTCCATGTAGTCAACAAGAGGCATTAGATCAGTAGTTTTTGGCCTCGTAGTGCCAACAGGAAGTCCCAAATAGGTGAAAGGCATTGTTCCTATTTTCATCCAAAATCAGTTGCTAAACCTACAACAATATCTACCTGCACATTGATTGGATACATAGAGGACTTGTGATAGTTAATCTGTAGTCCAGTGGCTTGGGAGACAGAGCTCAACAAATCTATGAGGGCACCCAATTGATGCATGTCAGCCTGAACGGATGACACCTCCGCGTTCAGTACACGTACAACTCGATGATGATCTCCGCCTTCTCGATCTAGCAAGAGGGAGAGGAGAGGTAGATGAGTTCTCTGGCAGAATGACAGCGTTTGCGGCGATGGTGGTGGAGCTACTCCAGCAGGGCTTTGCCTAAGCACCGGTGAAAACCGATCTAGAGGAGAAACTGCGATCTAGAGGAGAGGTAGCACGTGGCTATTAGGGTTAGCTTTTTCCTCTAAATCCTCTAGTATATATAGGAGGGAGGGAGCGAAGGAGGCAGCCTCAAACCCTCAAGGTTTGGTCGAAATTGGAGGTGGAGGAGTCCTACTCCAATCCTATTAGGAGTAGGATTCCTCCTTTCCACTTGGAAACTCTTTCCACCTCTCAACCTTTGGATTTTTTCCTTCTCAAACCACTCCAGCCGCATGGGCCCTTAGAGGAGGCTTTGACCATCCCACCAGGGGCTGGTTTACCTCCTCCCACAGCCCATGTAGCCTCTTGGGTAGAAATACCTCTCCCGATGGTCCCTCAGTACAATATCGGCATTCCCGGTACACTACCGATGAGCCCGAAACTTTTCCAGCAACCAAAACAGGACTTCCTATATATCAATCTTTACCTCCGGACCATTCTGGAAATCTTCGTAACATCCAGTATCTCATCCGGGACTTCGAACAACCTTCGGTCACCACCATACATAACTCTATACTACTGAAACATCACCGAACCTTAAGTGTGCAGACCTTGCGGGTTCGAGAACTATGTAGACATGACCGAGACACCTCTATGGTCAATAACCAATAGCGGGACCTGGATGCCCATATTGGTTCCTACATATTCTACGAAGATCTTTATCGGTCGAACCTCTATGTCAAGGATTTAGTTAATCCCGTATGATGTTCCCTTTGTTCTTCGGTATGTTACTTGCGCGAGATTCGATCGTCGGTATCTTCATACCTAGTTCAACCTTGTTACCGGCTAGTCTCTTTACTCATTCCGTAATATAAGATCGCATGACTAACACTTAGTCACATTGCTTGCAAGGCTTATTGTGATGTTGTATTACCGAGTGGGCCCTGAGATACCTCTCCGTCACATGGAGTAACAAATCCCAGTCTTGATCCATGCCAACCCAACAGACACCCTCAAAGATACCTGTAGAGCACCTTTATAGTCACCCAGTTACATTGCGACGTTTGATACACACAAGGTACTCCTCCGGTGTCAGTGAGTTGCATGATCTCATGGTCATAGGAACAAACACTTGGAATGCAGATAACAGTAGCAATAAACTGACACGATCATATGCTATGTTTGTAGTTTGGGTCTTGTCCATCACATCATTCTCCTAATCATGTGATCCCGTTATCAAATGACATCTCATGTACAGGACTAGGAAACCATAGCCATCTTTGATCAATGAGCTAGTCGATTAGAGGCATACTAGGGACATGGTGTTGTCTATGTATCCACACATGTATCTAAGTTTCCGATCAACACAATTATAGCATGGATAATAAACGATTATCATGAATAAGGAAATATGATAATAACTAATTTATTATTGCCTCTAGGGCATATTTCCAATAGTGTCCCACTTGCACTAGAGTCAATAATCTAGTTCACATCACCATGTGATTCGCATTGTTATGAATCTAACACCCAATGAGTTCTGGGGCTTGATCATGCTTTGCATGTGAGAGAGGTCTTTTAGTCAACGGGTCTGCGACATTCAGATCTGTGTGTACTTTGCAAATCTCTATGTCATACTATAGACACTGCTACCAAACTCCACTTGGAGATGTTCCAAATGGCTGCTCTACAATACGTATCCGGATTGCTACTAAGAGTCATCCGGATTGGTATCAAAGCTTGCATTGACGTAACTCTTTATGACGAACTCTTTTTCACCTCCATAATCAAGAAACATTTACTTAGTCTTTTATTCACTAAGGATAATCTTGACCGCTGTCCAATGATCCACTCCTAGATCACTCTTGTACCCCATGACGGACTCATGGCAAGGCACACACAGGTGCGGTACACATCGTGGCATACTATACAGAGCCTATGGCTAAGGCATAGGGGACGACGTTCGTCCTTTCTCTTTCTTCTGTCGTTCTCGAGCTTTGAGTCTAACTCTACTTCACACCTTACAAATCAAGCGAGAACTCTATGTGTGACTAATCCATTTTGAACTCTTTCAAAATCTTGTCAAGGAATGTACTCATTGAAAGTCTCATCAAGCATCTTGATCTATCTCTATATATCTTGATGCTCAACAATTAGGTAGCTTTATCCAGGTCTTCCTTTCAAAAACTCTTTTCTAACAACCGTTTATGCTTTCCAGCAATTCTACATCATTTCCGATCAACAATATGTCAACCACATATGCTTACCAGAAACTCTATACTGCTCCCACTCACTTTATTGTAAATACAAGTTTCTCATAAACTTTGTATAGACTCAAAAACTTTGATCACCTCATCAAAGTGTATATTCCAACTCCGAGATGCTTGCTTCAGTTCATAGAAGGACCATTGAAGCTTGCACACCTTTTAGCATCCTTAGGACTGACAAAACCTTCTGGTTGTATCTCATACAACCTTTCCTTAAGGAAGGAAATGATGTCTTGACATCCATCTGCCAGATTTCATAATTGAAAAATGTAGCAACTGCTAAAAAAATTTCAACAGACTTTAGCATCGCTACGAGTGAGAAAGTCTCATCACAGTCAACTCCTTGAACTTGTCAGAAACTTCTTTGCGACAAGTCGAGCTCTATAAATGGTGACATTTACCATCAGCGTCTGTCATCATCTCCAAGGTCCATTTGTACTCGACGACCTGCCGTCCAATGAGCAAGTCTACCAAAGTCTATACTTGGTTTTCATACATGGATCCTTTCTCGGATTTCAGGGCCTCTAACCATTTTTCGGAATCCAGGCCCATCATCGCTTCTCCACATCTCATAGGTTCATCATTGTCCAACAACATGACCTCCAAGACAGGGTTGTCGTGGCGCTCAGGAGCAGTACACATCCTTGTTGACCTATGAGGTTTGATAGTAACTTGATCCGAAGCTTCATGATCATCATCATTAACTTCCTCTTCAACTAACGTAGGCTTCATAGAAACATCTTCCTGCGCTGCGCTACTCTCTGTTTGAACAAAGGTTCAACAACCTCATCAAGTTATATCTTCCTCCCACTCAATTCTTTCGAGAGAAACTTTTTCTCGAGAAAGGACCCAGTTTTAGCAACAAACACTTTATGCTTGGATCTTGAGATAGAAGGTTCGCCCAACTGTTCTTTGGGTATTCTATGAAGATGCATTTGTCCGCTTGAGTTCGAGCTCATTAGGTGAAAACATTTTTCCACACAAGCGTCGCAACCCCAAACATCAAGAAATGACAGTTTAGATTTCTATCAAACCATAATTCACACGGTGTCATCTCAACAGATTTAGATGGTGCCCTATGTAAACTGAATGTAGTTGTCTCTAATGCATAACCCCAAAACTATAGTAGAAAAACGATAAGAGACATTATAGCACGCACCATATCCAATAGAGCATGACTATGATGTTCGAACACACCATCACACTATGGTGTTCTAGGTGGCGTGAGTTGTGAAACAACTTTCACATTGTCTAAAGTTGTATGCCAAACTCGTAACTCCTATATTCACCTCCACGATCATATCACAGACATTTTTATCTTCTTGTCACGATGATCTTAAACTTCACTCTGAATTTGCTTGAACCTTTCAAACGATTCAGACTTGTGTTTCATTAAGTAAATATACACTATATCTACTCAAATCATCAGTGAAGGTAAGAAAATAATGATATCCACCGCACGCTACAAGACTCATTGGATTGCATACATCAACATGTATCATTTCCAATAAATCACTTGCCCGCTCCATCCATCCGGAAAATGAGGTCCTTAGTCGTCTTGCCCAAGAGGCATGGTTCGCATGTCTCAACCGATTCGAAATCGAATGAGTCCAAAGATCCATCAGCATGGAGTTTCTTCATGCGCTTTATGACAATATGACATTTAGCGGCAGTGCCACAAGTATTTGGTACTATCACTCTTAACTTTGTATCTTTTGGCATCAATGTTATGAACATGTGTATTACTACGATCAAGATTCAACAAACCATTCTCACTGGGTGCATGACCATTGAAGGTATTATTCATTTAAACAGAATAACCATTATTCTCTAACTTACATGAATAACCATGTTGCAATGAACACGATCTAATCACGTTCATGCTTAACGCAAAACACCAAATAACATTTATTTAGGTTCGTCACTAATCCCGAAGGTAGAGAGAGCGTGCGATGTTGATCACATCAACCTTGGAAATATTTCCAACACACATTGTCACCTCACCCTTCGCTAGTTCTCCGTTTATTCCGTAGCTTTTATTTCGAGTTACTAAAATTTAGCAACCGAACCGGTATCCAATACCTAGGTGCTACTAGGAGCAAGGTACACATTAATAACACGTATATCAAATATACTTCTGTCGACGTTGCCAGCTTTCTTATGTACCAAGTGTCTAGGGTTGTTCCGCTTCAGCGACCGCTCTCCTCATAATCGAAGCACTTAGTCTCGGGTGTGGGTTCAACTTTGGGTTGCTTCACTAGAGCAACGACTGACTTTCCAGCCATGAAGTTTCCCTCCTTGCCCTTGCCCTTCTAGAAACTAGTGGTTTTACTAACCATCAACACTTGACGCTCCTTCTTGATTTCTACCTTCGCGGTGTCAAACATCGCGAATAGCTTAGGGATCATTATTTCTATCCCTGGCATTTTATTGTTCATCACCAAGTTCTAGTAGCTTAGTGAAAGTGACTTAGAGAACTATATCAATCACTATCTTATCTGGAAGATCAACTCCCACTCGATTCAAGCGATTGTAGCACCCAGACAATCTAAGCACATGATCAATGATTGAGCTATTCTCTTTTATCTTGCAGGCAAAGAATCTTGTTGGAGATCTCATATCTCACAACACGGGCACAAGCCTGAGATCCTAATTTCATCTCTTAGAACATCTCATATGATCCGTGACCTTCAAAACATTTCAGAGCCTCAATTCTAAGCCGTAATGCAGGCCGCACTAAACTATCAAGTAGTCATCAAAACGCGTCTGTCAGATGTTCACAACATCTACAAACGATGCTAGAGGGGGTGGCGCACCGCGTGGTGCATTAAGGACATAAGCCTTCTGTACAGCAATGAGGACAATCCTCAGATCATGGACCCAAGTCCGCAATATTGCTACCATCATCTTTCAACTCTATTTCTCTAGGAACATATAGAAATTCAAGGGAGCTATAGCGTGAGCTAGTAATCTACAACATAATTTTGCAAATACACTACTGACTATGTTCATGATAATGAGTTCAATTAATCATATTACTTAAGAACTCCCACTCAAATTGACATCCCTCCGGTCATTCGAGTGATACATGATCCAAATTCACCAACTCAAGTCCGATCATGACGTGATTTGAGGTGGTTTCAATGGTGAACATCATCATGTTGATCATATCTACTATATGACTCATGTATGACCTTTCGGTCTCTTGTGTTCCAAGGCCATGTCTGTACATGCTAGGCTCGTCAAGTTTAACCCGAGTGTTCTGCATGTGCAACACTGGCTTGCACCCATTGTATGTGAACGTAGAGTCTATCACACCCGATCATCACGACACGACGAACTTTCGCAACGGTGCACACTCGAGAACAACACAATTTATCTTGAAATTAAGTGTGGGATAACCTTATAATGCTACCATCGTCCTAAGCAAAACCAGGTGCATAAAAGGATTAACATCACATGCAAATCATAAGTGACATGATATGGCCATGAACTTGTGCTTTGATCTCCATCTTGAAAGCACCAACATGATCTCCATCATCACCGGCATGACACCATGATCTCCATCATCTTGATCTCCATCAACGTGTCGCCATCGGGGTTGTCACACCCACCATGCTTCTACTACTATTGCTACCGTTTAGCGATCAAGTAAAACATTACATAGTGCTTAATGATTGACACGCAGGTCATACAATAATTAAAGACAACCCGATGGCTCCTGCCGGTTGCCATACTCATCTACATGTGAGTCGTGATATTCTATACAACACATAATCCTCGCATACATCACATATATCATATCATGTAATTGGCCATATCACATCACAACACAACCTGCAAAAACAAGTTAGACGTCCTTTAATTCTTGTTACATGTTTTACGTGGCTGCTACGGGTATCTAGCAAGAACAATTCTCACCTACGCATAAACCACAACGGTGATACATAAGTTGCTTTTCAACCTTCTCGAGGATGGCCTTTGTCGGATCCAATCCAACTAAAGTAGGAGAAACAGGCACCCGCCAGCCATCTTTGTGCAATGAGGTTACACGTCAGTTGACGGAACCGGTCTCTCGTAAGCATACGAGTAAGGTTGGTACGGGTCACTTCATACCACAATACCGCTTAACCAAAACTCGACCAATGGAGGAAGCACTCTAAGCATCAATGCCCACAAACTCTTTGTGTTGTACTCGAGATCTCATCTACACATAGACCTAGCTCATGATGCCACTGTTGGGGAACGTTGCATGGGAAAAAAATTCCTACGCACACGCAAGATCTATCCATGGTGATGAGCATCTACGAGTGGGAGAGTGGATATACATACCCTTGTAGATCGCTGAGCGGGAAGCGTTAAGAAACACGGTTGGTGTAGTCGAACGTCTTTGCGATCCAAATCGCCAAGCATCCCACGATCTCATCACGATCCGTCCCATGATCCAATCATGATCCGTCCCGCGATCTCATCACGATCCGTCCCACGATCTCATCACGATCCGTCTCGCGATCTTGATCACGGTCCTTCCGATCTAGCGCCGAACGAATGGCACCTCCGCGTTCAGCACACGTACAGCTCAATGACGTTCTCCGCCTTCTTGATCCAGCAAGAGGGATTGGAGAGGTAGATGAGTTCTCGGCAGCGCAATGGCGTTGCAGAGATGGTGGTGAAGCTATTCCAGCAGGGCTTCGCCTAAGCACCGCTAAAAACCGATCTAGAGGAGAAACTACGATCTAGAGGAGAGGTTGCACGTGGCTATTAGGGTTAGCTTTTTCCTCTTAATCCTCTAGTATATATAGGAGGGAGGGAGGGGAGGAGGCAGCCTCAAACCCTCAAGGTTTGGTCGAAATTGGAGGTGGAGGAGTCCTACTCCAATCATATTAGGAGTAGGATTCCTCCTTTCCACTTGGAAACTCTTTCCACCACTCCACCTTTGGATTTTTTCCGTCTCAAACCACTCCGGCCGCATGGGCCCTTAGAGGAGGCTTCAGCCAGCCCACCAGGTGCTGGTTTACCTCCTCCTACAGCCCATGTAGCCTCTTGGGTCGAAATACCTCTCCCGATGGCCCCCCGATACACTAGCGGCATTCCCGGTACACTACGGATGAGCCCGAAATTTTCCGGCGACCAAATCAGGACTTCCTATATATCAATCTTTACCACCTGACCATTACGGAGCTCCTCTTGACTTCCGAGATCTCATCCGGGATTCCTAACAACCTTCGGTCACCACCATATATAACTCTATACTACCGAAACGTCACCGAACCTTAAGTGTGCAGACCTTGCGGGTTCGGGAACTATGTAGACATGACCGAGCCAGCTCTACGGTCAATAACCAATAGCGGGACCTGGATGTCCATATTGGTTCCTACATATTCTACAAAGATCTTTATCGGTTGAACCTCTATGTCAAGGATTCAGTTAATCCCGTATGATGTTCCCTTTGTTCTTCGGTATGTTACTTGCCCGATATTCGATCATCGGTATCTCCATACCTAGTTCAACCTCGTTACCGGCAAGTCTCTTTACTCATTCCGTAATACAAGATCCCGTGACTAACACTTGGTCACATTGCTTGCAACGCTTATTGTGATGTTGTATTCACTACTAGGAAAAGGCCTGCTAGTGGCGCACCTATTTTGGCTACTAATGGCGCACTACAGGTGCGCCACTAGCATCACGCCATTAGAATTTTTACTGGTGCGCCATTAGTATCTGGTATACTAATGGCGCACCATGCAGTGCGCCATTAGTATAACTCACGGTGCGCCATTAGTATGCCTCCCAGGGGCCATATTTACCCATGTGCTCTGGCTTATTAATGGCGCACTAATGGAGGATGCGCCACTAGTGTGCTTTTTGCAGTGCGCCACTAATTTGCTAAGTGGTGCGCCACTAGTATGAATATTAGGTATTATTTTTTTTCTTTTCTGATATTTGCACAAGTTACAAAAACATATTACTGCACAGAATATAGAGAGCACAACATATAAACAGCAGATTTATCGAATACAATAGAAGATTAGTCTCCGAATACAATTCATCATATTAGTCTCCGAATTTAAAATACCGAACAACGTTAGAACATTACAAATCTCGACACCGCGAGTTGCGAGTTTGTCTTCACATTACAAGTCGATATCGATCATCTAAACTATCATCACATAGAAGAGAGTTGCGGTCATCACGGTGAGCATCATCGCGATGAAACTGGTCTTCATCCGGTTCCTCCAACGCTCCCTCCTCTCTCCCGCTAGATAGCACGCGTATCTAGCTTCCGCCTCCGCCCTAGTGGTGTACCCTTTGTAACTGTTACCACTGAAATGGTGAACCTGTCTCCGACACTCCTCCCAGTCGTCGTAGACTCCGGGAACCATACCCTTGTACACGACATACGACGACATCTCTATGCACTAGCCAAACAAAACGTTAGTAGCAATTCACAGACAATACATAAGCAATATATAAGTATGCAACAAAAGGATCGGAAGAGAAAAGCAACACATTAATAGCACGAGATAATTCGTGTAGTAGGAGATGCGCTCTTCGGTCAGAAAACCCCTGGGTTCGTCACCAGATCAGTGCTAGAATAGAGATTAAGCCATCTACATAAGCGAGTTCGTCACTAATGTCATAACCAACACATACATAAGCGAGTTCGTCACTAATGTCATAACCAACACAACAAGATCTTGCTATAGTTAAACCTAAGGTTTGTATGAGCACAAGAGAACTAGGAATCAAACAATCATATGACTTCTGTAAAACAATGGCAGAAATTATTATACCAGAAGCCCAATAGGAACACACGTTGGCATCAAAACCCATCACGAGAGCCTCAAACACTAGAACTTGTGTCGTGGTGCAATTGGAATCATAAGATATACCACGGCTCGATGGCCATGGGCACACAAGCGCATGAGAGAAAGCAGAGCAGAGAGGAACAGACAGGCTTACCAACGCCAGAGAGGAACGGAGGCTTGCGACAACCGGTTGATTTTGCCTTGATGTCCTCGAGGCTCTCTGAATTTGTGCTGATTGCAGAGCATGTTCTTTGAGTGAATCCGTCCCTTGGCTTCAAACGCCTACATGAATAACACATTCAGATTAGAAACAATTTGCCTGTTGCAACCTACTACCAAGTGCAATGTGCTCACTCAGCACTAGACAGATTGACAAGGGCATAGTTAGAGCCCTGCTGCACCCAAACCAACAAAACTATTTGATAAACCCTGTAAAATGAAGTCAGTATTGGTGGACACACGTCTCGAAAAATAATATGAAATGATAACAAACTATTGCTTCCAAGGATCACAAAGGTCCCTGATGAGAAAATTAAATCGAGAAGATCCCTGACCAAGCCACACTATCACATTTCTCTCTGATAACCCGTATCATCAGGTTAAACTGATGATACGGAAAATAATTAGATATATTATCCACTATAAGACATCCAGCAATATCATAGACAGAAAAAAACACCACTCGCGTATTTGAAAGACAATTACCATGTTATAAAGTATTTGTGTCAGCCGGAAGATTTTGCCTAGATTTCCTCGGATCTCTCTGAGTTTGTATCGCTTGCAGAGTATGCTCTCTGAGTGAAGTCCTACAGATTAAAAGCATGGGAAGTGTTGTTTGAAAAATACAGTCAGGTTATATGGTTGGCGATCGCACTCACTCATACTAGAAAGATCAACAGAGCTTACTTACCCATTGGTGACGTCCCATGGCTGGAGGAAAACGAAGATAGGCCATGGGAACCAAACTAAGACTTCAACCATGCACTCGTGGGAGGCCATGGCCAGGGTCGAGAAACCATCCCATTGGACTACAGCCACAACAAACAGCTATGCTCCGAATGATTACTTCCGGCTTCATCGGCCCACACAAGAAAGAATCCCAAGAAAACTGAAGCGACCATGTGGGGGTGCTTCTTACACCTGAGGAGCCGCCAAGCTCCACCATGTGCGGGGCATCATCGTCATGGTGGATGCCCTGGTCGTCATCCTTGCCCTCGTCCATGCAGGATGCCTATCACTCCAAATCAAACAAACAAGAAGCTACCTAAACAAGCTTGGTAGGTGGGCAACTTATTTCCACATACCTAAATAAGCCCCAAAAGAACTAGCCCTTGAGATACTATAGTAATCAATCAAGCTAGTATACAATAAACATACGTACTGCTGCTAGTATAGAAAGTAGAAATAAATGAAGCTACCTGTGTGCTTCAGCCAGCTTAGTATTTACTCCCTCCATCCCAAAATAAGTGTCTCAAGCTCTTGAGACACTTATTTTGGGACGGAGGGAGTACATGGTTGGGCTCCTGGAGTATATACGAGCTAGTGTTCCAAAACAAGCAGAGCATGTTATAGGATATGTAGCAATTTTATTTTAGATAATAATAACAGAGGGAAGCTAGGTGATGTACAAAATGAAATATCGTTCATTCAGTAGCAAAACAACAAACTTGTCCTATTTCTGACAATTAACAATCACGCACACATCACTTGTATAGCAGCAGGACAAAATTGATATTAATTAGAAGGACCAGTGTTCAACTAGTACCGCCAGAAGATAGTAAGAAGTGTGCTAATCCAAATCATCACTTTTAATCTGGACGTCAGAGTACATAGGAACCATCGATTACATGATACAAACTGAATGGCCAAAAAGTGATGTCTATTCATCATATGCATGTATAGTTGCAAGTCTACATGAGATCCAGGCGTAGCGAGAGAGAGAGAGGAAGCTCACCTTGGTAGTAACGGGGGCCTTCATCGTGGTGATGTTGAGAAGCCTCCGACTTCACTAGATAGGAGCAACCTGCACACAAATCAGATGGATGAACAACAAAAGCATGAAGAGAGAACTATATAAACAATGTAAACTAGTACATGACCATCAGTCAACCACATGCGCATCAACACAGGACCAAATATGATGTGAGTTGGAACCACATTATAATTCAACTAAATAACTAGGCTCCCATTAATTCAACTTGAGGGAGGGAAGCTGCAACTAAATAAGTAGGGTACCAAAGAAGAAATCTGAGAGTGACTACAGCAGAGCATGCATCAATGAATGACTAGTGATAAATAAACAGACTAAGAGTGAGAGTGAGAGTGAGACCTTGTGTGGGGAAACATTCATGGTGGTCTCCGTGGAGGTAGTCGATCGTCCTTCTCCTTGGCCCTCTCCACCACATGAACAACCTGCACACAAGCGCACAAATCAGATTTACAAGTGGAAGATGTGCAAAGAGGAATAGCATATTGCATACGACGTGAGATGGCAGAAAAAGTTTCAGTTTTGCCATGCATAATGATAAAATTGGGCATCAACTTGGGGAGGGGGAAAATCCCAATTGGGGAGGAGGAAAACGAACAGAGGGAGCAGAGAGGGTGGGGGATGATACCTAGATGGAGGACGTGAGCAGAGGTCCATCCATGGCGTCGGCGTGAGCAGCGGGAAGAGGCACACGGTGGTCTCCGCGTGAGGACGCCGCCTCAGGGAAACTGAACTAACTTGAGGGCGGCCAAATCGAAACGAATGGAGGGCCGCGAGGGGAGAAGAGGGACCTTGACGACCTTCCATGGCGTTCAGACCATGGTCGTGGAGAAGGGGCCCGAGGTCGTGGTCGCCGGGAAGCGGAAGTCCACCGATCGTAGGGAGGGATGGAGCTCCAGCCTCCAGGTCCAACTCGAAGCCGAGCGTGTCGGATCTAGGCATGGCCGCCACCGCTCTTGTGATGACGGTGCTATGAATCGGGAGGGGAGGGGAGGGGAGGGGTGGGGTGTTGGCGTCGGAGAGGAAGAAATCTGGCTGGGAGGGGAGGCCATTGCCGCCGGCGAGGTCGGAGGTGGACGGCGATACGAATCGGGCGGTGGGTGGGTGGTGGTGGGTTGCGGCTGCTTTTTTCTCCCTGTGTGTGTTTCCTCCCACAGATTGAACCTACTCCATTAAGTATCTCTCTCTCAAAAAAAGTGTTAGTAGTGGCGCATCGTGTGTGTGGTGCGCCATTACTAGTTATAACTAGTAATGGCGCACTGTGTCCTGGTGCGCCATTACTAGTTTTGGAAAAATAAAAAAAAAAAGATTGTTAGTAGTGGCGCACCGTGAGTGTATCTCAGGGCCCACTTGGTAATCACTACTAGGAAAAGGGCTATAGATAATATGGACATTAATGGCGCACCACACATGTGGTGCTCCACTACTATATAGCAGTGGCGCACCGTGAGTGTGGTGCGCCATTAGTGTGATACCTCTCCGTCACACGGAGTAAAAATCCTAGTCTTGATCCATGCGAACCCAACAGACACCCTCGAAGATACCAGTAGAGTACCTTTATAGTCACCCAGTTACATTGCGACGTTTGATACACACAAGGTACTCCTCCGGTGTCAGTGAGTTGCATGATCTCATGGTCATGGGAACAAATACTAGACATGCAGAAAACAGTAGCAATAAACTAACACGATCATATGCTACGTTTGTAGTTTGGGTCTTGTCCATCACATCATTCTCCTAATGATGTGATCCCGTTATCAAATGACATCTCATGTCCATGACTAGGAAACCATAGCCATCTTTGATCAACGAGCTAGTCTATTAGAGGCATAATAGGGACATGGTGTTGTCTATGTATCCACACATGTATCTGAGTTTCCGATCAACACAATTATAGCATGGATAATAAACGATTATCATGAACAAGGAAATATGATAATAACTAATTTATTATTGCCTCTAGGGCATATTTCCAACAAGGACAATCTCATTGCACTTTTGGATTAATCTTTGAAGGTGAGAAAGACCATTTTGCCACTTCTTTAGAGCAAGCCTCGGCGCTTTTAATTTATCCACAATTATGGCTGAGATATGTGACTTATTTGATTGTCTAGTCCACACAGATTTCACACATTCCATAAAACTTGGCTGCTCCACCCAGTAATTCTCAAATCTGAAAATATTTTCTTTAGGGATGGAGGTACCAATTGTGACCAAACAAGGTACATGGTCTGAGGCATTCTTAGCCAGAGGAATCACTTGGGTCGTTGGGTACTGACAAATCCAACTAGCACAAGTAAACACCCAATCCAGTTGCTCCAACAACGGGTGATCTTGCATATTAGACCATGTAAATCATCTACCATTCAGGGGAAGTTCAAGAAGTCCCAAATGCCCAATGATTTCTTTGAAGATGAATATATAATTTACATCTCCACCAGGGAGGTTCCTGTTGTCCAACGATCTGATAAAGTTAAAATCACCCAATAACATCCAGTGTTTGTGAGGATAAATTTCCAAAACATATAACCACTGAACAAACTCATCCCTCATCTCCCCTTGGCAAGGGCCATATACATTAACTAAGAACCAATGATCATTATTATGTGTGGAAGTGAAGTTGGTTATAATGCCAAAGGATTTGACCTCCACTAACACACCCTAAAGGATATCAGAACGACAAACTATGAGAATGCCCCCCGATGCCCCACAAGATGGTGATTCAATGAATTGATCAAAATGAGGCGGGCAAATGTTTTGAATTGTAGCACGATTGCGTCTCTGCAATTTAGTTTCTTGTAAGCAAAGAACATCACACTGTCTTTCTACCACCTTCTCACGAACTGGCCGCTCACGAGCTACAGAATTCATCCCTCTGACATTCCAGCAAAGGACTTTCCAACTACGATGGGAGGATATATTCATGGATGAACCTATAGTAATAAGCTTGACAGCTAATGCCGTATAGCCATAATCCTTACAAATGATAGAACATAAAAGTTTGTAGCTTAAGACATCCAACACAAAAGGCAGCAGGAAACATGGAAATTTAACAGGCTTGCCATACCTAACTAAAGTAGAATGCATGCACATCGTTGATCCTTGGAAGAATCAGATTCCACTGTGGGATCCACCATAAGCTTCTTCGCAGACAAAAGCATTGCATCAATTGCTAACTCCACACCCGTAGCTTGCAGTGCCCTGTTTGGTGTGTGTGGAGGCACAACCTCAGCTTCTAGTTCCTCTTGCACTTCATTCTTCATCAAAAGAGCAGGTGATTCAAGGTTTAGTTGGGACTCATCATTTATGGGCTTGGAGCATGGCCTTTTCTTCCTGGGCTGGTATGCTAGTTGTTCAAAAACTATGTTCTTGAAGCCATCTAATTTGGCCACACTCCTAGTACATCGCCTGATAGAAGTCTCCACCAAAGGTACCTTTTTCTTCGACCTCAACTTTCTTGCATTGATTACCTGCTCAACAGGGAACACCGGATTCTATGGCACAGAAGAATCCTCTTGCGAGTCCATAGGAGCATCGCCCTCAACTGGATCAGAGCTGGTATAGAATAGAGCTCTATCCACCGGCCTCCTAGTTGTAGCAGCTACACCTCTCTCTAGTGTGTCGGATTGTGGAACCAACATAGACAATCTCTTCTCCTCATCAAAAGCAATTGACTAGGTATGCTTGGAGTAGACAATCACCCCCAATGGCTTAGAACTGATGAACCTGGGCACATGCATCCCAGCAAAGTCACCAAGCAGAGTCTAAAAAGAACGCTTCCAAATCATCTCTGGGGGAAGAGATGGCCCTGCTATAACTCGGACCATACAAATAAAGATCTTCTACTGGTTGACAAGAGGTTGCTGGTATGGTACAATTGCTAATGGATTAGCTGGAGGAGCAAATAGCAATGGTTCGTCATTGATCTGCACCTATTGGTTGATTGAATCTGAAGCCTCTGGTTGATACATCACAATTGAAATCTGATCTTTCTCTGGCTCCGCAAGCTGTGGGGGGGGCATTCAGAACATCTTGGTTATCCCCCCACACAGCATGACCCCAGCCCTCAGCTGTCACCTCATTAGCATTGTCCTGCACTGCTTGTTCTGGTGGAATAGGTGCGTTGTTCCATCCCAATTGAGGGTAAGGGGGAAGCACAAATGGCAGATTGTCAAGAATGAGGTTCCTAGGAAGAGGATGTGGGTTTCCGTGAAGCGGCATTGGGTTTTCATCATTGGGCATTTGATCTGGACATTTTGTGCCCAACACATAACAGGCCGTGGTCCAAGACACCTGAGCACCCCCTCACTCAACATAATCTCCAAGTACAACATCCCAAGGGACTAGTGGTGTATTAGGGAAACTGGCCTTCACCAACGTCCTGACCAGGTATGGATCCTCACTGTTCCATGAGATGAACTTCCCAAAGGTACCAACCATCTGAGAAATATATTCTGTCGTGCGGTAATCAAGCGGAATACCAATGGACATCAACTACCCATTACAAAAACCATGAGCTCCCTTGAAACTTTCCCCCTCATCATGTTTCATAAATCGAACAAAGCGATCATCACCAATCGAGAAAGGAGCATGCTGAATCAAGGAGTATCTAACAGCAGGATCTAGAACTTGAAAGAGTCCTACACCATGAAACCATGGCTGAGTGGATCAGACAAGAATACCTTAGTTTTGCATAAACTGTGTGATTTCCTCTCTGATTGGACCAAGAGCTCCTTTTGGTGCCGGCATGACCTCTACAACCATGTAATCCTCATGATGACGCGGCAGACGCATCACAGGCGTGAAGAAGGTATGCGGAAGTTGAAGCTCACCACCATCGATGATGTGATGTCCTGCCGGCATGAACTGCTCAGGACCGAGCTCATAGTTCACCATGGAGACAGGCGGTGGCACAGAGTTGGGGTTTTCCCTGGATGAAGGTGGTGGAGTAGATTGCGAGGTCAGTTGCGGCGATGTGACCAAACAGTCTATCCCCTTAACGCCGGCTCCCTTCCCCGGGTGCGCAGAGGATCCCGAAAGCCCCAACTTTTGCTGCAAAAAAATCGGCTTCCAAACTAAGCCATGTATGCGTGCGAACTCTTGGCAATCTTTCGTTCGGTGACCCAAATGAGAGCAAGCAGTGCAGACTGTTGACCTTCCACAAGAGGATGAAAGGTGGTCGTGTTGGGCACAAATACTACATGTCAGCACAGGGTCTACCATGTCATCGACCATGGACTCAAATTGCTGAGCAGCCTCCTGAGCGAGGGGATATCTAATGAGCTAGGGCTCGGTACATCAGGAGGCCCATTAGCCGGCCCAGGGCAGCGAGCCTACTCTGTACGAAGGTTACTAGAGTCCGGAGAGGTATTCTAAGAAGAGTTAGGCCTAATATGCCCCATAGAAGCTTGTAGATTTTCAAAATTAGAAGAGCCTGCGTCCACAGATGAAGGGGTAACCACCGACATATCCGGATGAATCTCCATAGATCTTGGAGAAACAATCATGGTGGCCGATCGAACGTGTTCTAATGCACGAACAGAACCAAAGAAAATGTGTGGCCTTGCCGCCGTCCATTGCAAATCCAACTAAGGTGTCGACTAAACTAAAACACGCTCATGCTTAGAGAATTCATGGCCCGCTTCAATCAAAGTGTCTATACACTCCTGAGTTGCTGGGTATCTATAGCCCTTGCACGATGGTTAATTCATAAGAGTGGCAAGCGATAATTTATTCTTGATAGAAATGAAAGACTTGATGGAAGACTTAGTAGGGGTGTTATGCATGGCTAGGAGCCCCATGGAGGAGCGCCGTTTTGACGGACTAACCAAAACCCATTCTGCATCACATTGTTTTCTCAAATCTTAAGTTCCCTAATCCAATTAGGTCCCCCATTACCCCAAAGATTGAAATATTACTTGAACAAATCACAAGCATAAGAGAGGAGATTGACAATGTGAAAACTAACTTCCTGGCAAGGAACTTGAAAAGAAAAACCTTATCCTTGATATGAGAAACCCTTAGATCAATCGTTGAACCACCAATTGCCGATTCCAAAGCGGCCGCCACAGATTGTTCTGTCAACTGAAAGACATGTCGACTAAAAGAGACCACCAAACTGAAAGATCTCCGAGCCCCCATCGGATGAACCATAAGACCAGTAGATCTGAAAATCTCATTAGAAAAAACTCTACCTTTGGAGAAATCCAATCCAATGGTAGATCCACCATGAGAACCCATCCAAGATTGTTTCCCATAACGGAAAGGGTCTCCAGATGGCTTCCCATCGGAACAAAGGATTGCGACGGCATAAAAAGTGTCTCGGGTAGCTCTCTATTGGTTTCTCGATTTTAGAGAATTTATGGAGGTGGAATTAGGTCAAATGGAGCCACGAGGGGCCCAAGTCATCAAGACGTGCTTACCCCCATCCCCGGCGCACACTGTGGCCTTGCCGTCTGCTCGTCTCGCTTCCTAAATACTCCCGAGGCTTCTAGGGTCTCTTATGTCCAGAAAAAATCATCAAAAAATTTCATAGCGTTTGGACTTCGTTTCGTCCCAATTTCCTTGAAAAGGAAAAATAGGAAAAAACAACAACTCGCACTAGGCATTGGGTTAATAGGTTAATTCCCAAAAAATGAAACAATATAGAATATAGTTGCATATAAAGTATCCTAGATTGATAATATAATAGCATGGAGCAATCAAAATTATATATACATTGGAGATGTATTAGTATCCCCAAGTTTAATTCCTGCTCGTCCTCGAGTAGGTAAATGATGAATACAGAATTTTTGATGCGACATGCAACCCAACATGTAATATCTTTTAAGTATGTTCATTGTGAAACGATCAAATAATTGATATAAACATAATAATATCCATAAACATAAATAAAATAATCATTACTTTCCAAAATATACGATCCTTATAGAATGTTATTCCCTACTCATTTTATCATATCAGGCATGGCATGACTCCGTCTTCACGACATAAGTATAAATCATGAGTACCCCGGTGTCACACCAGGCAATTGGATCGTACTTCTAACACGCTTAAACATTTTCAATTTCTCACAAAACAAGAGCATGGACCCCGTCAATCCATATCAATGTGAGGAGTAGGGACTGTCATGCAATTTATGAACTAGAGCTATAAGTGTATGAAAGCTCAACGGATGCTAAGTGGGCGTGCATCCAACTTGCTTTCTCATGAAGACCTCGGGCATTTGAGGAAGCCCGTCATCGGAATATACAAGCCAGGTTCTATATTATAACATTCCCACTAGAATATGAAAATGACAACTCAAGAGACTCTCTAAATGAAGAACATGGTGCCACTTTAAGGCTCATGTGTGGTGAATGGATAGTAACACTGCCCCTTCTCTCATTTTTTCCGTTTTTTAATGCTGGGCTTTTCTCTTCTTATTTTTTTCACCTCCCCCATTTTCTTTGTCCGGAGTCTCATCCCGACTTTTGGGAGAGTCTTAGTCTCCATCGTCCTTTCCTCACTAGGACAATGCTCTAATAATGATGATCATCACACTTTTATTTACTTACAACTGAACATAGAACAATATGACTCCATATGAATATCTCTGGCAGTGTACTACTACTTGTGAGGTGCGTTGTAATTTTCCACAAAGAGGAGAAGTGATGCGGCACAGTAGAGATAAGTAATTCCCTCAGTGAGAACCAAGGTTATCGAACCAATAGGAGAACCAAACAAACTCCTTTCGACGGCACCTACACACACTAAACCAAACACTTGCACCCAACGCGCATGAGAGGGTTATCAAGCCCCTTGAACTTGTTAGTTGCAAAGATAAAATCTTGATAGAGATATATAATGTAAAGGCAAAATAAAATAAAAGTAAATATATTGCAGAAAAGTATTTTTAGGGTTTTAGTATTTATGTTTAAGTAGACTCGGGGGGGGCATAGTTTTTGTCAGAGACTTCTCTCTTGAAAATAGCATACGATGGGTAGAAACATTACTTTTGGGCAATTGAAAGAATTGTGCATAGTTAGGACATGTTATCCACGACAATGATCATGTATATAGGAATCATATCCATAAACAAGTAGACCAAAATGATTCTGCATCTACCACTATTATTCTACCAATGGATCGACTCATGCCTGCCTTTATGGTATTAAGTACATGACAAACAAAGTAATGTTTCGATCAAGGTTACATGATGTAGACAAAATAAGACAAGTAATATGTTCAGATATTGTCGTTTCATCCATAATGACAACAATAGAAATACGTGTCTTGTCACCTTCTATCAGCTGGGATGTAGAGCTCCGCAAGATTGAACCCATTACAATGCAGCACTCCCGCTAAAGATAAATCAATCTAGTTGGCCAAACCAAACCGATATATCAGAGAGAAATATGAAGCTATAACAATCATGCATAATATAATTCATAAAAGAGCCAATTACTTTCAATGAATAGTATAACTATAAACCCAAAATTCACCGGATCCTAACAAACACACAGCACAAGAAGATTACATCGGATAGATCACCGAGAGGATCGTAGTGAACATGGTATTGAAGATAATAGAGAGAAAAGAAGTCATATAGGTACTAGGTATGGACCCATAGGTATGTGTTGGACTACTCGTGCATCATCATGGAGGCAACAAGGTTGATGTAGAAGGCTTCCGTGGTTGATTTCCCCTTCGGCAGAGTATCATAAAAGGTCTCTAGATGGCCTCCTGTCGGAACAAAGGCTTGTGGTGGCGGATTTTTTTTTCCTGGGTGGCTCTTTGTTGGTTTCCCGATTTTAGACAATTTATGGAGGTGGAATTAGGTCAGACGGAGCCACGAGGACCCACAAGGCATCAGGGTGCACCTACTCCCTCTTTGCGTGCCTTGTTGCCTTATCGTTTCCTCGTCTTGCTTCCTGACTACTACCAAAGCTTCCATGGTCTCTTATGTCCTGGAAAATTCACCAAAAAGTTTCCTGGCATTTGGACTTCGTTTGGTACTGATTTCTTGGAAAACCAAGAAAAGGCAAAAAAACAACAACTGGCACTAGGCACCGGGTTAATAGGTTAGTTCCCAAAAATGAAATAAAAAAGAACATAGTTACATATAAAGTATACTAGATTGGTAATATAATACCACGTAACAATCAAAAATTATATATATGTCGGAGACTTACTAGCATCCCCAATCTTAATTCATGCTTGTCCTCGAGTAGGTAAATGATAAAAGTAGAGTTCTTGATGCGACATGCTACCCAACAAGTAATCAATTTTAAGTATGATCATTGACAAACAATGAACTAAGTGATAACAACATAATAATATCCATAAACATGAATAACATAATCATTAGTTTCCGAAATATGCAATTCTTAAAGAATATGACAGGGTTATTACCCCTAGGTAGGCCAAAGCTACGTGGTTCTCCCCCGACCCCCCCACCCCGCTTCAAGAAAAATCACGTCGTTGGCTGGTCCTTGGCCGATGGGTACGTTGCCGGCTGCCTCAAGGCCGGCAGGCTCATTGCCGGCTAGCTCATGGCCGGCTGGCCAAGGAGCCGGCTTAGCCCTGGCCTGCTGGGCCTTGGCCGGCTGCCTCTAGGCCGGCTCTTCTGTTGACCTTGGAACGAACAGGCCCCTGTCCCATCTCTCTATGCACGGGTACGACAACAAGCCAAGACCCCCATGACATGCCCCAGTGTGGCCACAAAAATTGCTGACATGCGGGCGCGCATGGCGATAGTGCAACCGGTCGTACCGTTGACCTCGGCTGACCGCGTCCGAGCGGGGCAACAGTGCCGGCACGCCCTAACCTACTTCATTACCTACCTCTGTGTGGCTACAGCACTACCGGGCTTACCGGAGACCTCGGCATCCTCCGGCCCCAACAACCTTTGATAAGCCTACCCATGGCATCTGTCGTAAGAAAACAATGATAGTTGGCGCCCACCGTGGGGCCGTACACGGCGCCGGCTGGATTAATGCTCGGGGCGGGACCCTTCACCACCTCCTCCGGCCGCTCCGCGTCCAGATGGAACCGTGGGCACGTGGGGCTTGCTCTGGCAGGCCCTGCAGGCAAAAATGTTGGCTTCCCTGACAAACGCCTCGGCGTCGACCTCGCGCTTGACATCGCCGCGCTCACCGAGAGCTTCGGCAAGCTGATGTCTCGCCGACGAGCCAGCAACCAACGAGTACCCTAGCCAGGTGCTCTACTGCACCGATCCTCCATCGTTCGTTGGGGCTCTCCTCCCGGCCGAGTCCAACGGCTCCCATCTCTGCGTGGGAGTGATGTTCACTATTTCATCCACCTCCTCCGGTCGTGCACGGGCCGAGGCCCATGCGGCGGCTACCTGCACCGGCACCTCGGATCCGCTAAGCGCTACTCTCAGGGGGCATTGCACTCCCATTGCCCCGGCAGCGAACCCAGATGCCATCGCAGCCGAACTAGAGGCGGCTCGCTGCCTGCTGTTCGATGACACTAGCGCCCTTGTGGGTGAGCGGCACCGGATGGAAGCCGCTCAACGGGAGTATGCCTCTTACGGTCTCACCCCGGCTGGCACCGAGCCCAATCGGCGTGGGGTTGTGTGCGACCGCGGCCGCATAGTCATGGAAATCCTCGGCGGCAACTTGCCCATCTACGACACCCCCGCGGCAAACATACGGGCCACCAAGATTGCCTACGAGGACTTGGCTACCTTGGTAGGGGAAGAGCACGCCTCGCACGAGTGACACATCAAAGATCTCATTGACACCGCCAACGAGCAGCAGCTCCTGCTCACCCCCGGTGGAGCCGCCTCTGAAGGTCCCCTTCCCGAGGGCGAGGGCATTGGGGCTGCTGGCCGTCAGCTGCCTCAGCACTCCTGCTCCCCTCACGTCTCTGGCCGCAGGCCGAGGCAAGCAACCCCAGGCTCTCCCAGTTGCCTAGGAACGAGCAGCCGGTTGTGAACAGCCGGCACCGCAACAATCCGGCTCACAACAACCGCCACAATGAGGCGCCGGCTGGTAGTAGCCATCATAGCCGCAAGCACACACCGCCTCCACGGCACGAGCTGGTGCGGTCAGTCTTGCTGGCCGTCCGCCCAGAGCTCGCTGCCCGGCTCAGACCATAGGTCCCCCACAGCAACAAAGATGCACGCCTCCGTCCCGACCGGCTGGCATAGTCGGCCCTCCTCGAGGAGGAGGGCTCGATCGGTCCGGTATGCTTCGGCCCCCGGATCCGTAAGGAGCCGTTCTCGACTGTCTTCACTCTTCCTCAGGATACCCCGAAGTACAATGGGCCACCAAGCCCGAGGACTGGCTAATCGACTACACCATCGTAGTCGGCATCGCCAGGGGGAACAAGGGTGTAGCCGTCCGCTGCACTCCCCTCATGTTGATTGGCTTGGCTCGCACCTGGCTCAACATCTTGGCGGCTGGCAGCATCAACACCTGGACCGGCTTCAAAGCAGTGTTCATCCGCAAGTTCACCAGTACCTACAAGCGGCCAGGCCGTCCCCACGAACTTGCCATGTGCGTTCAAGGGCCGGACGAGGCCCTCCGCGACTACCTCGCCCGATGGACCGAGCTCCGCAACTCCCACGAAGGGGTGCATCAGGTGCAGGCCATCCAGTACTTCATCGAAGGTTGTGTAGGACCGAAAGTATGTCTAGAGGGGGGTGATTAGACTAGTTGACCAAATAAAAGTTTTGCCTATGCCAAGTTTTAGGGTTGACAATTTTTAGCATTTCATGGCAAGTCAAGTACACCCTACACATGCAAGTCTAAGAGTATAAGCAGCGGAAAGTAACAACCAGCATGTATAGAAGGGATATGGTAGGAAGATCAAACGCAGTTGTAGACACGATGATTTTTCCCGTGGTTCCAATAGGTGGTGCTATCGTACATCCATGTTTATGGAGTCTTCAACCCACGGAGGATAACGGTCGCGAGAGTCCACGGAGGGCTCCACCCAAAAGGGTCCATGAAGTAGCAACCTTGACTATTCCATAACGGCTTCCGTCCATGAAGGACTAGCCTCACTATGGGTAGATCTTCACGAAGTAGGCGATCTCCTTGCCCTTACAAACTTCTTGGTTCACTCCACAACACGAAGTAGGAGGCTTCCAAGCGATACCTAACCAATCTAGGAGGCATCACCCTCCAAAAGGTAATAGGCTCGGTAATGACGATGGATTCCATGCTTTTGTGCTTCAAGATGATAGACTCCTCAGCACCCAATCACTCTCTCACAAATTTGGCATGGTGGAAGAGATGGGATTGGTGGAAAGCTACTTGGGAGGCTAGAGATAAAGATCCATATTATTGGAGTGGAAGATCTTGACCTCAACACAAGGGTAGGTGGTTCTCTCTTGGAAAATCGGATAGGATAGGTATGGAATAGTTCTGAGTGCTTCCCTCTCGAGTAGGTGGTGGTGAAGGGGTATATATAGGCATCCCCAAAAATCCAACCATTACACACAAAATGACCAACTGGGTGACAACGATGTGTTAATATCGGTGGTACTGAAGTGACCAAAAGGTGGCAACTTTTGAATCTCGGTGATACCGATATAGGAAACTCGGTTGCACCGATAAGGTGACCAACGGTCAGATTTCCAATCTCGGTGATGCCGATCCAACATTCTCGATAGTACCAAAAATGTGAATTTGTGTAACAGAAAGTTGGCAACCTAAACTCGGTGGCACCGGTACGGAATCGGTTGCACCAAAGTGGCTAGGGTTTGGTTTAGTCTGTCTAGGTTCTGGAATCGGTGGCACCGGTATGGGAAAGTTGGTTGCACCGATTTTGAGTGTTAGGTATAGAACAAACTTTGGTGGGAGAGTTTGTGGATGTTTTTGGCGATTATCACTTGTGCACGTTTGAGCATATTGTTCACCAACAAAACCTTACCCCTTGTAATAGTATTGGCTTTCCTATGGACTCAAGTGATTTCTCAGAAATATAAAATGTAGAGTCCTTTTGCTTGAAGCTTGGCCAACCTATTTCCTTGCATCTTGGGGTATGTCTACACTCTCCTTTTGCCAATCCTACCATTGAACATTTCCTGAAATATACTTAGTAGAAACATTAGTTCAATGACTTATATGTTGTTATTAATTACCAAAACCACCAAGGGAGCAAATGTTCTTTCAATCTTCCCCTTTTTGGTAATTGATGACAACATATAGATCAAAGCTTCGACATATGATAAAATCAATGAATGTAATCGTCGCTTTGAGAGGTATGTGATAAGCAAGAGCCCCCCCTAAATTTGTGCATTGTTTTGAATTTGCATTTGAATGCAAATGCACAATCGATTAGGTATGTGGGGCACTTCTTCCATGTCACATAAAACTTGATGGTGTGCGAGAATAATTAGAATAAATAACAACGCACAACACAATCAAGCAAAGGTGAATGATCATCACATGAGCATTTAAGATGATAGGAAATAGTAGCATCACACATAACAACGTTTGATCACACATAAACAGAAAAGTATCTCACGTCAAACCAAAAGAACCAAATGTTTTGAAAAGCAACAAACACCAAAACGCTCTCTCGCTCGAAGCCTAAAGATTTATATACACTTCTCCCCCTTTGGCAACAAGTTACCAAAAAGTTCAAAGGCATACATCAAAACGTTCTTGGCCTGATCTCCTCTGGTTGTTGATGAAGGAGTCAAGAGAACAGCATTGGCGAAGATCTCAGCAGATGTTGTGGATGGAGTTGGAGTGGCAGCTGGAGGAACTGGAACAAATGGAGTAGGAGCTGAGGTGACAGCAGCAGGAGCAGATGAAGAGGGCCTCAAGTCTGAAGCTGGCGCAGTGGCTGATCTGGCCTGGGTAGGAAACTGTGTGCCTATCCTAAGAGGTGATTCATCCTCATCATCATCATCTAAAGAAGTGGTGTGAGGAAGTGGCACTGAGTCAACTTCCTTCTGGAGCTCTCTGACTGTCATAGTCAGCCTGTCCACCTTATCACTAAGGGTCTTGATCCTAGTTTCAAAGATCCTGACAAGACTATTCTGGTTGTCCAGAATCCCCTTAATGTCCGTCTGCATACCCTGAACTGATGATATCAACAGTTCCACTTGCTCATTCCTGGATCTAGGGACTTGAGCACTAGTGGCTCTAACTACCTCTGCTTCTGCCTGAGCTGCAGCTGAAGTGGGATGATCAGCATCTATCACCACAACATTGTCCTCGAGATCTGGCTGTAGGGGTAAATGTGGATGATCTAGAGCAAAAATGTGCTTCTCCAACTTTGAATTGATAAGCATCTGGATGTAGGGTGCATAACAGCAAGAGCGCTTCTGGTCAATAGCAACCCTCTTGATTGTCTCAACAATCAAATCCATGACTGTGATCCTGGTGTGTCTATCAAGGTGGATCAACATATTGATGGAGTGGCCTCGGATCATCTTGTCATCTCCTGACTTGGGCATCAAAGTATGCCTCAGAATAGTGTTCATTGTGTGGAGGCCAGCCTGAAGAAAGTAGATAGATCCTAGCCTGTGAGACTTCATGTTGGTAGCAGGGATCTCCTTGTACATATTTGCCATAGCATTGTGGCTCGCCTTGGATTCTCAGTATACATCCAAGTCACCATCATCTGCTTTAGGAACTCCTAAGATAGTAGCCCATTCTTCAACGGTTGATTCATACCTTGCCCCTTCAGTCATCCATACAATTCTACCATCTCCATAGAAATGTGCAATGGAGTAGAATTGCATGATCATGTCATCATTCCAAGCAGTGAATTCTCTGCCAACAAACTCATCCAAACCTATGCAGTGGAAATTGTCTTGGACACTTGGAAAGTAGTCCTCATTCTCCTAAATGAATTTCCATTCAACATACCGCATATCACTCATAGTTGGACTCTTGTCAAAAAGCACAGTCTCATAGAAATCCTATTGCTCTTTGGTATAAAATATGTAGTCCACAACTGTCTTCTTCCTCTAAGCATATGGATCTATAGCTCTCCAAGCTCTCAATCCTGAATCCTTCCTCTTCTTCATATCTTCAGATAGTGGGTAGCTGGCATTGTGTACCAGAAGGTGTGGTCTGAGCTTCATCAAAGTTGTCAAGTCATCATCAACTTTAGCTCTGGAAGCAGTCCCTTTGTTCTTTTCAGAAGCTGGAATCTGCCTGGAAGTCCTCTTAGGCTTCTCAGTAGCAGGCTTCTTGGATGTGCCAGTCTTTGGCATAGTATCAGCCATAAGCTTCTTGGCCTTCTTCTTGGGAGGAGCCTTTGTAGCTGGCTCATCCTCCTCTTCCTCAGCAGCAGCACCAGTTGCTTCCTCTGGATCTTCATACATGGTAGTAGGCCTGCCAGTCACATGAATAATCCTCTTCCTGGACTTTTTCTCCCCTACCTTCTTAGGCATAGCTTTCTTGGGGACCTCAACTGAAATAGTTGCTCTGGCAGTCTCATGAGCCTTAAAGGTTGAAGAATGTGCATAGATCTTGCTGACAACTCTCCTGGAAGAAGTGGCTTCAGTAGCAGACTTCTTAGCAGCTTTCTCTTGCTTCTTAGGATGAATCTCCTCAGGGATAAAGTCTGAATCCTCTTCATCTGAGTTCAGCTTCTTCCTGGTTCTAGTGGCAGCCTTGGCTAACCCATGAGAGCTAGGGGTGCCTGGATCTGAGAAAGAACTGGCTCATGGGCTTGTTCCAAAACTCATATCAACTCCTTGCTCCGGCAAATTCTGACTTTCTTCTGAGCTTGACATGATGACCCTATGAATAGAGTATAGGAGAGCAGAAGAAGATGAGTCATCACATAATAAGGCTGGTTTTTGAAATTTGAGCAATGAATTTTCAAAAAGTTGTGCAATCTGTCAAATAGATATCGGTGCAGCCGAAAAGAAATTTTTGGTGGGGCCAAGAGAAACTAACTCTTTAACAGGAACTTGGCAGCCCTTTTGGTAGGACCGAAAAGAGCTACTCGGTTCCACCGAGTCAGTTCTCAACCTCACTAAAAATCATATCGGTGAGACCGGTATTTTCATTTCGGTTCCATCGAGATTTATCAGGCGGACGGCAAAACCCTAGAAAATCCATCTAACTCGAGATTTTGGAGTTTTAAGTGGATGGATATATGAGCAAAGGATGCAAAGATGATTAACAAGTATCTAATGCGCAAGAATCGGATGGGGAGCGCGCTACAGATCGAATCCGTACCCTAGCTTGGCACGGATCCTCGACGGCGGCGACAAGGGCGCAGATTTCATCGACGGTGGCGATTCCCAATGGCGGAGGAGCACAGGAAGATAAGGGTGACGACCAGGGGTCTCGAGGCGGCAGCTTAGGGTTCTGAGGCACGACGTTTGAAGATAGAATTTCAAAGCGTCGGGGTCCATGGCATATATACCCTCCACTGTCGGTGATACCGATTTTATGTTTTCGGTGTCACCAAATTCCACAACTGTCAGCTGATAGGGAAACTCGGTGTAACCGAGAATATGAAATCGGCAGTACCGAGATTGAAAACCAGATCGACCCTAGGCATTCGATGAGACCGAGATTGTGGGGTTGGTTCCACCGAGATGCACTTGGGAGGTTTTAATGGTCAGTCCTTGTCGATACGGAACTCCGAGTGCTCCACACATAGAGGGATCGAAAAGCACTTGTTCAAATTTTGTGATGCAGCATGAATGGAATATGAGGTGAGAAAGGATAGATAGCTAAAGAGTGATCCTAGACATTCTTGTCCATCCAATTGGCAAAAGACAAAATCAATAACCAAATAGCAACAATTGGATGTCCTCGAATGAGAAAATAAATGCAGACCAACATGCACACACAATAAGATGTCAAAAGAAATCATGACAAACAGGCACAAACACACTAGCGTCTAAAAATCACTTGGGTGATGACGAACTCATCTATATATGAGTATTTGACTTAGGAGCCAAGTAAGAGTACTTGATCATAGGTCATACTCATCGTTTAAGCACAAGTAGGGTTACCACTTTTACATAAAGTATTTAATGTTTTCACATGCTAAGAGATGCTTTGACTCAAGTCTTAGAGTAAAGCTCCCCCTTAATGTGACATCCCCACATAAGAGGGATAAACTAACCTTGGGTTTTGTCGATGAAGACTTCATGTTAGTAAGGTCGTTGTGGATGCTCAATGTTGATGAAGATCACCAAGAGTTGGGAGCATCCTTGTTGTTTCCTTACTCCTCTCACCTACATGGGTTAGTCCCAAACACACAAGATACAAATACAAGTATATCTATGGACATGGAGGGCAAAGCATATGTTATGATGTCCATTGATTAGTTGATTACCTTGTCCCTTGCTTACCTTTGAGGGAATGTGTGACTCCTTGAACTATTTCATTGAGTTGATGTTGAGTGCAAAAAGTCCTTGCCAATAATGAATGTGAGTGAATTTCATTGGCGGAGTCACCCTTGAAGAACTTTCTAGTTCTTATTCTTGGGGACCCACATCAGGTTGATGGGGATCCTTGGTGTTGAAGTAGTCTTTGTAGTAGTTGAGCTTGAAGTG
Organism: Hordeum marinum; assembly: GCA_022496015.1. NCBI lineage: Eukaryota > Viridiplantae > Streptophyta > Magnoliopsida > Poales > Poaceae > Hordeum > Hordeum marinum. The sequence goes on from CM039676.1 coordinate 184,814,769, forward strand.
GCCTTGGGAACCCACTCCACCAAAGCTAGGGATTCATCTTCATATGAGTCAATGTCCTCTTGAAGCTTGTTCTTGCCCTTGAGCTTGTTATCTTGTGGTGGAAGGTCATCTTGAGTGTTTGTCCCCTTGGGAAGAGTATTTTCATACTTCTCCTTTTGAGGAACAAACTTGGGCTTGGGATATTGACCTTCTTTCCACTCAACTCCATTTGCATTGAAGTAGCCAACACCACGATTCTTCTGGTATCCTCCATGCTTGCGTACAATTTCCTCAAATTGCTTACATCCGGCAAGACTCTTGTAGATACCTTTTTCTGTAATTCCTTTCAATAAAGCATTTTCTTGCTCAAGTGTAACTTGGCTAAGAGAATCATCATTAGTCGAATCAATAGAACTACTACAAGCAACATCATTGGGTTTAGCTTTTTTATTGTTGCTACTAGATGAAGAACCTTTCTTGCCTTTGTTACTACATTGCTTAGTTTTAACTTGAGGCATGAAGGTAGACAAGAGTAGTTGTTTGGCTAGATAAGATGAAGTCTTCTTTCGGAGATCGTCATTGATAGCTTTGATAAACTCATGCTCTTGATCCAAGTTGAGCTTCTCGAAGTGTAGCTTCTCATGAGTTCTCACAAGCTCTCTATGATCTTCGAGAGTAGATTCATGAGCTAACTTAAGAGTGTTTAGTTCTTTAGTTAGTTGTTCTATTTTCATCTTATCAACATCAAATGACTCATCTTGACTAGTATGAGAATTATCAAGTTCATTTTGATCAACATCACTAGTTTTATCACAAAGAAAGTTATCATCACAAAGCAAATCATCTTCACAAAGCAAATTATCTTCATCACTATCAAAATCAGGATACTCGGGGTGTGATACCTTGGGGCCTTTATCCATGAAAAAACTTCCACTCTCTTCGTTTGGTGAATCAAATAGATCGTAGGAGTTGGTAGTCACTAGAGCAATTTTGGCAACACCATCATCTTGACTATAGTCGGAGTCGGAGTGATAGCTTCTCACTACAGGAATCAATCACTTTGCCGTCATCCATCCCGAACGGCAAAGGCATGCATCCCGGACGGCAAAGTCTTTGCCGTCCTCCAGCAGACGGCCAACCGTCCGGCTGAATAAGCCATGGTAAAGGGCGCTTTGTCGTCTGCTGGCGGACGATAAAGACCTTTGAATCTTTGTCGTCTGCCAGCGAACGGCAAAGGGCCTGGACGGCACACGTGGAAACTTAGCTTCGTTAAGGGCTTAACGGTGTGCTTTGCCGTCCGTTGGCAGATGGCAAATACCTTAGTTCTTTGTCGTCTGCCAGCGGACGGCAAAGTACCTATTTTTTTGCTGGCCTAGGTGGGTTCTTTGCCGTCCGCTGGCAGACGGCAAAGAACCTTAGGTCTTTGCCATCTACCAGCGAACGGCAAAGAACCAACCTAGGCCAGCCCCAGGTTGCACACGCAGCTGCCATGTGGCACCTTTGTCGTCTGCTGGCTGACAGCAAAGCCCTTTGTCGTTTGCCAGCAGACGACAAAGTGGCTATATTGCCCCTGCTTTTTCTGTTTTTTCTTAAAGTCATTCAATTTGACAGAATATCACATATATATCAACAATATCAACAATATATATCCAAGCATACCAACAATAAGTTTCAACATGCATACCAACAATAAGTTTCCAACAACATATCCAACATACAAGTTTCCAACAACATATCCAACATACAATGGTTTCCAACAACATATCCATACATACATATCCAAAACAAGTTTCCAACAAGTTTCCATAAACAAAAAGGAAGCATAAGTAGAAGAGTACACTCCATCAATGCAAGCTTCCTCATCTATAACAAATCTGCAAAGTAAGAAAGATGAGACTTAGAAGAAGAAGAAGACTAGCTAGAAGAAAAAGAAAAAGAAGAAGAAGAAGAATTTATCTTCTCTTTCTTTTCTCCTCTCCTCTCCTCTTCTCCAAGGTAGTAATTCCATTCTCTAGCTAACTAAGCATATCAAGTCATTTTGGAAGGAAAAATGCTAAGTATAGGTCATTTTATAGCTATCCTAGGTAGAATATATCATTTTGGAGGTAAGCAAGGTTATTATGCCATTTTTGAGGAAAATAAGCTAAGTATAGGTCATTTTGGAGATAAACCAAGGTTATTATGCCTTTGTTTTCCTAAGTGAGCTAATTATGTCATAAATGAACTAGCTAAGCTAATTACAGATCATTATTGAGCTATCCTAGGTAGTTATGCCATTTTGTACGTAAGTGAGCTAATTATGTTATAAATGAACTAGCTAAGCTAGCTACAGATCATTATTGAGCTATACTAGGTAGTAATGCCATTTTTTAGCTAACTAAGCATATCAAGTCATTTTGGAGGGAAAAACGCTAAGTATAGGTCATTTTATAGCTATCCTAGGTAGAATATACCATTTTGGAGGTAAGTAAGCATATCAAGTCATTTTTGTGGAAAATAAGCTAGCATAGGTCATTTTGGAGCTAAACCAAGGTTATTATGCCTTCTTTTACCTAAGTGAGCTAATTATGTCATAAATGAACTAGCTAAGCTAATTACAGATCATTATTGAGCTATCCTAGGTAGTTATGCCATTTTGTACGTAAGTGAGCTAATTATGTCACAAATGAACTAGCTAAGCTAGTTATAGATCATTATTGAGCTATACTAGGTAGTAATGCCATTTTCTAGATAACTAAGCATATCAAGTCACTTTGGAGGGGAAAATGCAAAGTATAAGTCATTTTATAGCTATCCTAGGTAGAATATACCATTTTGGAGGTAAGTAAGCATCTCAAGTCATTTTTGAGGAAAATATGCTAAGCATAGGTCATTCTGGAGCTAAGTTGGTCATTTCTTAAGTTAATTATGCATTTTTTAATGAAAACACTTGGGAAAACTTACCATCAACATGGAGGTGAAGGACTGGTAGGGTTTGCGCCAGGGTGAGACATAAAAGGACCGGTCGGGGTTGCGGTAGACGCAGAAGGATCGGTCGATGCTTGTCGGGAGGCACGCTGCACCAAAGATCATTTGCAATGTGTCCTTAGGATGATGCAACTCAACTGTGAATACTAGTAACTAATGACCATTTGAAGGAAAATCACCGTGGGTGCTATAGCAATATGGGGCATCGACGGAGGGGTCTGACCATTGTTCTGGCACACGGTCTGCACATTTTGTTTTCACGAGTCATTCATATTAGTTAGTGATGAAACGAACATTACGTGCATGATTTGGTTAATATGCAGGAGAAACTTACCACAAGGAGCTCGTATAGGGCCCAGTGAGACCCGTCGTTTCGGTTCCTCTCCTCCTCCAACAGCCTAGCCGTCCTCTCCTCTATGTCCCTCTCCCTCTGCGCCGCCTCCCTGTTTGGCCCCGCCAGAAGCTCCTGGGCCCTAGCCTCAATGGAGATCTCCATTGGCCGTGGACGAGGCCTTATCTCAGGATTAGAGCTCGTCTAGCGCTTCTTGATCTCCGGGAGAGTTCTAAGACAACGTATCAGTCCATCCCCAATGGCTATCGAGCCATGGGGCCTCCCGCCACCAGATATCATCACGAGCTCTAGATCAAAAGGACTCTGGCTCGGGTTGAAGTCCTCCCCTTTCCTCGCCTTCCCATCATCTCTCTACCTCACGAGCTCGTTGTGGGAGGAGATGTTGCTGAAGCGCTGTGGATGATCGAGGTCAGCCTAAGCGAATGCCTTGGCCTTCTTGTACAAGGCAGTATGGGCCATGGCATAGAGGTCCAATAGAGGTGGCACCTCCTTCTTGTTTTCTCGTGCCTAAAAGAGAGGAACAAAATATTAGTTAAGGGCTCAAGCTAGCATGAATAATGAAATTGCATGTATCGTTAACCAAACCACCTACCCAGTTATCCCCGTACTCAAACAGGTTGGAGCTCCCTTGACGGTGTGGCACACCTCTCATTTGGGAACGCTTATCCTGGGCCTTGTTGTGTTCGGCTAGCCATTCAGGAGAGCACCACTCATCCACCAATGCCTCCCAATAGTACATCTTATCCGCACACCATCTCGGGGGCACCTAAGCTAGACAAGAGAAATTTCAACGCTACGCCTACGAATCAAATCAAAGAAACTAAGTACAAGGCCTTAAGAATAGATAATTACCTTCATTAACTTCTCCTTACTCAGATAATTTTTGCGGCACTTCTTCTTGGCCCTCTTAATGTTACTCGAGGTGTAGTAGTCTCGAATAGCCTGCACCCGAGCCTCGTGTCGTAAGTTCTGAAGTAGGTGCTTGCACTCGGCTTCGAGAACAACAGCCACTTTTGCCTCGTCTTCCTCAAGACACCTGTAGAAGGTCTGCAATCAAACAAGACAACACATTAGACACATGATTAGTACAATCACTAGGTGTTGTTGATTTTTAATTCTGTAAAGGGGAAATTACCCAAAAGTGATGGATCACAATGTCAGCCACCATCTCGCACAAGACACCGTCGACCATCTCCTTCGGCGGGGCCAGGGCAGCCTTATACAGCTCCCACGTTAGTGCTACCTATGGAGACTCACCCTCACCGGGCAACTGGACCTTCCCCGGGAAGTGGTGCTGGAGAAGCACACCAAGGACCTGGTTCGGCCTACGGACACCATGCTCGTATTTCCAACCCCTGCAGTAGGACAAGGCTAACACATTAGATATTAATTTGAAGAAACATGAAGGCAAAAGGTTAAAAAAGAGTAAATGCACTTACTTCTCTGCATGAGGCGCAATCAACCACCTCTGCTCGCGGGTCGTCGGCACGGGCGGCAGCTTTGTACAACCACGCTGGTAGACCTTGTTGCCCTCCTCAACTAGCTCGCCCTCGCTATAGGTGTCCTCAGACAAGTTGTCGTCGCCACCATTAGCATGGCACTAGCCTCCGAAGTCACATTGGACGAAGACTCTAGGACTCGAGTCTCCTGGGACGAAGACTCTGGGACCGGAGTCACCTGGGACGAAGGCTCGGTGTCCCGAGGCTCGTCGACCCGAGGCTCGTGGACCGGAGTCTGAGACGGGTCCAAGTCAGATGGGTCCACCTGAGACAAAGCACTCCTGTGGTCGGAAGAATCAGCTGGGGTTGGCGGCGAGGAAGGCGCAGCAGGCTTCCTACCTCTAGCACCTCTCTTCGGTTTCCCCCAACCTCTCCCGGTCAAAGAAGAAGCGCCCGCCGATGTCCACATGTTGTGTACCAGCGCTCTCCGGAGTTGCTGGGGTGGAATAATAGCACCCCTCCCAGCACGCGCCGAGGAAGGAGGCTCAGAGCGCTCTCGACCCCTGCCCACCATCTGTCAACACCTGCAATGACAAAGAGTGAACGAAATTAGTCCAACATAAAAAAATTGAATACCTAATAACATGAACTAATTAATAATATGTATGTACATAACAATAATTGAATACCTCACATTACTAATATTAATCTTCATCGTCTATATATGCTCCGGGATCATTAAATGCATAATCATCATCACTATCAGTAATGACGTGCTCATCAACATCATCAATAAATGATTCAACATGTGGAAGGCCTCTATGTAATCGGTCAAGCATTGCCAGGTCATCCGCAGCAGTAACCTCTTCTTCTTCCGTATCTTCTTGTTCCTGCTCAGGGGTGAAGTCGGGTTCACTATCACTGTCGACCTTAATGTTCTGGGGTGAAGTAGAGCGGTTCTTGAAACGTTTTTCGGGAACACGTGTTTCTTGGAAGAATTCTCCTTCATATGTGTCTGGGTTAATGTGAGGTTCATAATCATCTTCATTGAGGGGAGGTGGTCTAAAATGTGGCGGCACATCATAAACGACATCCCAACCTTTCAAAGTTGGATCCGTTTGGCAGGCCCACGGTAGATAGAAAACTTGGGTCGCCTGTTGAGGCGTAATATAGACATTGGGAACATCTAAATGTGTGCTTTGTTTGATTTCGACTAGCCCTATATGTTCATGAGTCCTAGTCTCCTCTGGCTGGAACCAAGAACATTTGAAGACCACGACGTTTGGTGGGTTTTCACCAAAGAATGTAAGTTCATAAATTGCTTCAACTCTTCCATAATACTCGACCCCTCCTTTGCCGACAGTGGAGACACAACAATTTGTAGACTTTCGGTCGGCCATAGATAGCTCTTTGCCAAAAGTACGGAAGCGATACCCGTTGATGTCGTATTTGTCAAATGAACGGACCTTAAAGTCAAAACCATTAGTGAATTGTCTCAATTCCGAGTCCACAGACTCTGCATTAGCCTACAAGTTAAATACCAAAGGATTGTTGCATTAGCCGCAAACTAGGCAAAGAAATGAAATCGTCTAATTAATGGAAATTACCGTTTGCTTGAACCAAGAGATGAAACCGGGATAGCCGCCTCCATGCTTTGCCAAAAGCTCATACTCTTCGATGGAATCCTTTTGGATCACCGCTCCATCCGAGAATTTGGCGACGTATCGACTATATCACATATCTGGTAATAAGAGCATTTCAAAGGAATTAGAAGTTGTGAAAGAATGTACTGAGAACTTACTCGATGTACGGCCGCACTTGTGTTAGGTTGTTGAATATATACAACGAAATGGTCCGCCATTCTTCGACATCCAACCCTATTGATTTCGAAGCACCGGCTGGTGCGAGCTTCCCTTTGAATAGGTTGAGGTTGAATTGACCTTTTTCACGGTCGCCATCATTGTACCAAGGCTTCAGATTATGCAAATGACGATTCTAGGCTGTGTAGTGTGCTGTCATGAAGTTTGTCGCCTCCTCAGTAATGAATGGCTCGGCCATCGATGCTTCAACTCTACATTTATTTTTACATTTTGCTCGAAGCGTCTTCTGCATCCTCTCAGTTGAGAAGCACCAACGATTTTGCATGGGCTCCCCCCCCCAATCTTGCCTCGGTGAGGAGATGCAAAATCAAATGCTGCATTGGATTAAAGAAGCCCGGTGGAAAGATCTTTTCTAACTTGTAGGTCAACTCCGGCGCCAACTCTTCCAGTTCGTCTAGCACGTCAGGCGATAGTTCTTTCGCACAAAGAGCACGGAAGAAATAGCTCAACTCTGCCAGTACTAGCCATTCATCCTCAGGGATAAAGCCACCCAACATCACGGACATTACCCACTCAAGCCATATGTGCCAATCATGACTCTTGAGACCAAATATTTTCAATTTTTCAAACCTCGCACCCTCTTTAGATTTGCTGCATACCCATCGGGGAACATCAACTGCATTTTCACCCACAAGATCATTTCCCTCATAGCTGGCCTTCCAAGATTGAACCATGCCTTTGGCTTCCTCCAGTTCTTCTTTCCTTTCGGTTGTCAAATGTTTTGTAACGTTCTATCACATAGAGCCTCCTGGTCGACTCTAGCCTTAGGATTATCCTTCGACTTCCCCTCTATGCCGAACAATGTACCAAAAAGGGCCTCCACGATATTCTTTTCAGTGTGCATCACGTAGATGTTATGCGGGCAAAGGAGGTCTTTAATGTAAGGTAGATCCCACAAACGTATCTTGTGAGTCCAACGTGTTCCGTATTATACCCTTTGAAATACCCTCGACGATCTGGATCCGACTCGAGAGCATTTATCTAATCCAGGATTTGTTGGCCTGTCAACACAGGTGGTGCAGTGTTTTTGACAACTCTACCTTTGATGAAATTCTTCTTGTCTTTTCTGAACTTATGGTCAGGATCTAGGAACTGTTTATGCATGTCGAAGCAAGAAAACTTGCGACCCGCCTCCAGCCAATGGAACTGAAGAGTTGCCTTGCATGTGGGGCACGGAAACCTTCCATGCACACACCAGCCAATGAATAGCGCATACGCCAGCAAGTCATGCATCGAGTACATGTACCACACATGCATTTTGAAGTTATTTTTTGTAGCGGCGTCGTATGTCTTGAACCCATTATCCCAGGCTTCTTGCAATTCATACTTAAGCAGTTGCATGTACACATTCATATTCTTCCCCGGATATTTGGGCCCTGGAATTATCAATGTCAGGAAAATGTTCTTTCTTTTCATAATCTCTCCAGGGGGAGATTGAGTGGAATGAAAAATACAGGCCAACAACTGTATTGTGTTGTCGTCATACCATACACATTAAACCAATCCGTGTTGATGGCAACTTGAGGATGCCTTGGATCTGCCGCTTTATCCTTATGTAATGCATCGAAGTGCTTCCACGCAAAAGCGTCCGAAGTGTGTCCCAACATAGGTTTGCCATCTGCATCTAGTTCTGTTCTTTTGCCCAATTTATGCCACATCATCTGTCTAGCCGTCTCTTCGACCATGAAAAGACGTTGAAGTCTTGGTATGATTGGTAGATAGCGAAGAACATTAATGGGGATTTTGGTCTGACTCTTCTGACCCATACCGTTGTCTACCAGAACATACCTGGAAGCACTGCAAATGGGGCAATAGTTCAAGCCCGCATACTCAAGCCTAAATAAGGCACATCCATTCTCACACGCATGTATCTTCTCATAGGGCATCTTAAGCGCTCGTAGGATTTTGTCCGACTGGTACAGGTTTGGTGGCAATACATGGCCCTTGGGTAGAAAGCGTCCAAATATCGTCATCATCGCATCGTAGCATTCTCTGCCCAGGTTGAAGTGAGCCTTTAGAGCCATTACTTGCGCGATGGCATCCAGCTTACAAAGCTTAGAGTGCTTGTGGAGAGGACATTTTGAAAACTCCAACATTTCATAAAAGGCCTTTGTAGATTCCTCCATCTCATCGTTCGAATCCCGAGCATCATCAAAGTCTTGCGCCATGTCGTCGATCCCGGTACCATGCTCGTCGGTGCGACGACAAACCACCTCAGCTCTGGCACGTTGGGCAGACTCACCATAAAATTTCCAGACCGTATAATTAGGCGTAAAACCCACTTCTATAGGTGTTTGATCATTTCAAACTTTGACTTCTTCTTACAGTTGTCGCAATCGACACAAGGGCACCAGGTTGTTTTCTGACCATTTGCAAATGCGACCCTCACAAACTCCTTGGTTTTTGTTAACCATTCACGGGTCATGTCTTTCTGACTAGTGTGACCGGTGTACATCCCCCCACGATCACTCATCTTGCCTAACTACTGGACACACACAAAATATATACATAATTCAGCAAACCATATTCCTCAGTTAATAGAGTTTGTAAGTTCCATTACGTCGATGGAACCTAGACGCTAGTCGGTAAAGATAGGTCCTAATCCCACCCGAATGTGTAGATTGGGTTCATTTTCCCATGCTCCGCTCTGGATCTGACGCACAATTTTGGCAGCACCTCCCCACTGTTCTCCTGATACACGTCTCGGCAATAAGTAGAGAGGATGTGTACCCGTACAACAACAGGGAGGCACTGACGAAATTCTGCATCGGAACCGGAGCAGAGCATATGGGAAAACGAACACAATCTACACATACTCGGGCTGTCCATGGATAACGTTGGACAATTCGAAAGAATCACGATTATAAATATGCTAATGAATGCATATTTAAAGATGTAACCCTTTCAAATGGGAGACGCATAGTGGTCACGCATACTGATGATTGAAGACACCTATAGCTAGCAAATTTCATCGGCACGAAGACCGGAACAAAGGAAATGAAGGGGGCAGGAGGAGATGTCATTTGTCCTCACCCATGAATGCAGGGGCGGAGCTTGTCGAACGCACGGGGAGGTCGTCGAACACCAGACCCTCGCAGCGACGAAACAACTACACATTTAAATCCACCTGATCAACATAAAATATGATGTTTTGTATAACAAAATCGAAAAATATAGGACCTAACTCATAATTCACAAATATATGACTTGTCGGCCTCTAGAAAGCCGAAGAGCACCTTTTTAGGGATCAGGGTGTTAGGTGTGTCATGTCGGGGTAGGGGTGTTGTGTCGGGGTCGGGGTGCCGTGTCGGGGTGTCGGGGTGTTGTGTCGGGGGTCGGAGTGTCTGTGGTGTCATGTCGGCATGTCGGGCATGTCGTTTCGGGGTAGGGGTGTTGTGTCGGGGCCGGGGGTGCCGTGTCGGGGTATCGGGGTGTTCTGTCGGGGGTCGGGGTGTCTGTGGTGTCGTGTCGGGGTTGGGGTGCTGTGTTGGGGTCGTGGTTTCGAGGTGTCGTGTCGGGGTCGGGGTGTCGGGTGTCGTGTCGGGGTCAGGGTGTCGGGGTCAGGGGGTCGGGGTCGGGATGGCAAATCCTCGACCCCTCGACCCTTGGAAACCCTTGACCCCTGGACCCCTTTTCCCTCGACCCTCGACTCCTCGACACCTCGATCCTCGACCCCTAGACCCTCGACTCCTTTTCCCCTCGATCCTCAACCCCTTGACCACTCGGCGAACCTCTTTTCCCTCGGCGGCCCTCCTTTTCCTCCTCCTCTTCTTCTTCTTCTTCTTCTTCTTCTTCTTCTTCTTTATTTTCCTTTTTCCTCTCCATCTTTTTATTCTTCTTCCTTCTTTTCCTTCTTCCTCTTGTCTTCTTTTTCTTCTTCATTTTTCTTATTTTCCTTTTTCCTCTCCACTTCTACTTTTTCTTCTTTTCTTATTTTTTTCATTTCACAAAACGTATTAATAACCTAAAATCTACTAACCTAAAATATGACTAAATATAAAAAACTAACCTACAATCTACTAACCTAAAAAAAGCAACTAACCTAAAAAAAGCAACTAACCTAAAAAAAGCAACTAACCTAAATCAAAAAACAACAAGAAAAAAGAGGAAGAACTTCACTAGGGCGGACAGACGGAGCGGTGCCGGGCAGCGGGGGGCGGCTGGACGTAGAGGGGCCGAGCGGTGGGGGGCGGGGCGGCGGGCGGCTGGGGGCTCTGGGTCAGCGGGGCAGCTGCAAGGCTTGGGCGGGGCACCGGGCGGCGGGGCGGCTGCAAGGCCTAGGCGGGGCGCATGAGCGGTGGGGGCTGTGGTGATCAGCGGTGGGGGCGGCTCGAGCACGGGGACGACGCGGCTCGGGCACGGGGACGGCGCAGCTCGGGCACGGGGTCGGCGGCAGAGAGACAGAGTGGATAGAGAGAGAGGGGTGGGGCGCGGGCTTTTGTTATGTCAAAGATCTTTGTCGTCTGCTAGCAAACGGCAAAGAGCCTAGCTAACGGCCGTTAGATTGGCCACTTTCTTTGCCGTCTGCTAGCAGACGGCAAAGAAAGTGGACGTTAGGTTGTCCTTGTTAGTGGGCCACCCTTCCTCTTTGCCGTCCGCTAGCTGACGGCAAAGCTAGTTTGCCATCCACTGGTGGACGGCAAAGAACTGGCTGATGAAAAAGAGCTTCTTTGTCGTTTGCTCATTCTCTGCCGTCTGTTTTCTGGAAACTCATGGCAAACAGTTGCTTTGTCGTCTGCCAGCTGACGGCAAAGAATTGGCAGACGGCAAATTTGCTGTTTCTAGTAGTATCTCTCAGAGTTGTTGTCGGAGTCGGAGCCGGAAACCCATTCACCAACATGAGCTTGATGTTTTCTTCTTGGGTAGCTCTTGGTGTACTTGTCCTTCTTCTCCAAATCTCTACTTCTCCTTGAGTGTCTTCGTTCAACGATCATCTCTACTTCTTCTCTCTCTTTGTGGTGAATCATTCCTTGAGCTTCGTCTTCGAGGTGACTCTTCTCTTCTTTTGTAGGGAGCCATGCACTCATTTGAGTAGTGACCGGGCTTCCCACAATTGTAGCAATTGCAGTCACGACTTGACGAACACTTCTCTTCATATCTTGAGTTGGAGTTTCTTTCTTTATCTCTATTATTGTAGAACTTGTTGAATTTCTTGACCATGAGGCTTATCTCTTCATTGGTGACAAGGTTGTTGCTTGTAGTTGTGGGAGCATCACTTGTGGCTTTGTAAGCGCCGCTAGACTTGTGATGATGTTCTTCCTTATCTTTGAGTGTCATCTCATGAGCAACAATCCTTCCAATGACTTCCGTAGGCTTGAGATCTTTGTAGTTTGGCATCATTTGGATCAATGTGCACACGGTGTTGTATCTCTCATCCAAAGCTCTAAGTATCTTCTTGATGATGAATTTGTCGGTCATTTCTTCGCTTCCTAAGCCGGCAATCTCATTTGTGATAAGAGCTAGCCTAGAGTACATCTTTGCGACTCCTTCACCATCCTTCATCTTGAACTTGTCAAGCTGACCTTGAAGAACATCTAACTTGGATTCTCTCACGGACTTGGTTCCTTCGTACATATCAACCAAAGTATCCCAAATCTATTTTGCATTCTCAAGAAGGCTGATTTTGTTGAATTCTTCGGGGGCATAAGCAGTTGAAGAGAATGTTGCATGCTTGAGCATTGAGTTACAACAACTTCAACTCATCTGTGGTCGCTTCACGATCCGGTTCCCGTCCATCCGCAAAGAACGCACCTTGCAAGCCAACACGAACAACAGCCCAAACAGCAGGGTTATGACCAGGAATATGCATTTTCATTTTGTGCTTCCAACTAGCAAAATTAGTGCCATCAAAGTACGGACCTCTATGGTGATAACTTTCCTCACTAGACGCCATACTCTCCTAGGTTGTGAGACCTAACAATGGAGACCAACGCTCTTATACCACTTTAGGACCGAAAGTATGTCTAGAGGGGGGTGATTAGACTACTTGACCAAATAAAAGTTTTTCCTATACCAAGTTTTAGGGTTGACAGTTTTTAGCATTTCATGGCAAGTCAAGTACACCCTACACATGCAAGTGTAAGAGTATATAGCAGCGGAAAGTAACAACCAGCATGTATAGAAGGGATAAGGTAGGAAGATCAAACGCAGTTGTAGACATGATGATTTTTCCCGTTGTTCCGATAGGTGGCGCTATCGTACATCCACATTTATGGAGTCTTCAACCCACGAAGGGTAATGGTCGCGAGAGTCCACGGAGGGATCCACCCAAAAGGGTCCACGAAGTAGCAACCTTGACTATTCCATAACGGCTTCCGTCCATGAAGAACTAGCCTCACTATGGGTAGATCTTCACGAAGTAGGCGATCTCCTTGCCCTTACAAACTTCTTGGTTCACTCCACAACACGAAGTAGGAGGCTCCCAAGCGACACCTAACCAATCTAGGAGGCACCACCCTCCAAAAGGTAATAGGCTCAGTAATGACGATGAACTCCTTGCTCTTGTGCTTCAAGATGATAGACTCCTCAGCACCCAATCACTCTCTAACAGATTTGGCATGGTGGAAAATATGGGATTGGTGGAAAGCTACTTGGGGAGGCTAGAGATCAATATCCATATGATTGGAGTGGAAGATTTTGACCTCAACACAAGGGTAGGTGGTTCTCTCTCCGAAAATCTGATAGGATAGGTATGGAATAGTTCTGAGTACTTGTCTCTCGAGTAGGTGGTGGTGAAGGGGTATATATAGGCATCCCCAAAAATCCAACCGTTACACAAAAAATGAACAACAAGATGACACCGATGTGTTAATCTCGGTGGTACCAAAGTGACCAAAAGGTGGCAATTTTTGAATCTCGGTGAGACCGCTATAGGAAATTCGGTTGCACCGATAAGGTGACCAACGATCAGATTTCCAATCTTGGTAACGTTGATCCAACATTCTCGGTGGTACCGAAAATGTGAATTTGCATAACAGAAAGTTGGCAAACTAAACTTGGTGGCACCGGTACGGAATCAGTTGCACCGAAGTGGCCAGGGTTTGGCTGAGTCTGTCTAGGTTCGGGAATCGGTGGCACCGGTATGGGAAAGTTGGTTGCACTACTTTTGAGTGTTAGGTATAGAACACACTCTGCAATCCGGGACAAGACGAGCACGCCCGCCAAGGCGGCACCGACGCCGGCTGCGTCACGACCGACTGCCGACAACCGGCAGCCGCACAACAACAAGCGCAAGACCGACCAGCCCGACTCCTGCTACGGGAGCCAGTAGGTCACCACCATCGAGGAGGAGCCGGCTGCCCAGCCTTTCGGCCAGCGTCAGTGCACCGACAAGGCTGCCTGGCAGCCCAAGCTCACGTTCGAGCAAATGCTCAACCTCCCCTGCAAGAATGATTTTGGAGCCAAGCCCTTCATGCACTCGCTCCGGCAGTGCAACTTCTCATAGTGATTGGCCCGGGGGGACGGCCTTCCATCTACCCCCACTCCGCCTGCCAGAGCCCGGCGCCGGTTCCGGCTCCCGCTCCGGCACCGGCTCCGGCTCCGGCCCAGAACGACGGTCGCTTGCTCGACCAGTTCCCCAATCGAGATGGTTCCTACATCGTCTTCACTAGTGAAGAGACGGACAAGCACGCTCAGTGCCGGCTCCACCGCAAGGTGAACGCCACCATGCCCGCGACTCCCCGAGTTCATGCATTGGTCCGAGAAGCCGGTTACCTGGAGCCGGGCAGACCACCCGACCGTGATGCCAAATCCCGGTAGCTACGCCATGGTCCTCGACCCTACCATCGCCTTCGAGAGTTGCACCTGCCGCTTCTCGCGGGTGTTAATCGATGGCGGTAGTGGGATCAACATCCTCTACCTCGACACGATGCAAAAGCTAGGGCTCAAGGCAGAAGATTTGCAAACGAGCCGAACCGTGTTCCACAGCATCATGTCGGGAAAGTCCTACGCCCCCATTGGCAAGATCAAGCTCGACGTCCTCTTCGGCGGTCCCAGTCTCTTCCGCCGCGAGCCGATATGGTTTGAGGTGGTGGACCTCAAGAGTCCTTACCACGCGATGCTGGGCCGGACGGCTCTCATCAAGTTCATCATGGTCCCCCACTACGCCTACCTCAAGCTCAAGATGTCGGGTCCCAAGGGGATCATCACTGTCGCTGGTGACTACAAGATGTCCATCGCGTGCTTGCGAGACGGTAGCCGGCTGGACGAGGCCCTGGAGATAGCAAAGGAGAAGTGGTAACTCGACCGGCTCATGGCCCTCGCCGCCAGCCAGTCGGCCGTGCCGGCCCCTCCCTCGTAGTTAGTCGGCAAGGCTTCGTTCCAACCGTCTAAGGACACCAGGCAGGTCCCGCTCGACCCGGCCAACCCCGAGCAGTGCGTCACCATTGGTTCCCACCTCAACAGCAAATAGGAAAGCAAGATCGTCGACTTCCTCCGTGAGAATTGGGACATCTTTGCATGGTCCCCCAAGGACATGTCGGGTGTTCCGAGGAAGTTTGCCGATCACAAGCTTCATGTGTGACCAGATACGAAATTGGTCAAGCAGCCCCTACACTGTTTCTCTGAGGAGAAGCTGCGTACTATAGAAGAGATGGCCCAGCTACTCGCAGCCAGCTTCATCATGGAAGTTTTTCACCCGGACTGGCTGGCCAACCTAGTCCTAGTGCTGAAGAATAACAAGACCTGGAGCATGTGCATCGATTACACCATCCTGAACAAGGCGTGTCCCAAGGACCCGTTCACCCTCTCGCGGATCGATCAAGCCAACGACTCCACGGCCGGCTACGACCTGCTGTCTTTCTTGGATCCCTACTCCGGCTACCACCAGATCAAGCTGGACCCGGACGACCGGCTCAAGACCTCCTTCATCACCCCCTTCGGGGCCTACTGCTACATCACCATGTACTGCGTCCTAAAGAGTGCATGCGCTACCTTCCAGCATTGCATGCAGAAGTGTCTCCTGCCTCAGATAGGCAGGAACGTCCACGTATACGTTGACAACATCGTCATCAAGACCAGAAAGCACTTCAGCCTCCTCGGAGACCTCCGGGAGACGTTCACGAACTTGCGCAAATACAAGATCAAGCTTAACCCGGAGAAGTGCGTCTTCGGCGTTCCAGCCGGCCAGCTCTTGGGTTTCTTCGTGTCCGCTCGCGGCATCGAAGCTAACCTAGAGAAGATGAGGGTGATCGAGTGTATGCCCAAGCAGACCCGGCACTGTGACATCCAGAAGTTTGCCGGCTGCCTCGCCTCGCTCAGCCAGTTCATCAGCCGGCTGGGAGAGAAGGCCCTGTCCCTCTACGGGCTCCTGTAGAAGACGGATATGGTAGAGTCGGGCTGCAACCCCCCGAAGAAGCCAGCCATGTTCGACTGGCCCGATGAGGCGAACGAGGCTTTCTATGGCCTCAAATGGGCCCTCACCAGCGCGCCCATCCTGGCCACGCCGGTTGAGAAGGATCCCTTGCTCGCCTACATTGCAGCGACCACATGAGTCATCAGTGTCGTCTTGGTGGTTGAGCGGCTAGACGAGGACAAGACGCTGCCAGTCCAGCACCCCGTCTACTACCTCAGCGAGGTCCTCTCCGCCTCCAACCAGAACTAACCCCACTACTAGAAGATGTGCTACGGCATATACTTCGCTGCCAAGAAGGTCAAGCAGTATTTCCAGGAGCACACCATCACCGTGGTGAGCACGGCCCCACTCGGGGAGATCATGAGTGGCCGGGACTCCACCGCTCGGATTGCTAAATGGGTCATCGCCCTTGCCAACCACGAGATCCGATACGAACCACGCACCGCCATCAAGTCGTAGGCAATGGCCGACTTCCTCGTCGACTGGGTGGAGACCGAGTTCGTGTCGCCTCCCCCACGCTCTACTCATTGGCGCATGCACTTCGATGGCTCGAAGATGAGGACCGGCCTGGGAGCCGACATAGTCCTCTCCTCCCCAAAGGGATACCAACTCAAGTATGCTCTTCAGGTCCACTTCTCCGCCTCCAACAACATGGCTGAGGACGAGGCGCCCGTCCATGGCCTCTGTCTAGCCAAGGAGATTGGCATTAGGCGCATCCTATGCTTCGACGACTCCGACCTCGTGGTGCAGCAGGTCTCTGGCGAGTAGGACGCCAAAGACACCAACATGGCCAGCTATCGCTTCCTCGTCCAACAGCTCAGCGGCTCCTTCGAAGGCTATGAGTTCCACCACGTCCCCCAGGCGGACAACGAGGCGGTCGATACGCTGGCAAAAATCGGCTCCACCCGGCAGGCCATCCCAGCCGGCGTCACCCTCGAACAGCTGCTCAAGCCGTCCATCAAGCCCTCCCCCAAATCGGAGTCCATCTTTGTGTCGGCCAATGCTGCCGGCCCATCGGCGGCTCCGCTGCACCACCGGACCCACCGGCTCTGGCTGCCACGCAGGCACCTTTGGCATTGGCTGCCTAGCCAGCATCACCAGCTCCAACCATCGAGCCGACACGTCTAAAGCGGCCGGCTTCGATGCCGCTCTGGTCATGATGGTGATCAACGCCCCTCCCGCCGCCTTAGCCCCAGGGACTGGCGAGCTAGTGCCGGGGGCTGGCGAGCCAGTCCCGGGGGCTGATCACTTAGGCCCAAGGGCTCCCAAGCCGCCCCCCGTCTTGGCTCCCTCATTAGCCCAGCCCATCCTGGCATTCCTCTTACGCGTCGAGATCCCTCCTTATGAGGCCACGGCAAGGCAGATCCAATGCCGAACCCCGGTCTACAACATCATCAACTGCAAGCTGGTTCATCGCAGCACCACCGACATTTTTCAACGATGCGTCGAGCCGGAGAAGGGAAAAGAGATCCTCCACTACATCCACCAAGGCGAGTGCGGGCACCACGCCGCCTTTAGGACCTTGGTGAACAAGGCATTCCGCCATGGCTTCTACTGGTCGACTGCCTTAGAGGAGGGCAAGCAGCTGGTCGACAAGTGCGAAGGCTGCTAGGACTTCAGCGCAGAGAGCCACCTGCCGGCTACAGCCCTCTAGACCATCCCCCTCTCGTGGCCCTTTGTCGTCTGGGGGATAGACATGATGGAACCCTTCAAGACCGCACGAGGTGGCATGACGCATTTCTTGGTAGCCGTCGACAAGTTCACCAAGTGGATCGAGGCTAGGCCGATCAAGAAGCTGGATGGCCCCACGGCCGTCTGGTTCGTCGAAGATATCATGGTTTGCTATGGCGTCCCCCATAGCATTATCACCGACAAGGCACAAACTTCGCCAAGGGCATGCTAGCACGCTTCTGCACCAAGCAGAGCATCCGGCTTGACCTGGCGTTCGTCACTCGTCCATCGCTCATCCGCAGTTGACCTATTCGAAGAAGCACGTGATCTAGCTCTGAGCCGTGTGGCCATCTACCAGCAAAAGCTCAGGCACTACCATAGCAAGCGGATCCGGCCAGTCTCTTTCCGCAAAGGAGACTTGGTGCTGAGGCGGACCCAATGAACCGCCGGCCAGCACAAGATGTCCTCCCCATGGGAGGGCCCATTCATCATCAATAGAGCGTTGCACAATAACACTTACTACCTGATAGACACCCAGAAGCCGCAGAAGCACAACAGAAACGCCTCCGGTGAGAAGACGGAGCACCTGTGGAACGCGACGCTCCTTAGCTTGTTTTACTGCTAAGGACTAGTGTATGTATCTACCCCTCCCCTTTAGAGCTTATGAATGCAATGGGGGACCCAAGCAGGCTATTGGGGTAAGCCCCTTTTAAATCCCCTCAAAGTTTCCTCGTTACTTAAGCATGGCATCCGGGCCTGGCTCCCGGACCGGGGGACTCGACCGGCTCTCCTCTGGGGCGGACAAGTAGTGTGAGCAAGAAACCCTTTGCTACCCCCCACTAACCAACCATAGACCAGATCCCGGCTAACCAACTGATGGGACCGCGGGTAGGAAGGAACTTTTCACACAATGTCCATCAAACGAGTAGCAGCCGGACAGGTCATATCGGACCACATTGTTTATACTAACCGACCACTGCCGGCTCGACCTAGCCCTCGCTGGATGACTATAAAAACTCGCTTGTTTTCCAAGGGAAAATGCCCCTTCCTTGTCCCAGACCGGCTCCCGGCTGGCTGGCAGGCGGTGGGAAGCAGCAAAGAATGGCGGCGAGAATCACAAGGCAAAACGCAAAAAGGCAAAAGAAGAGCCAGCATGCTATCATTTTCAACAGGACAAGTTAAAACGATATAGGCCACAGGCCATAGGTTCATTACAATACACCCCCAATGGGTGGAAATGCGTCTTAAAAGCAGTATTGCAGCAAAGGAAGAAACAAGTAAAATACACGGGGCGGCTCACGCTGCCGGCGCGTCGCCAGCCAACTCGACGCTTCGCCCAAAAGAAGTTGTGGCCATCGGGTCCGCCTCCGTGATCTCCGTGGCCTCGACACCGCCACCGGTGCTGGTGGCGGTGCTCTCGTCAGCGACCTCCTCGTCCTCCGAGAGTTGGGGGTTGCCGAAGGACTCCTTGGCGACCGGCTCACCATCCTCGCCAAGAGCCGGAAGAAGTTCGTCCGGGTCGACATACGAGGCAAGCTCGTTGGCCCGGCGGACAAGAGCGCCTTCACAACCTGCTTGTTCCACCTTTGGCACGTCCTGCATGGTGGCCAACCAGTACAGATCAACGTCACGATACCATGACATGACGACTGGAGCACCATCTGCGCGTCGGCTCGAGCCACCGACGCTTTCCAGACATCAAGCTGGGCCACAGCGTTCTCCAGCCACAGCGACACGCGGCTATTCGGGGCCCCACGACCCGACCACAAGGTGGCGATCACCTCCTTGCCAGCTGGCTTCAGCCACTCCATGCTACGCTTGAGGTGGATCAGCCGGTTCTCTATGGCCAACCCAAGCTCCGCCACGTCCCAGTCGGCGTTCTCTACAAGCTCACACACGTGCTCTCGTAGATACTCCCGGTGGTCTGCCACGGCTCGCTCAGCCCGGCGCTGGGTTTCTGAGAAGCGCTCTGGAAAAGAGAAAGGGGAATCAGAAAAACAACTCAAGGTCAAGAAAAACATAGCCAGCTGAGAAGAAAACCAAGACTCACGCTAGAAGGAATCATCCAATTAAAGGACGAAATGCAGCTATGAGTTCTGCTCCCTCTCCAGCGCCACCTCCGCCTAGCCTAGGTCAACCCCGCGCACCACAAGCGCCTTTTCGAGGCATGTCACCTCGCCTTGGAGAGTGGCGGTCCACTAGGCGGCGTCAGCCGCCTGCTTTGCGGTCTCCTCCCTGGCTGCCACCTCTCGCTGCACGTCCTCCCTCGGGTGCTCTTGCGCCGCCTGCCCATCCACCAGTAGGGCACCCAGCCGGTCCCTCTCTGAGGTGATCGCCTGGACACTCTACGCCAGCCGGTCCTGCTCGAAGACCACCCCGTCCTTCTCCCCTGGAGGGTGTTCAACTCCTCTGCAAAATAAAACCAGGAACTTTTACTAACAACACACAAAGACCTGGCCCAGCTGCCGAGTAGCCGGCCCGACACTCAGGGGCTACCCCATTGGGTGCGACAGTGCGCCCCCACTAGATCAAGCGTACTTTGGGTCCTCTTCTGCTCTTCCTCTAGCCGGTAAAACTCGTGCTTGCCACGGTTGTGGATGATGACCGCTTCATCAAAAATCTCATCTCGTCGGGCACTCCCCGCCTGCTCCAAGAAGCCAGAGTTAAAAGAATGCAAGCGAAAGAAGATCCGGCCGGCCGCCTCGCAGCCGGTCAGCCGGCCAGCATCTCTGGGGCTACACCCAGTGGGTGCGCTCGCGCGCCCCCATTGAAAAACAAAAGCAAGCGAAAGAAGAACTGGTCCGGCTCCCCCACAGACGGTCTGCTGGCCTGCATCTTGGGGGCTACACCCAGTGGGTGCACTCGTGCGCCCCCATAGAAAATTCAGCAAAGACAAAAAAGGTTTACCTTGACACACTGCAGGGAGCTGTCGGCCGCCTCTGCAAACTTGGCCAACTCCTTGTGGCACCGCGCTAGGACCGGGCCATGGCCGGCGGAGGCGGGACGGCAAGGACGCAACCAGCGCCTCTTAGTCCTAGATCATGTCCAGCATGGTCCTCCGAGACCGGCTCCCCCCGCCGCCCGCCTCGGCATCCACCACGGTACCAGCTGCCAAGGGCGATTGAGAACTACAAGGGCGCAGGAATCGGCTCCCAGCAGTCCCGCGTCCGGCACCGTCGTTGCCTCCTCCCCAGCTGACTCGGCGCGATGATCATGGCGGCCGGCACCTCCATCTCCATGGACGGAACCTATGGTGCCGCCCCAAGTGCCACCGGGGCCTCTAGCACGTCCACCGGGGTCGGCTCGGCGACGGGCGGCACAACCGCCAGCTCCACCTGCCGGGTCTCCTCAGGGGGCGGCTCGGGGGTTCCTCCCCCCGGCCTGGCTACTTCTGCCCCGGACGGAGACACGACCATCTCCGTAGCCAGTCCTCGCGGCTCGCTCGACGGAGGTCTCGACATACAAGCCGACTCCGCCGCCGAGTCCGACGCCCACACGTGGTTTGCAGACCTCCTTCGCCTCCCACCGCTTGAGGCCCCAAAGCGTGAGGGTCCGCCCTGGGCACCTGACTTCGAGGCTCGCAGTTGCGCGAGCCTCCTCTTCTCCTCACACAGCGTGTCTGCGTGCTCCTGAGCCAGCCGACTAGCCACCTCCATCGGGCCAGCTATCGACTCCACATCGTGGTGCTTGATGGGGTCCCTAGAGCAGGCAAATAATCAAACATCTGCTGGCACATGACTCAAAGAGAAAGACCCACACAAGGAACAAAACACTTACCCAACGACAACGAGCAGGGCCCGCTTGGCGGTTTTGATGCGGCCGCCTTCGCTCGCTTGCGAGACGGTGGTTGGGCCATCGGCTCCACCTGAGCCGGCCTCTTCCCCTAGCTGGAGGTCCTGGCCGCCTAAGCACACGCCGGCTGCTCCTCGCTCCACCCGCGCGATCCCTGCTGACCTAAGGGGGAGGCGCATTTAGGATCCGGACGTCACCATCATCATCATCATCAGTCCAATATTTGATCGTGGGGCCGAAGAGGAACTCACCAACTACTCTGGACCCACCCGCTGTCGGGTCATCCACCGCCTCCACCTCTCCCGAGGAGTCGACCCCCTCTTCGGCTCTGGCTCCCAGTTCGAAATCCTCGGAGTTAGACTCGGCGCGCTCCGCCTCGAAGATCTAGGGGTGCAGACCGTTCGGTCTGTTCTGTCGAACAAAAAGTTGCGGTTAGCATGAAAAGTGAGATCGGGGGCCAACCGGAAGGATTCAAAGGAAAAGAAAAACCACCTCGACAGGGCGTACTAGGGGTGCCAGGCTATGCCGGCAGTACGGCTCCTTGCCAAAGGACCAAGTCTTCGGTGCCAACTTGAAGGTCGTGATGGTGTTCACCTGCACCACCACTCGAGCCGGCGTTAGCTCGACGGTCGACAGCCGGCAGGGGTCCCAATGGTCAGACACATCACAGATCCAGTGTGGCCTCACCTAGAAAGGCAGCACCAGACGCGCGATGAAGGCATCCACAAGGACGGAGGCGGCTAACCCTTCCCCACTCCTCATGACCTGGAGCCAGCCCAGCTCTTCAAGTGCGGTCCTACACGGGGCAAGCCCCGACTAGTTCACTCCGATGGATGGGGCATTGACGAACACTGGTAGTCGGATGTAGCCCTGCAGCGGGTTGGCGTTCTTCACGTAGAAGAACGTCCAGTTCCACCCTTTGACGGAGTCTATGAGGCTGATGCAGGGAAACTACGGGCCACGGCAGCACACCATGGTGCCCCCATAGGCGTACGGTCCTCATCGTTCTTTAGAGCCTCGAGATAGAAGAGTTTCTTGAAGAGCTCCACGTAGGGAAGCATCCCAAGATAGCCCTTGCACAGGGTCACGAAGCTCGCGATGTATAGAATGGCATCGCGGCTGAGGTGGTGCGGTTGGAGATCAAAGGTGTGCGGCAAGAGACACAAGAAGAGACTAGTCCTTGGCCGGCGGGCCGGCTGCCTCGCGGACGGCTGGTGCACGACCGGCAGGCTCGTAGCTAGCTAGCTCCTGGCCGGATGGCCAAGGAGCCGGCTCATCCCTGGCCGGCTGCCTCCAGGCCGGCTCTTCCATTGACCCTCGAATGAACAGGCCCCCATCCCATCTCTCTGCATGCAGGTATGGCGACAAGACGAGACCCCCACGACGTGCCCCGGTGTGGCCACAGCAATCGTTGACACATGGGCGCGCATGGCTACAGTGCAGCTGGTCATATCGCTGACCTCGGCTGACCGTGACCGAGTGGGGCATTAGTGCCGGCATGCCCCAACCTACTCCATCACTTGCCTCCGCGTGGCTACAACGTTGTCGGCCGTACCAGAGACCTCGGCCGGTTGGCGCTAAGCGACGCCACTTGGGACAGCCCGTGTCGCGGCAGGTGAGCTCGGGCCAATCGCGAAGCCGGCAAGCGGGCCCTAGAGGGCGATGGGACTGTGCAGCCGGCGGGCCCCACCGACGACTAGACGGCTCGGCGGACAGACTCTCTGGCCAGCCGGAGAGGCTGCCAGCCGAGTCCCCATAACCGGTACTTTAGAAATATTGTAAGCCTGGGGGTTGGCCTATAAAAAACCCCGAGCCCCCCCCCATGCAAAGGGGGACACACTCACAAGCACACACGGGATCTCTTACTCCCGCATCCACTCATGTAGCGGAGGAGAAGGAGCCGGTTGCTCCTTCCTGCACCTCTAGAAAATAGCTCCAAGAGCACCATTGTAACCACCCTCATCTATCAACCTAAACCAAGCAGGACTAGGGTATTATCTCCCACAGAGGGCCCTGAACCTAGGTACATCGTGCGTCCACCGCCGCTTGTGCCCAATCTCGCTCCCGGAGCCCGTCGACGTCCTCCGACCCTAACCACCTTTGATAAGCCTACCCATGGCATCTATCTAAGAAAATGATGATGGAATATTATTCCTTGGTTATTTTATCATATCAAGCATGGCATGACTCCGTCTTCATCGCATAAGTATAAATCATGAGCACCCCGGTGTCAAACTAGGGAATTAGATCATACTTATAACATGCTTCAGCATTTTCAGTTTCACGCAATACATGAGTGTGAACCATGGATATAGCATATTGATGGAATAGAGTATGGTGGTAGATATCAATGGAGCCAAAGTGGAAAGAAAGTCTTGTATCATCTAGGCATATCAACGGTTTATGAGATGCCCATCAATCGATATCAATGCGAGGAGTAGGGACTGCCATGCAACAAATTTACTAGAGCTATAAGTGTATCCAAACTCAACAGATGTGAAGTGGGCGTGCATCCAACTTGCTTGCTCATGATAACCTCGGGCATTTGAGGAAGCTCGTCATCACAATACACAATCCAAGTTTTATAATATAAAATTCCAACTAGCATACGGAAATGATAACTCAGGAGACTCTCTATATGAAGAACATGGTGCCACTTTGAGGCACAAGTGTGGTAAATGGATAGTAACAATGTCCCTTCTCTATTTTCTCTCATTGTTTTGATGGTGGGCTTTTCTCTCTTTTTTATCCCTCATTTCTGTTTTACTTTATCTTATGTTTCGTCCAGTATCACATCCTGACTTGTGCAGGAATCATAGTGATACGGGGCAAACCCCGTGGGTGTCGATCTTTCACGAATTGGAGGTGGAAACCTCAAGAACACGAAGAACACGGGGATGAATGGGGAGAAATCACAAGAGGAAACACTAAAGAACAAGTCCAATCACACATCCACTAGACTCACCACACACAAGAGCCACAAATGTACATGAACAACAAAGGGAAAGAAGGATACATGGTAGAGTTCATCCCAAATCCCATGGGGACATGGTGTCTTGAATCCACTAGTGATCTTCCCTCGCAAGGGGTCTTGACATCCACTAGATCTTCTCTCATAGAGCCATCTACTCCATGGGAGAGGTAGTGGAAGGACCAAGGCTTAACTAACTAAGATCTAAACCATTGCTAACCCTAGATGGAGCAGGGAGGAGAGTATATATAGGTCCAAGTCAACCAAGCGGTGAGAGATCGGTACATGGGCCAAGCCTAGGTGAAACACACAGGGGGGCGTGTGCACGGGGTAAGTGGAGCCCGTGCCCACAGGGTATCCAGGTCATCGCTCCACTTAGCATGTGCACATGGGCGGGTCCCATGGGCACGGGGTCTTCTGGGCCCGTGCGCATGGAGTATCCAGGAAGTCACGGGTACCCTCGTGCGCACTGGGTCTTGGGAGGCCGTGCATACGGGGTTGTTTGGGACTCTTCTTCCTCTGGCTTCTGGACTCCAACTTCTTCTGTCTCCGCTTCCAAGCGTCCCTCGAGGATGGTGTAGTTTTATTTAGTTGCTCGCAATCCTCCTCATCGTCGGTGAAGCTCTGGCAATACCTTTGCATGCATACGAGAGTTGTGTGAAGTAGTATACCATCCTAGAGGTGGTCAAGTGAGCACTTGTAAAGGAGATGACTCACCTTTATGTGTGTAAAGTAGTCGTGGCACGTGGCACTTGACAAATGGACTCTTGTCATGGTGATGTCCATAAGATGCTCTGCATCATCCCCTCCCCCTTGGGAAAGATCCGTCCTCGGATCGAAATCTAAATCACCAAGGGAAGGAGATGGCGTCATCGTGTAGTCAAGCACTCAACATTATCAAGCTCTAAAGGGGCACTCTCCAATGTCTCATCGTCTTGTAATTTCTTCAAAAGGAGCAAGGAAAACAAACACTTGGAAAAACAAATGTGGTTAGCGTTAGTGCCAAACCAAGCATTCAAGCAATTATTCACCGAACAAGTGTCGTTATCATGCATAACATATGGCGCGACAAGGGATTGTGTCATGGCATGTAAGCATACAAATTGAGCACAAGCAATGTAATCATGGGAACAAGTATGCCAAGGTGAGGTAGGGATGCAAATATGTATGACAATATAACAAGCATCTACCTCATGGTCATATCAATCATGCACAAAGCAATCCACAAAAGGTCTATGGTAGGAATAGGAATTATTCATAACACCAAGTAGAATGAAGTGTTAAAACACATGGTGCAACCCAAAGTGCAAGACAATCCAAGCATAATGTGCACATGGTGTAGTGAAGATAGTGAGGTACTCAACACAATAGAAAGAGCAATTGGTCATCATGTGTGAGGCAATCAAGTCAAGCATATAGCAAGCAATATAGCTTGACAAATGTGAAGGATGGAAATTCTCGCAACCAAGCATATCATAAGAGCAAACAATCCACAAGTTGGGTGCAACACACAAGGTATATATGTCATGAAGCATGGAAAGATGACAATCTGGAATTGTAGCAATATCACTAACATGTGTGCAAGTAAGTGGTCCAAGATGACCAATATATGTCATGGTACAAGCAACACAAGTAGGATGAGCCACAATATCCATTCTAAAGAAGGGTGTCACCTCAAAAGCGTGACCTTGTGTGTCCATCACAATGTCGATTTGCAAGCAAGTGCGATGTAGACACTCATCGGTGTAGCATGGCTCGCTCTCAAGAGCTCGAATGGTCAACTCACATGAGGTGGAAGTTGACATGTAGCCAAACTATCCTATACATACACACAACAAAGGAAACAATGTATGTGCATGGTAGACAAACACATCATCCATGATGATGGTTCTCTTCTCTTGCACATAACCATTAGGATCACAAGTGCATGAATAATATGATGCAACAATGGCAATATTCATGGCACTAGGGATATGGTGCAAAGAAGGAAGATAAGCATGCTTCACATGAAAGATGTCAAAAGCTCCAATAATATGTGAGAAAGCTATGGGGGCAATCTCATTAGCAAAATTAATAACAATGTTAACATGGTAATAGCAACTAGGATCTCCACCAAGCATGCAAATACACATAGTTTTAGTAGAATGGTGAATCATGGTAAATGCAAGCAAGGGTCACAATCGCATGGCAAAGGCATAGAAATGAGCATATCATGCAAAGTGAACATGTAAATATGGGCAAAGGATATTGTCACATCCCTACCTTTAGCATGCATTAGGATCCATGTTGTGATTGCATCATGATTAAATTCTTTTAAACTTGAAATGGGATGTTCAAAACCCTAGCACCATTTGAATTCAAATAGGCTCAACCAAAATGTTTTTTAATGATCCAAAGTGGCTGTGAAAAATGTTCATCTTCTCTGGAATAATGTGGCAACATAAACCAGGGATGGTGCATATTTTAAAATGTCATTTTGGGTATTTAAATAAATCAATAGCTATTTAGATTGGAGTTTTAAAATACTATAAATATTTTTAAAGCTCCAATAATTCTGGAAAGTCTGTGAGTGCCTTTGGTTATAATATAATAGGCCACATATTAATTTTCAGAATATTACAAAATGGTTTGGTTTTGAAATCAAATCAAAACAAAACTAAAAAAATAGAAAACAGAAAGTAAAAAAAGGAAAGAGGAGGCCCAGGAGAAGCTGGCCTAGCTAGCCCAGCCGGCCCAGCTGAAAGTCACCCCCCAACCTCCCGCCAGGAGGATTGGGCGTGTGGCAGGGGCGCACCGGCACGCGCCATGGCCAACTCCTGCCTGGCTGGCTGCTGTGGTGGCCTCTGGGCCCGCCAGGGCTCTCCCCCTCCTTGTCGTGTTGCTCTTCCCCTCTCTCCCTCTCTCGCCGCCGCTCTTCCTCCTGCTCTTCCCCCTCCTCTACTCTGCTCTCTCCCGCCGGACCAAAGCTGTCGCTGCCGTCGATAGGGCATCCCCGCGCCTCTCCGAGCTCGCCCCCGACGCCAACGAGTCCCTGTGAGCCGCCACGTCCATCTCCCCTCTCTCCCCAGCTCTTCCGCGTGCCCTAGGCCCTAGCGCCGCCATGGCCGAGCTCCGGCCGCCGCCTCTGGCGTTGTAGCCGCGAGCTCCGGCTTCCCTAGGGCCCGGGCTAGCACCCCTGGGTGCGGGCGAGCGAGGGCTTCGCCCAGTGCCCCGGCCGCCGCTCCCGTGGCCGATAGCGCGGACGCCGCCATGACCTGCGGTCACCGCCTGAGCCACCCACAGGTGGGACCCCCTCGTCAGGTGATTAGCTTAAGGCCAATCACCGGGTTAGTTAACCCCTGGGTAGCTGACGTGTGGGCCCAGCCCTATTAGTTAGTAGTTAGATTAATTAAAAAACGGTTAGATGGATGTGTCATTTACAAGTGGGGCCCAGCTGCCAGGTTTGACCTGGGCTAGCGCCTTTGACCTGCTGACGTCATCATGACGTCACGCTGACATACTAATTCAATTTTGGATTTAAATAAATTCTAGAAATTAATAAAAACTTCTAAAATTCATAGAAAATAATTTGTAAATCAGATGAAAATAATTTACATATGAAAGTTGATCAGAAAATTTCAATGAATCCACCTGTGCCATTTTCATGCATGATAGAGCAACCTAAATAGGTGAACTTGGACATTTTAGTTCAAACACATTATGGAATCCGTATATGAAGTTGAATTTGAACCTTGAGTTCAAACCCACTTCATTTAAATCTGTTGCTAGATGCATTAGCTCAAACACATCATGTTGCCTTGTCATACTCACGCATCATATTGTTGCATTTAGTATGTATTGATTTGTTCCCCCTTCGATGTTTGTTCTTCGTGTTAGGCAATGTTCTGGAGGATACGGTCGAGTATCCATGTGAGGAGCAGTAACGTTTGATCGTCTTATCAGGCAAGCAACCCCCTTGAACATATTCGATACAATCCCACTCTCTCACTCTTGCTCTCACTTATTGCATTAGGACAAAAAGTTTCAACTTTGCATGTTCCGGTAGTTGAACCCATTCCTCTACATGACCTGTCATTGTCACAGTAAATAGCTGAACCATGCAACCTAGCATACTTGGTACATGCTTGAGATATGTTGTGCCTTTAACCTGCCATGCTTTCTATGCTTAGATTTGTGTCAGGTCTGTTTCATCTGGATGATGAACCAAAGTGAACTGAACTTGTTCTGATGATGAGAGTTAAGTTGTGAACACGATTTGGTAAAGGTAGCGATGAGAGGCCGTGTAGGAGTACATGGCGGGTTGTCTCATTGGGACCGTCCTTAAGAACTGAGTCCTATGTATGTTGTCCAATACTAGCTACTACCGCACATTGGGATCCTTAATTGACTATCTCGACTTATTAACCGAGTTGATCTCTGTCCAGGAGTTGCAACTAGTTTCTGGTGTTTGTAGGATATGCTAGTAGTCTACCGAGTGGCACCCCGTACAGGTGGGCTTGGGACAGACTAGGCATTGTGGCCCGGTGTACCAAGCGTAGTATCATCCGTCGAGGTGGGCTTGGGAACC
Source organism: Hordeum marinum (assembly GCA_022496015.1). Taxonomy (NCBI): domain Eukaryota; kingdom Viridiplantae; phylum Streptophyta; class Magnoliopsida; order Poales; family Poaceae; genus Hordeum; species Hordeum marinum. The sequence continues at coordinate 184,843,739 of CM039676.1, forward strand.
TTGTACACATCGTTTGGGGCCGTTGAGGAGACTTTGGCCAGACTTCCTTGCGGGTTCAGTCCTGAATAGGCGATAAACCTGGACTAGAGTCTTTTGTGGTTAGTTAGGTCATGGCCGACTCCCTCGCTGGGCTTCCGCTTGAAGGTTGTCGAGGTGCCTTTTTACGAGCACATGGCGATAAGTGGCGGGAGCATGTGTGACGGAGTACACCCCTGCAGGGTAATTAGTCTACTCGAATAGCCGCGTCCGCGGATATGGACTACTTCGATACTTATATGGTTCATAGACAATTTAAAGGGTTACTCATAAAAGCTTCAAGACAAGTGTGAGTATCATGGATGGCACTCTCGTAGGAAGACGGGAGCGGATCCTTGGTGGTGTATTGTTGTGGTGTTAGTGGACTCGTGTGCGCTTCACAAGACTTATGAAAGTCGTAGTACAGGATAGCCGTCGAGTCAAAGCTGGCTTGCTACATTCAACCCCACAACTTCCTTGTTGATTTTGATGCATATGTAGTTAGTTCTGATGTAAGTCTTGCTGAGTACTCAGTACTCACTGTTGCTTAATTATGTTTTGCATAGGAGACTCCAGTCTCGTTAGTGGTTTCTATGATAAGATCAATGTTGTCCATTTAGCTTGGGAATCCCAGCCAGAGGTCTGGTTCTTGTGGAGGGCCTTGTAAATAGACAAGCTTGCTCGGCCTTCTTCTTTTCTAGATGTCTATACCCAGACATGTTAAGCTTCCGCTTGTTGTTGGTATGATTTTTGTGCTGGATCATGTGACCCTGTTTGTAATATCACTCTATGCTGGCTCTTATGAGCCTCCTAAATAAATGTTGTGTTATTGTATGGTTGTGTTGTGATGCCATAGTTGTATCTATGCATATCGGGCATGTCGTGCATACGTGTGACGTGCAATGATATGTATGGGATTCGACACCTAGTTGTTTGCCTTTAGTAGTACTCTTTATAGGGAACTACCTCTTTGTGCTTCCATCGAGCCTTGGTAGCTTGCTACTGCTTTGGACACATTGATTGACCGACATGTATCCTTCTTTGCTGCTGTGTCTGTTCCTTCGGGGAAATGTCACGCAGTGTAATGGAGTCCCTGTAGCCTGCTACGACTCGTCTACGTGCAGTGATGACATTTATGTCCCACGACGTAATGGAGTCCTTGGAGCTTGCTATGACTCGTCTACACACGCTAGAGGCCGACACCTGCATTGTTGGGTTACGTATGCCTGTTCCTGTATGGATGTGCCACTTGGGTTCTACGACTAGCCATGTCGACCCAGGTTCTTTGTCGTTTGAATGCAAGCGACATATTACATACGTGAGCCAAAAGACGCAAATGGTCCCGGCCTAGGTAAGGTGACAGCCGTGGAGTTAACCGTGCGTGAGGCCGCGAAGTGATGTGATGTGTTACATGCTAGATTCTTATGGCTTAGGATCAGGGTTCCGACAGTGTTGGTATCAGAGCTGACTGACTGTAGGATTACCAAGCCAAACCGGTCAATGTTGAGTATAGTAACTCTTTAGTTATATAAGGGAATTGATTGTGGATGGGAACGTAAGGCTCTTTTTACTCCTTTCCCCATGTTATTCTGATTCTGAGTCACCCTCTCCTTTTCTACGGGGATTAAGAACTAGGCTTCTTATCTATCTATCAGGATCTCGTGTTCCTATTCCGTAGACTTATAGGAATGGTTGATCTGAGTTGCTTCTAGTCCTTGAGTGTTATCTGTGTAGCTTGTTAGCCCAATCAGAATCTTGAGTTGGTCATGTTAAGGTGTCGTGGCACCTAAATCTTTTGTAGGATGTCTCATTTCTAAGCATTCGTAGCCATTATGATGTCCGATTTTCCCTAGGATTTCTTTGAAGATCAATGCTTTTGCTTTCCCTCCTATCTTTTGGTATGCCGCCATGTCTAATCCTAGTTTCTCATCATCAGGATGTCCCATAGTACCCAAGCTGCCATTGGTCGCAAGAAGGACCAGAGACGTGGAACTAGAGATGCTGAAAGTTCTGTCGGATTCACCTTCGTTGGCACAGTTCATGTTAGACATTGAGAAGGACAAGCATGAGTCAAACCGCTTGCTAGCACGTATTCAGGAAAACACCGCACACCAATGTGCTGGAACAGTGACCATCCGTGATTTCATCAAGCTATACCCACCCACCTTCCATCACTCCATTGAGACACTCGATGCAGATGATTGGCTCCGTAGCATCACAACAAGCTGCATTCCGCGAACGTGTCCGAGGCTGATAAGGTCACCTATGCTACATATTTCCTGGAGGGTCCTGCTAGTATATGGTGGGAGAACTATGAGGCTATAATTCCAGCTGGCCAGATTCCTACCTGGAAAGAATTCACAGAGGTTTTCCGTCAGCATCATATTCCTCAGGGTCTCATGGACCGAAAGAGGGAAGAGTTTTGTAACCTTACCTAGGGTAAGATGGTTGTAGATGTTTACAGTCGAGAGTTTGAGAACCTTGCATGTTATGCCACAGAAGAAGTGTCCATGGATGCCAAGAAGCAAGCTAGATTCAGGAAGGGTCTCAGCCCAAAGTTGCGTCGTGATCTTCACCTGCATCATTGTGACACCTTCCAAGCTCTTGTGAATAAGGCCATTAATGCAGAGACAGCTCAGTTCACCTATGAAGAATCTTGCAAGCACAATCGTGATTTGGCCTCTACCTCCGGTTCTGGATCTCAGAAACATTGGATTTGGGTTCCGAACTCATCGCTTCCTCCTAGATACGCACCGAGGCCATCCTATGTGGTGCCTCGTCCAACTCAGCCAAATGCTCCACCCAGACCTACTGGTGGACCGCCTGACAATGCGATTCCACGTCATACTTCTGTGATTTGCTACAAGTGCGGAGAAGCAGGCCACATCGCTCGCAATTGCACTCAGTCTAGTAGTGTATCACCTCAGTCTGGAAAGTTTGCTGACCGTAATAAGTCACCAGTCAAGTTGACCCCTGCCAAGCCAACCATCATTGAACAGGGATGTGTGAATCACGTCTTAGCCAAAGAAGCTAATGATGATCCAGAAGTCCTCCTTGGAACGCTCCTTGTCAATTGCCATCCAGCAGCAGTTCTATTTGATACAGGAGCATTGCATTCCTTCATCTTGGAAGGCAATGCCCGGTTGCACGACATGTCATTTTGTGATATGCCAACTGCTCTTGAAATTCAGACTTCAGGGTCTAGATGGCAGACCACAAGAATAAGCCATGGAAATGAAATCCATGTTGATAGACTTGTATTCCTTGCTTCGTTGATAGCTCTCAAGTCTTCAGATATTAATATCATCCTGGGTATGGATTGGATGATAGCTCACCATCCCAAGATTGATTGCTCCACCAGCTCTGTTCAGCTTACACATCCATCTGGCAAGATAGTCCATGTTTCAACACGAGTTGCAAAGCGTCAGCTCTTTTCACTCAATGCCAACCCTCTTCCCGAGCTTGAAGATATACCAGTAGTAAGAGATTTTCTGGATGTATTTCCAGAAGAATTGCCAGGCATTCCGCCTGACAGGGATGTAGAGTTTGTGATAGACCTCATCCCAGGAACTGTTCCAATTTCCAGAAGACATTATAAGATGGCACCCTTGGAATTAGCTAAGCTCAAGAATCAACTTGATGAGTCCTTGCAAAAAGGTTTCATTCGACCTAGCTCCTCTCCTTGGGCTTGTCCCGTCCTCTTTGTGAAGAAAAAGGATGGAACGGATCGTATGGTTGTGGATTATCGACCTGTCAATTTGGTCACAATAAAGAATAAGTATCCGCTCCCCAGGATCAATCATTTGTGATCAACTTGCTGGATTTTCAAATTTCTCCAAGATGGATTTGAGGTTAGGCTACCATCAAATCAAGATTAAGAATGGAGACATCCCCAAGACAGCGTTCGTCACTCATTATGGTCAGTATGAGTACACAGTCATGTCCTTTGGACTAACCAATGCTCCAGCAACATTTCCCGTTTGATGAACTCAATCTTAATGGAGTACTTAGATAAGTTCGGCATGGCTTACCTCGATGATATTTTGATTTATTCGAAGAATGAAGAAGAACATGCTGAGCACCTCAGACTTGTGCTAGAAAAACTCAGAGAGCACCGTATTTATGCAAGTTCTCCAAGTGTGAATTTTGGTTACCTGAAGTGACCTATCTAGGTCATGTGATCTTCGGAAAGGGCATCGCAGTCAATCCTGAAAGAGTTCAGGCCATTCTCGACTAGACTCCACCTGAAACAGTTAAGCAAGTTAGAAGTTTCCTTGGTTTAGTGAGCTATTGTCGCCGCTTCATGGAGAATTTCTCCAAAGTTGCCAAGCCTTTGACGGAACTCCTTAAGAAAGATAAGAAGTTCGAGTGGACCCCACAATGTGAGCACAGTTTCCAGGAACTGAAGAGATGTTTGACGTATGCTCCCGTGCTTGTGCCACCTGACTTCTCCAAGGACTTCGTCATCTATTGTGATGCTTCCAGACAAGGACTTGGATGTGTTCTTATGCAAGAACGACAGTTGCACCCACATGAGGAAAATTATCCAACACATGATTTGGAGCTTGCAGCAGTAGTCCATGCACTCAAGGTATGGCGACATTACCTTCTTGGTAATCATTGCGAGATTTACATAGATCACCAAAGTCTGAAGTATATATTCACTCAACGAGATCTGAACCTCAGACAAAGACGATGGTTGGAGCTGATAACGGATTACGACTTAGGAATTACTTACACCCCAGGCAAGGCAAATGTCATGGCGGATGCGTTAAGTCGTAAATCCTATTGCAACAATCTTGTGTTGCAACAAGGTCAACCCCTTCTTCATGAAGAATTTTGCAAGCTTAACCTCCACATTGTTCCTCGCGGATCCCTTTCAACCTTGGTTGCAAAACCTACTCTAGAGGATCGGATTATAACAAGCCAACAATATGATGCGGGTATTACCCGGATCAGGGTTAATGTTGAAAAGGGTATTGTTGGTAGTTTCACCATTGATGATAGAGGTGCAGTATATTTTGGGAATCGGTTGGTAGTTCCTACAAAGCAACAACTTCGAGAGTTGATTCTTATCCTTAAGGAGGCTCATGAATCTCCTCTCACCATTCACCCTGGCAGCACCAAGATGTATCAAGACCAACGCTAAAGGTTCTGGTGGACTGGAATGAAGAGGGAAATCGCTCAATTCATTGCTAATTGTGATGTTTGTCGTTGCGTGAAGGCAGAGCATCAGTGTAACGCCCCAGACACACCCGCCGGTAGTCGTTACTCCTGGCAGGATCTAGACTGGCCTCACAGATCAATACTAGTCTTTTCTGCGCACTTTGTCCTCACTCATGCGCACCCGGGACCAACTTCCCGGTCGGTCACCCATCCTAGAACTACTCCAAGCCATGCATGCTTAACCTGAGAGTTCTGTTTGAATGGGCTCCTGAAAAAGAAGGAATTCCTTATTGATATGAGTAGTCTATCATCCCTAATAAGCCAGGCTATCACAATCACAGACCTGCTGGCACCCTTCAGCCTTTAGCTATTCCTGAATGGAAATGGGATAAAGTTGAAATGGATTTCATCACCGGATTTCCCAAGACAAAGAAAGGAAATAATGCAATCTTCATGGTTATTGATTGCCTTTCCAAAGTGGCTCATTTCCTTCCTGTTTGAGAGAGAGTATCACTGCCAGTCAGTTGGCAGATTTGTATATCTCTCGAATAGTGTCCCTGCATGGTGTTCCATTGGGAATCAATTCAGACCGTGGAAGTCTTTTCACCTCTCGATTTTGGGAAAGTTTCCAGAATGCTATGGGAACCCATCTCTCCTTTAGCACTACTTTTCACCCTCAGTCAAGTGGTCAGGTTGAAAGAGTCAATCAGATTCTCAAAGACATGCTCAGAGCTTGTGTCATCTCATTCGGGATGAATTGGGAGATGTGTCTTCCATTTGCAGAGTTTGCATATAACAACAGCTACCAATCCAGCTTGGGCAAATCTCCTTTTGAAGTTCGTTATGGATGAAGATGCCGAACACCTTTGAACTGGTCACAGACTGGGGAAAAACAATTCTTTGGACCAGATATGATCCAGGAAGCAGAAGAGCAAGTTCATGTTATTCGCGAGAACCTCAAGACAGCTCAGTCTCGTCAGAAGAGTCAGTATGATCGCCATAATAAGGAAGTAACTTATGAGGTGGACGAAAAGGCTTACCTTCGAGTTACTCCTCTGAAGGGTACCCATCGTTTCGGTATCAAGGGCAAATTGGTTCCTCATTACATTGGTCCTTTTCGCATTCTTGCTAAACGAGGAGAGGTTGCCTACCAATTGGAACGGCCCCCTCATCTTTCTCGAGTTCATGATGTCTTCCACATTTCTCAACTCAGGCGTTGCTTCAAGGATCCTATCCGTGAAGTGGACCACAAAACGCTTGATCTTCAAGATGATCTTTCATATCGAGAAAATCGTGTCCGTATCCTCGATCAAGCTGAGCGGGTAACCCGACGTTGGAATATCAAGTTTTTGAAAGTTCAGTGGTCGCATCATTCTGAGAATGAAGCTACCTAGGAGCGTGAAGATCGTCTTTGATTTGAGTATCCGGCTCTTTTCCCCTCGACTCCAGAATCTTGAGACGCGATTCTTTTAAGTGGGGGTGAGTTTTCACCTCGCCGTGTTGCTCTTCCCCTCTCTCTCTCTTGCCGCCGCTCTCCCTCTTGCTCTTCCCTCTCCTCTCCTCTGCTCTCTCCCGCCGGACCGAAGCCGTCGCCGCCATCGATTCGTCGTCGCCGTGCCTCCCCGAGCTCGCCCCCGACGCCAACGAGTCCGTGTGAGCCGCCGCGTCCATCTCCCCTCTCTCCCCGGCTCTTCCGCACCCCCTAGGCCCTAGCGCCGCCATGGGCGTGCTCCGGCCGCCGCCTCCGGTGTCGTAGCCGTGAGCTCCGGCGTTCCCCACGGCTCGGTCTAGCTCCCCTGGGTGCGGGCAAGCGAGGGCTTCGCCCCAGTGCCCCAGCCGTCGCTCCCATGGCCGGTAGCACGGACGCCGCCGCGACCTGAGGTTGCCGGCGACGAGCCGTCGCCTGAGCCACCTGCAGGTGGGACCCCCTTGTCAAGTGATTAGCTTAAGGCTAATCACCGGGTTAGTTAACCCCTGGGTAGCTGACGTGTGGGCCGAGCCCTATTAGTTAATAGTTAGATTAATTTAAAAAACGGTTAGATGGCTGTGTCATTGACAGGTGGGGCCAGCCGCCAGGTTTGACCTGGGCTGGCTCCTTTGACCTGCTGACGTCATCATGACATCAGGCTGACATAATAATTCAATTTTGGATTTAAATAAATTCCAGAAATTAATAAAAACTTCTAAAATTCATAGAAAATAATCTGTAAATCAGAAGAAAATAATTTATACATGAAAATTCATCAGAAAATTTCAATGAATCCATCTGTACCATTTTAATGCATGATAGAGCAACCTAAATAGGTGAACTTGGACATTTTAGTTCAAACACATTATGGAATCCATATATGAAGTTGAATTTGAACCTTGAGTTCAAACCCCACTTCATTTAAATCTGTTGCTAGATGCGTTATCTCAAACACATCATGTTGCCTTGTCATACTCATGCATCATACTGTTGCATTTAGTGTGTATTGATTTGTTCCCCCTTTGATGTTTGTTCTTCATGTTAGGCACTATTCCGGAGAATACGGTCGAGTATCCATCTGAGGAGCAATAAAGTTTGATCATCTTATCAGGCAAGCAACCCCCCCCCCCCTTAACATATTCGATACAATCTCACTCTCTCGCTCTTGCTCTCACTTATTGCATTAGGACAAAATGTTTCAACTTTGCATGTTAAAGTAGTTGAACCCATTCCTATGCATGACCTGTCATTGTCATAGTAAATAGATGAACCATGCAACCTAGCATACCTGGTAGATGCTTGAGCTATGTTGTGCCTTTAACCTGCCATGCTTGCTATGCTTAGAGTTGTGTTAGGTCTGTTTCATCTGGATGATGAACCGGAGTGAACTGAACTTGTTCTGATGATGAGAGTTAAGTTGTGAACACGATTTGGTAAAGGTAGCGATGAGAGGCCATGTAAGAGTACATGGCGGGTTGTCTCATTGGGACCGTCCTTAAGAACCGAGTCATGTGTATGTTGTCCAAGACTAGCTACTACCGCACATTGGGATCCTTAATTGACTCTCTCAACTTATTAACCGATTTGGTCTTTGTCCAGGAGTTACAACTAGTTTCTGGTGTTTGTAGGATATGCTAGTAGTCTACCGAGTGGCACCCCGTACAGGTGGGCTTGGGACAAACTAGGCATTGTGGCCCGGTGTACCAAGCGTAGTACCATCCGTCGAGGTGGGCTTGGGAACCCTGTACACATCGTTTGGGGCCGTTGAGGAGACTTCGGTCGGACTTCCTTGCGGGTTCAGTCCCGAATAGGCGATAAACCTGGACTAGAGTCTTGTGTGGTTAGTTAGGTCGTGGCCGACTCCCTCGCTGGGCTTCCGCTTGAAGGTTGCCGAGGTGCCTTTTTATGAGCACATGGCGATAAGTGGCGGGAGCATGTGTGACGAAGTACACCCCTGCAGGATAATCAATCTATTCGAATAGCCGCGTCCATAGATATGGACTACTTGGATACTTACATGGTCCATACACAATTTAAAAGGTTACTCATAAAAGATTCAAGACAAGTGTGAGTACCGTGGATGGCATTCTCGTAGGAAGACGGGAGCGGATCCATGGTGGTGTATTGTTGTGGTGTTAGTGGACTCGTGTACGCTTCACAAAACTTTTCAAAGTTATAAAAGTCGTAGTACAGGATAGCCATGGAGTCAAAGCTAGCTTGCTGCATTGAACCCCACAACTTCCTTGTTGATTCTGATGCATATGTAGTTAGTTATGATGTAAGTCTTGCTGAGTACTTAGTACTCACTATTGCTTAATTATGTTTTGTAGAGGATACTCCGGTCTTGTTAGTGGTTTCTATGATAAGATCGATGTTGTCCATTTAGCTTGGGAATCCCAGCCAAAGGTTTGGTTCTTTTGGAGGGCCTTGTAGATAGACAGGCTTCCTCAGCCTTCTTCTTTTCAAGATGTCTATACCCAAACATGTTAAGCTTCCGCTTGTTGTTGGTATGATTTGTGTGTTGGGTCATGTGACCTTGTTTGTAATATCACTCTATGCTGGCTCTTATGAGCCTCCTAAATAAATGTTGTGTTGTTGTATGGTTATGTTGTGATGCCATAGTTGTATCTATGCATATCGGGCATGTCGTGCATACGTGTGATGTGCAACGATATGTGTGGGATTCAACACCTAGTTGTGTGCCTTTAGTAGTACCCTTTATAGGGAACTGCCTCTTTGCGCTTCCATCGAGCCTTGGAAGCTTGCTATTGCTCCGGACACATTGATTGACCGACATATATCCTTCTTTGCAGTTGTGTTTGTTCCTTCGGGGAAATGTCTCGCAGTGTAAGGGAGTCCTGTAGCCTGCTACGATTCGTCAACGTGCAGTGATGAAATTTATGTCCCATGGCGTAAAGGAGTCCTTGTAGCTTGCTATGACTCGTCTACACACGCTAGAGGCTGACACCTGTATTGTTGGGTTACGTATGCCTGTTCCTGTACGGATGAGCCACTTGGGTTCTATGACTAGCCATGTCGACCCGGGTTCTTTGTCGTTTGAATGCTAGCGACATATTACATACGTGAGCCAAAAGATGCAAACGGTCCCGGCCCAGGTAAGCTGGCATCCGTGGAGTTAACCGTGCATGAGGCCGCAAAGTTATGTGATGTGTTACATGATGGATTCTTATGGCTTAGGATCGGGGTTCCGACAGATATGTAATGCACAATAAGCCATAACCATGTGAGGGCCATGTAGAAGAGATGCGCGTAGTCCTTGTGCGAGGGGAATGGTTGGAGACACATTCCGATGAATCTGAAACCATCGTTGCTCTCAAGAGCTCTTTTCGTCAACTCATGGGATTGTGAGATTGACGAATATTCATGAGTACCTACACACAACAAAGACAAAAGAAAAATTGTGTGCACGTGGTAAAGGTACACATCATCCATTAGGATGTGCATGTGCTTGTTTTCATTAGCACAAAATATCCAATCCTCAAATAAATTTGAGGCATGGTATAGGAATACGTCATCCATCATGCAATGATAGTTATTATGCTCAACATGATTGGGACGCAATTTATAGCAAGTATGTGGCACAAGCATTTTATTCATATCAATGGCAATCATATTGTGCACACAAATATGGGATCATGCAAAGTGTAGGATGTAATAAAATCTCCTAATATGTATGAGAAAACTATGGGGGTCGCCTGATGTGCAATAGCAGAAGCATAAGTTGGAGAATATGGACAACATTCAAAAGAATGCATGTCCGAAGCTACGTGGTCATGGCATGTCATATGAGGATTATTGCGCAGATGATGCAAAGGAAGCATGGAAATATCATCACACGAAAAGCAAATGCCAATAACCATGGGCTTATCATCTATGCCATATGAGCAAATTGGACTAATTTTTCTGGGATATTCATAGTCGCTACGGTGAGATTGCAAAGATGCAATATGGACCAATAGAATTTTCACATGTTATCCTATGGAGTATAGCATCACAACTAGGTAAGTCAACATGCTCATCATCATATTCATCATAAATAGGTGGCACATCTAAGCATGAAGAAGACATAGCATGTGACGTATCCATAAGGTGATCAACATCATGCAAGCAATCAATGTCAAGATAGTCCACTAGTGGGACAAAAGCATCACCTTCACCTATTTTACATTTCTCATTCCACTAATGTGGTGTAGTTGAGGTGGGAGAAACCAAATCTTTGTCCTCGTCATCGTGATGAAACCATGTGGGGGGCGCATGATATTCCACCATGGCCATCGTTTTGTCCAAAGGGGGGGATGAAGTCGTCAAGGATCGGTGCTTCATCATATATGGGACCTAGCACCAAAGGAGAAGACACAATAGAGGTAGAGGTTAAGTTGTTAGAAATCGAAATGGCCTCACATGCCCTATCAACTACCTCACTCGCTCTATGTGGTGGTCGCTCACTCACTCCTCTAGGTAGTTGCGCTTATAGTCACATATGGTGGAGTCACTCATCTCACTCAAGTGGTGGGGGTTGTGGATCTCCTCGCATGGAAAGTGTGGCAACTCATCATATGCGGGGCTAGTGGTGAAGTCACTCTCACTCTCAATATGGTGGCATAGGTTTCTTTACTCATCACCAAACCTTGTCGTGGTTGAAGGGAAAATCCTATGCTCAACCAAATCGTCGCCGTCGTCATGGATGAATGTAGTGGGAACGAACACCTATGGGATCATAGAGACCCCTTTCGGTTCGGCGGGGGAAAGGCTCACACATAGAGCTGGTCTGATGAACAGCACGCGGGGATCTTTACCAAGGTTCGGGCAGCACGGATGCGTAAAACTCTGCTCCTGCTTGGTTGCATTGAGAGTGTTCTTAGGGTTCTAGCAACAGGAGCGCTATGAGCGGCTGCCACACATCTGACCTAGAAAGTCCCAAAAGTCAAAGAAGTCAAAAGTCCAAAAGTCCTCTACCGTATCGCCCTGGGCCTCCTTTTATACTCTGAAGGGGATCCCAACAGTGGCGTACAGTATGTACACGGGGTGTACAGAGCTACAGTGCTATCATACCTAACACTGACGGAGTAGGACAGGGGCATTTAATGCACCATCAGGCATCTCTGTCCGTCAATGGGACGGGAAGGGAGCCCGTCCCATAGGTGCCGCTTAGCCCCCTCCAACATCGACGTCGTGACACGCGTCCAGGTGGATTGACACCTGCCCTGTGCACTGGCGGGGTCTTGCCAGGGCTTCGCCTTGTCGGGGCCTTGCCTTGCCGGGGTCTTGCTTTGCCTGGGATTTCAATAGCCCTCCTGGCAAGGCCTTGCCGGTGGTCTTGATTTTTCTGTGTTGGTTTCTGGCAAGTCCCTGCCGGCCCTTGCTGCTAGGGTGGCTACTACTACCCGTGCACGAGTAAGGGGCACTAGAGAGCCCAAAACTCTAGTGCACCGACAGAAGCCCCCGGGCCTAGGCCACACACGTCGCGAGACGCTGTTGGGCTTGGCCCAATCAGTGTATGGGCACACATGGTAGGGCCTTGCGGTTGTGATCACTACGCTTGATGCACTTCCCCACGACTCCCATTGAATGCGGGACGTGGGATACGTGCGTGGCGTAGCCGTTACAGCAGCGTGCCCGCGAAGCGTTTCTAGGTTAGCTTATTTTAGTAAAGAGACCGCCTCACGCCTTCCCCATAAAAGAGGAAATTGCAAAGGCACTGCTCATTTACCTCTTGTATTTCCCAATCTGAAAACCGTCGTCGTCTTCTTCCTTGAGCCTGCAACAGAGCCCCTCCCTCCCATCCATGCCCCTTCCCTCTCTTTGTCCTCAGCTCCTGCGCACATCGCCGCCATGCCGCCCAAAGCTAGCAAGGGAAAGGAAGCAGAGGTCATCTCGGAGAACAAGATGGTGAGGATGCGTAAGGAGCATGTCGTCTTTCCACCGGAGCTTCGCTTGGACATCCTGAAGAAGCAATATCGGTGGATGTGGGCGACGAGGACGATGTCGCATTCCGCCACCTGTGTTATTCCAGGCCCCTCTGGGGACGGCCCAGGCAAATACCCTTTCTCTGGCGATTACTTTTACTGCGGGCTCTGTCCATCCTTTTAGGACTTCTTCAACGACCTCATGTTCACCTATGGCGTCAATCTCTTAGATTTCACGCCGAATGCCTTGATGTCCATGGTAGTTTTCGCCCACCTTTGCGACAACTTTGCCGGAGTAGTCCCCAACACTGCTCTTTTCCGCCACTACTTTTCCCCTCGCATCCAACCAGGCGGAGCCCTTTCCAGTGCTGTCACTTGGATTCCATGGCCAGGAACCGAGGAGGTCTACCCCGACGGGGCCTACTGTGATAGGTGGGACGAGTGGCGGGGCAGATGGTGTTGGATTCGCGAGGAGAAAGTCCTGCACTTCTGCTTGCCGCGGTAGGCCCAAATGGTGCACGGTGAGGACTAGGGTGCCGTCAACCCTAAGGACGGGAAACTTATAGTCGCGACCACTAGGATCCTCCACCTCAGGGACGCTGGCCTTTCCGTAGAGATGATAGGCGCCGATTTCCTTTGCCGGCGCATCCCTCCCTTGCAGAATAAGGGGAGGCCGGCTTGGGATTTCCGGAACACAGAATACATCATGAGATTGCGCCCCGGGCTGAACCACAACCTGGCCGTTATGCAGCACGGGGCCCTCTGCCAGAAGCTGTTCAAGAGTGCCCCGGTACCTGAGCTGCCAGCAGGCATGGTCCCCTCGTGCAACAATGTCGCCTTAGGGAGAATTATTGCCATGATGCCGGTGTTTGATGCCCATAGCCTCGACGCGTCTTGTATCGAGCCGCCTGCCGAGTAGGTGCAAGAATTCTTCAATAATCTGGTGAAAAGGGCCATCCGCGGGGAAGAGGGCCTCGTCTGCGACACCACCGAGGAGGTGTTGACGTACATCGCCAGCAGGGCGGAGGAAGCGGATCTTATTGCGGAGGCCGGAGAAGGGGAAACTCCACCAGATGAAGGCCTTGCCAAGTAGGGAGGGACCACCAAGGAGCAGGGCAGCACGTCCACCCGGGGCTGTCCTGCCGAAGACACAACTGAGGAGGAGTAGCCCGAGGAGGCCCCGTCCCTTGTGCAAAGGAAAAGGCACATCCTTCGGAGCTCCGCCTTTGGGCTTCCCATCCGTCATACTCCTTCGAGTAGCGCAGCCCCGGCAAGAGGGCGACCGGCAAGGCCGCGCGACGGCAAGAAACCCATCAGCAACCCGCACCCGCCGCGGCTAAGCGATCGAGGAGAACCTCTCCTCCTCCTCCCACGGGCACCACGGCAAAGGTCGCCTTCGACCTTTCCGCTCTTAGTTCGGGAGAAGAAGATGAGGAGTAAGAGTCTTGCCATATCTTTCACTTTCTCCAACTTCTGGTTTTAACTTCACTCATTTGGTTCTCTTTGCTTTGCCTCTCCATGGACGCTGAAACACTGGCGCAACGGGTAGCGAAGAGGGCAAGGACCTCTACGACCGAGGAGTCGTCGGCAAGTGCCTCAGGTGCGCAAAGGATGACTGCCCTCAACCTGGAGGCTATCCCATGGCACAGCCCCCGACTCAGTCCCCAGTGGAGCCCCCAGTGTGAGCCCATCACTCACTTCCCGCTGGCAAGTGTCGGGGTGTGCATCTTTACTACTGACATCACCGGACGTGCAGGCAGAGGACGGCGGCAGAGAGAACCACCAACGACCGTCCCGGACACGCCGCACCTTTTATCTACGCCGCCTAGAGACGGGTCCCCGGCAAGAACCTCCTCCAGCATGCTTTACCGTGACGATGGGGAGCCAACAAGCACAGGCACCGGTAGGTCTTCGCCGGCGACCGTCATTGGTGCAGGTATTCTTTGTTATGTTCGTCTCTCTCTTTTTTTTGTCTTCTTGAACTTCCACCTGAGCTTCATCTGGTTTCTTTCCTCGGCCTCCAGACGTTCCCACGATGGAGGGTATGTTGACACCGTCATTAAGGAGACCGCCAGGGACGCTGCCACCGAGGCCGACAGGATCGCTGCCGAGGAGGCCACAAAGAGTGCTTCCGTTGAGGCCGCCAAGAACGCTGCCGCCGAGGCTGCCAGCGCTGAGGCCGCCAGGGTTGCACAGAAAGAGGAGGATGCCAAGAAATCTACCGAGAAGGTCGGTGAGGATGGCAGTGGTTGCACTGACAGCATTCCTATCGCAGGAGCACCAGGCGCTATGCCAACCACTGAGCCCCCAGCCGCCGAGGAGGCGGTTGTCAAGGACCAACCGCCTCCTTCTAAAGCCCCTTCATCGAGCATATATTTCAAGGTCAGTGACAACCTTTTCATCAGCATCCCCGGCATGACAAGCACTAGGGTGCCACCTGAAGGGGGAGTTCTTGTTCAGGAAGCCATCACTGCTGCCGGGCTCGACATTGTTGAAGAGACAAGCTCCGGCAGCAAATCCCAAGAGGGGCAGCTCCTCCAGACCATGGGCGAGACCTTCTGAAAGCTTCGAGCGCTCCACTATGCCCGGAAGGAGAAACTGGACTCCAGGGCAGCAGTCATGGAATTAGCCAAGGCTAACTTTCAGGAGCACATCGAGGAAACCCAGGCCTGGTTCGCCAAAGCTTCCCATGATCTGAAGAGTGGATAGATGCAGTGGAGCCAGGGCTAGAGCCAACTCTTCATGCAGCAGTCCTATGCTAAGCAGGCACAGGAAGAGGGCAAACAATGGGCCGCTACAGAGGATGCTCGCTTGATGGAGCGTCAAGGTTTGCTCCATGCCCATGAGGAGGACCTCGCCACTCGCGAGAAGGTGCTTGCCGAGAAGCTCCATGGCAAGGAAGTGGAGCTCGAGGATCTCATCGTGCGGCAGACCCAAGAGCTGGAGTAGAAGCATAAGGAGGCGCTCGAGGCTCTAACAGCGGACCACACTGTCAAGCTGAAAGGGGCCGTTGATGCAGCTGAAGCTACCGAGGCCACCAAGAACTTACAGGAGGAGCTGCTGAAGAAACTGGAGCCCGATCTTGAGGATCTCGGCAAGGAGGTCTCGTCGCTTGAGGCTGAAAGGGACAAGGCCGTCGCTAGCTTGATGGAGACGCAGGTCGCCATTTCTGACAGGACCAAGCAGCTCTCTTTGGCCAACGAGTCCATCAGCGACCTGAACCTAAAGCTGGTCACATTGACCGGGACTCTCGAGACCGCCAAGGCCCAGGAAAGGGCTCTGGTCAAGGATCTCAATGATGAGAAGGAGCGGGTTAAGAACGCCACCATCGCCCACAACGATTATGCACATGGAGTGGAAATCTGGACCGAGAAGCTCGTCGGTGTCGCAGAGATGCTTGCCGAGCAGCTTACCGCCATGGGCCTAGAAGGCCCCACATATTCTCCCGACGACAGGGTGTCCACGAGAGCCAAGGTGACCATGTTCTTTGACAGCCTCCTTGGAGCCTTGGAGCAGCTCAACTCCGACCGGGCGTCCCACATGGCCAGCGAATCGCGTAAGCTCTGCCAAGCCGTCCTCCGTAAGGTGCTCGTCAAGGTGGCTTATAAGAACCCAAACCTCAACCTCACCAACATCCTCGACCACTTGCCGAAGGACACAGATGTCAAGGCGCTCAAGGAACTTGTCGCGCCCATCGTCGAGAGGGTAAGCCAAGTCAAGCGGGTCGAAGGCGATCATCGGGATTAGCTGCCTCACTCCTCGCTTCCGCATATGTCAAAAACAATCTATTTTATGTTAGAAACTCAGCAAGGCCGATGTAATATTGCTCCTTACGCTCTGTACAACCGTTATGTTATCGCCCTTGCTTGATTTCTCTCTGTATGTGTTCACCCAACGCTCGATTGGAAACTTGTCGGCATGCATATCTCTTCCGCGAGCGCTAGGTGTGGTACTTTAGCAGCCTGCTGGCAAAATTGCCGCCGGCAAGAGACCCTAGTGCTTCTAGTGCCGTCACCTAGGCTGTTGAGCGGGCTCAAAACAAAATAGGGATGCAACCAATTGCAACAAGGTTCCTTCGCGTGCAGGTTTTCCATACAGAAGTCGAGATCGCCCAAGGAAAATAACCTTACGGCAAGAATTTACTTGGGGTTTTTGCAACTTATCTTTTTTGTTGTCGTGCTCCCTCCGGCAAGTTTTTTGGGGGGTGTCGCTCATAGGTATCCATACCACCATTCCCCCCTCCCCCGACAAAGCTGCACACGAGGTGTCCTTCTGTCCCTTGAGAAAAAGAAAGAAGAGAAAATATGGATATGGGACCGTGGCGGTCCATTAGCCCTTGCCGGTATTAAGTGCAATGCAACACTTCAGACAAACATGCAAATAAGTAAACATGAGAATCGATCAGGATTGCAAAGCACTTATCTTTATTCAACTATGCATAGTGTTTGAGCCTGGCGTTGTACCAAGGATTACATGCTTCAGCGACAAGACTTTTACAAAAGGTGGTTGCCGGGAGGCCCGGCAACCACGCCTTATGGGTAGAACTTGCGAAGGTGTTCTATATTCCAGGAGTTTCTCACTGGGATGCCATCTTAGGTCTCTAGGCGAACTGCGCCAGGACTGGTCACTCGTACTACCCGATAAGGGCCTTCCCACTTCGGCATCAACTTGTTGGAATTCTTGGCGGATTGTACTCGCTGAAGAACAAGCTCGCCTTCCTCAAGACTTCTGGCATTAACTTTGCGGCTATGGTAGCAGTGCAAAGCTTGCTGGTAGTGTGTAGCTCACACAGTAGTCTGAAGATGGTCTTCCTCAAGGAGCGTCGCGTCGTCTTGCCGCAACTGCTCTTTCTCTAGCTCATCATAAGCGAGCACTCGAGGCGACCCGTATATGAGTTCCGTGGGGAGAACTGCCTCCACCCCATAGACAAGGGAGAAGGGTGTCTGACTGGTAGCTCGATTTGTTGTCGTTCTGATTGACCAAAGAACCACCGGCAACTCATAAATCCAGTTCCTTCTGCACTTGTGCAGCCTGACAAAAGTTCTTGTCTTGAGGCCTTGCAACACTTTAGCATTATCCCTCTCCGCTTGGCCGTTGCTCCTTGGGTGGGCAACTGAAGCAAAACAGATTCTGTTACCAAGGTCTTGGACATATTGCATGAAGGTGCGACTCATGAACTGTGTGCCGTTGTCAATGATGATCCTGTTGGGAACACCAAAGTGGCAAACTAGTCCCTTGAAGAACTTGACGGCTGACTGTGTTGTCACCTTTCTCACGGCTTCCACTTCCGGCCACTTTGTGAACTTGTCGATTGCAATGTACAAGTACTCAAAGCCCCCGGCAACGCGGGGAAAGGGGCCCAAGATGTCAAGCCCCTAGACCGAAAATGGCCAGGAGAGAGGGATCATTTGAAGTGCTTGAGTCGGTTGATGTAATCTCTTTGAATGAAACTGGCATGCTTCACACTTGGTTACTAATGTCATCACATTCTAGAGGGCATTGGGCCAAAAGTAGCCTTGTCGGAATGCCTTTCCAGCAAGGGCTCTTGATCCTATGTGGGAGCCACATATGCCTCCATGTATCTCTGCTAGCAGCTCCAGTCCATCTTCCTAGGGAATACATTTGAGTTTCACACCGTTCGGCCTCTTTCTATATAGGACATTGTCCATGAACTGGTACATATTAGACTGGCGGGCTACTTTCTCTACTTCTTCTTGTTCCCCGGGAAGTTCTCCCGTCTGAAGGAAACGGACGATGTGTTATGCCCATGCTGGAGCCTGAGGCTCGACGGCAAGGACTAAAGGCGCATCCCCTGCCGAGGTAGCATTTGTCTCAACAGCAAGGGCCTAAGGACCTGCCGGAGCCTATTGCACCCTGGCAAGCTAGGCGGGAGCGTGCGCTTCCATCGCAAGAGCCGGGGGCCCTGCCGGAGCACAGTTCTCACCGACAAGCCTCCCGTTCTCTCTGGCAACCTTCTCGTCGGCGGCTTCCGGGAGCCCAGCTGGGAGATACTTGATGGAACTTAACTTCCTTATCTTCTCTTATCCAATTGATGGTGTCATGGAGGGTTGAGTTAGTTGGAGCACGAAAGTTCCCGGTTCCACGGGTACCTTAAGGGAAGCACACTTTGCAGGCCATCGGCAACGCTGTTCTCTGCATGTGGAACATGCTCCATTTGCAGGCAGTCAAAACGTTCTTCCAACTTCCTCACTTCCTCTAGATAAGATTCCATCAACGGGCTCTGGTAATCTTTCTTCACCTGCCTGACGATAAGTTGAGAATCACCCCTGACAATAAGTTTCTTGATCCCAAGGTCTGCTGCAATCCCGAGACCGGCAAGCAGACCTTCGTACTCAGCAGTGTTGTTCGTTGATCTCTCCCGAGGAAAGTGCATCTGGACCACATATCTGAGGTACTCTATGGTGGGTGCAACAAGAAGCACTCCGGCACCGGCGCCTTGCAGCGAGAAAGATCCATCAAAATACATGATCCATTTTCGATCGGTTTCCTTGCCGGGGAGAGTTGACTCTGGAACCTCTTCATCGGGCGGTGGGGTCCATTCTGCAATGAACTCCACCAAGGCTCTGCTCTGAATGGTCGAAGTGCTTCCAAACTTAAGACCATAGCTTGATAGTTCCAAAGCCCACTCCACAATCCTACCGGTAGCTTCTGGGTTTTGCAAGATCCGATGTAGCAGAAAGCGAGTGACAACGGTGATCTCATGTGCTAGGAAGTAGTGGCGCAGCTTCCTCGAGGCCATAAGAAGGCCGAAGAGCAACTTTTGCATGCCAGAATGTCTCGACCTAGCCCCTGTAACAAGGAGATGACAAAATAGATTGGTCGTTGCACCACCTTCTTCTGAATTGCCTCATTCAACTGCACAGATCCTTCTTTGTCGGCACCAGACCCTGCCGGGGAATGTCCTGGCTCATCGTATGGCAACCCTGTCGTTGCCGCTGCTTCTTCGTCAACTTCTCTTTTAGCCACTATTGCAGCACTCACCACTTGATTTATTGCCACCAGATACAGCACCAATGGCTCTTGTGGTTTTGGCACGATTAGGACTGGCGGAGAGGAGAGATACTTCCTCAAATCCTGCAGCGCTGCCTCCACTTCTGGAGTCCATTTCATTGGACCTACCTTCTTCAAGATTTTGAAAAAGGGCAGGGCATGCTCAACAGATTTTGAGATGAACCTACTCAGAGCAACAACACAGCCGGCAAGATGTCGCACGTCTTTGACTCATCTTGGTGCTTCAATTTGCTCAGTTGCTTTGATCTTGTCGGGATTTGCTTCGATTCCTCGTTGAGATACAAAGAACCCGAGAAGCTTGCCAGATGGGACGCCGAACACACACATCTCAAGGTTGAGCTTCATGTTGTTCTGGTGCAGGTTGGCAAATGTTTCTTCTAGGTCTAATATGAATGTAGCCTTGTCCTTGGTTTTGACCACTATGCCATCCATATAAGCCTCCATATCTCTATGTAGCTGGGGCTCAAAACCAACCTGGACCACTCTTGCAAAAGTAGAACCAGCACTTTTCAACCCGAAAGGCATATGAAAAAAGCAATACGTACCACATGGGGTGATAAATGTGGTCCTCTCCTCGTCTTCCTTAGCCATAAAAATCTGATGATAACCGGAATAGGTGTCAAGGAAAGACAACAAATCACAGCCGGCGGTGGAGTCTACAATTTGGTCGATGCGCGGCAAGGGAAAAGGATCTTTGGGGCAGGCTTTGTTGATGTCTGTGAAATCAATGCACAGCCTCTGTTTTCTGTTCGCCTTGCACACTACAACCGGGTTGGCCAACCATGTTGGATGGAGTACACCTCTGATCAAGCTAGTTGCCTCTAGTTTCTTAATCTCTTCGGCAATAAAATGTTGTTGCTCCAAAGCTTGCTTCCAAACCTTCTGCTTGACAGGCCGCGCATGTGGGAAGATGGCAAGGTGGTGCTCAATCACCTCCTTGGGAACACTGGGGATATCAGATGGTTTCCATGCCAACATATCGACATTCTCCCGCAGGAAGACGACGAGCGCGCTTTCCTATTTGTCACCAAGGGTGGAAATTATGGTGAAAGTTCCCCTCGTGTCATCCTCCTTGGCAGGCACCTTCTTGGAATCTGGTGGAGCAGCTTTGGACTTTTTGCTCTTGTCGGTGGAGCTCTCTGGCACATCGTCAACGAGAGCACAACACTCCAAGGAGGTGCGCTTGCCGGAATGTGTGCCAGAGGCCTTGCCGCTCTTCTTCCCCCAGGGAGCTTCAGCGGCAGGAGCAAGTGCCTTGGCGGCAGGTGTTGCGACTGCACCTCGGTAGAGTTGATCAGCACAGATAAGTGCGGTTTTCTTGTCGGAGTTGATGGTGATGACACTCATTGGCCCGAGCATCTTCATCAAGTTCTAAGCGAAGTGGGTGGCCGCCATGAACATGGCCAGTGCCGGGCGACCAAGAATGTTGTTGTACGGCAACGAGATCTTGGCAACGTCAAAAACGATCTTCTCTGTTCTAAAATTGATATCGCTCCCAAACGTCACCGGCAGCATGACCTTGCCCTTTGGCTGAGTTCTTCCTGAACTGACCCCTTGGAAAGCACCTGTCGGCTCGAGATCTTCGTCGGGAATTTGCGGCCTCTAGATGACATCAGGTGAGATTAGGTTCAGGCTGGCCCCACTGTCGACTAACATCTTCGTCACCTTGAGGGTGTGGATTGTTGGCGAAACCAAAAACGACAAGCACCCGGCTGCAGTTATGCGATCAGGATGATCCTCGGCATCGAAGATGATAGGGGTGTTGGACCATTTTAGAGGTATTTGTGCACTGATAGACGGCTCTGCCGCGTTAACCTCACACGCCCATTGTTTGAGTTGGCAGTGAGAGGAATGCAACGAGGCACCTCCCTCTATGCACATCATCTCTGTAGCCTTCTGAAACTCATGCTTGCTGGACTCATCGTCCTCTTTGATGTCATCATCATCTCCCTCTTGCTTGTCGCGGCCACGGGCGGGCCGGTCTTTTTGTTGCTTGGGCTTGCCGTGACGACCTCCTTGGCCAACACGCTTCTTGCCGGACCCCTCGGCACCATCCTGGCCCTTCTCCTTGTCTCGCCTCTCGTACTCGGCCTTCTGCTTCTCGGCAAGCTGCTCAACTTGCCGGCAGTCTTGGAGATCGTGGCCTTTGGTGCAATGGATCTTGCAATACTGCTTGTCGGGGTCTTCTAACATGCTGGCAGCCGCCAGGGCGTGGCAGGAAGCGCACCCGGCAACATCGTTGCCGGGGTCATCAACCTTGCCCTTCTTGGTGGCGCTCGAGTTGTCGGATCCCTCGACGGCAAGTATGGTCTTGCCCTTGCGCTTCTTGTTCCGCCATCGGCCCTTCTTTGCCGGGGTAGCGGTGTCTTCATCTTCAGAGTCAACCCTTGCACCGACGTCTTTGCCGGGGAGTCTCCTCCCTTCTTTAGCCCGAGCACATTTGTCTGCCAAAGCATAAAGCTCGGTGACATCCCTGACTCTGTTCATCGCCAGCTCTTCCCGCATCCTGCGGTGGCACATCATCTGATGGAACACGCTGATAATAGGGGCAGGATGAACGTCTAGGATGTTGTGATGCACTCGGCTGAACCTTTGGATGTACTTGCGTAGAGTTTTGCCATCCTTCTAAGGGATGATGTGCAGATTGCTTTCCTAGCCAGGAGCTTGATGACCTCCCATGAAGCTGCCAACAAATTTGTGGCACAGGTCTGCCCAGGAGGCGATGGACCCTCTGGCAAGTGCATCAACCACGACCTAACATTGGTCTTAAGCACCAACGGGAAGTAATTGGCGAGTATCTTGTCATTGCGACCCCTGGCAGCCTGCACCGCAATGGTGTAGATGCTCTGAAATTCCGGCGGATGAGTCTTGCCGTCATACTTCTCCGGGACTTCTGGCTTGAACGTGTAGGAGTAGGGCCACTAGACTTGCCGCAGCTCATGGGTAAACGCTGGACAACCCACCTCATAAGGTAGACTGACAGGATACCTTGGCACAGACTTGTCTACAGAGGGCCCTGTGCGCCTATCAGACAAGGGGCGTGCTTCCCGCCGCCGCTCGATCGCAGTTCGGGCGACTTCTTTGCCACATTCTCGAAGAACTTGACACTGATCATGGTGTGTCCATGGGTTAGACGACACCGTCGAGTAGCCATCCTAAGCATCGGTCCCTTGAGTCAGTGACCGGCGATGCTGCTGTGGAGGAGAGTGTGCCAAAGTCACGCCGCCTTCATCCCTCTCATCACTGGCGTGAGCTATCTTGATGGACCGAAACTTATCTACGAGGCTGAGGAGGCTCTGAATGGTGGCTCTCCATTTGTCGAGCTTCTCCACATCAGGAGGGAAGTTTAGGAGTAGCTGCGCCCGCGCCATCGCTTCCTCTGATGTGGTCGGTAGCGAACGGCGCGAGGAACACGAGGTGCTCTAACTCTTAATCGTGTTAGAAGGAGCACCGCCGCAGTCCCGCGTCGGCAAGCCACTCCCACTTGCATGCTACTGAGCATGTTGGTCTCACGCATCTTGGGAATGGTGCGCAGGAGCTTTCTCGTGGGGACGTTGAGAACTGCGGGTGCCGTGGTGCGGCTCTCCGCATGCGTCCTGAGAAGGTCGCGACATAGGCGCCGGCGTGGGTGCCCTGGAAGATATCCTTCTGCCCCCGGAGTTCTCCGTACCACCCGTAGGCGGTACCGCTCCGTCTTGAGACCCAGGGGCATGGGGGTTCCCACCGCCGCCATGGGCGTCTCTGCGGTGAGCACCGCCACTTGCTTGGCCTTGGTCACCGGAGCGTTGCGGAAGTTCCAAACCTCCTCCTCCTCCTCCTCCACCACCCACGTCTACGCGCGTCTCCTGTCTGCGGAGATATAGGGACGACGGACGTGGATGGGCCAACTGTTGTCAGGCCCTTCTTCTTGGGGGCCATGGCGATGATGAGCATGAAGAAACTGGCACGTTAATTACCAGAACGGGTTGACACAACTTTCCCCCTACCTGGAACGCCAAAGATGTCGTGGGAACAAACACCTATGGGATCATAGAGACCCCTTTCGGTTCGGCGGGGGAAAGGCTCACACAAAGAGGCGGTCTGATGAACAGCATGCGGGGATCTTTACCTAGGTTCGGGCCACACGGATGCATAAAACGCTACTCCTGCTTGGTTGTATTGAGAGTATTCTTAGGGTTCTAGCTACAGGATGCTATGAGCGGCTGCCATGCGTTTGAGCTACGAAGTCCCAAAAGTCGAATAAGTCAAAAGTCCAAAAGTCCTCTACCGTATCGCCCTGGGCCTCCTTTTATACTCTGAAGGGGATCCCAACAGTGGCGTATAATGTGTACACGGGGTGTACAGAGCTACAGTGCTAACATACCTAACACTCACGGTGTAGGACAAGCGCATTTAATGCACCGTAGGGCATCTCTGTCCGTCAGTGGGTCGGGACGGGATCCCGTCCCATCAGCGCCGCTTAGCCCCTCCAATGTCAACGCCACAACACGCGTCTAGGTGGACTGATACTTGCCATGCGCACTGGAGGGGTCTTGCCGGGGCTTCGCCTTGCCAGGTCCTTGCCTTGCCGGGGTCTTGTTTTGCCTGGGTTTCAATAGCCCTCTCGGCAAGACCTTGTCGGTGGTCTTGATTTTCCTGTTTTGGTATCTAGCAAGTCCCTACCGGGCTTGCTGCCAGGGTGGCTACTACTGTCCGTGCACGACTAAGGGCCACTAGAGAGCCCAAAACTCTAGTGCACCGACAATGAAGGCCGGAGATGGCACATCATCACTCTCCTCCATGACCGAAAGGAAAATCCCATGATAGGTCATCTTCCTTGGGATGCTCCCGATGATGGAAGTGTCATCCATGCATGTACTCGGTCGCCTTGATCTTGGCATCAAATCTTGTCGTTATTGGTGATCTTAGTCTTCGCTTGGGCGCTTCGAAGATGTGCGACTTGAGCGTCTACGCCTTTTCGATGACAAAGGGGAAGAAGACTTGTAGTTGGTCATTGTGTATCGAAGTTGCTCCATGTGTGCGTCCACCATGTCTCTTTTTCGAGGTTCGGAGTGTTGTATGTCAATGGCGAGTCACTCGAGTTGTTGGTTGATGTAGTCGTTCATGTTGATGTAGTCATCGAAGACCGAAGATGTCGTGCTTTGCCTAGCCATCACAAGACTCGAGCAAAGGTGAGTGGGAAATGAGATAAAAAATACCAAGATACCTTTCCCAAAGTTGAGGATGTATCCCGTTTCACTCAATGGGAATTGAGAGAATAGTGGAATTGGTACCGGACTTGTTCACTCACACCTACAACATAAAGCTTATCGAGTGGCTTGGTTCGGACAAGTGGCACAAATTCATGCAAAGTGACTTCCAAGATAGTGTAAATGTTGAAATAAATACAAAGGACTCAAAAATACAAAGCAAGAGATCACAAGTATAGAGGAGGGCAAAAGAGAAACACACGCGGTGGGATAATGGGGCTTGTGCAACTATAGGGATGAGCAATACAAAATTGCCTAACGAAGACGAAGCTCGCATTGCACAAACACACAGAGAGACGCTAGCTTGATTGCATGTTTGGGCATGATTCACCACTTGGCACCAACCCTATTTATGCAAGCAAAAAAATTCCTATTCCATGTATCCTCATGCACAAGTATCTCTTTTCATGCTAAACTCTTTTTGCTTATAAGCTTCGATCTTTCTTTCTTGCTTAGAAGTTTTTTTTGCTTTTTTACTCTTCATTTCCACTATTATTATTGAGCCTCAACCAACTATATGAGAGAAATATCGCAAGATATGCACGGGAGCAAGCAATTGCACTATGTGATATTTCAAATGATGCAACAATATGATATCGTATCACTAAGGTGCACAAGTTTTTGCAAAGCCCGATAATACTCGGATAGCTAGTCTCAATAGGTATGAAGGTAATCACAAAGATGGTGGGGCTAACAAGGTGTAAAGGCAAGGAAGGAAAAGTGTATGATGGAATGTATACCTTCGTCACACTTAACCCTTCACGAGGTCGGGGTAAACCGACCTTGTTTCTGGTTGAAGATGGTCTCAAAGGATGGATGGTCGTCGTGATGTCGAACGTCGATGGCCGATGTAGATGATGGACCGATATGAGTCACCAGTGGTTCATGAAGAATTAACCGTCCCTAAGTATCCGAAACACCTTAGGAGACTCAAATCACAACTCAAACAACCACAAATACAAAGGGAACCTAAATGGGTTAGGTTGCGGAAGTTTTGGGTAGTGGTGCGGAAGTTATGGTGGAAGGCCTATGCAAAGATTCCAAAATGTGAAAATTTTGAATTGTTCAAATGATGGTAAAACCAAGATGAGCATCTTGGGCACGTCAATATCTTCAAAACAATCCAAATAACACTCAAATCGGAGTTCGATAGCGAAGGTTACGGCCGAAACGGTGAAGTGGCTGATGCTGGTCTGGGAGGGCCATGGACACGAGGTCTAGGGATGTGGCCACGGGGTCCCATGCGCATGGGAAAATGCCATGGACATGGGGTAGTCTGGGACTACACGAGGGGCCATGCGCACGGGGTCTTTTGAGCCCATGGACATGGGGTGGGCGGAAATTTTGCTATTTCGGCTCAAATACAAATGGGGAAAAGAAAAATTAAGCTAAGGGGATGCAATAGAAGGTGGATCTACTTGCTAAACACCAGATCCATGGATTGAAATCAACAAAAACGCACTAGGAACAACAAATCAAAAAAATTGGTATGGCTCTTTTTGCTGGGGCTTTTCGAATTAGGACGAAATGAAACAAAATTAGGCTACAAAACGAAGGGGAGGACTCCAAATTCGTGATCAACGTGGCTCCTGATACCATAATGATACGGGGAAACCCCGTGGGTGTTGATCTTTAACGAATTGGAGGGGGAAACCTCAATAACATGAATAACACGGGAATGAATGGGGAGAAATCACAAGATGAAACACTCAAGAACAAGTCCAATCACACATCCACTAGACTCACCACACACAAGATCCACAAGAGTACATGAACAACAAAGGGAAAGAAGGATACATGGTAGAGTTCATCCCAAATCCCATGAGGATATGGGGCATTGAATCCACTAGGGATCTTCCCTCACAAGGGGTCTTGACATCCACTAGGGGATCTTCCCTCATAGAGGCATCTACTCCATGGGAGAGGTAGTGGAAGGAGCTCGGCTCAACTAACTAAGAAATAAACCATTGCTAACCCTAGATGGAGGAGGGAGGAGAGTATATATAGGTCCAAGGCAACCAAGGTGTGAGAGGGGGTATATAGGCCAGGCCCATCCGAAACACACAGGGGGGCCATGCGCACGGGGTAAGTGGAGCCCGTGCGCACGGGGTCTCTAGTTCACCACTCCACTTAGCTCGTGCGCACGGGTGTGTCCCATGGACACGGGGGTCCCGTGGGTACGGGATCTTCTAGGACCGTGCGCACGGAGTATCCACAAAGTCACGGGTACCCTCGTGCACACGGGGTCGTCTGGGACTCTTCTTCCTCTAGCTTATGGACTCCGTCTTCTTCCTTCTCCACTTCCAAGCGTCCCTCGCGGATGGTGTAGTTGTACGTAGTTGCTCGCACTCATCCTCATCGTCCGTGAAGCTCCGGCAATACCTATGCATGCACACAAGAGTAGTGTCAATTAGTATACCATCCTCGAGGTGGTCAAATGAGCATGTGTAAAGGAGATGATTCACCTTTATGTATGTGAAGTAGTCATGGCACGTGTCACTTGCCAAACAGACTCTTGTCATGGTGATGTTCGTAACATTCTCCGCATCACATAGTCTCCATCATCCTTTCCTCACTGAGACAGTGCTCTAATAATGATGAGCATAACACTTTTATTTACTTACAACTCAATATTAGAAGTCCACATATATTAAACAATATGACTCTAGATGAATACCCCTGGCAATGTACTAGGATGTGCAATGATCTTGTGTAACATGTAGACAATTCTGAATGGTAGCTTTGCCACGAATACTATGTCAACTATATGATCATGTAAAGCAATATGATGATGAACACATGACATGGCTTGAGACTGTATCGGTAGTTCCCCAAAGTGGAAGGGATGATGTAGCACAGCGACGGTAAGTATTTCCCTCAGTTATGAAACCAAGGTATCAATCTGTAGAGGAACATCACGCACCCACGTAAACATCACCTGCACACAAACAACAAATACTTGCAACCCGACGCGAAAGAGAGGTTGTCACACTCTCTACGGTAATAAGATAGACTAGGTAATGATGGTTTTGGCAAATAGATCTCGCAAGAACACAAAATAAAATAAGTAAACAAAAAGTGCAGCAAGGTATTTTTGTTTTTTTATTAATAGATCTGAAAACAAAAGATGCAAATAGTAGATCAGAAAGCAATATGATGGAAAAGTAGACCCGAGGGCCGTAGATTTCACTAGTGGATTCTCTCACGAGTATAGCGTAGGGTGGGTGAACAAATTAATGTTGGGCAATTGATAGAATATCAAATAATCGTGACAATATCCAGGCAATGATCATTATATAGGCATCATGTCCAAGATAAGTAGACCAAAACGATTCTGCATCTACTTATATTACTCCACACATCGACCGTTATCCAGCACGCATCTAGTGTATTAAGTTCATGGGAAAATGGAGTAATGCAATAAGAACAGTGACATGATGTAGACAAGATGTATTCATGTAGGAATAGACCCCAGCTTGTTATCCTTAATGGCAATGATACATGCGTGTCTTACTGTCCCTTCTGTCACTAGGAAAGAACACCGCAAGATCGAACCCATCACAAAGCACCTCTTCCCATGGCAAGAAAAATCGGTCTAGTTAGCCTAACTAAACCAAAGATTCGAAGAAGAAATATGAGGGTACAAGTAATCATGCAAATAAGAGATCAAACAAGAGTCAAATCATATTCATGGATAGAAACTGATCATGAACTCAAAATTCGTCGGATTCCAAAAAACACACCGTAAAAGTCATTATATCAAATAGATCTCCAAGAGACCACTGTATTGAGAAACATAGAGAGAGAGAGAGGAAACCATCTAGCTACTGCCTACGGACCTGTAGGTCTATGGTGGACTACTCACACAACATTGAAGAGGAACCTATGAAGAAGATGAACCCCTCTGTGATGGTGTTAGATTGGATCTCGAGGTTCTGGAACTTACGGTGGCTAGAATTGTGTTTCGTCGACTCCCCTAGGGTTTTCTGAATATTTGGGAATTTATAGGATCGATTGTCGGTTGAGGGGGTGCCCGAGGTGCCCGCCCTTTACCAGGCCACGCCAAGGGCCTCTAGCGCGCCATGGTGGAGGGTAGCCACCCTGGGCCCTCTCTTCTGGTGATCTTTGGCCCATCTTCTTTCTTCTGGTTCGAAAGAAATCCACAAAAATCCCTGCAACGTTTGGGCTTCATTTGGTACTAATTTTCTATGAAGTAAAAACAAGCAAAAACAGCAACAGGCACTTGGGCACTATGTCAATAGGTTAGTCCCAAAAAATTATATGTAGTTGCTATAAGATTATTGTAAAACATCCAAGATTGGTAATATAACAGCATGGAAGAAGGAAAATTTATAGATATGTTGGAGATGTATCAGCATCCCCAAGCTTAATTCCTACTCGTCCTCGAGTAGGCAAATGATAAAAATAGAATTTTTGATGTGGAATGCTCACTAACATGTTCATCATATATTGTTTTCTTTATAGCACGGACATTTGAACTTTTCATATGGTTTGAAGCAATAGTGTAGTTTTGACATGAAAACTTTAATACTCAAGCATATCAACAACCAATCACGTCTTTCAAAATATCAATGCTAAAGCAAGTTATCCCTAGCCCATCATGCTCAATCATTGATCCATTTACAATATACACTCAAATATTAGCTACACCTAATGATCAAGTAGGATCATAGTTCCCCCTAGTTGGTGCTTTATAAGAGAAGATGGAGACTCAAATTGAAAAATAAAAATTGCATAAAGTAAATAGATAGGCCCTTCGTAGAGGGAAGTAAGGATTTGTAGAGGTGCCAGAACTCAAGTGTTTAAATTTATAGAGAAAAATATTTTGAGTGGCATGCCTTTCTTGTCAACAAAAACGACCGAGAGATTTCAATATCTTTCCACACTAGATGCATCATATGCGATTACAAAAATAAAATAAATTTTATTCCCTTTTCCACCATACTTTCACTTTCCATGGCTAGCCGAATCCACGATTGCCTTCCATACCAACACATTCCAAGGAATTTATTATTTGACAACATAAAGTAATTTTCGTTTCTTTTTCATTTTGGGACTCGACATCCTTATTACCGCCATACTCTTGTGCAATTACAAGTGAATAAACACTCATCTTGAGAATAACACATCTAACATGGAAAAATATCGGTCACCCCCTACCGTTTCATGAGCAGTACGAGCACACAAAAAGGAATATTTATTTTGAAAATTTAGAGATGGCACATACAAATTTCCTTGGAACGTCATGGAAATACCGTATTTAGGTAGGTATGGTGGACTCATATGGCAAAACTTGGTTAAAGGATTTCGGATGCACAAGTAGTATTTCTACTTAGTACAAGTGAAGGCTATCAAGAGATTGACAAACATCCAACAAAGAAACAAAAAATCACATAAGCGAGCATTAAGCATAACTAACACTGAATAATGCACCATAATTAGGATGTAATTTTGTAGCACAACTATTGACTTTTGTGCTTTCATACGGAATCACAAACCTTAACACCAATATTCTTACTAAGCATAATTACTCATCAACATAACTCATGTATCACTATTTTCTTGTCTCAAAACTGTTACAAAGAATCAAGTTTAATTTATCCAATGATATTCATTATTATTTTTATTTTATCACTCTTCAATATCTATCACTTTGGGACTAATTTCATATATTGCAATTGCTTTTGACAAGCTCACATGGATATAAGTGAAGAACATGAGCATAAAAGTTTCATCTCGCAAAAAAATTATAAGTGAAGCATGAGAGGATTTATTCAAAATTAATAAATCTCAAATTAATATAAGTGAAGCATGAGAGCATTTCTTCAAACATGTGAAAGCACGCCGTGCTCAAAAAGATATAAGTGAAGCACTAGAGCAATTCCTTTGCTCAATAGTTTTAAGTGAAGCATACAGAGCAATTCTAACAAATCATAGCATATTTTGGATCTCTCAAATAGGTGTGTCCAGCAAGGATACTAATGAACATGCAAAAATAAAAACAAGAAAATATACAAGACGCTCCAAGCAAAACTCATGATATGTGATGAATAAAAATATAGTTCCAAGTAGTATACCAATGGTTGTTACAAGAAAAGCGGACGCCACACAGGGCATCCCCAAACTTAGTTTCTTGTTACTCTTTGGATATTAACTTGGGGTGCTGTAGCATACCCAAGCTTTGGCTCTTCTAACTCCTTATTCCTTCATCCATCGTGATCTCACCCACACTTGAAAACTTCAATCTCACAAAACTTGACACAATTCTCGTGAGATCCTTTAGTATAATAAAAGCAAATTACCACTTTAGGTACCATTGTAAACCCATTCATATTTTATTATTGAATTATACCTACTGTATTCTCACTTTACCATGACTTATACCCCCCAATACAAGCCATGGATTCATCAAAACAAGCACATAATGCAATGAAAACAGAATCTGTTTCAGAAAGAACAGTCTGTAGTAATCTGTACTCTACTCATACTTCTGGAACTCTAAAAATTAGGAAAAAATAGGAAAAAGTAAAGAATTTGTATAGAAATACTTTTTAAAAATTTCATATGAATATCGTGTTCCAGTAAAAAATGAAAATTTGTGCACTCGGAACAAAGTTTCTATTTCAGATTCAGCATTGTTTCTACTCATCTTATGGATCATCCTAAAGGCGTTACTTGGCACAAACACTAAAAACATAAAAACAAAATAATAAAAGAAGAATAATTGTGCAAAATACTCAAAACATAAAGCAAAAGATAAGAATAATTTATTCATTGGGTTGCCTCCCAACAAGCATTCTCGTTTTACGCCCCTAGCTAGGCATAACGCATAGATTCAAGTATTGTCGTCCTTAGTTTGCACTCCATAGAAGACCCTCATGATTGAGTCATATGGTTTATTAATTCCTTTTCTAGGGAAGTGTTCCATACCCTTTCTAAGGGGAAACTGAAACTTAATATTGCCTTCTTTCATATCAATCACGGCACCTATAGTGCGTAAAAATGGTCTACCAAGTATGATAGGACAAGATGCATTGCAATAATTATCAAGAACAATAAAACCAAGGGGAACATAATTCCGATTTGGAAGAATAAGAACATCATTAATTGTTCCCAAAGGATTTTTACTAGTAGAATCCACCAAGTGTAAATTAAAAGAACATTCCTCAATATTGGTAAGACCAAGCACATCACATAAAGATTTCAGAATCTTGAAAACACTAGCACCCAAATCACACAAAGCAAATAATTCATAATTTTTAATATTGACTTTAATGGTAGGTTCCCATTCATCCTGTAATTTTCTAGGAATTGAAATATCTAATTCCAACTTTTCTTCTAAGGATTTCATCGTAGCATCAACGATATGTTTAGTAATAGCTTTACTTTGTTCATCAGCATAGAAAATAAATACAATAAACCAATGAGAAACTCTCATAATTAAAGTCTTTGTAATCAAAGATAGTGGGCGCATCACTAGTTAAATTTTGACCTCTCGAAACCCACTTTTATCAAAAAAATCATCAAGATTTTCACCCTCCAAATCATTAGGACGCCCTCTAGCTAAAGTTGAAGATTTTTCAATCCCTTTATCATCAATTTTTAACATTACTAAACAAGGAATAAATAGAGAAAAGACCAATCATTTTAAGATCCTCATCATTTTTATGAAAGTAATCGCTAGAAAATGCTTTTTCTAAGAATTCTCTTTTAGCTCTAAGCATAGTGATTCGTTTCTTATTTTCATCCATAGAAACATATAAAGCCTTAATTGATTCATTGATATTAGGTGGAAAATCATGCAACTTGAGATTTTCTACATCATTGGAATTCTATCATTGATTCTAGACATATATCAATCTTACTCAACTTTTCTTCCATTGTAGTATTGAAAGACTTTTGAGCATTGATAAATTCTTTACAAATATTATCAAGATCAGAGGTGTTCCTATTATTATTATTATAAGAATTACCATATGAATTATCATAATTATTAGAGGAATTTCCAGGAAAAGTCCTAGGATTAAAATTACCTCTATAAGCATTGTTATTGAAGTTGTTTCGCGCAATGGAATTCACATCTACGGAATCATTATTTTTCTCAATCAAAGTAGACAAAGGAACATCATTAAAATAAATAGGAGCATTTTTACTAGAAACCAACTTCCTAAGAGCATCAACTTTTTCACTCAAAGTACTAATTTCTTCTACCGAATTAACCTTTTTACTAGTAGGTGCTCTTTCGGTAAGCCATTGTGAATAATTTGGCATAATATTATCTAGCAATTTGGTAGATTCACTCAAAGTAATTTACTTAAAAGTGCCACCCACGGCGGAATCTAAAAGATTTCTAGAGACAAAATTCAATCCTGCATAAAAAAATTATATGACAATCCAAAGATCTAAACCTTGAGTAGGACAGTTTCTTTGGATCAACTTCATTCTTTCCCAAGATTTTACAACATGTTCATTCTCAACCTGCTTAAAATTCATGATTTGAGTCCTAAGGGAAATAATTTTGATGGTAGAAAATACTTAGTAATAAAAGCGTCCTTGCACTTATCCCAAGAATCGATACTATTGCGAGGCAAAGAGGAAAACCAAATTTTTGCACGGTCCCGCAAGGAAAAAGGAAATAATTTCAACTTCACAATATCATTGTACATTTTTTTTCTTTTTCATATCGCATAATTCCACGAAGGTATTTGGATGGGATGCGGCATCCTCATTAGGAGTGCCGGAAAATTGATCTTTCATGACAAGATTCAACAAAGCGGCATTAATATCACAAGACTCCGCACTAGTGGCGGGAGGAGCAATACGAGTGCTAATAAAATCATTATTATTGGTATTGTAAAAATCACACAACTTGGTGTTCTCTTGAGTCATCGTGACTACGCAAACAAGATTGCAAGCAAACAAGAGATGTGACGAGAAAAGGCAAACGAAAAAGAGGGGGCAAATAAAACGGCAAATTTGTGAAGTGGGGGAGAGGAAAATGAGAGGCAAATGGAAAATAATGTAAATTGCAAGGAGATGATATTTGTAATTAGGAACGTGGTAGATGAGATTGCTTCGTCCCCGGCAATGGTGCGAGAAATTCCTTTAACTTGGCTTGAGACTGCGTCGGTAGTTCCCCAAAGAGGAAGGGATGATGTAGCATAGCGATGGTAAGTATTTCACTCGGTTATGAAACCAAGGTATCAATCCGTAGAGGAAGGTAATGCACCCACATAAACAGCACCTGCACACAAACGACAAATACTTGCAACCCGACATGAAAGATAGGTTGTCACGCTCTCTACGGTAATAAGATAGACTAGGTAATGATAGTTTTTGCAAATAGATTTCGCAAGAACACAAAATAAAATAAGTAAAGAAAAAGTGCAGCAAGTTATTTTTGGGTTTTTAGGATTAATAGATCTAAAAACAAAAGATGCAAATAGTAGATCGGAAAGCAATATGATGGAAAAGTAGACCCGGGGCCGTAGGTTTCACTAGTGGCTTCTCTCAAGGGTATAGCGCATGGTGGGTGAACAAATTACTGTTGGGAAATTGATAGAAGATCAAATAATCATGACGATATCCATGCAATGATCATTATATATGCATCACGTCCAAGATAAGTAGACCGAAATGATTCTGCATCTACTTCTATTACTCCACAGATCGACCTCTATCCAGCATGCATCTAGTGTATTAAGTTCATGGCAAAACGAAGTAATGCAACAAGAGCAGTGACATGATGTAGACAAGATATATTCATGTAGGAATAGACTCCATCTTGTTATCCTTAATGGCAATGATACATGCGTGTCTTCCTGCCCCTTCTGTCACTAGGAAAGAACACCGCAAGATCGAACCCATCACAAAGAACCTCTTCCCATGGCAAGAAAAATCGATCTAGTTGGCCTAATTAAACCAAAGATTCAAAGAACAAATGCGAGGCTATAAGTAATCATGCAAATAAGAGATCAAAGAAGACTCAAATCATATTCATGGATAGAAAATTGGTCATGAACTCAAAATTCATCGGATCCCAACAAACACACCCCAAAAGTCATTACATCAAATAGATCTCCAAAGACCATTGCATTGAGAAACATAGAGAGAGAGGAATCCATCTAGCTACTGCCTATGGACCCATAGGTCTATGCCGGACTAATCATGCATCATCGGACAGGCACCTATGAAGAAGATGAACTCCTCTGTGATGGCGTTAGATTGGATCTCGAGTTTCTGTAACTTGTCGCGGCTGGAATAGTGTTTCGGTGACTCCCCTAGGGTTTTCTGAATATTTGGGAATTTATAGGCTCGATAGTCGGTTGAGGGGTGCATGAAGTGCCCACCCTCTACCAGGTCACGCTACGGGCCTATGGCGTACCCTGGTGGAGGGTGGCCACCCTGGGCCCCCTCTTCTGGTGATCTTTGGCCCATCTTCTTTCTTCTGGTCCATAAAAATTCCACAAAAATCCCCGCAGCATTTGGGCTCCGTTTGGTACTTATTTTCTGTGAAGTAAAAAACAAGCAAAAACAGCAATTTACACTTGGGCACTATGTCAATAGGTTAGTCCCAAAAAATGATATAAAGTTGCTAGAAAATGATTGTAAAACATCCAAGATTGATAATATAACAGCATGGAACAAGCAAAAATTATAGAAATAGTGGAAGTTGTGTCGTAATATATCTCGAAATGGCTATGGAAATGCCATAATAGGTAGGTATGGTGTATGTTTTGAGGAACATATAAGGAAGCTTATGTGTGATAGAGCATATCATATCACGGGGTTTGGATTTACGGGAGAAGGTTGCACCGACTCTCGAGCTGAGCATAGGCAATGCACGGTACCGAAGAGGCTAGCAATTTACGGAAAGGTGAGAGTGCGTATATCCATGGGTTCACATTAGTCATAAAGAACTCGTATACTTATTTTAAAGCCTTATTATCTCTCATGAAGCAAAGTACTACCGCATAGCCCTAGGGAGGAGGTTGGTAGGAGTTAACCA
The DNA here is from genome assembly GCA_022496015.1 of Hordeum marinum. Taxonomy (NCBI): domain Eukaryota; kingdom Viridiplantae; phylum Streptophyta; class Magnoliopsida; order Poales; family Poaceae; genus Hordeum; species Hordeum marinum. The sequence goes on from CM039676.1 coordinate 184,879,625, forward strand.
TCAAGCCCCCTCATTTGAACAACACGATAGGATTTCATTTTAGACATAAAAAAATATCACACATCATCACTGTGCCATAGTTAATACTTAGATGGATAGCAAATAACAAACTTTAAATACCAATATTTCTACTAACCAACGATCATGTACTCATACGCTTTCATATTACTACATCAATATAGTTAACTCATGTTTCTTCTTTAGTGAGCTACAAGAAAGTTTTTACCATAATCCCATTGAATGCATATCCTGTTTGGACTAGTCTTATAATGCCTGCTAATTACCGTTCACATTTCTTATACAATCCCAAAAAAAATTAAGTGAAGCATGAGTGTTCAATTATTTCTACAAAATCCGAACGCCGTCGTGCTCTAAAAGATATACGTGAAGCACTAGAGCAACTACCTAGCTCAAAAGATATAAGTGAAGCACATAGAGTATTCTAACAAATTATTATGACTGTGTGTCTCTCACAAATATGTGTGTCCAGAAAACATTGATTGTGTCAAAATAAAGGGAAAGTAGCATATAACGCACGACACTCCAAGCAAATCACACATCATGTGACGAATAACGATATAGCTCCAACTCGCATACCGATAGATTGGAGACGAAAGAGGGGATGCCTTCTAGGGCATCCCCAAGCCTAGACGCTTGGGTATTCCATGAGTATTACCTTGTTGTGCCTTGGTCATCCCCAAGTTAGGGTGTATCTACTCTTTATTCCTTCATCCATCGTTGTCTCACCCAAAACATGAAAACTTCAGCACACAAAACTCAACAAAACCTCGTGACATCCGTTAGTATAATAGACATATCAAATACTTTAGGTACTGTTATAAATTGATTCATATTTTATTATTGCATAATAGGCATTGTACTATAACTTATCCATGGCTTATACCCCCCCCCCCGGTACATCCATAGCATCATCAAAACAAGCACACTATGCAACCAAACACATAATATGTCTAAAATTGATCAGTCTGTAATGACATGTACTAAAACCATACTTCTGTAACTCGGAAAATTCTGAAACATTAGTACAACCTGGGAAATTTGTATATAAATATTGTGTATAAAATAAGATCAAGAAGACGTTCCAGTAAGATTAGAGAAATTCTTCACTCGACGCAAAAGTTTCTGTTTTTGCACAACATCAATTTTACTATCTTCCAAATCATCCCAAAGGCTTTACTTGGCACAAACACTGGTTTAAACATAAAAACACAATCTACAGTATAAATAATCATGTAAACACACCAAAATAGAAATTAAAACAAAAATTTAAAGATAACTATTGGGTTGCCTCCCAACAAGCGATATTGTTTTATGCCCTTAGCTAGGCATAATGCATAGTATCAAGTATTGTCGTCCTTCAAACTTATCCCATAGGTGGCCCTCATAATAGATTCATAAGGTGGTTTAATTATATTTCTATAGAAGTGTTCCATCCCTTTCTTTAATGGGAATTGGAATCTTATATTACTTTATTTCATGTCAATAATAGCACCTATAGTTAATAGAAAAGGCCTACCAAGTATAATAGGATAAGACAAATTGCATGCAATATCAAACAAAATGAAATCCACGAGAAAATAATTTCTATTAGAAAGAATAAGAACATCATTTATTCTACCCAGTGGTTTCTTAATAGTTGAATCCATGAAAAGCAATTTAAGGGAACATTCATTTATATCGGTGAGACATAGCACGTCACATAAGGATTTGGGTATTCTGGAAACGCTAACACCAAGATCACACAAAGCATTGCATTTATAATATTTAAGCTTAAATTTAGAAGTAGGTTCCCATTCTTCATGCAACTTTCTAGGAATTGAAACCTCTAACTCAAGTTTCTCCTCATGAGATTTTATCATAGCTTCTACAATATGTTAGTGAAAGCTTTATTTTGTTCATAGGCATTAGGTGAGATAATCATGGATTGCAATAAGTAAATGCATTCAACTAAAGAGAAAATTTCATAATTAAGGTCCTTGTAATCCAAGGTAGTGGGAGCATCACTATTTAAAGTTTTTACTTCTCCAAACCCACTTTTTCATTTTTATCAATAAGATCATCACCCTCCGAACAAATAGGACCTCTTCTGGGTGAAGTCGACTCATCTATGGTCCATTTATCATGAATTTTAAGATTAGTAAATAAAGATTCAATACGACAAACACCAATCATTTTAACATCTTCATCATGATTACGATAAAAACCGGGAGGAATCGCTTTTTTAGGAATTCTCACTTAGCTCTCAACCTAGAGCTCCTCTCCTTACTTTCATTAATAGGTATTTGGATGGATTTGATAGACTCATTAATATCATGCTTGGGAGGTAAATTTTTACTTTTAAGAGGTTCCACATCATGAGCAATCATATCCATATTTCTAGCCATATCGTCCACTTTATGCAGTTTTTCTTCTATCATAGTATTGAAAATCTTGTGAGAAATAATAAATTATTTAATGGTGTTCTGAAGACCAGATGGTATAATATTATTATTATTGGAATAATTATCATTGTAATTACCATAAGAATTACCATAATTATTAGAGGAATTAGCAGGATACGGTCTAGGATTTAAGTTACCTTTATAAGCATTGTTACTGAAATTATTTCTAGAGACACGGTTCACATCAACAACATCATTATTTGACTTAATCAAAGTAGATAGTGGCACATCATTGGTCTCAACATGAGCATTCTTATTTGAAACCATATTCATAAGAGAATCCAACTTATCACTCAAAGTAGCGATTTCTTCAACAGAATTTACCTTCTTGTCGGTTGGAGCTTGTTCGGTATGCCAATGAGAATAATTTGTCATGATATTATCCAGTAATTTTATAGCTTCTTCCAATGTAATCTCCAAAAAGGTACCACCTCCAGTAGAGTCTAGAAGATTTCTAGATACAAAGTTTAGTCCCGCATAGAGATTCTGTATTATTATCCATAAACTTAAGCGATGAGTGGGACATTTTCTAATCATTAATTTCATTCTCTCCAATGCTTGTGCAACATGTTCTTGATCATGTTCTTTAAAATCCATAATTTGGTTTCAGACATATATTCTCCTAGAATGTGGAAAATACTTGGCAATAAAAGCATCCATACACTTATCCCATGTTCTAATACTATTGCGGGGCAAGGAGGAAAATCAAGTTTTAGCTTTATCTCTTAGCGAGAAAGGAAAAAAATCCGTTTAACCACGCCATTATCCACGTCATTTTCTTTTGCATGTCACATAATTCAATGAAGGTATTAAGATGTGAAGCAGCGTCCTCATTAGGACTTCCAGCAAATTTTTATTTCATAACAAGATTCAGCAAAGCGACATTTATATCAAAAGCTACCGGACTAGTGGAGGGTGGTATAGGATTAATAATAAAATCATTATTATTAGTATTTCAAAAGTAAAACAATTTCATATTTTCTTGAGACGTAGTAGCAAAGCAAGTAAACTAGCAAGCAAACAAATAAACTTGATAACTAAACAAGCAAGTAAATGGAAATATATTTTATTTTTGATTTTTATATAAATAAAAATATAACAGCAAATAAAAAATAGAACAAGTGAAAGATAATTTATGTGTAGGGACCTGACAAGAGTTTGATGATGTCTCCCTGGCAATGGCGCCATAAATTCTTCCTCGTAGTTGTGAGGTGCGTTGGGATTTTCCTCGAAGACGAGAGGAGATGTAGTACAGTAAGATAAGTATTTCCCTCAGTGAGAACCAAGGTTATCGAACCAATAGGAGAACCAAGCAAACTCCCTTTGATAGCACCTACACACACAAAACCAAACACTTGCACCCAACGCGGGCAAGAGGGTTGTGAAGCCCCTTGAACTCGTTACTTGCAAGGATTAAATCTTGATAGAAATGGATGATATAAAAGTAAAAGAAAAGTAAAGTAAATAAATTATAGCAAAGTATTTTTAGGGCTTTGTATTTATGTTTAAGTAGACCCGCGGTCCATAGTTTTTGCTAGAGACTTCTCTCTTGAATATACCATACGGAAGGTAACAAATTATTGTTGGGAAATTAACAGAATTGTGCATAGTTATGACATGTTATTCACGACAATGATCATTTATATAGGCATCGCGTGCATAAACAAGTAGACCGAAACAATTCTGCATCTACTACCATTAATACACCAATCTACCGACTCATGCATGCATCTATGGTACTAAGTTCATGACAACCAGATTGATGCTCGGAGCAAGATGAGATGGCGTAGACAAAGTAAACCAAGCAATATGTTTAGACCGCATTGTTTTATCCTTAATGGAAACAATACAAATACACGTCTTGTCCCTTACTGACATTAGGATATAGAGTACCGCAAGATTGAGCCCATTACAACACACCACTCCCGCAGAAGATAAATCAATCTAGTTGGCAAAACCAAAGCAATATATCAGAGAGAAATACGAAGCTATAACAATAATGCATAATAGAATTCAGAAAAGACTATTACTTTCAACGAATAATATGATCATAAACCCACAATTCACCGGATCCCAACAAATACACCGCAAAAGAAGATTACATCAGATTGATCACCGTGAGGATTGCAGTGAACATGGTATTGAAGATCAAAGAGAGAGAGAGAGAAAGCCATCTAGGTACTAGCTATGGACATGTCGGTCTGTGGTGGACTACTCACACATCTTCATCGAGGCAGCAAGGTTGATGTAGATGGCCATCGTGATCGATTCCCCCTCCGGCAGAGTATCAGAAAAGGTCTCCAGATGGCCTCCCATTGGAAAAGAGACTTGCGGCGGCAAAAAGAGTGATTTGAGTGGCTCTATGTTGGTTTCCCAATTTTAGAGAATTTATGAAGGTCGAATTAGGTCAGACAGAGCCACGAGGGTCCCACAAGCTAACAGGGCGAGCCATGTTGCCTTGTTGTCTCCTTGTCTTACTTCATGACTCCTCCCGAATCTTCCAAGGTCTCTTTTGTCCAGAAAAAAATCGTCGAGAAGTTTCGTAACGTTTGGACTTTGTTTGGTACTGATTTCCTGGAAAACCAAAAAGGGCAAAAAACAGCAACTGGCACTAGGCACTGAGTTAATAGGTTAGTTTCCAAAAATGATATAAAATAGCATATAATTGGGTAAATTACTCATTGATTGAAGCAATAAAATACATTCAGTAAGGGAACAACTCTCATAATTAAAATCATAGTAATCCAAAATAGTGGGTGCAACACTATCTAAAGTTTTCACCTCTTCAAACCCAATTTTATCATTTTTAGTATCAAGATTATCACAACATAAATTTGAATCTTCCCACTCCCATTATTATCAACTTTAATATTTCGAAACAAAGATTCAATAATTGAAACACCAATAGTTTTAATATCTTCATCGTGATTAGCAAGATAATGTGACTCCGGTTTGGCTGCCACGCTATTAACTAGCGCGGTTTGCTAATCGTACATTTCTTCCAAAACACTATCAGCTTGCACAAGTTGTAATTGAAGATTAACTACTTCTCTATTAATATCAGCAAGTTGTTTACTAATGACTTTAAGCGTAGAAGAATGTTCTTTAACTTCCTTTGGTAAAAGTTTCATTTTGTTTAAATTGAGCATGCATAAAATTTTAGTGGACTTATGAGTCTCAAGAAAACTTTTATCATAAGGATTTTCATATGAATTACCATGATTAAGGAATTACTAGGATACGGTCTAGTATTATTATCGAAGTTCCCTCTATATGTATTGTAGATAAAATTGATCCTTTAAATAAAATTCACATCAACATTGTCCTTATTTTGCTCAATCAAAGTAGATAAAGGAACATCATTTGTATCAATAGTAGCAATCTTTTTAGCAAGCGTGGCATAATACCATCAACATATTTATTAAGAGGGGAAATTTCTTTGATAGAGTGTACCTTCTTACCACTTGGAGCGCGCTCGATGTGCCATTGGGGATAATCGACGGTCATATTTTGAAGAAACTTAGTGTCTTGTCCAAGTGTTATCCGCATGAATGTATGACCTATAGAAGAATCTAGAAGGTTTCTAGAAACATAAGTTTAGTCATGCATAGAAATTTTGTACTACCATCAAAACACTCAATCCATGTGTGCGACAATTTTTTAGGATAACTTTCATTCTTTCCCATGATTGTGCAACATGTTCTTGATCAAGTTGTTTAATGTTCATAATTTGATTCCTCAAAGATATTATTTTAGAATTTCCTGGCAAACAAATAGAAGGAAAATGACCAGTAGGTAAGAAAATCAAAACAAGAAAAAGAAAGGATTTGTGTGAAGGCATCTGATTTGGTAGATGAAAACTCCCTGAAAACGACACCAAAAATTCTTCTACCACCCCCGTAGGAGTTGTTGGATTAACCCGAAGAGGAGAGGTGATGTAGCACAAAAGGAAAAAAATATTTCCCTCAGTTAAGAACCAAGGTTTATCGAACCGGTAGGAGTCTCCAAGCTAACAAGATAAGCAACATGTACTCACAAACAAAAACAAATGATTGCACCCAACTTGGCAAGGAGGTTGTGAATCCCTCATCTTGCTATTCGCAAGGTTAAAAGAAAATAGAGATCAGTAATGATAGGGTAAACAACAAAGTAGTAAAGAGGTGAATAGAGAAACGCATATAATAGTAGAGAATGGACCTCAGGGCCATAGGTTCACTAGTGGCAACTCTCTTGAAAGTATGTAATGGCATGGTAAACAATTGCTATTGGGAAATGGATGGAAAGTAGCAATTCATAACAATGACCATTCATGGCATAATCTTGTATAGGAATCATGTCCGTGTCAAATAGACCATTAATCCAACTGCATCTACTACTGTTACTCCACCCCAAGACCGATATCCAGCATGCATCTCAAAGTATTAAGTTTGCAAGAAACAGAGTAATGCAATAAGCAATACGACATGATGTACACACAAAGAAAACTAGGAAAAAGATAAATGCCTATGATTTTATCCTAAGTAGCAACAACACATCACGTGCCTTTGCCCCTTCTTGTCACTGGGCAAGATCACCGTGAGGTTTAACCCACTACACTAGTGCAGAACAGGCCTATAGTCCCGGGCCGGATGGGGTTTTAGTACCGGTTCCCCAACCGGTACTAACGGGTCGGGACTAAAGGTCCAGAACTTTAGTACCGCCTGGCCCACGGACCGGTACTAAAGTCCCACCATGTGGCTGCTGCGTGGGCTGGTGGTGGAGGACCTTTAGTACCGGTTGGTGATACCAACCGGTACTAAAGGCCCACCATGTGGCTGCCTGCGTGGGCTGGTGGTGGAGGACCTTTAGTACCGGTTGGTGATACCAACCGGTACTAAGTGTTACCAACCGGTTTTTAAAATATATATTTTTTGTTTTCGAATTTTTTTAATTTTTTTCTGATTTTCAAATCTGTGAATTATCTGACAATTTAATCTCTAATCACCCCTCTTCACTGCTTTTGAATTATTTGACAATTTAATCTCTAATCATCCTCACTCCAAATCATCTAACTTCCCAGCCGGTCACCCATCCTCTCACTGCTCTAACCCGAGCATGCTTAACTTTCGAGTTCTATCACCCTTTGTTTCCAAGTCTGCACTTGTTGTTTTCTTGACAATAGTAAGCTATCAATCCTATTAACCCTTAGGTCTTGATGTCACATTATTTAATTATTTGAATTCCAAACAATTATTAAAATAAAAAAAATATTGAACTTCTATGAAAATAAAATAAGTAATATTATTATTTTATTCATTTTTTTGCCATATATTCAATTCATATGGCATAATTAATATCTTTAAATCTGTAAATCGAAATTCAACAAATAATATATCCATTATTATCAGAAAAATGTGAGGAATCCTAATATGACATCATTTATTTATTTTTAAATAAAATTATTTTTAATTTTTTTTTATTTTGTAGGAAAAAATCTTCTTTTTGAAATAACTTTTTTTACTTTTAGGATTTTGAGAATCTGAGAAAACTTCACCGGGTAAACCCCGGTGAAATCGAGTCCCAATTTTTCTCTAGTTTTTCTGATATATTAAACTAACCCCGGTGATCCTCTAACATGTGTTTCAACTTCAACCTCTCTTTATCATTTTCGCATTTTCTCTTTGCATCAGCAATGACCCGACCCAAATCATCAGCGGGTTCATCTGATGCCTCTTCTTCATCTTCCCCCATTAATGCCTCTTCTTCAGCTTCCCCCATTGTTGTATCGGCGAAAGGATAGTTGTCATCATCCTCTTCTTCTACATTGTCTTCCATTATAACCCCTCTTTCTCCATGCTTGGTCCAACAGCTATAGCCGGACATGAAACCGAAGTTCAGCAGGTGGTAGTGAAGGGTTTTTGAGGTAGAGTAATTCCTATCATTCTTACAGTCACGACATGGACAACACATGAAACCATTCTGCTTGTTTGCCTCAGCCACACGAATAAAATCATGCAGGCCATTAAGAAACCCTGGACTTAGTCGGCCATCGTACATCCATTGTCGGCTCATGTTCACTACACAACATCGAAGTGACCAAATTAATACAACTTCATCATCACATTACAACCAAAAGTAGAGCTAGCAGTGACCAAATGTTATTACTGCAAATAATAGATACTTATAGTTCATACATACATCTCATAAAACAACATACAACTATCTCAACTTATTATGGACCAAGCACGGAGAAAGAGAGGTTATTATGGAAGACAACAAAGAAGAAGAGTATGACGACAAATACCCTCCCCCTGAATACGGTGATGCTGCAATGGGGGAAGCTCAAGTTCATTTGTAGTGCTTTTCAATTTTAGGGTCATTTAGCTCAAAAAATCAATAACTGCATGAAAAATAACAAATGAAGTCAGAAAGGGTTGAAAATTGATGATGTGGCTTTGAATGGTGCATTTTGAACACACAAAAATCCTGGAGTTCAAATAAGTTCAAGAAAATGAAATGCCTTTTGCAACAGATGAGTTTATGTCTGAAACCTTGATACTTCGAAAGACACTGTCTGTTTTGTACACGAAGTGCATCCAGCTTTTGCCGTAACCCTCTCAACTTTTTAGCACATACTATGTGGGTGAAATGATGATACCATGCCAACTTTCAACCTTTTCAGAGTTCATTTGTAGTGCTTTTCAATTTCAGGGTCATTTAGCTCAAAAAAATCAATAACTGCATGAAAAATGACAAATGAAGTCAGAAAGGGTTGAAAATTGATGATGTGGCTTTGAATGGTGCATTTTGAACACACAAAAATCCCGGAGTTCAAATAAGTTCAAGAAAATGAAATGCCTTTTGTAACAGATGAGTTTATGTCCGAAACCCTGATACTTCGAAAGAGATTGTCTGTTTTGTACATGAAGTGCATCCAGCTTTTGCCGTAACCCTCTCAGTTTTTTAGCACATGCTATGTGGGTGAAATGATGATACCATGCCAACTTTCAACCTTTTTAGAGTTCATTTGTAGTGCTTTTCAATTTCAGGGTCATTTAGCTCAAAAAAATCAATAACTGCATGAAAAATAACAAATGAAGTCAGAAAGGGTTGAAAATTTATGATGTGGATTTGAATGGTGCATTTTCAACAGACAAAAAGCCTGGAGTTCAAATAAGTTCAAGAAAATGAAATGCCTTTTCTAACACATGTGTTTATGTCCGAAACCCTGATACCTCGAAATAGACTGTCCGTTTTGTACACAAAGTGCATCCAGCTTTTGCCGTAACCCTCTCAACTTTTTAGCACATGCTATGTGGGTGAAATGATGATACCATGCCAACTTTCAACCTTTTCAGAGTTCATTTGTAGTGCTTTTCAATTTTAGGGTCATTTAGCTCAAAAAAATCAATAACTGCATGAAAAATAACAAATGAAGTGAGAAGGGGTTGAAAATTGATGATGTGGCTTTGAATGGTGCATTTTGAACACACAAAAAACCTGGAGTTCAAATGAATTCAAGAAAATGAAATGTCTTTTGTAACCGATGAGTTTCCGTCCGAAACCCTGATACTTCGAAAGAGACTGTCTGTTTTGTACACGAAGTGCATCCATCTTTTGTCGTAACCCTCTCAACTTTTTAGCACATGCTATGTGGGTGAAATTATGATATCATGCCAACTTTCAACCTTTTCAGACTTCATTTGTAGTGCTTTTCAATTTTAGGGTCATTTAGTTCAAAAAAATCAATAACTGCATGAAAAATGACAAATGAAGTGAGAAAGGGTTGAAAATTGATGATGTGGCTTTTAATGGTGCATTTTGAACACACAAAAAGCCTGGAGTTCAAATAAATTCAAGAAAATGAAATGTCTTTTGTAACAGATGAGTTTATGTCCGAAACCCTGATACTTCGAAAGAGACTGTCTGTTTTGTACACGAAGTGCATCCAACTTTTGCCGTAACCCTCTAAACTTTTTAGCACATGCTATGTGGGTGAAATGATGATACCATGCCAACTTTCAACCTTTTTAGAGTTCATTTGTAGTGCTTTTCAATTTCAGGGTCATTTAGCTCAAAAAAATCAATAACTGCATGAAAAATAACAAATGAAGTCAGAAAGGGTTGAAAATTGATGATGTGGCTTTGAATGGTGCATTTGAACACACAAAAAACCTGGAGTTCAAATAAATTCAAGAAAATGAAATGTCTTTTGTAACCGATGAGTTTCCGTCCGAAACCCTGATACTTCGAAAGAGATTGTCCGTTTTGTACACGAAGTGCATCTAGCTTTTGTCGTAACCCTCTCAACTTTTAAGCACATGCTATGTGGGTGAAATGATGATACCATGCCAACTTTCAACCTTTTCAGAGTTCATTTGTAGTGCTTTTCAATTTCAGGGTCATTTAGCTCAAAAAATCAATAACTGCATGAAAAATGACAAATGAAGTCAGAAAGGGTAGAAAATTGATGATGTGACTTTGAATGGTGCATTTTGAACACACAAAAATCCTGGAGTTCAAATAAGTTCAAGAAAATGAAATGCCTTTTGTAACAAATGAGTTTCCGTCCGAAACCCTGATACTTCGAAAGAGACTTTCCGTTTTGTACATGAAGTGCATCCAGCAAAAAGAATGAACTAAAAATAATCAATTTAATATTATTTTATGAACTATAATATTCTTCAATAGCAAAAAGAATCAACTAAAAAGCTTTTATATAACTCTAATAGCAAAAAGAAACTCTAAAAGCTTTTATAAACCTCTAGTATTTTTGAAACTAAAATTATATAAAACCTAAAAATTACCGTATATGTAGGAAGTCTTTAGTACCGGCTGGTGACACCAGCCGGTACTAAAGGTTGCCCTTTAGTACCGGTTGGTGTCACCAGCCGGTACTAAAGGTGCACGCGGGGCCCAAGTCTGACCAAAAGCCTGCCACGCCCCTTTAGTACCGGCTCGTGGCACGAACCCATACTAAAGATTGCTCATGAGCCGATACTAAAGGTTGTCCTGCTCCTAGCCGTTGGAGCCGGCACGAACCGGGACTAATACCGTCTTTAGTACCGGCTCGTAACCAGACCGGGACTAATGCTTGGGACGAAATGTCTGTTTTCTACTAGTGCTACTATGCACATGAAGAGGTGTTGCTAGAGAATGGACCCGGGGGGCATAGGTTTACTAGTGGCAACTCTCTCGAAAGCAAGTAATGGCATGGTACACAAATTGTTGTTGGACAATTGGCAAAAAAGTAGCATCCACAAATATGATCATTCATGGCATAATCTTGTATAGGCATCACGTTCGTGACAAGTAAACTGTAATCCAACTGCATGTACTACTATTACTCCACCCTAAGACCGCTATTCAGCATGCATCTCAAAGTATTAAGTTTAATTAAAAAAATAGAGTAACGCAATAAGCAAGATGACATAATGTAGACAACAACAAACCTAGAAATAAGATCAATCCCTGTTATTTTATCCTTAGTAGCAACAACACATCACATACTTCTCCCCATTCCGTCGTTGGGATATAGATCACCGTGAGGTGAACCCGCTACTATGGACCACTCCCTCTGAAGAATTACCCATCTATCTTGGCCAGAGAAAAGAAATAACTCGGAAAGGGTAGATAGCTACTTAATTATACAGAAAAGAAACCTCAAAATATTCAGTTATATTCGATGAAGAATCTAATCATAAATTCATAATTCATCGGATCTCAACAAACACACTATAATAATTACATCGGATTGATCTCAGAGGAGACCATTGTATTGAAAATCCAATATATATATATATATATATATATATATATAGAGAGAGAGAGAGAGAGAGAGAGAGAGAGAGAGCCATCTAGATACTACTATGGACCCATAGGTCCTGAAAGAACTACTCACACATCATCATGGAGGCAACAATGTTGATGAAGATGCCTCCCGTGGTGGCCTCCCCATCAAGCAGAGCACCGAAACAAAGCTCCAAATGGAATGGATTTGGAACGGAGGTTTGCGACGGCAATAAAATTCTCTCGTATGTCTCCCTGTGGGTTTCGGGAATATTGGGTGGGTTGTGCCCCCCTCGTCCATCTTGTAGTCTTTTCTTGAAGCTTTTTGGTTCTCTTATTTTCCAGAAAGTCAACGTAAATTTTCATCATGTATGGACCTTTCTAGATATGGTTTTTCTGCAAAACAAAAAAACAAAAAAGAGGAATTCACATTGGGTGCTAAATTAATAGGTTAGTCCAGAAAAATAATATAAAATAACATAAAAACATATAAAAGTGATAGTATAATAGCATTTAACAATAAAAAAATATGTTGCAACGTATCACTCCTGCGTGAGCTGGCTTGGAGCGGTGAGTTGTTAATCCACACGCCGGCTTGGAGCAGCCACTTGCTCCTCCTCGAGCGGCGAGGGAGGTGGAGCAGCGAGTTGCCTGCCTCATATCTGGTGGGCCATCCAAATGGCTTTTATGTCGGAGAACTCCTCTTCCTGCTCGTCGGATGTCATGGATAGCGTGGAGAATATGTTGCAAGTAGGAGATGGGGAGGGAAGGTATGGTGCGATGCGTCATCCGTCGTCTGGCCTCGTTTAAATAGCGGGCGGGCGCAAGGAGCCAACTGGTGTTACCGTTTAATGCCGGTCGGCTCGTGAACAAATGTGTGGCCGGTGTAGATTTCTTGGCACACGCACGGTTAATGGAGGTAGGTGGGTAGTCTGTAACCGTGTAAATAAAGTGAGGAGACATGTTCAATCGGGCATGCAACGAGCAACGGTCTCTCAGCCGACGCGCCGCTTCAATGCCGACAGTGAGAGGTCGCGCTAGTTCTGAGCCGACCTCAGTTCAGAGCAGCCGCTCTATAGCGGATGAATGTCGGCAGCCGGCATCCGATGGAAAAGTGTGCGGCCGCATGTCCGTTGGTGGGTTATTTTGGTGGGTCGGGATAGCCAGGAGCGGACGTGTCAGTGGTCCAGATGTCCGTAACCCTCTTTCCCTCATTTTATCTCTAATTTGTAAGAAAAGGTGCGTTTGAATCGGCTTGCGAACCGATTGAGGACCATGTTAAATTATAAAACTTGTTCAGACAACGTGATTCAGACAGTAACGGACGGTTTAAGGATTAGAGTTGAAAATGCCCTGCCACCACACCCTAGACAGGGACATCCCTTCAGTTTCCGGGATATGCATGCCGCGCCGAGGATGTGGCTCGACATCTCACATCGCTGCCTGTTTCTGTCAATGCCTTGCACAGTTGCACTCCAGAACCCCAGATTGGTCGCGTGGCGCTTTGTAGTCGAATAAGCAATAACACAGCAATGACAGTTCGCATCATGGTCCTCGAAAGATGATAGATAGATATGTGCTGCTCAGATGTAACAAATACCAATTTTCGGCTCTGTGAACCATTCAGTAAAGAAATGCGCATGTGCAGATAATTAGCCCTCCCCCTTTCCCTGGATGTGAGATGATCGGCGCAAGGAATCAAATCTAGCACCCACCCACTCAGCAGCAGCGTTCGGCGGCAGGAGAAACTCATTTTCTTCCACCTCCGATCGATTTTTGCCAGCTAACTGGAAGCCTCTAAAAGTGCAGCATGACAAGTACAGCACGGCCGGGCTCTATAGCTAGCTACACTCTTTTATTCCAGAGTAGAGTCTCGGTTGGTTAATTAGTTCCGTTTGCCGACTGTTCCGCGTTATCTGAGCAGTGGTACGGCGATGGTTGGCTGATGGGCGTTGGTTCCGTTTCGGGCAAGTGATCAACGGCCTTTCCCGTGCATGCACTTGTTTTTGCTTTACATATAGGCCAACCAAATCCTGTGGCCGGCCTACCTATTATATTATATATACAATAATTGTTAGAGCATCTTCAACAGACGTCCAAAAACAACTCCGTATGTTAAAATTCTGTTTTTCAGAAGCTGAACAGCTCCAGTAGAGGCTGCAAAATACTGCGCGCGCAAAAGGTTTTGAACACGCACTAAAAAATCTATCGCGCGCAGCAAATTTAGGGCTTCAGATAGCGCGTGTTGAACAATTTGCATTACGTGTTTTTTTTATCATGCATCTTGGGGCATCTGAGAAAGCAATGTTGGTCGGGGCGCAATAAAAGTGCTATACTGACATGCTAAAACTTTTCTTGGGCGCGAGACTTTTGTGCGGCTTTTGGAGATGCTCTTAGTGAGTGCAAAGACCTCCTCCTCCCCTACTTCCTTCCGGCGAATCTCGATGTTATCACGAGCATCTATACTTTGTCCCGCATCACTAATGACATCATTCCTTGGACACTGGAGAAGAAGGTATCTTCACTGTTTGTTCTGGCTACCGCCTTGCCATGGACGAGCGTGAGCGTCCATTGGCCACTGCCACGAGTAGGGCACCGGTTGGTTGTCGTGTCATCTGGAAGATCATATGGGTGTACTTCTCTCTCTAAGATACGCGTGTTTGCATGAAGAGTTGTGACAAATTCACTTGTTACTTGGGCCAACAAAGCCTCACGACACTTCGATCTAACTAACATTTCTCCCTTGCGTTGTGTGAAACGTGAGGATGGATTTTATGCACTATGCATGTGCCCATTAGCTAGAGAGCTATGGCTAGCTATGGCTTTGGATTGGAATATTCCCAAAATGGAGGCCGTTTGCAACTCAGGTCTAGAGTGGATCTTCACTCTCCCAGAACCCTTGGATGACACGGCGAGGTTAGTTGTGCTTATAACCATGCAGGGGATTTGGCATGTGCGCAATGAAATCACACATGATAAAGCGCCTCCCCCACCCAAAGTCTCCTAACGCTTCTTACATGGGTATATAAATTCCCTCTTGTGCATTCACTAGCACCCCGGTGATGACCTAGAGAAATGGAAGATGGTTGTCCAGGCGACACTATCGAGTGCAAGGGCATGCCAGGCGCCCAAGGTGATGCCATGCTCGATGCCCCCTGAGTCGGGATGGACCAAGATGAACACGGATGGGAGATTCATTGCGTCTACGGGCGCGGCTGGAGGAGGTACAATCTTACGTGATGATAGAGATGAGATCATTTACAACGCATGTAGGGAGCTTCGTTCATGTGATAGTGCGTTTGAAGCAGAATTAGCAGCTTGCAGAGAAGGTCTAGACCTGGCCTTACACCGAACAAGTCTGCATTGAGATGGATAGTGTGAAGGCAGTGTTGATGCTCAATGCACACTCGATAGACAGATGGCAACACTTACTCTCATAGAGGAGATTCGCAGATTGGCTGATCTTGATGCCAAGCAGATTTGTTTTGCTCATTGTAAATGGTCGCACTGGTGGAAAACAGGCCTTCCGTTTCAACCTTTAGTCTTGGTTTTGCTTTGAACCGGTACTAATGTGTCCATTAGTCCCAGTTCCAACGGATAGGAGCTGTCAGGGGGTACGGGCCCCATTAGTCCCGGTTCATTTGGGACATATAGTCCCGGTTTGTATCACAAACCGGGACTAAAGGAGTGGTGGTAGGCTGGTGTCAGCCTTGGGCCCCCACGAGCCCTTTTAGTATCGGGTGATACAAACCGGGACTATAGATGGACCTTTAGTCCCGGTTTGTTTAACCAACCGAGACTAAAGCTTTCCCTATATAAAACCTTCGTCCAGCCCGACTCCATTTCTCTGTTTTCTCCATTCGAACTCCCCTCTCTATTTCTTCCTCTAGCTCGAGCTCATCCCTCCATTTTTGCCAAGATTTCTCAAGATTTGAGGCACCCCAATCCAACCAAGTGTTCACAAAGGTTAGCAACTTTGTCCTTTCATCTCTTATTGCTAGATCAGCTCATGCAATGCTTTATAAGTATAGTGATTTGTGGGTTTTAGTTTGGATGTAATTATGTGATAGTTTTTTTTTGATTTATATGCAATTTGAGCTCAAATTAACTCCTTAGTTTGCATATGTGTAGGTGTGGTTTACTTAGTGTGCCTTCCCGTCCTCGTCCTAACCACCATTGATCGACCGCACCGTCCCGTCGCCGGCACCACCTTGGTGAGCCTCTTCTTGTGTTCTTATCATTTTTATAAATAAAATCATATTTGTATGATTTAGATAGTTACTTGCATACTTTTCTTACTTGTATGATTGTTGTTATATATATAGTGCCATGGTTATGATATCCGTGCCCGTCAGCCCTCATCCGGTTTACGATTCAGATGTGGTATATTCTCTTTTATAACTATTTGTTGCATTTTGTGTTAATGACAATTGTGCCCATCAAGTTGACATAGATATTTTTATCTAGGAGGTAGTTGAACCGGAAATGCCAACCGACCCTATTGTCGAGAAGTTAAATTTAGTTGAAAAAGAAAACGAGGATTTGAAAGAAAAATTGAAAAGAGTCGAAGAAGAGAAGATGAAATTGGAGTTGTACATTGTCGATGTCGTCGCTGATCACAAGATCAAGATGGATGCAATGCCCTTGAAGATAGAAAGATTAGAAAATATGCCATTAATAGAGAGGCTTGGTATCATTATGATGTTGGATCAATTTTTACCTTAGTTGCGATTTTGGTCACATTTGTTGTTGCATTTAAAATGTTTTAGGTAGATAGTTTTATGTTGTTTTATGAGAATAAGTGTGTATGAACTTGTATTAATTTGGTCTTCTCGGTGTTGTGTAATGAAGATGAACCGACAATGGATGTACGTTGACCGACGCTCTCCCCAGTTCATTAATGGCGTGCAGAGTTTTTACGTGCGACTAAGGCAAACAAGAGGAATAGTTTTATGTGTTGTCCATGTGGTGTGTGTAAAAATGATAAGACTTACTCTAGCTCAAAACGGATTCACATCCACATGTTTACGTCATGTTTCATGTCGGCTATGGTTGTTGGACCAAGCAAGGAGAAAGAGGGGTTCTAATGGAAGAGAAGAAGAAGAGGATGACGAAAACTATCCTAGGTGTCCTGAATATGATGGTAGTACAATGGGGGAAGAGAATGAATATGAAGAAGTTGAGGCATTAGATGAGCCCGCTGATGATATTGGTCGGGCCATTGCTAATGCAAAGAAAAACTGCGAAAATGAAAAGGAAAATTTGAAGTTGCAGCGCATGTTAGAGGATCACAAAAAAGCATTGTACCCAAATTTCGAAGATGATAACACAAAGCTCGATACCACGCTCGAATTGTTGCAATGGAAGGCAGAGAATGGTGTAGCTGACAAGGCATTTGAAAAGTTGTTGAAAATCATGAAGAATAAGCTTCCAAAGGACAACGAATTACCCGACAGTACATACAAAGCAAAGAAGGTTGTCTGCCCTCTAGCATTGGAAGTGCAGAAGATACATGCATCCCCTAATGACAACATCCTCTACCGCGGTGAGTACGAGAATTTGGATGCATGCCCGGTATGCAATGCATTGCGATATAAGATCGGTCGCGATGACTCTGTTGATGATGTTCAGGGCGAGCACCCCGGGAAGAGGATTCCTGCCAAGGTGATGTGGTATGATCCTATAATACCACAGTTGAAATGTTTGTTCCAAAACAAAGAGCATGCCAAGTCATTGCGATGGCACAAAGAAGACCGTAAGAAAGACGGGAAGTTGAGAGTACCCGCTGATGGGTCGTAGTGGAGAAAAATCAAGAGAGAGTGACCGGACTCTGTAGATGACCCAAGGAACTTATGGTTTGTTTTAAGTGCAGATGGCATTATTCCATTCGGGGAGCAGAGCAGCAAGCATAGCACATGTCCTGAGACTATGTGTATCTATAACCTTCCTCCTTGGTTGTGCATGAAGCGAAAGTTCTTTATGATGCCAGTTCTCATCCAAGGCCCTAAGCAACCCGGCAACGACATTGATGTGTACTTAAGGCCATTAGTTGATGAAGTTTACAGCTGTGGAAATAAAAAGGTGTATGTGTGTGGGATGAGCACAAACAGCAGGAATTTGACCTGCGAGCGTTGCTCTTTGTAACCATCAATGATTGTCTTGCTCTTAGTAACCCTTCATGACAGACAAACAAGGGGTACCATGCATGCACGCACTATTTAGATGATACCCAAAGTATATATTTGGACAAATGCAAGAAGAATGTGTACCTGGGACATCATCAATTTCTTCCGGCCAAGCATGCCTTAAGAAAGAAAGGCAAGCATTTCAAAGGTGAGGTAGATCACCGAAAGAATCCCGTCCTCCGTACTGGTGATGGCATACTTGATATGGTCAAGGATTTACAAGTAATATTTAGAAAGGGTCCTGGCAGACAATCTGTTCTGACTGACGCTGAGGGACGCGCACCCATGTGGAAGAAGAAATCTATATTTTGGGAGCTAGAATATTGGAAAGTCCTAGAGGTCCCCTCTGCAATCGACGTGATGCACGTGACGAAGAATCTTTGCGTGAACATGCTAGGATTCCTGGGCGTGTATGGGAAGACAAAATATACACCAGAGGCACGGGAGGACCAACAATGGGTGCACGAAAACGACGACATGCATGCAAAGGAGTATGAAGGTCCTGCCAGCTACGCTCTTACCAAAGTAGAGAAGGAAATCTTCTTTGAATGCCTGCTCAATATGAAGGCCCCATCTGGCTTCTCGTCGAATATAAAGGAAATAATAAATATGGCGGAGAAAAAATTTCAGGACCTAAAGTCTCATGACTGCCACGTGATCATGACGCAATTGCTTCCGGTTGCATTGAGGGGGCTTCTACCAGAAAATGTTCGATTATCCATTGTGAAGCTATGTTCATTCCTCAATGCAATTTCTCAGAAGGTAATCGATCCGAAAATCCTACCAAGCTTACAGAATGATTTGGTCCAATGTCTTGTCAGTTTCGAGTTGGTGTTCCCACCATCCTTCTTTAATATTATGACGCACGTCCTTGTTCACCTAGTCGAAGAGATTGCCATTTTGGGTCATGTATTTCTACACAATATGTTCCCCTCTGAAAGGATCATGGGATTCTTAAAGAAATTTTTTCATAACCGTGCTAGGCCAGAAGGAAGCATTTCCAAGGGCCATGAAATAGAGGAGGTTATTGAATTTTGTGTTGAATTTATTCCTGACATTAAGCCGATTGGTGTTCCTCAATCGCGGCATGAGGGGAGACTGTGTGGAAAATGCACGCTTGGACCAAAATCAATAATATGTACGAATGTGCATTCTTGGGCGCAAGCACACTACACAGTTCTATAGAATTCTAGCTTGGTCACCCCATATATCAAGGAACACATGCATATTATATGCTCAAAGAACCCGGAGAAGTCTAACCCCTGGATTCAATGTACACACATTGAGGCTTTCGGTGGTTGGTCGTGAACACATCTCATGAATGACGACAATGTTGAAGATGACTTGGTACTTCTTGGCCAAGAGACTATCTTCGACTATATTGAGTTTCCAAGGATATGAGATAAATGGGAATACATTAGAGAAGATCGCCCAAGATAAAAAGAGCACCAACCAAAACAGTGGTGTTCGCTTTGACAATGCAGCAAACACCAAGGAAAAGGACACATATTATGGTTACATAGAGGAGATATGGGAACTTTACTATGGAGGTGATTTGAAGGTCCCTTTGTTCCAGTGCAAATGGGCCAATATGACTGGAGGAGGGGTAATGGTAGACCCGTAGTACGGAATGACAACAGTGGATCTCAACAATCTTGGGCATACAGACGAACCATTCGTTCTAGCCAATGATGTGGTGCAAGTTTTGTATGTGAAGGACATGTCTACCAAATCGAGAAAAAGGAAAGATAAGAAAGCGGATACATCATACGATGAGCCAAAGCACCACATAGTTCTTTCTAGGAAAAAGAAACATCGTGGGAGTGGAGGACAAGACAGACATGTCAAGAGATTATGAAAAGTTTGATGAAATTCCTCCTTTCTCAGTGAAGACTAACCCAAGCATCATGTTAAATAATGAATATTTTCCATGGTTACGGCGTAATAATCAAGGGACACACGCCAAGTAAAAGTTTTATACCCCAAGATCCCACTCTGGGATGTGACTGGTTGCACCGTCATCACTTTTCTTCTCTAGTGAGTAGCCAGGATGGTTCATTTTATACACGAAGTGCATCCAGTTTTTGTTATAATCCTCTCAACTTTATACCACTTGCTATGTGGGTGAAATGATGGTACCATGCCAAGTTTCAACCTTTTCAAAGTTCATTTGTAGTGCTTTTTAATTTCAGGGTCATTTAGCTCAAAACAAATCATTAAATGCATGAAAAATAGAAAATGAAGTTAGATAGGGTTGACATTTTAGTATGTGGCTTCTAATGGTTCATATTGAATGCAAAAGAAATCTATATTTTAAATAAGTTAAAAAATTGAAATCCTTTTGTAACAGATGAGTTTTCGTTCGAAACCCCGATATTTCGAAGGAAATTGTCCATTTTGTACACGAAGTGCATCCAGTTTTTTCCGTAACGCTCTCAACTTTTTAGAACATGCTATGTGGGTGGAATGATGATACCATGCCAAGTTTCAACCATTTCACAGTTCATTTGTGGTTCTTTTTAATTTCAGGGTCATTTAGCTCAAAACAAATCATTAAATGCATGAAAAATAGCAAATGAAGTTAGATATGGTTGAAATTTTAGTATGTGGCTTCTAATGGTTCATATTGAATGCATAAAAGGTCTGGAGTTGAAATAAGTTAGAAAAATGAAATCCTTTTTTAACAGACGATTTTTCGTTCGAAACTCCTATACTTCGAAGGAGATTGTCCATTTGTACACGAAGTGCATCCAGTTTTTGCCGTAACCCTCTCAACTTTTTACCACTTACTATGTGGGTGAAATGATGATACCATGCCAAGTTTCAACCATTTCAGAGTTTAGTAGTGGTGATTTTGATTAAAACAAATGAAGGTATAAAACTAAAAGAGTTCAACAGAATCTGGTTTTGATTAAAACACCTATTTAAATTATCCTAAAAATTTCCCAACTTTAACATAGTGATAAAACATACTAATATTAAACAACACAAAAAATAATCACTCAAAAATATATTTTTAAACTAAAGTTATTCCCAAATTACTGCTTCACACAAATTTCAAATGAATTCAAATTTAAAATATTTCAATTTGAAAACTACTGGCATTAACACAAAGTTTGTAATTGTTTTGACCTAAAGCAAAAAAGATTCATTAAAAACTATAAATATTCTAAAAGTTATTCCAAGTATAAAAAGAGAAATAAGAAAAACTAAACAAAACGAAAAAGAGAAAATACAGTTGTAGTCCCAATTGGTGCTACCAACCGGAACTAAAGGTCCCTTCCCGCGTGGAATTTGGACCGCCGAAAACTTTGGGCGTGCGGAATTTGGGCCGTTAGTCCCAGTTGAAGACACGACCCAGGACTAAAGGGGGGGGACCTTTAGTCCCGGTTGGTGATGTCAACCGGGACTAAAGGCTCTTTAGTCCCGGTTGTAGACATGGCCCGGGACTAAAGAGTCCCTCTATATATGCAGAACTTCGTCGTTTATGCCCCAACCTCTCCCATTCACCCCCCGACACCGCCAGGCTGCTGGAGTACCCCGCGCGCCTCTCTTCTCCCTCGACCTTGCTGTCACACCACTAGGCTGCCCGTCTTCAACCTCCCATCGGAGATCACCGTCCCCGACCTGCTCGCTCCGGCCCCTCTGCTCCCTCGACTTTGTCATCGTCTCGACCTCGCCGTCGCCTTGACCTTGCCGTCGAGCCCGTTGTCGCCTCGACCTCGCCACCAAGACTGCTGTGAGCCACTCTCCTCCCTCTCCTCCTTATCCTCCTGAAGCCCCCCTCCCCGTTCGCCATTGCCGTCATGGCCGCGCCTCGACCTTGCCCCATCCATCTCCGGCGTAGGAGCCCTGCCGCCCCGTCCATCTCCGACATAGGAGCCCTGCCGGTGCCACAAACACACACATGCACACACACATACTGTTTACAAATGTGCAAATATTTTCTAATTGTTAGAACATCTTTTTAGTGTTATGAAAATTTTTGTGGTTGATATGCAACATTTTTTCATTAAACAATATGTTAAGAAAATTGTAGTAGATGGATAAGTAGATTGATATTGTTAGATGATTTTGTTTATCGTGCTTTTTATATTTTAGTTAATTAGGAGTCCTAGGAAAAATTAGTATGTGTATTTTAGAATAGAGAAAATTCTTGGTTTTTGAAAAATTCTTGGAACGATAGGAAAATGTTCTCATAGGAATTTGTCTTGACGTCGACGATGCCTGGCCCGCATCCTCGTCGGCGTCAAGTCGGCGTCGACATCCTTGAGAGGCGTAATGTCCGGGACTAGGCTCCGCCGGGCAGGCACTGGGAGGTGCTACCTTTCCAGACTCGGAGCTTGGTGAGGAATCCAGGTCTCGTCGTCGACCCGGAGCTTCTTTTGTGACGGTCACGTGGGCCACTTTCGATGTAGAGGGAGCGGGGCCCCGCGGAGGTGGTACGTCGTCGTGTTAGGGAGGAGGACAAGCACGTCCGTCGCTACATGGCGGCATTGGATGCCAGGTTCAACAATATCTGGCAGATTCTTCAGGGATCTCACCCAAGTTATGATCCCGTGATGGTTCCTTATCTTTGGGTGTCCACCACCCGCGACTCAGGAACCGCTAGTGACTTAGATTATTCGATAGTATTCGATTTGTACTAGTGATCTTATATGATAATATTCGAGATGTATTAGTTAATATTTGATGATGCATTAACTGAATTATTCGAGATGATGTATTAGTGATATTATATTCGAGTTCATTATAAATGGATTAGTGATATTTTATCGGTATAATGTGTGTGTGACTTTTGGTCTGTCGTTTCTCCTTGTGTGACTTTCATGTGTGTTCTTGATGGAGGAATCCCGACTGTTGTCGTGAGAGCGTCTCCTCTTCTTCTCTTCTTTGCAATATATTCGTCGGTATAATGTGCAAGAAGAGAAGAGGGGGGCGTCCATCACCGGCGGTCGAACTATTACTATGAGAGAGTGTCCACCAACATATATACACCACCATATATCAGTGTGAGAGAATGCACACCAACACACCATGAGATATGAGAGTTATTTAAGGAAAGCCTCGACGGACTGAAAGTCACACACGCGTTAGGATCCAAACGTGACGTAATTCTTGAATCATGAACACGGGAAATATCATCGTCATCAGACGACGGTAGTATCCAGGCGTGTGAATTTTGCGGTGAAGATAAGAGTCTTTGCGACTAGCCTGGATATGAGAAGACAAGTTCTTCACCATGAAGCTTTACGAGGACTTTGATATTTCCACGGTACGCAACGATGACAATTGTCTTTTCATTATTAAGCATGACTTCTGTTTCTTTCCTTCAACGCATAATTTCTATTTTATACAATTCGACTAGTTCATCCCCTATCATGCAAGACGGTATTTCTTGGAGAGGCTTCATTTCGAAGAGCACGAGAGTTTCGAGACGAGGACAGCCAACCTGAGGACTAAACATGGTTACACATTTGTGGTGAAAGTAATGAATGCACCTAATAACACAGAATTAGGATGCTCAAATTGGGAAGCTCTTTGCAAGGCATATGGATTTCAGGAGGATATGGAAATAACCTTCGATCTTCGTCGTGAAGATCATATTGAAGGTAACATCGACATTTGGGTGGATGTCTATATGCTTCTTGTTTTACCTCCATGTGAGTTTGTCAACCATGCATATTTTAAAGTAATTTGCATTCTATATTTAAAAACAGTTGGTGTTCATCCATACTAAATTTGTTAATTTATAATTTACAGCTTATTTCGTTTCTTCGAGTGAAACACAAAACATAATCGACACGACACACTACACTTATGGATCACATCTAACTTGGGAGGAGAAGGATGATCTTATCAACTTTGTTATCGGTGTCCTAGTTGGTAGGGAGATCTTCCCCTATAATTTAGGAACTGGCCCAAATTATACATTATATAGGACACTAGTGCATAGGTTGAGGACAAATGACATTTGCTGAAATATCTTGGTAAGAGTTGCTAATTAAGTACACTAGTATTGTTGCGTAAATGGTATTGATTACGTTGCTAACTAGGCTACTATTATGTTCATCAACAAGAACTGTCAAATGAAGTTGTGCCTCCGTTGATGCAACCCGAAGGTAATATGACAATTAAAAGCCCCTTCCAGCCCGAGTTCTCTTTTGCATACTCGACTAAGCGCAAACCACCAAGATGGCTCCAAAATGAAGCATGGGGACAAATGAAGAAGGATCGCAAGTCACAAGTTGGAGACCGTTGGATCTCTTTGCTTCATCATGGAGACATATGTGTTATTCTGTTTTATGTCATTTTACCTAGGAGGGAGGACTAGGTCCTATGAGAGAGAAGTTTTCTGGTTTATATTAACTTGTATGATCGATTAGGATGATTAGTATTATGATCTTTTTTTTGTTTTATGAGATTTTAACTTGATATGATTAAGATGATGATGATGAGTTGTTAGATGAGTAAGATGATGATGAGTTATATGACATATATTTGATTAAAATTGATGGATGCAAGTGATCATGTTGAATTAGAGGGAAAAAATAAATGGAAAACACAAAATGAAAAGAAAAAATAAACAATGAAGCCTTAACCTTTAGTCTCGGTTGGTGTTACCAACCGGGACCAAAGGTCACCATGCCCTGGCGCGCTCTGCCGCCCACGTGGCCAGGTTTTAGTCCCGGTTCATAGTCAACCGGGACTAAAGCCTTAAACCCTTTAGTCTCTATACTTTAGTCCCGGTTGGGAAACCGAGACTCAAGGCCCTTCCCAAGCGGGACTAATGGTCTGTTTTCTACTAGTGTCGTAAAATAATGGTAGTCATGAACTGGCTGTGTATGGTCGTAGTACCCCTCGCATCGCAGTCTGGCTTACTGTCAGTTTAGAATTGTTGGAAATTTGTCTCTGGCTGAGAAGCCTCCTCGAATAATGAAAATATTATTCCCGTAGAAAAAGTGTGTATGTATGCATGTTTGGCAGGAGAATATTTTTTTCTTGTTTCAGGTTTTAGGCTGGCCATAGTGAGGATAGCATAGATGATATCATGCACTTGGTAATAGCAAACATGCTGGTGTGGCAAAGAATTAAAGAAGAAAAAAAGGGTTAGAATAACATAGATAGATACATAACATGTTAAATGGTATGCTACTTTGTGTCATGCATGACAATAAATATCACTATACGTGATACTACTCTATGCAGCGGCGAATCTTGCAAAAAATTGAAGGGGCTCAATGTTAACGGTGTGAAGAAAAAATAATATTATTTTTTATGGTGAATACTAGTAAATTTTGTTTTTCAATTTTTGAAGGAGGCTCAAGCCTGTTGAAGCACCCCCTTAGATTCGTTACTGACTCTATGATACTATGCACTATGAAGATAGTATCATACACTAGTATTATATGTATGTTAGTAGTATATATACTCCTCGCTATGAATAGCCTTTAATGATCGCTATTGTTCATACTTTCTCACCCATTCGGTTCACGAGAGGACATGCGCTCGTATGTGTGTTTACATGCACACGCTAAACGAGGCCACTCGCTCCTAGCGTGTCCTGGTAGGTTTGTATATCTTCAAAAGTGCTCAATAGTCAATGCCCAACTCTAGCGTGGATGCAAGCCAAAGATTGCATGCCATGGAAGTAAACGCTTTTAACTCTCTTCTACCACGCATGCATGGGCCTAACTGGCTGACCCGCTGCGTGCCATTATGCGCATTACAGTGATAGTACTACAGTGATCTCCACGATGACTCTTTTTTTTCTCCACGGAATCTGCACGATGACTTGATTTTCTGTTTTTTCTCGGCCTCTCGGTAGGCAGAGCCGCAGAAGACATATATGTCTTCTTCCAAAGCTTTCCATACGGAGTTGCGTGGAGGATAAGATCTATGCAAATGAAATGGATTTCGCTTTCTGAAACCCACAAAAAGCACCCTAGTGATACAGGGCATCAGGTGCTGTTTGCGTCATCGTCGCATGAAAGATGGGAACTACGCGTGGGCGGGATCGATGCTACGTGGTAGCGAGAAACTGTGGCTTGGAGAGAGCTCCGTCCATCGGTGCGCGCGCTGAATGGCAATCTCTTTCGATGCGGCCGGAAAAGCGAGGCGTGGAAAATGCAGGGAAAGATCGTGGATGAGCACGGGGGGAATGAAACGACCGGTGAAGCATGCAAAAGGCGCCGCCGACGGCGAAAAGAGCGAAGCACAAAGGCAGGCTGGATTCTCGGTTAACCTCGTTGCTCGTGGGTGGTGATCATCAGATCACCCTCACGCCACGATGTTTCATCCCGCCCAAGAGGGGCCCTTGAGCACAAACTGTTTTTCCTTGGTTGCCTTCTTGTCGGCGATTTTCCTTTTCTTTCTGTGTTGAGCGGCGGACCCATGGTTTGGAAAGTGTCTATTCAAAGTTTTACCAGTGAGTTTGTTACCTTAAAGTTTTATGTCTGTGACGCAAACGAACTTGTGATCGGATGGTTAGAGAGACACTCAATCCATTAGGATTCAAAACATAATGTTCGCATTATTTTTCAGTTTATTTTAAAATTTTCAGCGATGCGCTTTCAATGATAGAAGACATTTTTATGTTTGTGACAACTTTTATACCATTTTCTCCCTCTATTGCATTTTTTTAGGCTAACTTTAACCACATGTTAGAGCCATAATATATGACATGCAAGTTACACAAAGCATATCGTCAAATTCGTACGTGAAAGAAGCTACCAATGATATAATTTTCATGTTATACATCTTATATACTATTAATCTTATTGATGGTTGAAGTCAATTTCGAAAAACACATTAGCTCTATATATATGGAGGGAGGGAGTAGTAAAAAAAGAATCAATTTTTTATTCAATTTAGCAAAATTTGTGGCGAAGATTATCCCTTTTGTTTTTTCTTGGTTTTTGTGTGGAATGTGCTTGCTGTGTTTATAGGTTGTTTATTATTTTTTTATTTGCAACAACTTTGGACGTTCTAAGGCTATTTCCAATGCATTGGTGCTAAGATGAGGTGCTAAGAACATTTAAAACTTTAGCAACCAAAGTCCCCAATGCATAGGTGCTTAACTTGTTGTAGCTAAGCACACTTTATTTAATGATTTAGATACTAAAGTTCTTAATGCATTGGTGGGATTCCTTTCATTTAAGTATTTTGTCTAGGTTCACGCGCTTGGCATCGTTTCTTCCTGGGCTCACCATAACCATCTCTCTCCTCTTAAATATAATGTCACATCAGGTTTTTTGCCTACATGGCAGGCTTAGCACATGTACAAGGTGGAGCATTGGGAGGGGCCTAACCGAAGAACCAGGTAGTTGCGTCTAACCTTGCACTTAACTGCACCCCACGTCCCCTCACCGCAAGCCATCGCGGTCTGACGGGTCTAGCTTCGGCGGCACATGCAGCCGCCCTGGACGGTTCGGTGCAGGGTCGGACACGACTAGTTGGTTCGGTTAGAGTCTCCAAACATTTAAGCAAATTGAAAAAAACAAAAATTAAACCACTGACATGGCATACACGATTCGCAGAAATATCAAAAAATAAAAAAAGGAGTAATTTGTGTCACAAGTTTCGTTAAAATTGAGCAAAATTTAGGAATTTCTGTGGAATGGGGTAAAAATTGTCACAAACATGAAACTAGGGTGTAAAAAATGAATTCACTCAAATTTTAAAGGTTAAACTTTTCAAACCATCTAAACTCTTGGTGTTGTCATTATACTTGAAAATAGCACCATATTACCCTAACTGTATAATATATAAAGGTTATAACACAAAATTGAACATAACATGGATTCATATAATTAATCATAACTTTAGTTTTCTTATAGAAATACTTTTTCTATTTTTATTTTCCGGAAATAAGTACTCCCTCCGATCCATAAAAAGTCTCATGGTTTAGTTCAGTTTAGTTCAATTTTGAACGAAAACCATGATAGCTATTATGGATTAGAGGCAGTAATATTTTTTCAAACGTATTAAAGTGAAAAAAAACATATATATAAAGGATAGGACTTTATGGTCCTTGATGCTTTGAGAACGAGTGATGATATCCTCACTGCAAAGTTGCAAGAAAAAACACTTTTGTTGAAAATAAAAGCATGAGTTTGGTGAAAATCAAAATGGTCTGAACCGTCCAACCACCTATGTCCAACGTCTCATGCCGCTCTAAGCACATCATTAATAATTTGTAAACATGCTAATTGCATTAATCGTAATTTTGAAACGATATTAATTCAATTAAACATAATTAATCTTGAAATCAGCATTAATTGTGCTTCATGTTGGAAATAATATTACTATCAAATTGTAGTGTGTGTATCTACATCCAAATAATTCCCTTTTGCTGAATATAAAAGCACGAATTTGATGGCCAAATAGCCATCCAACGTCTCACGATGCTTCAATGATGTATCCATCACATCATTATAATTTACAAGCATGTTAATGGCTTTAATCATAATTTGAAAATGGTATTAGTAGCATTGAACACAATTAATCTTGAAATCAACATTAATTATGGTTAAATATGAATACAATTATGGTAAACTAGTAGAATGCCCGTGCGTTGCTACGGGCTACCATGTATATACACAAATCAGTCAAATAATTAAGATCGTCTTCAAGGTCAAACCCCATTTCTCCTTCGTACGTTCGAGTTTGTTCGGATATCAAAAGGGTGCCCAACAGGCTTTCGCCCGTCTAGTTTGTCCGGACAGCCCAAATCCAGACCATATGTAGAGGAGAAATGTGATTGCCCGGAGTATTTGTCATGTTATGTCCAACATGTGGACTCAACACAAAAACCCTACCTCAACCCACAACACATTCTTCCATTTTTGTCACATTTCTCATTGGTGCTCTCTCCTTTAAAATTGGATGACCATCACCTTTTGTCATGGATCCCTCTCTCCTTCACACTGTACTTACCCACGTACAGACAAAGAGTCCCCCGCCAACCGCCCCGCTCTCCACCCTGATCCCCTTCCCATGCGTTTGTGTCAATCCACCACCGTCATCAAGGAGGAGGCATGGGCTTCCCGTGACACCCGCTAAGCAAAAAAATACAGATCCAATGTCTCCTACACCATTAATACGTTGTAACATATAGTTGAAGGTCGTGCATTACCACGAAACAAAAATATGATTTCCATTGTTAGGCATGCAACTGATACGCCACTCTGTCTGTTATTAACTCTTGAAGCACCAAACCAATGCATTTACCATTCTATCCTAACCAAAAATTAATATACTTGATAGAAAAAAAATAAACCGCTCGCTCATGCGATTTATTGAAAGCCCATCTCTAATGAAATGCAATTTGCAACATTTTCTAAAGTAGAAAAAATATTCACAGCCGTAACTGAATTCACCAATCTAACCCTCAAATTTATAGGAAATAATGTAAGTGGTAAAACCAATGTTTAAAGACAAACATAGCAGACATGTGAAAAATAGCATACATGTCATTTGTTACCAAGAGAGTTGGTATACACAAACCATAACTTCAGGGAATAGCACATGTAATATACAATATAAGATTGATATCCTCTAACAAAAATATACAAACACTATAAATAGCACAAAATCTGAACACAGGAAGTACCAAGATGGTATTTGACCAATGTCAACATTAATGTTCCCTTCAATACCTCAAAATCTCCAACTCTTTGTCAGGTCAAACACATACATAACATCCCCAACTATGTACTAAGGAGTGATGTTGCGTAAATTGGCACCACCAACAACAATTGCCCTCAAGATCACCTTTTGCGGAATTGGAGATCCTCAGAAAGGATTACATTGATTCTTTCCCCAGCTTCTGTTGCCACTATAGGTATCATAAAGAGTGAAGATGTTTCATCATTTTTGTTTGGGCAGAATAGAAAGACACCAAGGAGACATATTTTTTATCCAAATAGTTTGAAGCCCATAGATCCCAAGGGGCTACTAAACTTATAAGAATATGTTGCACTAATCTGTCACCATGAACGTTATAGTGAAACCTATGAGCTAAAAGTAGAAAATCAAGGAAATTTTTCTTTAGTCACATGGACCTCTGCTTATAGCCCCCCAAGAACCATAGACACTAATGCACAGTATCGTTGAAGTTCCCATCCTAATCTTTTAGACTGGTTGCACATCATCTTAATCAACCATAAGGAGGCCTTACTTCCGACCAACCTACTTAATATTAATCATCAAAAGTATCTCGCAGCTGAAGCTTGAAGTATACTGGCCTTCATTGGCATGCATGCTGTTGGTTCCATATTTTTTGTGAATGTGATGTGTGCCTTAGGACCTCTCTATAGGCATGCTCCTTCCCCATGTGTGTGTCCTTTACATGCCTGAGGACCTGCAATGAAGCCATAAATAACAAGGTAAATTATTGAACTAACATGGTAGAGAAAAGGGTATACAACAAAATTATGCCGATGATAGTAGTAAGTGAAGGCGTAGTAGAACATTACTTGGTAGTAGAGCATAGGTCAAGATGTCGATGTTATTAAACATTACTTAGTTCATGAAAATAGCCACAATGTTATGAACCGGATATAGAAAATTTGCAAGCTAACATAATAGAAATGTAGATGAGATTACCTAATCTATATTATAATTAGGATCCACACACTTTAGTTTATGCACTCTAATTGAAAAGAGAAGTGAAGGCTATTTCTTTTCGTGTTGACACAAGAGATACCTTAATTTTTATCTTCAAATTTGTAGCTTGGCATAGAAACTGAACAGTCTAAAAATCCAAGCGTTGCAATATCATGATCCTTATCTATTCAAATTAGGAACTGTAAAAAATTACTAAATAAATTCACTACCTAAACAGTGTAATTACCTGAAGAAAAAATTGCTTAGTATGATAATCTTGCCGGTATAAGTTAGGCAGTTAGGATAATGACCTTGATGTTTTCATTTGAAATAGAAAAACACCAACGATCATCAGGCCCATAAGGAATCGACATGATCCTAAATCTCGTTTGCATATCATTATCCTTAAGTTACTAATATTCAGATTAAGTGGGAAAAACTCCTAGCCAAACGATGTAAAGAACAACGACAGTTCTTTATTTTGTCGGGGGCACTTGATAAATAATCATGGGAGTACATATAATACCCAAATAAAAAAAAAAACCTGGCAGACATGAAATTTCACGCGTAAATAATCGAAAGGATAGACCGTGGATAGCCATTGCGCCCCCATCTAATCGAGCCCCGCTCTAGGGAGAAATGACATGCTGGACAAAAATAATATAGTAATCTAAAGAGAGAAACTCACAATAAAATTTTAAACTACTTGTTATACTTCTAAAAACACTATTTTTTTGCCAAGTGGAAACAATTGGAAAAACGCAGTACCTTGAAATTCTTAGCAACATTATTTGCAGCAACAATCAGACTTTAATTGTATGAGTTAAACCAGTAGCTAAATAACAAAAAATGGCTAATCGAGTGATTAACAGACTTGCACCCTACAATATTTTATCTGCAGCTTAGCATAAAGAATGCTAGTATCATTAGCAGTGGCCACAAAACACCAGTACTTTGTAGTAAGGCACGAGCAACAGATCCACTATAAATAAGAAAGTAAGGATAATTTTCTATAAGTCTATGGACATACGTAGGTGCAGGATATCAACCACAGAAAAACTCTTAGCGCATGTCAAACTTATAGTCAAAGACGAGAGCTTCATCTGCAATGTTATTAGCCACATGTAGTTTAACTCCAGGATTTGTAACTGAAATTGGCTCGGACAAAGGCACAAACATCTTCTGTGCACAAAAATAACAAAGAACACCCAGATATCTATGAATATTAACAATAAGTATCACATGTGCAGCGAGATGACATCTCGGAATTGTGCAAACTCAAGACCATCAGCAGGAAATAGAAGTAACCTAGAGAGGCAGGGACTGAACCGAGGAGCGCACAGCAATAGCGAAGGAGTCAGTAAAAAGACACCAATTAATAAACCCAAATGGAGGAGAGAAACAGCGCATGACCTTGAGCTGGAGGCTCCCCCTAACCAGGCAAGCATGGACTTGGCCAAGTCTGCCTCGCTCGCCACGATCTCTGTCGTCTCCTCCGGGTCAGGGTCCTCCGGTCTGCGCCGGCCAAAACACCGCAAAGCTAGTCAGACGACCAAACCTCGAAGAGAGAAAACATCTAGGGCTGAGTTGGGAAAAAATAGTGTCTTGTGTGAGTTTTACGGATTCATCTTATAAATGTCACACATAGAGCTGAGTTGGGCTGACTCGAAAAACTGAACTCAACCGAAACATAATCAAGATTGAAGCCTCTGTATGAATGGCGGTGGACCATCCTATACAGTTGTACTACCTAAATCGTAGTTGAACTAAACTAAAGAAAAATCAATATCTGAATGAAACTGAATTGAAATCCAAATTGAAGCCTTTGTATGCTGCATTACCCGACTCATCTGTGGCACTGCTGAGGCAGCCGCCGCAGCGAGAGTGCCAGACACTGGCATCCATCTGCAGCATCCAGATAGTGTTGTCTATACATGCTAGGGGTGGATCAACGCGATTACGGTCGAAGTGTCAATACCAGGAAAAAAAATACCTCTATCCTATAAATAATTTGTACAAAAGATTTAGTACAGAAAAAACATATTACAACAAGTTTTTGGTATATAACAGATCAATAGAACAAGGCCTTTTCAAGTAGGTTTCTTTCGTTCCACAATTTTGCAATGTATCCCAGTACTCGTTCTTTTCTAATTCCTAGTCTATATGGCACCCTTTGTCCGAATAAATAGATGGCATGAGACTGGATTTGTTTATTGGTGCCGGTGCAGCACTCTCAAATAGAACAAGTCAATTTATCCCAAAGGAATATTCTACTATATGTGAAAGTATATATCAAAAGCATATTTTCATTCAACTTCAATACAAACAATGGAACAATACCATGGATCACAGTATCTATTTATTTGTAAGACTCAACAAATCAAACAATTAAGGAACCATCTTTTATTCAGGATGCCGTTAATTCCTCGACATCAGGCTAGTTGATGTTCTAATGAACCAATAACAGACTATCATGCCCATCTTCTTTCGTAAATTATACAGTGTACTGTCATGGTGGAACGAACAGATGCATAATATGTTAGTTCTTCAGAATTAAAATCTGAAGAAAAGCAACATAGCGTGGGCATACACGTGACAACAACCATAGCTTCCCAATAGATTGGGGTTTATAAAGATTAAAGAACACCTGATTCAATAGACCACTGAATCTATTCTTTACTCGCACCATTTTTCTTCTCAAGTGTTGAGGGGAACTGCAGCAACCCAAAAGTATGCCCTGTAGGAGTACTATCAAAAACTACAACAGAGTAATCCATTGTTTGAACTAATCTGCAATAAGAGAACAGAAGTCAGACTCTAATAGTTACTGGAACTGAGGTGTGAGCTGAAATAAATACATATCACAATTAAACAAAAAGAGATGAGGAAGTACAAGAAGTTGTACCAGCTGGAGTACAAAAGCAGACGTAAGGAAACACATGCTTGACACTGCCAATCTCGCACACCTTCTCGTCAACATTGACTTGAGTTCAACAGTGAAGATGACATGGTCATCTGAGGTGGCGTCTTTGATTGACCCAATCAAACGTGTTGGGCTCTTGAAAGGCATCAGATTGAGGGTCGACCCCCTTCAAAGAAGGGGATGCTCAGGTCGGAGGAGCGAACCTCTAGGGCGTTGCAGTGGATCAGCAACAGGTAGCTCTCTGAGGGCATCGATGGCAGCCATGGAACCATAGCAGCAGCAACACCAACGCTTGACATTGGGTGGGCCAAGAGGTCCTTGTAGTCCTGGCCACATACGCTTCTCCTCCTCTGACGTAGTACCATGGGCGGGTCTGGGCGCACGAGGTAGCAGCCAAGGCGAGCGCCACGCCGTCCTTCCTCTACCAGACAGCGCCGCGGAGTGGGCAGTGAGGAGTGGCAAGGACGGGAGATATCGGAGGACCTTAGGCGTTGGCCATTTTCATGGCGTCCTTGCCCCCGTCAGGAGCGGTGGCTCCCCTGTACTCAGCAGCTATGTTGCATTGATCAGAGACGGGGATGGTTGGAGATGGCGGTGGCTCCCAAGTCCTCGGCGTTGTGTAACGGCGATGCTTCACCGTCGGCTCCACGGAGGATGGTGGAGCGTAGGACGGCGTGGGCGGCGAGATGCGAGCGGCGGCAGACTTGAAACCCTATTTGGGTTGACAGGAGAAGAGAACAATGCGGGGAAAGGGCGCCGATTTTCAAGGATAAACCGTTGTGCGGGGAGATCTGGTTAATAAAGGAAAATCTAAGGGAGAGGGGGGTCGGTGGGAGAAGGCTTCTCTCGATCGATCCATTGGGAAACGAACGAAACTAAGTACGGACTGTACAATTAGGAGTAGAGATTATTAAAATAATATTACCGTCAATTTGTCAAACCAAACGGTGTGCACTACACGATTACTAATACGAAGAGGTAGCAGTTTTAACGACCCGAGAAATATGATTAACCTGATTAGAGATTAATAGTGGGAGTAACAAGTAGTAACATGCATGCCACGTAGACAAAAAAATATGTTGTGAAAGAGATACAAATGAAGTAACATAGTGGGAAACAGTCTCAAGTAACATAATGGGTAACGGTCTTTACCATACGTCTGATAAGAGATGTTCGTTAGACTACCAATGGGGCACCGTCGATGCCTTTTTCATCTCACGGTCAAGGCTGCCTCCAAAATTCTTAGATTCATTTTCAAAACAACCAGATTTTTTATCCACATCTTCATCCATAAATCCCTCCCGTAATAAAGTCACCTGCCATAAACTCACCTCTTTCCTCATCCTAATCTCCATCTAATCGCTCTTCCCTTATGTGCATGTGACTGACAATGCTGGTGAGCCGTCCCATCCGGTGGTAGCACCCCGCATACCGACGACGCACAAGACTAGCAAGCTCGCAACCCCATCGCCACCCCGTCCATCTACAATTGATTTGTATACCGCCGTGGAGCTTTGTCTCGGTCGTCGATTGAAGCCATCACGCAAGGAACATTATTTGAGTCGCCAGCTCCCCCCACCGAAGGTGCCATCCTCAATTCCTCATCTCACCTAGTGTTGATTCTGGGAAGCCTTGATATAGCCCTCTCTGATTTATAATGTATATGTATTTTCTGGGTGTTGTTTGATTTTCCCACTCCATTGTGTATTTGTATGACTTGATCGTGTGTGTTTTTTCACTCCATTTTGTACTGTATGACTGAATCAAACCAATATATGTGAATTTTGGTATATATGTGCACACATATGCTTCCAAATTCTGGCATCAATATCAGTGGCAGGATTTCTATTGGCCTTTTCACCGTTGGGCTCTTTATGTACGGCGATGTAGAGAGCACAACCGGACGTTGCATGAAGCAACCTCCATAGTCTGTACCATCCTCATCCAATCCTTGTCGTGATTATCCTCGTAATATAGAAAGTGTGTTGAGATTGCATCCATACCATGCTTCCAACTTTCTATGCTTCATACTTATAGTATTACATCGTTGGTCCTTACTGGTGCTTCATACATAGCATGGCAATGCTTATACCATGGTCAAGTTTGCTTCATACATATAAAACTCTACTTTCACAATGTCTTTATTTTTTGTCTCATCTCTATTCTTCATATGTGTTTGTATGTGTTATATTTCTACTTAAACAACAACTAAATCATGATTCCTAAATTTCAAATGTATTGCTATGTGTATGTAATATGGACAAGATGAATGGCACATTCTTCTTTTGTCTTAATTTGAATGATTATGCACAAATATTTTGTATCCCATTATAAGATGTGCTTCCACCATGTAGAAGTTATTTTGATATTGCATAAAGATGATGCATCCAATTTTTGTGATTCATTTGTATCTTCATAATGCAAAATGAACTTCACACACATGATAGTTATACTTCTTCACTGTGTATTGTTTGCTTCATGTACTTCACACTTATGCTTCCACATTAATTATGTTCATTTGCCTTCATTTCCATGCTTCATATTGTTTCATAGGGGCCACATTTGTATTCAAATGAAACTAGTCATGATTTCTCAATTTCTATAGGACTAACTTGAGAGGAAGATCATGCTTTACCTACTGTGAGCATGTCACAACCATCGATAGTGGGCATGGCATGTGATGTGAGAGCAAGCATCTCAGGGCCCCATGTTTTGCCATCATTTTGCAAGCAAAATAGCAATAGACAGTGTGTTGTCGAAGGTCAAGGGTATCATCCCCTCGATGGTGTTGGCCTCCTCGCTACTCTCGTCAGACTCTTGTGGCTCACGGTATCGATACCTGCGTATTAGTGAAACAAAATAAAGTCATCGAGGCTGGGTCGAATGTTGTGGATGGAGCATAGCAGGGAGGGAATGGGATGGTACCATAGCAGCAGCGCGACGTAGTAGGCATGTAGTATACATGCTATGTATAGATAAACTAAATCGCTAGGAAGCCAAAAATCTGCAATCATAACACATGGAATCATACCCGAGAAAGGAGGAACACAACATGACGCTTGGAGAGAAAAGGGACTATGGACTATGAAGCATGTTTTGTACTGTTGGAAGCATGATTTTTGTATGATGAAAGCAAATTGAGCACCTTTGTATTTCTCGGAATCAGAGCCCTAATATGCTTGAAGCATGTGCTATGTGTAGTCATGATAATGGTTATTTTTTGTAGAAAGGAGGTTTTATTTGCATACAACAATCCTCAAGTGGCTTGAATATTTCTGTACTTTAGGTAGGAAACTAAATATCTATTCACCGCAGAAATTTTAATTCAGTGTGGAAGCAAATTTGTTGATAAGTGGAAGTAAGGTTAATTCTGCATTGCATGGAATAAATGCCTACGGTGTCGAAGCAAATCCACACTAAACTCATGGAAGAAAATTCAAATAATAATGAAAATTTAAGTAATAAGGAAGCATAATGTGATCAAGATCTGCTTCATAAGGAAGCAAATAGTCTGACATGAAAATTCATAATGAAGACTCGCGTTTTTACAAGAGTAATTATGGCCTGATTTATGGAAGTTAGGGAACAAATGATGAGAGGAAGCAACGTTTATGGAAGCAGTTACATAGAAGCACCAAAATAGCGATCGAAAGCACCTAAATCTCTCGCGTGACTTGATAGTCTGATGCCTAGTGGTGCCCTAACATAATATGTTACCATCAGATAGTGGTTCTCAATGTGAAATGACTCAACAAAGTAAAAAATTGAAACTCTCTATGTTGTCACATATATGTTACTACCCACTATGGAAATACAGACGAGTAATGGGAGAATACCAGGTGCTCCCAAGCCCGATATGCTACCGTGATACGAGCTTCTGAGAGTCATAGTTTTTGCAAAAGAATCCCTTAAAGAGTTTGGGAATTGCACACAAGTATGGAAACTCCTTGGATTTGAGATCCAATGCCCAGAAGTTTGCATCATCGTAGCATCTAAGGCTTGGAAGCACGTGATATTTTCCCAAATAGTAACATATCCACATGTTACTTGTCTAAGTTACTCAACACTATAAAGTGATAGAGACAAGGGGTGCCAGCAGGGGCCTGGCCCACCCCTAACATCCTTGAATTCAGGCTAATATGCATGTCAGTAGGTGATTAAATTCCTACTGAAATGATGTAATTTGGTGTGCTCGCCCTCCTCAACAAAGCTACATAACACTTGCCCCACTTATTCAACTTTTTCGGCTCCGTCACTACCATTACGACTAGCCTTTTATGATGTCTGAGCATACCAATCAGACATTAGCATGTGGTATGCGAGTATGAAGTGTGGACGCGATGAAAAACCGGAGCTAAGATTGGATGATTGGATGAGCTGATATAGTTCTACTTGTAGCGCTTGATTGTATCCAGCGCTGCTATTACCTAACAATAGCGTTTTCCCTATATCGAGCGCTACTGATAAAATCCTGTCTATAGGCTTTCTCTTAGTAGTGTCTAGCCCGTGTCACTTGGTCTCATGCACACATGCGGTCATACCTGTTGTACATGGTTGGTCGGTGCCTGTAATCAGAATTTAGGGAGACGCAGGTGTCGATTCGTATGTGCACGTGATGACTTTATTGTGCCGATTAGTGCTTCATGTTTTCTTTTAGCTGCATCTATTTTTGAGTTAGGAGGAGACATTGGGATGCTACTGCATCGAGTCCTATCCATGGCTCGCCTATAGGGAGCCATACTGAGTCCACCCAGTAACCAAGCGCTATGATGTCATGCAAGATTTCTTTTCTCCTTTGGCTTTTCTTCACATTTTTGTTTTCCTTTCTTGATTATTTTCTATTTTTCTTTATATTTCAATATATATATATATATATATATATATACTTATATATTGTATAAAAGACTTTACAAATATTTTGTAAAACATTAATCATTCATACAAAAAGTCTTAGTGACATTTAAAAAATGTCAAGTCTTTCAAAAAACAAATGCACATAACATTTATAAAACAATTTATACATTGCAAAATATTTTTCTAACAATTCAGAAAATATACTTTACATTCGATACAGTTCATGAGTTTCAAAGATTTCTTCGTGACATTTAACGAAAATGTTTGTACAATGTAAGAGAATGTTTGCAGAGTTCAAAAACCATTTTCGTTCCGAAATGTTCTAACTTTTATATGAAAAAAAATGAGTAATATGTATTTGTATAAATATTCAAAAACATGTTTTTAAAGAATTGTTAATCATGTATTTGTAAAATTTTACACATGTATAAAAAATGTTCTTGATGTATACAAAAATATACATCTTGTAGAAAAAAGTAGACTTCTGTTGGGTAAAAAGGAAAGAAAAAAAGAAAGAAAGAAATTCAAAGAAAGAAACCCAAATAAAACCATAAAAAACAAATAAAACACTAAAGAAAAAGGAAAAGTCATTCAAAAACAGCAATAAAACAAAATAACCCGAAGAAAAACGAGGACCCTCCCCCCCCCCTAAAACAGTAAACAGTGTAACAAAAAACTTATTATAGTAACATGAGGCCCACAACGGGGCTCTATCTCAGAATGGGCGAGATATAGTCCCCTGCCGATGGATCCCTCATCTAACCCATTAAGGCGCGCCGGAAGGGCGGCCAGCCAGCTATGCCATGTGGTGCATCTTGGTTGGCCGCGGTAAGAATGTTTTTAGTTTACTTAATATTATTTTTAGAGGATGGAAGTGAGACTTTATTCTCTTTTATTTTTTGAGAAAGAAGTTTTAGGTGGTGAAGCCTTTCCCTTTTTCTTCTTTAAGATGGAGGAACGTGCGCATAGCTTCCTCTAAAGTGTCCCGCAGCAACGGGCCCTAACCATTAGTAGTGACCAATCCGCGACGCGTCGTTCTCTGCACACTCGACTTACTGTTAATCCGATACATTCGCCTGGCCTAGCGTGCAGAATAGACAGATTGCTCACTCATGTGGCAGTCTGGGGACTAGCTAGCAAGGTACCATCTTAGTTTTCACTTTTCCTTTGTGATTATAATGTAATAAGAAAAATTACGAATTAGGGGAAATATTATTAATTCAAAAATTATTCCTGTATTCCAAAAATTATTCTTGGATTCAAAAAATGTTGATAAATTTAAACACAATGTGACAAATTTGAAAAAAAGTTACATAATATTCATGAATTCAAAAACATTCGCGTATTTGAAAGATATAAGAAATGTGGAAACATATTCAGGAAAACAAAAAATGTTGGTGAATTTGGAAAATTATCAACGACTAATATATTATTGATAAATTTAAGAATTGTTCATGAATACAGAAAATGATTGCAATTTCAAATAAAATTTCACGGCTTTGAAAATATCTTCACAAATTCAAAAAATGCTTGTGAAGTTTAGCTATATTCATGAATTTGACAAGAAAACGTCCGTAATTTTTTAATTTGAAGATAGAGTAAAAATATCACGACTAAACCAAAAAAACATGACCGAAATGAAAGAAAACGGACCGGGAAGCTTGAGGAAAATGCTCGATAGCGTGCTTGATGATTCGA
Source organism: Hordeum marinum (assembly GCA_022496015.1). Classification (NCBI taxonomy): domain Eukaryota; kingdom Viridiplantae; phylum Streptophyta; class Magnoliopsida; order Poales; family Poaceae; genus Hordeum; species Hordeum marinum. The sequence continues at coordinate 184,920,124 of CM039676.1, forward strand.
CCCACTAGCGAGACGTGTAGGCGACGACACGCTAGTGCTTGAGCATGCGACACATATCATTTCTGGAGAGAATGAGGAAGTGGGCTAGTCCGTGCTTTTGGGTTGAAATATATGGATGGGGTCTTTGTTGTCTCTATATCATTTTTTCATATATGTACATGATATACATTGTATACACATACATTTTGAGTAACAATCATGGGTATTTAGTCATGAATTGAGGTGGGCCTACCCTTGTCTGGCCGTTATTTTTGTGATTCGAGACTGGAGTTATATTTGGGTTCTTGAGATTTCTCTCGTGGTAACCCGCATAGACACAAAGCCATACAAGTTAGATGTGTTTTTGTTTCGAATAAGAAGGGTAAGCTAACTCCACTCGTAGAGTTGTGTTACAGATAGCCTTATTGCACGGTTAGAAAGCACTTTTATGTGATGTCATCCAAGTGAAGGTGCATAGAAAGGCATTCGATATCATACAAGTACCAACTCTTTCAAAATGAACATATTAAGTGAATACTGGTGATCTATAGATGTGCACTTGGAAGATTGCAGAGGTGAGTGTCACAACCCGATCCCGAGAGGGCCTCGGAATCTCTGCCCTTAGTGTGTCAGTCCCTAAGTCAATAACTGATACGCACGATCGACAATGAGATATCAAGAATACCATGTCATATTATTACATCGCAGATCCAGTGCTTTACCTACACCCCTGCTCTGCTCATGGGATATGTTAGTTCACAATCATGCAATGGAGATATTACTGTAGTCTTGTGGCGTTCATCCATACTCAGGCAAGATTTGAGTATAGCGTCGTAACGCTACTCCGTCTCTTTCCTTTGATATGGTAAACCTGCAACATGATACGTTGCAAGCATCACGAGGATTGGCTTGATGGAAGTTAAGCATGCAATTTGGTGTGGCTGGTTTTGTTTTTGCTCATAATAGCTTTACCCATGTTGGTAATAGTGTTCCACTCTAATAAATGGACATATTGCAGCACACAGTTGTCCTGGACAAATCGTATCACACAATCGTCCATTAAGCATTTGAGTATGTTGGCCTCTGCATCGCACGGGTGCCTTGAACCAAACTTCTAGATAATCCTACTAGCATCACGCCAGTCATATGAATTGGTCCATAGTCCCCTTTGGTTCACCCCCTCAAGTTTTAATTAGAAGAGGTGATGAAATTAAGATGACAATTCTTCGATGAGTTGCTCAGAAGTTGTCCATCATCGGGACATGGCTAATCATGATCAGTTTGTACACTTCCCACAGGTTTGTATACTTTACCCATGCTTTTCGATCACACCCTTCCGCTACTAAACTTACCTTGTGAAGTAGTTAGGTCAAGACAAGACTTTAGGGAAGCAGTAGCCCTCTTCTAATGTTAGACCCAGTTCAGTTTCCTTACATGCAAAACTACATCTGTTGGTCATGTCGGGGAGGGTTCCCACATCTTCGTTAAACTCGTACAATCCCTTGGATACATGGGTGCCATTCCCCACCAAAGACGACACCCCGATGAGCCAATCAAAGCTAGTCAACCTAGATCGATTCATTAATTAGTTGGAATTACGTAGTCATTCTTAAGGCAACCTTTTGAATGTTGTCCCAATCCACGTAATAACAGCTAAGCAACTAACGGTTGGTTACAAACTCTCTCACCCTCGCTCATATCCCCTCACTCTCTTACAAGTAGACCCCCCACGCGGAATAACTCTCTTCTTCTTTCCATCCCCTCCCCCCATCCAGAGCATGCATGAGCATGCCAGCGAGCAGCCTTGGATAACGTAGTAGTGAACCAGGGGTGGGGTGCTAGCGACAAGGGAGTGTGGCCACACCGCAAATAAGTAAATTTACCGGTTCCGGTAACTACCGGTTAGGAATCCATTGTCAAATTTTGCTTTGAGATTGAGGTGGCTGAAGACCGAACCATGTTTTTATTTCTCTCTTTTAGCAATACAAATCTTATACAAACAGATATACGTACAACACTAGACGGGGTCCACAACAACATCTTTTGTCAGGTGAGGGTGAGAGAAAATAGGTGCACCACCACTGCATGCACAGTTGTACACACACTAAATACATGCACTTTATTTTCAATGCGACATTTTAAAAGGTTGATAACTTTTGAACTAAATATCCAATTTTGAAACTGTTTATATTTTTGAATTCAGGACGACAAGACCTTTAAAATAAGACCCATCTTGGATACATTTTGGCTAGTTTGAGTTTACCCGTTTCCCTCATTTCAGAAAACGAGTTCTAGTTAGTTTCACATTTCAGTAGTTTCATAAAATTTTTGAATCAGTTTCACATTTCACTAGATTCAGATAATACATTGCACTCATTCAAAAAAGATAGATTTCAGTCATTTAGAAAACACATTTCACTATATTTAACGTATTTCACACGAAAATATGTGTCATGTGTATGGAAAACAAATTTCACTCATTTCAAATAATGGTGTCACTCAATTGAAAAAACAATATTTCATTTACTTTAGGAAACTGATTTCACTCATTTTAGAATAACTACTAGTGAAAAAATCACTTGTTTCAAAAATAGATTTCACTTGTTCGAGAAAACACATTACACTCTTTTGCAAAACTAATGCCACTACGAATTTACGAAATATGTTGAATTGTATTTCACTCATAAGAAATATCAATTTCAAACAGTGAAAAGAGTAGTTTCATATAAATACTGGTTATATTTAACTTTTTCAAATAACTTATTTCACTCATTCCTGAAAATAAATTACACTCAGTCAATTGAAATATTATATTGCGCTTGTTTAAAAAAACTGATTTCAATTGTTACAAAATATATTGATTTCACTCGTTTTACTAGTTTCAGAAAATACATTAAACTCATTTTCATTTGAGAAAATACATTACGCCCACACAACTGAAATAATCCTATATTTCACTCGTTTCTTTCTTTACGGGTGTATGTTTCACTCGTTTCAAAAACTAATTTAACTTATTTCAAAACTATAGATTCTATAACTAATTTGACTGCATATTTTTCACAAAATTCAAAGGTATTTCACTCATCACAAATGTTAGTTTCAAACACTAAAATAAGAGTTGCACACAAAATATATTGAGTGAAATATGTTAATTGAAACGTTCAAAATTAAACATTTTGGAATATATCCGTGGTTGATTTTGTTATAAAGGACTTGATACGAGGATTCCAAATATATAAATTGTTTCAGAAACAAAACTATAATCTAAAATATCTGAATGATTAAAATTGTCATCGGTTGAATAAAATGATGTCTTTGTTGGTGAGAGAGGAGAGAGTGAATGTGTCATAATCTATACCGAGTCAGCAAAAAATAGAGGGATAGGACCATGCATGCTACCTTTATCTGTCAATGGTGGAAGCGACAAGAGAGAAATACCAACAATTAATGCCAGGAAATAATCAAATACATGTTGTTGTATTCGTGTACACTAGCCATGTGGCGGAATCCGATTGGGTCATGCTTCGCCGTTAGGTACCGTCGTCAGTAAAAATGACTTTGTGGGCCGCATCGGTTATAGGTGGCGTGAGAGTGTGGGGTTTGCCGGAGTCCTCTCGAACAACTTTGTTTCCATCTAGAGTGCCTCCACACGGTCGCTGACCTTTAGTCTCACGGCAAAAAGCTTCTTCGAATCATGAAACCAGGTGAAAGCGCTCCAACTCATGAAACAGGTTGAACGCTACAAACATGCTCAAGAGGAGGCACTACAACATTGGAAATATTTACTCTTGTGTGCTTTGTTCTGCTGGGTGTGAGGAAACAATTGAACACCTCATCTTTTCATGTCCTTTTAGTGTGAATTGCTGGAGCAGATTTGGTATTAGTTGGAATTCTGATGTTTCGACCTTGTGTGCTATTCAACAAGCCAAGTTGTCCTTCACAGGTCATCTGTTCTTCGATTTTGTGGGTATTGCTGCTTGGAACATCTGGAAAGAAAGAAACAACTACATCTTTAGGCACATACCACCACACTATTATACCTGGAAGGACATAACAAAAGAAGTCCTATTTTGGCTAAAACACAGAGTTGATCCCAAGTTTTGGGATTACTTAACCCTTTTAGCTCTTGCCTTGTAATTCATCTGGTTGCATCCAGATCATCTTCATTTTTATTTCCTAGACTTGGTTCTTTGCTATAGTTTGTTCCTCAGGAGACCATCTGGTCAAACCCACACCATGTAAATTGTAATATTTCTTCATTAATCTAACACAGTAAAAGCCTCTCCTACTGTTTACAGCTCAAAAAACTCATCATCCCAGTAATTCTATAACATTAATCAGACTGGGGCTACCACACGATGGCAACGTGTTCATGTTCCCCACCTCTGGAATGGTGCCGCTACCGCCCAATCTTCTCGGATACGCCACCTTGCATTTTTTTCATCGACCTACTCGCTTCTCTATGGCTCAACCGGAGTCGCGTGCATCCTCCCCGACGAGTTGTTCATCCCCAAGCCACCACACCACGAATAGTCGCACTGCTGGACACCATTGATGATCAGGAGATCGTCTTCAAGTCCCTCAAACCTCCCAGACCACCTTTACATGCCACACTAGATCACCACGAGCCCGCCTTCATGGTCCTCACCCTTAGGAGTGGTGCCCCTTGCCGGTGATGGCCAAGAGCCGAGCCATGCAAGCCTCACCACAGGCATGGGTGGACCGATCCGACCCTGTACGTGGGGCCCGTGGCCACATGTCAGGGAGAGAGAGGTTGCAAGAGAGAGTTTTTTTGGTTTGGGATCCAGATATAAGAGAGAGGGGGAGCTTTTTTTCATGGGGTAGGTCTCACATATAAATGACATATCCAAATAGGGGCAAAATTGTGCGGGAAATGTCTTGTAGACGGCCAAAGTCCTTTGACCAGATGGAAACATTGCAGAGGGGTATTTCCATAAGGACACCAGGAAAAAGAGGGGTATATCTGAGCATATTTTTATTTAGGGGTAAAGATGAGGTCGGGTGGAAATTAGAGGGGTTCGGGTGGAAATTAGGGGGGGGGGGGTGGAATTGTCCCCAAATCCTACTGATGTCTACTAGACAACCTTCTTCTTGTAGACTCGTGTTGGGCCTCCAAGCATAGAGTTTTGTTGGACAATGGGAATTTTCCCTCAAGTGGATGACCTAAGGTTTATCAATCTGTGGGAGGCGTAGGATGAAGATGGTCTCTCTTGAACAACCCCGCAACCAAATAACAAAGAGTCTCTTGTGTCCCCAACACACCCAATACGATGGTAAATTGTATAGGTGCACTAGTTCGGCGAAGAGATGGTGATACAAGTGCAATATGGAGGGTAGATATAGGTTTTTGTAATCTGAAAATATAAAAATAGCAAGGTAACAAATAGTAAACAGCGAGAAAAACATTGTATAAATGCTTGGAAACAAGGCCTAGGGTCCATACATTCACTAGTGCAATTTATTTCAACATTATTGGCATAGTTGAATCATACGTAAATCCCTCATGTGCAACAAAGAGTTCACTCCAAAGTCACAAATAGCAGAGAACAAACGTAGAAATTATTGTAGGGTGCGAAACCACCTAAAAGTTATGTTTTCTGATCAATCTTATGAGCTATACCTATAAGTGTCACGAACAACCCTAGAGTTCGTACTAAGATAACACCTTAAGACACACATCAACCAAAACCCTAATGTCACCTAGATACTCCAATGTCACCACAAGTACTCATGGGCTTGATTATATGATATGCATCACATAATTTCAGATTCATCATGTTCAATCCAACACAAAGAACTTCAAAGAGTGCCCCAAAGTTTTTATCGGAAAGCCGAGACAAAAACGTGTGCCAAACCCTATGCATAAATTCCCAAGGTCACGGAACTCGCAAGTTGATCACCAAAACATAAATCAAGTGGATCAATAGAACATCCCATTGTCACCATGGATATCCCATCACAAGACATACATCAAGTGTTCGCAAATCCTTAAAGACTCAATTCGATAAGAAAACTTCAAAGGGAAAACTCAATTCATCACAACAAGATAGAGAGGGGAAAACTCCATATGATTCATCTATATTAATAAAGCTCACGGTACATCAAGATCGTGCCATCTCAGGAACACGGTAGAGAGAGATCAAACACATAGCTATTGGTGCATACCCTCAGCCCCGAGGGTGAACTACTCCCTCCTCGTCTTGGAGACCGTCGGGATGATGAAGATGGACTCCGGTGATTGTTTCCCCCTCCGACAGGGTGCCAGAACGGGATCCCGATTGGTTTTTTGTGGCTCTGGTGGCTTGCGATGGCGGAACTCCCGATCTAGGTTCTGCATTGCGGTTTTTGGAATTTATAGGAATTTATGGCGGTGGAAACGAGTCAGGATGGGCCATGAGGGAGTCACAAGCCTAGGGGTGTGCCCAGGGGGGTGGTCGCGCCCTTGAGACTTGCGACTGCCTCGTGGGTCTTTTGGCCCAACTCCGATGCTCCGTGGGTCTCTTCTGGTCCAAAAAAATCACCGTAAATTTTTATTCCGTTTGGACTCCGTTTGATATTCCTTTTTTGTAAAACCCAAAACAAGGAAAAAACAGGAACTGACACTGGGCTCTAGGTTAATAGGTTAGTCCCAAAAATAATATAAAATTGTGTTAAAATTATTGTAAAACATCCAAGAATGATAATGTAACAGCATGGAACAAGCAAAAATTATAGATATGTTGGAGACGTATCAGCATCCCCAAGCTTAATTCGTGGTCGTCCTCGAGTACGTAAATGATAAAAATAGAATTTTTGATGTGGAATGCTGCCTAACATGTTCATCATATTCTTTTCTTCTTTGTATAGCATGGACATTTGGACTTTGTAAATAATTCAAAGCAATAGTCTAGTTTTAACATAATGACTTCAATACTCATGCATGTCAACAAGCAACCATGTCTTTCAAAATATCAACATTAAAGAAAGTTATCCCTAGCCCATCATGCTCAATCATTGATCCATTCATGAAACACACTCAAATATTAGCTATGCCCAATGCTCAAGTACGATCATAGTGCCCCCTAGTTGGTGCTTATAAAAGAAGATGGAGACTCAAAGGAAAAATAAAATTTGCATAAAGTAAATAGTTGGGCCTTCGCAAAGGGAAGTAGGGATTTGTAGAGGTGCCAGAGCTCAAGGTTTATATTGAGAGAGAAAAATATTTTGAGTGGCATGCTTTTCCTGCCAACGAAAACAACGAAGTAGCTCACAATACTTTCCATGCTAGATACATTATAGGCAGTTCCCAAATAGAATAGTAATGTTTTTACTCCCCCTCCACCAATCAATCACACTCCACGGTGAGCTGAATCCACGGGTACCATCCATACCAACAACATTCCTGGGGGGGTTGTTTCATTATATTTTGATTTGATTTTTGAGCATGGGATTGGGCATCCAGAATACTAGCCACTTTCTCGTGAATGATAGTGAATCAACACATATCGTGAGAATAACACACCTAGCATGGAAAAATATTGGATACTCCCCACCATTTCATGAGTGGTATGAGCACACAAAACAGAAAATTTATTTTCAAGATTTAGAGATGGCACATACAAATTTGCTTGGAACAGCATGGAAATACCGCATATAGGTAGGTATGGTGGACTCATAAGGCAAAACTTGGTTTAAGGATTTTGGATGCACAAGTAGTATTTCTACTTAGTACAAATGAAGGCTAGCAAATAGATTGGGAAGCAACCAAACCGAGGAACGAAAAATCACATAAGTGAGCATTGAGTCATAACTAACATCGAATAATGCACCACAAGTAGGATGTAACTTCATTGCATAACTATTGACTTTCATGCCTGCATAGGGAATCACAAACCTTAACACCAATATTCTTACTAAGCATAATTACTCACTAACATGACTCACATATTACTATCATCATGTTTCAAAACTATTATAAAGAATAAAGTTTAATTTGTCCCATGATCTTCATGAAAGTTTTTATTATATCCTCCTTGTATATCTATCACTTTTGGACTAGTTTCATAGATTTCCATTGCTTTTTGTCAAGCTCAAATAAATTTAAATGAAGCACATGAGGAAATTACAAGCTACTCTCAAAAGATATAAGTGAAGATTAACGAGTATTCAAACAATCAAGTAGCTATGTGAGGAATCTCTCTCCCTCAATAAATATTTTCAGATCTTCAGTACTTTATTCAAATAGCAAGCAAAATAAAAATAGCACTCCAAGTATAGCACGCATCATGTGAACAAATAAAAATTCAGGCTCAACATAGGCTAACCGATAATTATTGATGAAGAGAGGTGGGATGCGTAGCATCCCTAAGCTTATATGCTTGAAAGTTCTTGAAATATTTACTTGGGGTGCCTTGGGCATCCCCATGTTTGAGCTTTTGTATCCCGTTCAATCCTCTCATACCACGGTTTCACCTATTCTCAAAAACTTCATCCACACAAAACTCAAAAAGAACTCGTGAGATAGGTTAGTACACATAATAATAAATCAACTCTTTATGTACTGCCTGCCAAGACAAGTTTCATAATAATTTTCAAACATTAGGTACTTTATACTATCATTTCCATAATTTGTATCTACTAATATAGGCTGTGGAAACTATAGGATAAGTAGATAACGAAACTATGACAGCAATCTGTCTAAACAGAACAGTCTGTAGCAATTTATGAAAAAAGTGTACTTTTGTAACTCAACAAATTATAAAAATTTAGGACATGCTATAAAATTTACATTAACATTCTGTGTAAAAATTTCCAGTAAAATATGAAAATTCAAACACTACAGCGGAAGTTTCTGTTTTTACACAACACACATTAAACATGCAATTCAAGCATCCTAAAGGAAATTCTTGGAAGTTTTTATTGGAAAACAAGATTAAAGTAACACATAACATAAATTAACAAAATATAATGACGCTCCAAGCAAAACTCATATTATGTGACGAATAAAAATATAGCTCCAAGTAAGATATACCGATAGTGTTGAAGACGAAAGAGGGGATGCCTTTCGGGGCATCCCCAAACTTAGATGCTTGGGTCTTCCTTTAATATTACCTTGGGGGTTCCTTGGGAATCCCCAAGCTTAGGTTCTTGTCACTTCTTATTCTTCTCATATCGGTGTCTCACCCAAAACTTGAAAACTTCAATCACACAAAACTTAGCGGAACTTCATGAGATGGGTTAGTATAATAAACAAAGATTATTCACTTTGGTACTGTCAAGACAAGATCCATAATTGTTACCACATGATACCTACTGTATTATACCATTAATATAATTTATACCACTGAATATAAGCTATCGGAACACTAAAACAAGCAAACTATGCATGCAAAACAGAATCTTTCAAAAACAGAATAGTCTGTTAAGATCTGTAGTGTAACCATACTTACCTGTTTCTAAAAATTCTTACAAATTAGTAAAACCTGGGAAATTTGTATATAAATTTTGTGTAAAAATTTCAGAATTTTTGAATGCTCCAGTAAAACCAGATAATTCATATACTGGACACAAAACTTTTTGTTTTTGCACAGAACCAAACAAGCAAGTATCCACACTATCCCAAAGGATTTACTTGGCACTTTATTGAAATAAAAGACACAAAACATGATTAATACAGTATATTAATCATGGAACACACAAAAATAGAAAGTACAAGTGTTGGGTTGTCTCGCAACAAGTGCTTTTCTTTAATGCCTTTTAGCTAGGCATGACGATTTCAATGATGCTCGTATAGGAATAATAGTTGAAACATGCAAAAGAGCATAATGAATCTCATGACAAGCACATTTAAGTATAACCCACTTCCTATTCATAGGGATTTTGTGAGCAAACAAATCATGGGAACAAGAATCAACTTGCATAGGAAGGCAAAACAAGCATAACTTCAAAACTTTGAACACATAGAGAGGAAACTTGATATTATTGCAATTACTATAAGCATATGTTCCTCCCTCATAATAATTTTTAGTAGCATCATGAAGTAATTCCACAATATAACCAGAAAATAAATCATTATTTTTGTGATGCACAAGCATAGAAAATTTGTCACTCTCCACATAAGCAATTTTCTTCTCATGACTAATAGTGGGAGTATCATAAAAGACTTGAATACTACAAATTGGTTCCACACTAAAAGATTAATTTTTAGTAAAAGGATATTCATAATTATGAAAAGTATCATAATAGTAACCATCAATCTTTTTCATTGCATGAGTATCATCACAATACTCATCATAAGTAGGAGGCATGCAATCATTATAACAAATTTGATCATTCAAAGTAGGGGGAATAAAAAGATCATCTTCATTAAGCATAGCACCCCCAAGCTTGGAACAAACATTAATTGCAGCAAATAAGTTCTCAAAAATTTCATTTTCATCAAGCATAGCATCCCCAAGCTTGTGGCTTTGTATATCATAAACATAACAAGTCTCATCCTTAATGGTATGAATAGCACCAATAGTATTGCAATTATTATCATGATCCTCCAAGTTGGTGCCATAAATATTTTCAAGATTATAAGAAGTATCATTATCTTCCCAATCATAATTATCACAACAAGCAATAGGCATAACAAAATCATCCTCAAGTGTATCATATTCCACAACTATTTTTGATTCATTCTCATGAATCCTATCAATAATGGGAGCAACATTATTTGGGAGAGATACCTCTTTACCTTTACTTTTCCTTCTTTTACTCTTCTTCACCAAATTATGTGTGGATTTATTTAATTCCTCGAGACTTATTTTTGAAGAGGTTGGTTGAATAAAAAGCTTCTCCTCGTTACCTGATTTATCATAAGAAAAAATAGGAGGACATTGGGAAACCTCTTCCCCTTCATTAGTATTATCTTCCTCTTCTAATTGTTTTCTTGTCTTTAAGTAATTGGCAATATAAGGATTCTCAATGCAATTTACCACGCAATACATATAGATTTCATTTATATAAAAATCAATATTTTCATGAGAGCCCATCACTACTAGGGAAAAGCCTAGTAGTAGCACGGGTTTAGTGCCTACTAGTAGCGCGGGTGTAAGGCGCTATAGCTATTACTTACCAGCAACACGTGTAAGACGTGCTACTGCTAAGACATATAGCTGTAGAGTGTATCATACAAGCGCTACTGATAAGACAACTATTAGTAGCGTTCTTGCAAACCCGCGCTACTAGTAATCTGTTTTTCATTATTTTTTATTTTAGTGTATTTATACGCCGTTATACAAATTTTGATACAGTACCAACTAAGAGGTTGTTATATCATTATGTTCATGATGAATTATTATATCATTGGGAGGAAGAAACATGGATTTTATTCATCCAACTGAATCAAAAGTGATCAAAAGTTGAATTAGTAGGACGACGATCCTACTAATTCAACTTTTGGTCATTTTTGATCCATCCATGCAAATATAATCCACTTTCCTTCCCCCAATGATATAACAAATCATCATGATAATCATGATCAACATCATCATCATATTAATATAAAAACTCTTGCATCATATCATCACCAACAACACTATAGCTAATAATCATCATAGTCATTACCACCAACACTATTTAATCATCATTTTCGTCAGCGAGACATCATATAACAAGTTGGTCACTAGTAATAATCCCAACCCCTCCTCATCATCATCATGAACTCTAACACATTGTACCTAGGACCTACTCCTCTCTCATAGGACCTACTCTACCCTCTCTTAGGTACAATATCATAAAACAAGATAGGCCCTGACTCTCCATTATGGAGAATGGAGATCATCCTATCTCCAATTCTTGGCCTACGCACAATGTTGCTTCCAAGTAGCTCTCTACGATTGACCATACATTTTTTTCAATCTTTTATTGTTATGTCTTCATCGGTTTTAGAAATCCGGTACGGACAGGAGTGATGCGTAGGCTGACCTGGCCATGCTGGCCATAAGCTCATAACATCAACGCGACCTCTCGGAAACATTAGAGAAGGCACACAATCCTTCGGGATTTTTTGTTGAAAAACATAGTAATAACTTTGTAGTTAGCAATGTAGTTTAGTTTTAGAAGAATTTATGCAAAAGATGCACGAATGTCGTAATAGTAGAAATCTTACCATGCAATCTCCATGGATGTTACCGTAGTTCTCCATGTGCACTAGTGGCACGTATTGACCATAATGTGGAGGAGTTTGATAATAGCTATTATAGTTCTCAAGATCATTAAGAAATGTGATAAGATGATCTTTCTCCTTATAAGTTAATTCTGCTTCATCATTGTAGTAATAGGTTCTGTCTACCATCTTCCATACATTTTTTGAAGAATGAAAATAAGTTGTCAACTATTTTTAAATAATCAATATAAATTACTTAATAAATATGGTTGAGAAACTCACATAATGGTAGAACTGGAGGCGTCTGCACATCGACTCAGATGTCGATATTACCTTCAATTTCATCTTCGGGACGAATATCAAAGGTGATAAGCATATTAGGCTCAAATGCATAAGCCTTGCATAGTGCTCTCCAACTTTTGCATTCAAAGTAGGAGTAGGTGTCTGCATTGTACAATTTTACAACAAAAGTATAACCATGCTCGGTCCTCAAGTAAACTCTCTTTACCTTCATACTTTTTTTAGTATTGAAACCAATCTTATCCAAGACATAAATTCTTGCATGGCAGGGGATACACTAGTAGAATAGTAAAAAATTAAAATTATAAGTTGAAGCAAAATAAGCAGAAGTCATGCTTAATTACGAAAAAAGACTTGTCGTTGTGACCTACTGTATCCACTTTGAAGGTCGCATCCAGCATGATGCTGAAGCGCCTACCATCAACTAGGTAAGGCTTGTCACACACGCCACGCTCGTCTTCGCAGTATTCGCACATAGAGAATTCCCTTTCGTCGTCAAACATTTCCTATGTTCATAGTTGAAACATTTAAAATCAATCGAAGGAAACTACGAGAAAACTGATCAACACACAGATCACTATTACTCAATATGCAACAGGTTGACTTTAGGTCTGTCGAGTCTTTCCTTCCTAAACTCTCATCTCACGTATATGGTGGGACTCCTTCTGATATTGCGACCGTCGGTGATGGTGGCTCCTCCATTCGTCCCTGAGTGCATTACACCAAAATTTCTAGCACACGGGAACAAAGGAGAAGCAACCCCCACGACAACAGTCGGGATTCTTCCTCTCTCATATATATATGGTGGAAACTCTCCCCCACTGAAAGACACACAAGGAGCCGAAATAGACCTAAAGTCAACCTGTTCCATATATCGAGCAATGACATAGAAAAAATGCCCTGTGTTTTGCCGGAATGACTGGCAAATCACAAGCACTCGATATGTCCTACATTGTAGCACAAGACATTTCCTATGTTCATAGTTGAAACAGACGTGCATTCAATAAGCAAAACTAAATCATAAAACAAATTAGTATTCAAATTAGCATGCATACAATAAGCAAAACTAAATCATCTCTTGCGTTCGTACATCATCGAATAGTATCACAAATACATCTCGAATAGTATCATACATATAACATCACTAATACAATTAGAACCATAGCAAACGACGGGTATCGGTGCGGGTGGTGGACACCCAAAGAGAAGGAACCATCACAGGATCATAGCTCAGGTGAGATCCCTAAAGAACCTGCCAGGTATTGGAGAACCTGGCGTCCAACACAGCCATATAGCATCGGACGTGCTCGTCCTCCTCCCTAACACGGCGACATATCATCTCCATGGGGGCCGGCTCCCTCTGCACCAATAGTGGCCCATGCGACCGCCACCAAATAACCTCCGGGTCGACGATGGTCTGCCTCCTCACCAAGTTGCACGCCCCGAAAGGTAGGACCTCGCATTACCAGCTCGGCAGAGCCCAGTCCCGAACATGGCCCCTATAATCAAGAAGGCCTCCTCCACCGAATCGACGACGAGGATGCGGGCCAGACATCATCGACGTTGAGAACAAATGCTTAATTATGAAAACAAAATTAATAAACACTTAGCAGACCTAAAGTTAACCTGTTCCATATATCGAGCAATGACATAGAAACAATGCCCTATGTTTTACCGGAATATCATTGAATTCCCGTTGTGGCAAATCAGAAGCACTCGGTATGTCCTACATTGTAGCACAAGACATGCTAAAATTAATGAAAATAATCGGCATGACCTTTGCTTAAAACAGGACATATCGAGCGCCTGAATTTTCCGGAACAGAAACGAATCAACATTCCGGCAAAACATAGGCCACTCGGAGGTACATTGCAAATAAGAACACCAAGACATCCTCTATATTCAGAATGTATCATCATCGACATCAATGACATCAATGAGACACCAAGTTTACTAATTCATCCTAATTTGTCCTAATCTATCCTAGAGAGACAAAGAGAGAGAGAAGAAGGGGCAGAGGACTTACAAGGGGCTAGGGGAGATGTCGACGGCGAGGTGGAGCTCGGGGGAGACGTCGGCGGCGAGGTGGATCTCGGGGGAGATGGAGGGCGTGCGGGCGGCGGCGGATGGGTGTGGGTGGAGGAGTGGGCGACGACGAAGGGCGGCAATGGAGGGCAGCGATGGATGGCGGCATGGGCAGGCGACGGAGGGCGACAACGGCGTCAGAGGAGAGGGCGACGACGGACGGGTGCGGGTGGAGGAATGTGGGAATGGATGGAGGAAAGAAGTGGAGCAGGAAGCTCGAGCAGGGGTTATGTCAAGATAGCTGTAGCGCGTTTTAGGAACGAGCGCTACTGCTACCTAACATAGCTATAGCGCGCTCCTGGGGAGGTGCTACTGCTAAACCTAGCCTGGCGGCAACAGTGGGGCAATATTAGTAGTAGCACGTTTTTTAATGACACACTACTGCTAAGTAGTTAGCGGTAGCGCCGTTTCTTGATGCGCGCTACTGTTATGTAGCAGTAGCGTCGCTTTTTATCCAGCGCTACAGCTAAGGTTCTTTGTATAAGGTTTTTCCTAGTAGTGCATGCTAGAACATCCTTAGTTTCACATTTCATTTCTTCATACCCCAAAAATAGGCTAAATTCATTATGATGCTCAAGGGTAATGAGGTTATTACAATTTTTGGACACAATTCGATCATGAAATAATTCACATTGGAAATTATAATGACCACGTTCATTGCAATGTTCACAAGGACGGCAAGAAATATGGAGTCTTTCATCACAAACAGATAGCCTCTCTTTCAACCATTTAGTTTCTAAATACTTATTCCTCTTACAAAATATATCTTCCCTTTTAGGCATGTCTTGACAAACTCTATGCACTCCACAAAAATTGACATACTTATAAGAAATATTTTTATCATGACTAGTGCAATCATCATTAGTACTATGGATATTCAAAGAATTCATACTAACAACATTTCAATCATGCTCATCACTCAAAGATTTAGTGCCAAACATTTTAATAACTTCTTCTTCTAACACTTGAGCACAATTTTCCTTTCCACCATTTTGACGAAAGACATTACAAAGATGAAGCATATGAGGCAACCTCAATTCCATTTTTAGTTTTCTTTTATAAACCAAACTAGTGAAAAACAGGAAACTAAAAGATTTGATTGCAAGATCTAAAGATATACCTTCAAGCACTCACCTCCCCGACAACGGCGCCAGAAAAGAGATTGATGTCTACTACACAACCTTCTTCTTGTAGACTCGTGTTGGGCCTGCAAGCGCAGAGTTTTGTAGGACAATGGCAATTTTCCGTCAAGTGGATGACCTAAGGTTTATCAATCCGTGGGAGGCGTAGGATGAAGATGGTCTCTCTCGAACAATCCTGCAACCAAATAACAAAGAGTCTCTTGTGTCCCCAACACACCCAATACAATGGTAAATTGTATAGGTGCACTAGTTCGGCGAAGAGATGATGATACAAGTGCAATATGGATGGTAGATATAGGTTTTTGTAATCTGAAAATATAAAAACAGCAAGATAACAAATAGTAAACAGCGAACAAAACGTTGTATAAATGCTTGGAAACAAGGCCTAGGCTCCATACTTTCACTAGTGCAATTTCTCTCAACATTATTGGCATAGTTGAATCATATGTAAATCCCTCACGTGCGACAAAGAGTTCACTCCAATGTCGCAAATAGCGGAGAACAAACGTAGAAATTATTGTAGGGTACGAAACCACCTGAAAGTTATCTTTTCTGATCAATCTTATGAGCTATCCCTATAAGTGTCACGAACAGCCCTATAGTTTGTACTAAGATAACACCTTAGGACACACATCAACCAAAAACCTAATGTCAAGATACTCCAATGTCACCACAAGTACCCATGGGCTTGATTATATGATATGCATCACATAATTTCAGATTCATCATGTTCAATCCAACACAAAGAACTTCAAATAGTTCCCCAAAGTTTCTACCAAAAAGTCAAGCCAAAAATGTGTGCCAACCCCTATGCATAGATTCCCAAGGTCACAGAACCCTCAAGTTGATCACCAAAACATACATCAAGTGGATCGATAGAACATCCCATTGTCACCACGGATATCCCATCGCAAGACATACATCAAGTGTTCTCAAATCCTTAAAGACTCAACCCGATAAGAAAACTTCAAAGGGAAAACTCAATTCATGACAACAAGATAGAGAGGGGAAAACTCCATATGATTCATCTATATTAATAAAGCTCGCAGTACATCAAGATCGTGCCATCTCTGGAACATGAGAGAGAGAGAGAGGTATCAAACACATAGCTACTGGTACATACCCTCAGCCCCGAGGGTGAAGTACTCCATCTCGTCATGGAGACCGCCGGGATGATGAAGATGGCCTCCGGTGATGGTTTCCCCCTCCGACAAGGTGCCGGAACAGGCTCCAGATTGGTTTTTCGTGGCTCTTGAGGCTTTTGGTGGTGGAACTCCCAATCTAGGTTCTGTGTTTATTTTTTTGGAATTTATAGGAATTTACGGCGGTCGAAACGAGTCAGGATGGGCCACAAGGGAGTCACAAGCCTTGGGGGCACGCCCGGGGGGGTGGCTGCGCCCGTGAGGCTTGTGACTGCCTCGTGGGTCTTCTGGCCCAACTCCGATGCTCCGTGGGTCTCTTCTGGTCCAAAAAATCACCGTAAATTTTTATTCTGTTTGGACTCTGTTTGATATTCCTTTTCTGTAAAACTCAAAAACACGGAAAAAATAGGAACTGGCACTGGGCTCTAGCTTAATAGGTTAGTCCAAAAAATAATATAAAGTTGTGGTAAAATGATTGTAAAACATCCAAGAATGATAATATAACATCATGGAACAAGCAAAAATTATAGATACATTGGAGACGTATCACCTACCATACTACTATAACTAATTGTCCTAACAAAGTAACAAACTCCTAACACATAACACTTAGTTAGATCAAAACGTCGAGTACAAGTTGCTACAACATTGATCCTAAAAGCCTAAAATACTTCAATAGCAAAAATGTCTTAACATTATATTGTAGCAAGGCATATATTAACATTCATATGAAAACTCAAGCAATAAGTGGATCAAGATATTGAAATAATTGGGAAAGATCCAAATGAACTCAAATCAATGTAAGTTGATCTCGAATTTAGAGGAAGGAGACAATAGGAACATACGCTAAAGATAATGGGACTTACGCAACCAAAGGAATGTGCAAAAACATATTTGGCCTAACGAAGACTAAGAATATGTTGCACAAACAGAAGCAGAGATGCTAGCTTTATTGTTTGTAGAGGGCAACAAATTATTAACTTGTAACCACTCTAATGACTCACAAACTTGTCGTTTCCCTATATGAAGTATCCTTTGCACTTATATTACTCTCGCTCTTTCTCATTTTTCTAATGAGCTTTTCTTTCTCTTTCTTTTTCACTATTCTTGTTGCCTTTTTCCTTGTTCTAAAACCAAGATACAAGACTGCTGACCATGAGATATGAATAACATGTACACAAGATACCAAGTGATGCAAAAATTAGACATCATTGAATCTCACTATGCATTGCTCAATATAGCATTGTACTATTACTCTTCAAGGATGTTGTAGAAGCCGCCTCATAGGGTTGTTTGAGGGTGAAGAGCGCCTCCACACCATCAATTTGTAGGTGGCTTGCAGTGGGGGCCTCTATGGATCTTTTCGTGTCATTCGTAATGCTCGGACACATTTTTCCTCAGGGCTCCATAGCATGTGGGCGGTGTGCGCGACCGGTCCCACATCTCTGGGGTGATTTTGATATGCTCACGTTCACCATCTTGCCCGCATCTGCATGTGCGATGATTGAACTGGGGTGTGTTGGGGAATCATAGTAGAAAACAAAAATCACTATGAAGATGTGTGTACATTG
This sequence comes from Hordeum marinum, assembly GCA_022496015.1. NCBI lineage: Eukaryota > Viridiplantae > Streptophyta > Magnoliopsida > Poales > Poaceae > Hordeum > Hordeum marinum. The sequence continues at coordinate 184,938,494 of CM039676.1, forward strand.
TCTTTAACAACAATGAGTTGCAGTTGAAGAAGAGTTGGTGAAGATCATTCTCGAAGTCCCTCGAACATCGCATGAATAATTCACTTGAAAAAGAATGAAACGTATGATCCTTCTTTCTCTCTCGTATGAGTGGTTGGGTACCCCCCAAGTATAGATGTTGGAAATGATCATTGTCAAGACAAGTAGAGATGTAGTATGAACATCATCATTTGCAGACAACTATGAAAAAATCCTTCAAATAGTTTGCTTAACTTTTGGTCAGTAGTTAGCCTCTGCAGCAATTACACCCCCCAATGCTTTGGAAAAGCTCGAGTCAAAATTTTGAATTTATGAGAGAAGAATAACTACGAAGGCATTTGACAAAGATGTTTTCATCAATCAAAAATGGAAGTTGGGGGCTCGAAGATGAGGAAACGTTGCAATTTTAAATAGTTCACATAGCTTTCAAGATGTAGTTGGTCTCTGACGAATGAGACATTTCTTATCAACGTGGTCATCTATTACTTAATGTAAGAATTCAAAGAATTAGGGGCGTGGCCGGATACAAAAGATGTTTTGGTCATCCTCTGATACGTCTCCAACATATCTACATTTTCGATTGGTTCATGCTATTATATTATCATTCTTATATGCTTTATATGACATATACCATTTTTTAGAACTAACCTATTAACTTAGCGCCCAGTGCCAGCTTCTATTTTATGTCTATTTCTTTGTTTTGCAGAAAAACCATACCAAATAAAGTCCAAACGTGATGAAACTTTACACTAATTTTTCCTGGAGTATGGGAGACCCTAGGAGCTTCGGGGAGGCACCAAACGATGATCGAGTGGGGGCACGCTAGGCGAGCTTGTGGGACCCTTATGGTTTACCTAATTCGTGCCTATAAATTCACAAATATTTGGAAACTCCCAGAGCAAGACCGGAAACAATTTTTTCGTCGCCGCAACTCTCTATTCTTCCATGATCCCATCTGGAGACCATTTCTAGTACTCTGCCGAAGGGGGAATCCATCATGGAGGCCATATTCATCAACCTTGTTCCCTACATGGTGATGTGTGATTAGTTCCTTCAGGACCTACTGGTCCATGGAACTAGCTAGATCTCTTCTTGACAGTAGGGGGAGGAATTTTAAACTCTACAATAGTGATTGCTGCAATTTTCTTAACAGAACTGATATTATTCACCATGCTTTGTTTCTTCAGAAAAATATATCATGTGATGATTACTATTGACATGAAAAGTAACCTTGCTTTTGTTGCAATCAATAACTGCCCCTGCAGTATTCAAAAGGGGTCTACCAAGGATAATTCACATGTTGTCGTCCTCGAGCATATCAAGAATAACAAAATGCATTAAGATAGTGGGACATCCTCACAAATCCCAATAGGTATAGCAGTGGATTTATCAGCCATTTGAAAGATATTTCAATGGGTGTAAGCTTATTCAAATCAAGTCCTCTATATAAAGATAAAGGCATAACACTAACACTGGCTCCTAGATAACATAAAGCAGTTTTAACATAACTTCATTTAATGTAGCAAGGTATAGTAGGTATCCCTAGATCTCCGAATTTCTCAGGCACTCCACCATCAAAAGAGTAATTAGAAAGTGTGGTCGAAATCTCAGCTTCGGGTATCCTCATATATTTTGCGTAAGGACCCATCTTTAGAATATCAATCAAACATGTTCGCAAAAAGACTGTCCTAAGAATTTCAACAAAGCGCTCAAACTCTTCTCATCCTTATTTTTGCAAGGATTACGAGGGAATGGCATAGGTTTTTGAACCCATGTCTCTCTTTCTTTACCATGTTTTCTAGCAATGAAATCCATTATCATAACATTTATTCTTAGGAAGTGGGTTATCAAGATCAGCTGAAGGTTCTATTTTCACCTCATTATCAGGTTCTTTATCATTTTCTGGTTGAGCATCAACATGAAAATCTTCCTTTTCATTATCACTAGGTGTATGTTCACTACTAGATTGTGTCTTGGCATTGAAAACAGAAACATCATTATGATTCTCGGAAGGTTTTTCCACTACAGGTTCACTAGAAGCATGCAAAGTTCTATTATTTTTCTTTTTCTTTTTCTTCTTAGATGAACTAGGTGGATCTCTATTAATGTTCGTAGAATACCGCTCCATCCTTTTAGGATGCCCCTCTGGATATAGGGGTCTATGTGTCATTCTACCCCTCTAGCCATAACTCTAACAAAACAATCATTCAATTTATTATTCATTTCACTATGCTAATCATTTTGTGACTTAGCAACTTGTTCTAACTGAGTATGAACCATGCATGATTGGTTACCCAAACCTCTAGTAACATTAGCAATTCTAAACATCAAGTCACTCAAATGATCAATCATCATGGCATTTTTTAATTAATCCTTAACATACACATTGAAATGTTATTGCTTAACAATGTAATCATCAAATTCATCCATGCATTGAGTAGCTGCTTTATTGTAAGCTATATCACCCACATCAAACCTATGAAGAGAATTTACCTTTACTACCCGTGTAGGGATATCAAGTCCCTGTATTTCTTCAATAGGTGGTAAATTCTTGACATCTTCAGTTTAAATACTTTTTCTTTCATATAATTCTTGGATTCTTGCATATCTTATAGACTGAGGAATAGAATACCTCTCTTCTTTGGAATTGGTTCAGGAGGTGGTCCAGTAAGTGTCCAATCATTGGCATTTTTCAAAATATTGTAAAACAATTCTTTAGCTTGCCCAACAGTTTGTTCCCTGAAAACACAACTGGCATAACTATCTAGGTAGTCCCTACAAGCATCGATCATTCCATTCTAAAATATATCAAGCATTTAATTTTTCTTAAGAGCGTGAGCAGGCAAAGCTTTTAGTAATTGGAGAAGCCTCCCCCGAGCTTGAGGGAGATTCTCTTCTTCAATTTGCACAAAGTTAAATATTTCCTATAAAGCAACTTCTTTCTTATGAGCAGGAAAATATTTTTCAGAGAAGTAATATATCATATCCTGGGCACTACGTGGTACTCTTGATGTGCGTTGGGTTTCCGCGAAAAGGAATGGATAATCGAAACACAAAGTTGGTAAGTGTTCCCCTCAGTTATGAAATCAAGGTTTATCAAACCAATAGGAATACCAATCATCAACCGTCTTCAGTGGCTGCACACAAAAGAACAAACAACATGCACCCAACACCGGCAAGAGGGTTGTCAATCCCCTTGATCTCGTTATTTGCAAGCAAGTGAGTTATGTGCATAATTTTAGATAATAGTAAATTGCAAAATAAAATAACAGGTAACAAACAAAAGCAAGGTAATGATAGCGTTTGTGAATTTATAAGTGAATAGTCCCGGGGGCCATAGAGTTCTGTAGTGGCATCTCTCATAAGCAAAGCTATGGTGGGTAAAGAAATTACTGTTGGACAATTGATAGAGAAGAGAATAATTATGCGATGTTCACCGCAATCATCATGTGTATATAGGCATCACATCCATAAGAAAATAGGCCGACTCCTGCCTACACCTACTACTATTACTCGACTTCAAGAGCGCTCCTATGCTTTCCTCTCTATGTATTAAGTTCATAACAAACGGAGTAATGCTTGGAGAATGACGACATGATATAGAGAATGTAAACTCAACTAATATGAATAATACCCATCATTTTATCCTTAGTAGCAACAACACAAAGACGCAATGTGTTCCCTTATGTCACTGGGATATAAAAACTCGCCAGGTTGAGCTTACTACAACGCACCACTCCCATTGAAGAAATATCAATCTAGTTGGCCAAACTATCTCAATAGATCGAAGAGCATTATGAAGCTATGATGATCATGCAAATAAGAATCATAGTAATCAGGTTTGACTCAAATACTTTTCATGAATAATCTGAACATAAACTCACAATTCATCGGATCCCAACAAACACACCATACAAAGGGATTACATCGGATAGATCAAGGCAAAGATGCGATGAAGATTGTATTGAAGATCAAGAGAGAGAGAGATTACCATCTAGGTACTACCTATGGACCCGTAGGTCTATGGTGAACTACTCACACATCATGGTGAGGGAAGAAAGGTTGATGAAGAGGCCCTCCATGATAGCCTCCTTCCGACACAATATTCCGGATGAATGGTTGGCCCGCCAGTTCGGCCAGGATAAACCTCGGACAATGTCCGCCCTTACATCCCTCATCACGCGCTTTTGCACGGGCGAGGACAACTGGCTTGCAAGACGGAGCCACAACCCCAAAGACTGCGGAACCTCCAAAGTTCGGGACGGAAAGGGGAAACCAAAGTGCAAATGAATAAGCACCGACACAATGATCATGATGCCGATGACACGGCCGTTAACGTCGGCTTCCGCATTTCCCGACCCGGGCAGCGAAAGAAGCCTCCTAAAGGCAATCAAGACGGACCCACCTCGCTGGAGAAGATCATGGAAAGGCCTTGCCAAATCCACGACACTTAAGAGAAGCCCGCCAACCATACCAACCATAACTGTTGGGTATTCAAATAGGCCGGCAAACTCACATCCGAGTATCAGGACAAGAGCCCATAGAGAGAGGATGAGGATGAGCCTCGAGGTCCGTTTGGTGGCGGACAAAAGAAGTTCCCTCTAGAGGTGAAAACAGTAAATATGATATATGCCACCCATATACCCAAGAAGGAGAGGAAGCACCCTTCGAGAGGACTACACCATAGAGCTGGTAGCCCCGAAGTATAACCCATGGTCAGTGTACCCGATCACCTTCGATCGACGTGACCACCCGACCAGTATCCGTCATGGGGGTTCGGCCGCCCTCGTCCTAGACCCCATCATAGACGGGTATCACCTCACTAAAGTCCTCATGGATGGAGGAAGTAGCCTAAATATGATTTACTCAGATACGGTGAAAAAGATGGGTATAGATCCGTCGAGGATCAAACCCAGCAATACTACCTTCAAAGGAGTGATCCCAGGTGTCGAAGCCCGGCGCACGGGCTCCGTAAGCCTGGAAGTAGTGTTCGGCTTGCCCAATATCTTTCAATGTGAAGACTTGATCTCTAACATCATACCGTTCCGCAGCGGCTATGACGCCCCGCTAGGCCGAACAACGTTCACTCGCTTCAACGCTATCCCACACTATGCATACCTCAAGCTCAAGATGCCCAGCCCCAAGGGGATCATTACTATCAACGACAACACAGAGCGCTCCCTCTGAAGTGAAGAACATGCGTTGGCCCTGGTGGCCAAATTCCACTACAATGATGATCGGCAAATGCCGATACCTGCCGTAAAGGCACGCAAGGTTGGAAAGCGAGCTCGGTTTCAGCCCGAACTCTCAGAACCTTCTTCTCCCCGTAAATAGGGACTCGCCCCCATCGCACAGCCCTAGGACCAGCGAAGTACATGCCAAGGAGGCACAACCTCGCGCTCAAAATTCCATGGGCGGGAGTGGGGAAAAATGGGTAAGTGTTCAGCTGGACCGAACTACTACCATGAAATGCCTTCGGACACACTACAGGTACCATCAAGGGCCTGCTAAAGGCGTAAAGCTCATCCACACTTCGGCGACTTCTCAAAACCTTGTTTGCAAGATCTGTTCGCCGAATAGTACCACCCATTGAGGTGCACCACTCCATAGAAGGCGCCGGAGTAGACAAGCGTCAGGGCACATTGAGGGTGTAAGGTCACCAATCGAAGACCCCTGGTACAACCACTCCTGTAAAATATCTTTTTTCAAATACCTGTAAACAGTTGCTTCGGAAGTTAGATCAATAAGATTCGTTGAGAAAAATATAAAATCATTATACATGGTTGTCTCGTTGTCCTTTTTCGTCACATATTCTATTTTCTCCCTCTTCTGGCGACACTATTCGGTACATTATGACACAACCGGCTAATAGACCGGGGGCTCGAGTTTAAAAAACAAATCGCCTTATGCACAATTGATTATGTGTTTGGCGTCTTGGAATTCGCATTATATGCATTGGTTCCGAACTATGTCTTGGGTCAATAGTTGGGTTCCCCGGCTCCTGTGCTTGCCCCTTTACGTTCCGCTCGTTCGTCTAAAAGGGCAAAGGGAGAACCTCTGTGATTGTGTTTCTGGCTAGCCTGCTCAAACACCTTAGAGGAGAAAGCCGCAAGTTGACTGTCATAGTATGCGAGAACCGGTCTGCGAATCCGAGCTTAAGTGTTATACTCTAGACCTCGTCAGAGGTTATTCCGTGTCATACGATGGGTTTGATATTCATACAAACCATGTGATATCGGCTTTAGCCGCGGTTCTTCCAAACATCACAAGTCACCGGGGGCTAGTCACCAGCCTCCCACGGTCCTTTTCGCGCCCCTACGGCTAAGTGAAAGGAATAAAGCATTATGGTCTGATTGCCTGGTCCGCCGCACACTACCGCCTTCGGGTACCGATAGCTTGGCTAAGGTTTATAGTGCGTAAGTAGAGACAATCCACGTAGCATCTACATGGGGGCTAAAGCCGACGATCCACAGATTTCAGTTTCAACGGCCACACAGGAGTTATAAGGAATGCAAAACATTAAAAACATGCATAATAAATATACAAGCGTTCAAAGGTCTTCGGATATATTACAACACATTTAATCGTACATGTTCTCTTTCGAACACTGCGACTCTATTGCCCGAGTACCCTCCATTACTCCAGAGAAGTATAGCTCGGGGCGCCTATGCTCCTTTCTAGGAGGCGGAGGGGCAGTGGCTATCTTCATCAGATGAAGCCCCAGCCAGTGCACCTTGGCCTTCGCAAAGTCCATCCGAGCTCCCTCGATGTAGGAGGAACGCCTTAGTGCGTTGATTCGGGGTGAGGCGTCGCTCAGTTTCTGCACCAGGCCGAAGTAGCTGCCCGACAGTGGCTCATTGGGCCATAGCCGGATATAAAGATCCTTCATGGCCAGCTCCGCCATCTGATGTAGCTCCATCATCTGCTTCATCTTCTCAACGAGAAGAGGAGAGCGCTCGGAGGCTTCAAATTGTGCCCAAAATAGCCGAGCTTCATCTCCCTCTCTCCGCGAAGCATCAAACTGATTCGCGTCTGTTGCACTTTGTTGGAAATATGCCCCAGAGGAAATAAATAAAGTGTTTATTATTATATTTCCTTGTTCATGATAATTGTTTATTATCCATGCTATAATTGTATTGATTGGAAACACATTACATGTGGGTAAATAGACAACACTTTGTCCCTAGTATGCCTCTAGTGAACTAGCTTGTTGGTCAAAGATGGTCAAGGTTTCCTAGCCATTAACATGTGATGTCATTTGATAACGGGATCACATAATTAGGAGAATGATGTGATGGACAAGACCCAAACTACAAATGTAGCATATGATCGTGTCAGTTTATTGCTATTGTTTTTTGCATGTCAAGTATATGTTTCTATGACCATGAGATCATGCAACTCACGGACACCGGAAGAGTGCCTTGTGTGTATCAAACGTCGCAACGTAATTGGGTGACTATAAAGGTGCTCTATAGGTATCTCCGAGGGTGTCTGTTGGGTTGGCATGGATCAATACTGGGATTTGTTACTCCGTGTGACGGAGAGGTATCTCAGGGCCCACTCGGTAATACAACATCACAATAATCCTTGCAAGAAATGTGACTAAGTGTTAGTCACGGGATCTTGTATTACGGAACGAGTAAAGAGACTTGCTGGTAACGAGGTTGAACTAGGTATGGAGATACCGACGATCGAATCTCGGGCAAGTAACATACCGAAGAACAAAGGGAACATCATACGGGATTAACTAAATCCTTGACATAGAGGTTCGACCGATAAAGATCTTCCTACAATATGTAGGAACCAATATGGAAATCCAGGTCCCGCTATTGGTTATTGACTGTAGAGGTGCCTCGGTCATGTCTACATAGTTCTCAAACCCACAGGGTCTGCACACTTAAGGTTTGGTGATGTTTCGGTAGTATAGAGTTATGTATGGTGGTAACCGAAGGTTGTTCGGAGTCTCGGGTGAGATCCCGGACATCACGAGGAGCTCTAAAATGGTCCAGAGGTAAAGATTGATATATAGGAAGACCTATTTTGGTCGCCGGAAAAGTTTCGGGCTCATCGGTAGTGTACCGGGAGACCATCGAGAGGGGTATTTCGACCCAAGAGGCTACATGGGCTGTGGGAGAATGAATACCAGCCCTTAGTGGGCTGGAGGAAGTCCCACAATAGGCCCATGCGGCTAGGAAGAAAAAGCCCAAAAGGAAAAAGGTGGAAGAAGGCAAAAGGGCTAAATTAGGAAGGAGTCTTAATCCTACTAGGAGTGGAGGAGGAGGACTCCTCCCTCCTGGGTCGGCCGACCCAAGGGCTGGCTCCTTGGGATCCAAGCCTCCTCCTCCTATCCTCCTATATATACTAGAGGTTTTTAGGGTTTTGTAACAAGATTTTCAGCCACGTGCTACCCGTTCCTCCAATGCATAGTTTTTCCTCTAGATCGGATTTCTACAGTGCTTTGGCGAAGCCCTACCGGAATAGCTCCACCACCATCGTCGGAGCACCGTCACGCCGCCGGAGAACTCTTCCACCTCTCTGCTCCCTCTTGATGGATCTATAAGGTGGAGATCGTCATCAAGCTGTACGTGTGCTGAACGCGGAGGTGCCGTCTGTTTGGTGCTTGATCGGGACGTATCGTGATTGGATCGCGGGACGCTCGACAATTTGGATCGCGAAGATGTTCGACTACACCAACCGCGTTTCTTAACGCTTCCCGCTTAGCGATCTACAAGGGTATGTAGATTCACTCTCCCTCTCGTAGATGCTGATCACCATGGATAGGTCTTGTGTGAGCGTAGGAAATTTTTTGTTTCCCATGCGACGTTCCCCAACAGTGGCATCATGAGCTAGGTCTATGTGTAGATGAGATCTCGAGTAGAACACAAAGAGTTTATGGGTGTTTATGCTTAGATTGCTTCCTCCCTTGGTCGTGTTTTGGTTCAGCGGTATTGTGGTATGAAGCGGCTCGGACCAACCTTACTCGTACACTTACGAGAGACAGGTTCCATCGACTGACGTGTAACTTCGTTGCACAAAGATGGCTGGCGGGTGCCTGTTTCTCCTACTTTAGTTGGATCGGATTCGACAATGGCGGTCCTTGAGAAGGTTGAAAAGCAACTTATGTATCACTGTTGTGGTTTATGCGTAGGTGAGAATTGTTCTTGCTAGATACCCGTAGCAGCCACATAAAACATGCAACAACAATTAGAGGACATCTAACTTGTTTTTGCAGTGTATGTTGTGATGTGATATGGCCAATTACATGATGTGATATATGTGATGTATGAGATGATCATGTGCTGTATAGAATAACACGACTTGCATGTCGATGAGTACGGCAACCGACAGGAGCCATAGGGTTGTCTTTAATTATTGTATGACTTGCATGTCAATCATTAAGCGCTATGTAATGCTTTACTTTATCGCTAAACGATAGCATTAGGAGTACAAGCATGATGGGTGCGACAACCCCGATGGCAACACGTTGATGGAGATCAAGATGACGGAGATCATGGTGTCGTGCCGGTGACGATGGAGATCATGCCGGTGCTTTCAAGATGGAGATCAAAAGCACAAGTTCATGGCCATATCATGTCACTTACGATTTGCATGTGATGTTAATCCTTTGATGCACCTTGTTTTGCTTAGGACGACGGTAGCATTATAAGGTGATCCCTCACTTAAATTTCAAGATGAATTGTGTTCTCCCCGAGTGTGGACTGTTGCAAAAGTTCGTTGTGTCGAGACACCACGTGATGATCGGGTGTGATAGACTCTATGTTCACATACAACGGGTGCAAGCCAGTGTTGCACATGCAGAACACTCAGGTTAAACTTGATGAGCCTAGCATGTACAGACATGGCCTCAGAACACAAGAGACCGAAAGGTCGAACATGAGTCATATAGTAGATATGATCAACATGATGATGTTCACCATTGAAACCACCTCAACTCACATGATGATCGGACTTGGGTTAAGCATGAACATTATATCTGGATGTTGTTTATTGCGAGATGGTTACTCATTTAAATCAGAGAATAAAGGTTGTTCTATTTATATGAGTAATATCTTTTATGGTCATGCACCCAATGTGAGGGGTTTATTCATATTGAATCTTGATAGTGATGACACACATGTTCATAACATTGATGCCAAAAGATGTAGAGTTGATAATGATAGTACCACTTTCTTGTGGCACTGCCGTTTAGGTCATATTGGTGTAAAACGCATGAGGAAGCTCCATGCTGATGGACTTTTGGAGTCACTTGATTTTGAATCACTTGACACATGTGAACCATGCCTCATGGGCAAGATGACTAAGATGTCGTTCTCTGGAACAATGGAACGGGCAAGTGACTTATTGGAAATCATACATACTGATGTGTGCGGTCCAATGAATGTTACAGCGCGTGGTGGATATCGTTATTTTCTCACCTTCACCGATGACTTAAGTAGATATGAGTATATTTATGGAGGTGGTGAAGAGCTCGTCGTAAAGGGTTACGTCGATGCAAGCTTTGACACTGATCTAGATGACTCTAAGTCACAAACCGGATACGTATTTATTCTCAATGGGGGAGCGGTAAGCTGGTGCAGTTCCAAGCAAAGTGTGGTAGCTGATTCTACATGTGAAGCGGAGTACATCGTAGCCTCGGAGGTAGCAAAGGAAGGTGTCTGGATGAAGCAGTTCATGACAGATCTTGGAGTAGTGCCTAGTGCACTGAATCCAATGAACTTGTTCTGTGACAACACTGGTGCCATTGCTCTGGCCAAGGAACCAAGGTTTCACAAGAGGACCAGACACATAAAGTGATGCTTCAACTCCATCCGCGATTACATCGAGGAAAAGGACATAAATATTTGCAAAGTGCACATGGATCTGAATGTTGCAGACCCGTTGACTAAACCTCTTCCAAGGGCTAAACATGATCAACACCAGAACTGCATGGGTGTTCGATTCATTACAATGTAAATCACATAGTGATGTGAACTAGATTATTGACTCTAGTGCAAGTGGGAGACTGTTGGAAATATGCTCTAGAGGCAATAAATAAAGTGTTTATTATTATATTTCCTTGTTCATGATAATCATTTATTATCCATGATAAAATTGTATTGATTGGAAACACATTACATGTGTGGGTAAATAGACAACACTTTGTCCCTAGTATGCCTCTAGTGAACTAGCTCATTGGTCAAAGATGATCAAGGTTTCCTAGCCATTGACATGTGATGTCATTTGATAACGGGATCACATCATTAGGATAATGATGTGATGGACAAGACCCAAACTACAAAGGTAGCATATGATCATGTCAGTTTATTGCTACTGTTTTCTGCATGTCAAGTATATGTTTCTATGACCATGAGATCATGCAACTCATGGACACTGGAAGAGTGCCTTGTGTGTATCAAATGTTGCAACATAACTGGGTGACTATAAAGGTGCTCTACAGGTATCTCCGAGGGTGTCTGTTGGGTTGGCATGGATCAAGACTGGGATTTGTTACTTCGTGTGACGGAGAGGTATCTTAGGGCCCACTCGGTAATACAACATCACAATAAGCCTTGCAAGCAATGTGACTAAGTGTTAGTCAAGGGATCTTGTATTACGGAACGAGTAAAGAGACTTGCTGGTAACAAGGTTGAACTAGGTATGGAGATACTGACGATCGAATCTCGGGCGAGTAACATTCCGAAGAACAAAGGGAACATCATATGAGATTAAGTGAATCCTTGACATAGAGGTTCGACCGATAAAGATCTTTGTAGAATATGTAGGAACCAATATGGACATCCAGGTCCCGCTATTGGTTATTGACTGTAGAGGTGTCTCGGTCATGTCTACATAGTTCTCGAACCCGCAGGGTCTGCATACTTAAGGTTTGGTGACGTTTCAGAAGTATAGATTTATGTATGGTGGTGACCGAAGGTTGTTAGGAGTCCTATTTTGGTCACCGGAAAAGTTTCAGGCTCATCGGTAGTGTACCGGGAGACCATCGGGAGGGGCATTTTGACCCAAGAGGCTACGTGGGCTGTGGGAGGATGAATACCAGCCCTTAGTGGTCTGGAGTAAGTCCCACAAAGGGCCCGTGTGGCTGGGAAGAAAAATCCCAAGAGGGAAAAGGTGGAAAAAGGCAAAAGGGCTAAATTAGGAAGGAGACACAATCCTACTAGGAGTGGAGGAGGAGGACTCCTCCCTCCTGGTTCGGCCGACCCAAGGGCTGGATCCTTGGGAGCCAAGCCCCCTCCTCCTCTCCTCCTATATATACTAGAGGGTTTTAGGCTTTTGGAACAAGATTTTCAGCCACGTGCTACCCGTTCCTCGAGTGCATAGTTTCTCCTCTAGATCGGATTAGTGTAGTACTTAGGCGAAGCCCTACCGGAATAGCTCCACCACCATCGCCGGAGCACCGTCACGCTGCCGGAGAACTCTTCCACCTCTCCTCTCCCTCTTGCTGGATCAATAAGGCGGAGATCGTCATCAAGCTTTACGTGTGCTGAACGCGGAGGTGCCGTCCGTTCGGTGCTTGATCGGGACGGATCGTGATTGGATCACGGGACGCTCGGCGATTTGGATCGCGAAGACGTTTGACTACACCAACCGCTTTTCTTAACGCTTCCCGCTTAGTGATCTACAAGGGTATGTAGATTCACTCTCCCTCTCGTAGATGCTTGTCACCATGGATAGGTATTGCGTGAGCGTAGGAAATTTTTTATTTCCCATGCGACGTTCCCCAACATACTTTTCTGGAGGTCGAAGCAGGCACCTGAGGAACGCCACACCTAGGTAAGCAAATCAAACTTGCTATCCCCGAAGACACACTGCAATAAATAGAACTTACCATCCATGATAACCTTCGGTTGGCGGACTTGCTCCTCAAAGAACCGCCTATCCACCCGCTCCTTTTGGAGATTGGTTTTCAGGGTGGATAGTTCGGCATCCAGCTCCTTGCCTTTCTGTTCGAGGCCCTCACACTTTTGGCCGGCATCTTTAAGCTCCTATTGGATTTCCTCCACCCGAGCCTCATGCTTGTCGCTGGTGGCTCTTAAGGCAGAAAGCATGGTAGCCGCTTGCTCAGGCGCTGCCCTCTCGACCACAGCCTCCTGCTTCGCATTCCGTAGCTCAGCCTTGAGCTTCTCAATTTCCTTCACCAAGGCTGTGTAAGCAAAAAAAATATGAATATTGCATCGACAGTACGACGATGAATTTTTTGGATATTGAATTAGGCTTACCTTGTGCCTCGTAGAATCTCTTGTTCAGAGCATCAAGCTCGTCCTCAGAGCTTTTAAGCTTCCGATTCAGCTCCTCTAGCTCGGCGGTATTCACAGCCGCTGCAGATGAGAAAGCCTGTAAAAAACAAAACCCTATTAAGATACATGGGTTCACAACTTCCAAACTATCATTAATATGATCCTATGTCCGGTCCTCTTAAGGGCTGTTCCGAACAAATGTCGTCCTGTACATAATTCGGATAATGATCTATGATTGACCCCCAGGTGAGTTTCTTCCAAACTCACCTAGGGCTCGGGGGCTGCCTGTAGCGACCCGACCTGAAAGGTCGAATCTCCGGTGTTTTCGTACCATCCCAAGATCATGCTGGTACACACACTGTACATCAATGTATATATCAAAGGGAAATCACGCAGCATTATATTAATCGAAATCTCATATCGAGTCCTTTATTACAATAAAATTTCAATAAAGTGGCTGAAGGCCAACTCATGAGAAACTCTAAATCTTGCGGAAGCGTCGAAGGTAGATGAGTCCATCTGACTCCAAGGGCATCTCACTGAGCGTAGAGCGTATCCTCACTCCTGGTCGGAAAAGTACTTTGCAACATGATACGTTGCAGCCATGTAGGTCAGCATATGGAATATGCCGGCAAAGTCACCAAAGAGGGGTGAAAAGATAATCATCTAATCTACATGCTTATATGGCAGGTGGGGTGGTAAGTTTTTGCGTAAAGCCAATTTTTTCCTACATCAAGAGAGTGCTAAGCAAAAATATTACTAAGTTGGTTGATTAATGAGATGGTTCCACCAACCAATAATCATACCCAATTTGTTAATACCCACATCATCATATTAATTGTGTTGAGAATTCCGAATGTTTCAGTTCCTTTGGCTCAAGTCGTCCATAAGCGTGGACACGGCTAATCGATTAGGTTTGAGTACTCTGCAGAGTATTGCACATGTTCCCCACAAGATTTGGTTGCCTCCGTTTGATTTCTCGCACTTCAGGGTGTTTGAGAAACGGATGACCAAAACATGGTCTTCCAAAGGGTTTCCCTGCGACTCTGTCGGTGCCCATCCTTTCCTACCGTTCTTCTACATCTCGTAGCACCGCCTGTCCAGGGTCACCACGATATCCAACCAAGCCAGAGCCCATAATGACTTGTGGATGTGCAGGTAAGCCTTGGGTCTTGAAGCACCCATCCATCTCTTTGTGCCTGGGTGGACCTTTCCGCGTGAATACTGGCCATCTCCAGCATCACCTAGGCAAATCCACTGGTTTCTCTAGGGTGCCATTCAACCATCATCCACCCAGAGGTATGTTGAAAACTCGGAGTCTTGAAATCTTGATCATTATGTAGGTCTTGATATTATTAACTCTCTCAACTCTCATGAATCACACAACCAACCCCGTCTACTAATAGCATAGCAAAGTAAAACAACGTTTCCCGGGGCCAATGTTGTCAAAGGGTTGAGAGGGATACCTACCACATGATACTACGACAAAGTAACCAAGTTTCCAACTAACCTATCTTGCATGCAATTTGGGGAGATGGTAGAACTAATGCATATAAAACATGGGTAAACATGATCAAAGTGACTTGCCTGATTGATGATCTTCGTACGTGAGTGACTCTAAGTAACAAACTTCGCACTCCGGATAATCTAACGAAGCAAACAAGAGCACTCAATAAGCATACAACAGAATATTGTAACCCACAAACATCAATCAAGAACTAGTAAACAGTCAAGACAAAACAATGCACAAATCACAAGTAAGGAAAACACACAAAGTTTTGTTTACTAGGAGGTGATTGATAAAACACTACTAACATAATAAAACTATCTTGAAATAACCAAAACAATTGTTGAAAGCAAGGAAACAATAAAATATTTTTATTAATAAACAGAAGAAAATCAATTTAAGTTTGTTGAGAAAACTTTTGTAAAGTTTGTAAAAGTTTTGATAAGCACTAAATGGAACAAATATAGTTTTACTAACAAGAGAGCAAAACAAAACTTATTATTTCTTGACAAAACATGTTCTTCACAGAAAATAATTTACAAATAAACTTGTCTTAGAAAAAAAAATTAAATTATATAAAACTATATTAAAAGAATCTATTACTAAACTAGTTGTTTTAATCAAATTAAACCTATTTGAAAGGAAGTTGTGATTCCTATATTAACCAAGAGATAACTAAACAATTTTTTTTATTAACAACAAGTAAAACACTAAATGTTTAAACAACAGAACCTACTAAACAAATTAAAACTATATCTAAGTTAAACTAACTAAAACTAAGTAAATAAAACTATACTATAACACTAGGCAGATTCTGTTTATAGCTAGAACACTAATCAAAATCATCCTTAAATTTTTCAAACTAAGCATAAAGGTAGTCCTGACTAAGACCAAACAGTAGCAAAAAGATTCATATCAAAATCTATTTTCAAACTCTAGTTATTCAGATTTGAAAGTTTTAAGCAAATTTGATTCAATTCAAATTTTAGAGTTCAAATTTAAAATTTAAAATTACAGGGTGAAACTACATGAAAAATGTGAGCTATTGCAAAAAGAATCAACTCAAAACATTAAACAGATTAAAAGATATAAGCAAAACAAAATCATAACAGGTTCTATTTACTAAACAAAAATTAGAAAAAGGAAATATCTATCGGACGGCCAGGGGGCTACGTGGCACGATCCTATTGGTTGGGGGCGTGTGCGCGCGGGAGCTTACGGGCGGGCGACCGGTCCGAAGAGGAAAACGATTCGGAATTAAATCCGATCTAATCTAACGCGTTGATTATTGATCCGACGGTCCAGGGAGCTTACGGAGGAAAGGTCGCCGGTGTCGGAGGTCTCCGGTGGATCCGAAGGCGGTGAAGACGACGGCGAGGATCTCCAGTGGTCGAGGAAGGCAGCGAAGTGGTCCGGGCGACGGAGCTTGACGTCCGGCGTCGATTGGTGGCAACGATGGGGCGAGGGGTGGACGGAGTCGATGGCTACGGTCGACGGGAGCTTCAGTGGTCGGAGTTACTCCGGCGAGGAATTGCGGCAGCCTTCCGGCGAGATAGGAGAGGGGTTTGGGGGAAAATGGATGCGGGGACTGGCCAGCTTTTATAGGAGTGCGGGGGAGCGAGGGGGTTAAGAGGGGAGAGAGATCCGGGGAGGTGGAAAGAAACGGCCGGCGAGGTCCGGCGCGTGCGGGGGAGGAGAGGGATGACCGGTCGGGCTAACGGTCGGTCGGGGGTGGGGCCCGGTGTCAGTGAGAGAGGGGGCGATGAATACGTGTCGGTCGGCCGACCGGTAACGGTCTCGGCTTTTAAAGCCGTTGGGCCGGCCGTTTAATACAAAACCGTTACCGTTTTTTCCTTTAATGATTTTCCAGAGCGTTCAAAAGCTTTTAAAACATTCAAACCATTTATAAATATAGGGGTATTATATATCAAATTTAACAGAATAATAAATGCTATTTAATGAACATTTTTTTTCTGTCATTTGAACACTATGAAAAAAAATATTTTCAGAAATTGCCTAATTGTTTTTAAATCCTTTTTGCAAATATTTTCAAAATAACTCCTGGTTATTTTTGTTCAAATAGATCACCAAGATGACCATGGTGTGGAGTGTCATGTTACTCCCCTCTTATTTTGAACATTTTACCAAGATTTCAAATAGGTGAAAGCAACTTAGGGAAAATAGAAAGGGCTTTCAGAAATTTAGAAAGAACATTTCAACAATACATGTATTCAAACAATGGTGATGATAGATGCATAGCTATAAATCATAACATTCCAAAATGGAATTTTGGGATGTTACACTGCCATATAACGATAACATAAAGAAATTAATATTTCGCAAACAAAGTATCACGTGGATCACCTGGAAGCCCGCCAAGAGACCTTTGAAAGCCTCCTCCAACCCGCTTTCAACGGACTGAATGCTTTGTAAAACCGCACCCATAAGAGTGCGGTGCTCCTCGGAGATGGAGGCACTTGATAGAGCCTCCCCCATCACTAGCCACCCATTGGCCGGTGGCGCCGGTGGTGATCGGTTAATCCGATCTCCAAATGGGGATTGAACGGATGCCTCCGTAGGCATTGTGCGCTCCGGAGAGGGCCTTGGAGGGGCTGGACTTGCCATCATTCAGTCTCAATATCTGGGAGCGGATCTTCCCCTGGTCTTCGATGGCCAAGGCGTTAGCCTCGGCCATTACGTCGTCTCCCCCACCGCAGGTGTTTGGCTCCATAGGAGCCTGTTGGGATGATACCTCCGTGGCATCCTTCACGGCAACCGGAGGAGTGGGGTGAGACGCGGTCCCGCTCTCTGCTAGCTCGGCGAGCGGGGTCTCCCTGTCCGAAACTTGGTCGGTGGGGAGGATGCGTGGTGGGCTACAAATCAATGGGTGCTCACACAATTTTAACATCCAAAAACTTAGCATTAATACCTCAGGAAGTCTTCGGATTCTTACCTTTGAGCTGGGGGCTTGACCCTTAGGTTCCTTTGTGGAACCTTCTCGAAGTCCTCGGACTCGGTATTCGAGTCCGAACTATCATCAAACAAAATTACCTATGTCCGATGCGCTTTCTTCGGGGTACGAGGGGGTACCTCCTTTGTGGCGTCCGATGACGCCGCCCTCTTTCTTGTGAGGGGGAAATCACCTCCCCCTCATCATCATGATCCTCCTCCTGATTGGAGGAGGCATGAGTTTCCCCAAACACAGCGTCCGGCTGGTCCCTAATACACAGCCCTCCTCAGCCTGGTTTCTTCTTCTCCTTCTTCTTTGGCGCCTTGTAAGGTTCCACGACAAGCATTTCCTATTAGAGCTCGGACCTAACGTCCTTGGGCTGAGGCACTAGGCAGTTGATGCCCGTGGCTTTGCTCAGCCACTTCTGCAAAGGTGATCGGAAAAGTGCTTAGATTTTCTTTCGGAAAACAAAGCCGATCAAACAAAACCGTGTTATACCTGGGAAAGAGGGCTATCGGCGGATAGAACCCGGTCCTCCTCCTCGGCTAGCAAGTTCTCTTGCGCCTTGAACAACGCCTTCCACAACTTCTCCCAGTGGTGCAAAAGAGCCAACGGATTGTAGGCTCGTTTTCAAGACGATAGGCCCACATGGGAGAGTCCCGGCACTGGCAGGAGAGGATGCATGGCCATAGCATAATTTGGACTATGTTGGCCAGCTAGATGTTGCCTTTGATCATGGACGCGACGTGCTTCTGCAAGTTGTCCACCTTCTTGTCCGACCCCCAGTTGAGGCCCTTTCGCAGCCATGAGGTCAATCTAGTGGGGGGGCGGATCTGAATTCGACCGGAGCAGCTCGGCCTTCCTCCCTTGGTTCGGTGATATAAACCACTCTTTTTGCCAAGTTTTAATGGTGTCGATGAATGTGCCGGATGGCCAGCCGACACAGGGAAGCATGCCGATGACTGCCCCACTGCAGTCTGCATGTTCGCCCATGACACACTTCGGCATGATATTAAATACCTTGAGCCATAGTTCTAAGTGCGGATCGACCTACAAGAAGGCCTTGCAAATGATGATGAAAGCCGATATGTGCATGAAGGAGTTCGGCGGGATGTCATGGAAGTCGAGCCCGTAGAAGAACATAAGCCCACTGACGAAGGGGTGGAACGCGAAGCTCATTCCCCGGATGAAGTGAGCGATGAACACCATGTTGGGGAACGTCGCATGGGAAACAAAAATTTTCCTACGCACACGCAAACCTATCCATGGTGATGAGCATCTACGAGAGGGAGAGTGGATCTACATACCCTTGTAGATCGCTAAGCGGGAAGCGTTAAGAAACGCGGTTGGTGTAGTCAAACATCTTCGCGATCCAAATTGCCGAGCGTCCCGCGATCTCATCACGATCCGTCCCGCGATCTCATCAGGATCCATCTCACGATCTTGATCACGATCTGTCCCGCGAACTCATCACGATCCGTTCCGTGATCTCATCACGAACTGTCTCGCGATCTCGATCACGGTCCTTCCGATCTAGCGCCGAACGGACGGCACCTCCGCGTTCAGCACACGTGCAGCTTGATGACGATCTCCACCGTATCGATCCAGCGAGAGGAGGTGGAGAGGAGAGAGAGTTCACCGGCAGCGTGACGGCGCTCCGGTGATGGTGGTGGAGTGATTCCGGCAGGGCTTCGCCTAAGCGCTGCGGAAAACCGATCTAGAGGAGAAACTGTGCACCGGTGAAACGGGTAGCACGTGGCCGGAAATTCTGTCCAAAAACCACCCAATCCACTAGTATATATAGTATGAGAGGATAGGAGAGGCAGCCAAGGCCTTTGGGTCGGCCGAAATAGGAGGTGGGAGCAATCCTACTTCACCTCCAATCCTAGTTGGAGTAGGATTGCCTCCTATTGGCTGATTTTCCACTTTTTGCTTTAGGACTTTCTCTCCTGCTCCATGGGACTTTGTGGCTGTTTTCCCAGCCCACTAAGGGCTGGTTATTATTCTCCCACAGCCCATGGACCTCTTGGGGTCGAAATACCCCTCCCGGAGGTCCTCCGGTACACTATCGGCACTCCCGGTACAATACCGATACTCCCGGTACACTACCGATGAGCCCGAAACTTTTCCGGAAACCAAACTGGGACTTCCTATATATGAATCTTTACCTCCGGCCCATTCCGGAGCTCCTCGTGACGTCCGAGATCTCATCCGGGACTCCGAACAACCTTCAGTCACCACCATACATAACTCTACACTACCGAAACGTCACCGAACCTTAAGTGTGCAGACCCTGCGGGTTCGAGAACTATGTAGACATGACCGAGACACCTCTACGGTCAATAACCAACGGCGGGACCTGGATGTCCACATTGGTTCCTACATATTCTACGAAGATCTTTATCGGTCGAACCTCTATGTCAAGGATTCAGTTAATCCCGTATATCGTTCCCTTTGTTCTTCGGTATGTTACTTGCCCGAGATTCGATCGTTGGTATCTCCATACCTAGTTCAGCCTCGTTACTGGCAAGTCTCTTTACTCGTTCCGTAATACAAGATCCCGCAACTAACAATTAGTTACATTGCTTGCAAGGCTTATTGTGATGTTGCATTACCGAGTGGGCCCCGAGATACCTCTCCGTTACACGGAGTAACAAATCCCAGTCTCGATCCATGCCAACTCAACAGACACCATCGGAGATACCTGTAGAGCACCTTTATAGTCACCCAGTTACGTTGCGACGTTTGATACACACAAGGCACTCCTCCGATATCCGTGAGTTGCATGATCTCATGGTCATAGGAACATATACTTGACATGCAGAAAACAGTAGCAATAAACTGACACGATCATATGCTATGTTTGTAGTTTGGGTCTTATCCATCACATCATTCTCCTAATGATGTGATCCCGTTATCAAATGACATCTCATATCCATGGCTAGGAAACCTTAACCATCCTTTGATCAACGAGCTAGTCCATTAGAGGCATACTAGGGACATGGTTTTGTCTATGTATCCACACATGCATTTAAGTCTCTGATCAATACAATTATAGCATGGATAATAAACGATTATCATGAACAAGGAAATATGATAATAACTAATTTATTATTGCCTCTAGGGCATATTTCCAACAGTCTCCCACTTGCACTAGAGTCAATAATCTAGTTCACATCACCATGTGATTCGCATTGTTATGAATCTAACACCCAATGAGTTCTGGGGCTCGATCATGCTTTGCATGTGAGAGAGGTCTTATAGTTAACGGGTCTGCGATATTCAGATCCGTGTGTACTTTGCATATCTCTATGTCAAACCGTAAACACTGCTACCACACTGCACTTGGTACTATTTCCAAATGGCTGCTCCACTATACGTATCCAGATTGCTACTACTAGTCATCCGGATAGGTGTTAAAGCTTGCATCGACGTAACACTTTACGACGAACTCTTTATCACCTCCATAATCAAGAAACATTTCCTTAGTCCTCTGGTTACTAAGGATAATTCCGACCGCTCTCCAGTGATCCACTCCTGGACCACTCTTGTACCCCTTGACAGACTCATGGCAAGGCACACATAGGTGCGGTACACAGCATGGCATAATATAGAGCCTATGGCTAAGGCATAGGGGACGACGTTCGTCCTTTCTCTTTCTTCTTCCGTTGTCGAGCTTTGAGTCTCACTCAACTTCACACCTTACAAATCAGACGAGAACTATTTCTCTGGCTGATCCATTTTGAACTCTTTCAAAATCTTGTGAAGGTATGCACTCATTGAAAGTCTCATCAAGCATCTTGATCTATCTCTATAGATTTTGATGCTCAACAATTAGGTAGCTTTATCCAGGTCTTCCTTTGAAAATCACTTTCCAAATAACCGTTTTATGCTTTCCAGAAACTCTACATTATTTCTGAACAACAATATGTCATCCACATATACTTATCAGAAATTCTATAGTGCTCCCACTCACTTTATTGCAAATACAAGTTTCTCATAAACTTTGTATAAACATCAAAACTTTGATCACCTCATCAAAGCGTATATTCCAACTCCGAGATGCTTGCTTCAGTCCATGGAAGGATCACCGAAGCTTGCACACCTTTTAGCATCCTTAGGCCTGACAAAACCTTCTGGTTGTATCACATACAACCTTTCCTCAAGTAAACCATTAAGGAAACGATGTTTTGACATCCATCTGCCAGATTTCATAATTGAAAACACAGCAACTGCTAACATAATTCCAACAGACTTTTAGCATCGCTACGAGTGAGAAAGTCTCATCGTAGTCAACTCCTTGAACTTGTCACAAACATCTTTGCAACAAGTCGTGCTTTACAAATAGTGACATTCACCATCAATGTCTGTCTTCATTTTAAAGATCCATTTGTACTCAACGACCTTCCGTCCAACGAGCAAGTCTACCAAAGTCTACACTTGGTTTTAATACATGGATCCTATCTCGGATTTCATGGCCTCCAACCATTTGTCGGAATCCGGGCCCATCATCGCTTCTCCATAGCTCGTAGGTTCATCGTTGTCCAACAACATGACCTCCAAGACAGAGTTGTCGTACCACTTAGGAGCAGTACACATCCTTGTCGACCTACGAAGTTTGATAGTAACTCGATCCTGAAGCTTCATGATCATCATCATTAACTTCCTCTTCAACTAACGTAGGCTTCACAGTAACATCTTTCTGCGCTGCGCTACTCTCTGGTTGAACAAAGGTTTAACAACCTCATCAAGTTCTATCTTCCTCCCAGTCAATTCTTTCGAGAGAAACTTTTTCTCGAGAAAGGACCCAGTTCTAGCAACAAACACTTTGCACTCGGATCTGAGATAGAAGGCATACCCATCTGTTCTTAGGGTATTCTATGAAGATACATTTGTCCGCTTTGGGTTCTAGCTTATTATGTGAAAACATTTTCCACACAAGCATCGCAGCCCCAAACATTAAGAAATGACAGCTTAGGTTTCTATCAAACCATAATTCACACGGTGTCATCTCAACGGATTTAGATGATGCCCTATTTAAAGTGAATGTAGTTGTCTCTAATGCATAACCCCAAAAATTATAGTAGTAAAACGATAAGAGACATCACAGTATGCACTATATCAATAGAGCATGACTATGATGTTCGGAGACACCATCACACCATGGTGTTCCAGGTGGCGTTAGTTGTGAAACAAATTTCACGTTGTCTTAAGTTGTATGCCAAACTCGTAACTCAGATATTCACCTCCACGATCATATCGCGGTCATTTTTATCTTCTTGTCACGATGATCTTTAAACTTCACTCTGAATTTGCTTGAACCTTTCAAACGATTCAGACTTGTGTTTCATTAAGTAAATATACACTATATCTACTCAAATCATCAGTGAAGGTAAGAAAATAACGATATCCACTGCACGCTACAAGACTCACTAGATTGCATACATCAACATGTATCATTTCCAATGAATCACTTGCCCGCTCCATCCAACGGGGTCCTTTAGTCATCTTGCCCAAGAGGCATGGTTCGCATGTCTCAACCGATTCGAAATCGAATGAGTCCAAATATCCATCAGCATGGAGTTTCTACATGCGCTTTATACCAATATGACATTTAGCGGTAGTGCCACAAGTATGTGGTACTATCATTATTAACTTTGTATCTTTTGACATCAATGTTATGAACATGTGTAATACTACGATCAAGATTTCAACAAACCATTCTCACTGGGTGTATGACCATTGAAGGTATTATTCACGTAAACATAATAACCATTATTCTCTAACTTAAATGAATAACCGTATTGCAATAAACATGATCTAATCATGTTCATGCTCAACGCAAAACACCAAATGACATTTATTTAGGTTCGTCACTAATCCTGAAGGTAGAGAGAGCGTGCGATGTTGATCACATCAACCTTGGAAACACTTCCAACACATATCGTCACCTCACCCTTAGCTAGTTCTCCGTTTATTCCGTAGCTTTTATTTCGAGTTACTAACATTTAGCAACCGAACCGGTATCCAATACCCAGGTGCTACTAAGAGTACTAGCAAGGTACACATTAGTAACTCGTATATCAAATATACTTCTATCAATGTTGCCAGCCTTCTTATCTACCAAGTATCTAGGGTTGTTCCGCTTCAGCGACCTCTCACCTCATAATAGAAGCACTTAGTCTCGGGTTTGAGTTCAACTTTGGGTTGCTTCACTGGAGCAGCAACTGACTTGCTATCCATGAAGTTTCCCTCCTTGCTCTTGCCCTTTTCGAAACTAGTGGTTTGATTAACCATCAACACTTGACGCTCCTTCTTGATTTCTACCTTCGCGGTGTCAAACCTCGCGAACAGCTCAGGGATCAATACTTCTATCCCTGGTGTATTATAGTTCATCACTAAGTTCTAGTAGCTTTAGTGACAGTGACTTGGAGAACTATATCAATCACTATCTTATCTGGAAGATCAACTCCCACTTGATTCAAGCGATTGTAGTACCCAGACAATCTGAGTACATGCTCAACGATTGAGCTATTCTCCTTCATCTTACAAGCAAAGAATCTTGTTGGAGATCTCATATCTCGCAACAAAGGCACGTGCCTGAGATCACAATCTCTGCTCCTAGAACATCTCATATGTTCCGTGACGTTCAAAACATTTTGGAGCCTCAATTCTAAGCTGTAATGCATGACGCACTAAACTATCAAGTAGTCATCGAAACATGCCTGTTAGATGTTCACAACATCTGTAGACGACGCTAGAGGGGGTGGCGCACCGAGCGGTGCATTAAGGACATAAGCCTTCTGTGCAGCAATGAGGACAATCCTCAGATCACGGACCCAGTCCGCAATTTTGCTACCAACATCTTTCAATTCTATTTCTCTCGGAACATATAAAAATACAAGGGAGCTACAGCGCGAGCTAGTAATCTACAACATAATTTGCAAAGACACTTTGACTATGTTCATGATAATGAGTTCAATTAATCATATTACTTAAGAACTCCCACTCAAATTGACATCCCTCCGATCATTCGAGTGATACATGATCCAAATTCACCAACTCAAGTCCGATCATCACGTGAGTTGAGGTGGCTGCAATGGTGAACATCATTATGTTGATCATATCTACTATATGACTCATGTTCAACCTTTCGGTCTCTCGTGTTCCGAGGCCATGTCTGTACATGCTAGGCTCGTCAAGTTTAACCCGAGTGTTCTGCGCGTGCAAATCTGGCTTGCACCCGTTGTATGTGAACGTAGAGTCTATCACACCCGATCATCACGTGGTGTCTCAACACGACGAACTTTCGCAATGGTGCACACTCTGGGAGAACACAGTTCATCTTGAAACTCAAGTGAGGGATCACCTTATAATGCTACCGCCGTACTAAGAAAAACAAGGTGCATAAAAGGATTAACATCTCATGCAATTCATAAGTGACATGATATGGCCATGAACTTGTGTTTAAGATCTCCATCTTCGAAACACCGGCATGATCTCCATCGTCACTGGCACAACACCATGATCTCCATCATCTTGATCTCCATCAATGTGTTGCCATTGGGGTTGTCACGCCCTGCATGCTTCTACTACTATTGCTACCGTAGCGATAAAGTAAAGCATTACATAGCGCTTAATGATTGACACGCAGGTCATACAATAATTAAAGACAATCCTATGGCTCCTGCCGGTTGCCGTACTCATCGACATGCAAGTCGTGATAATCTATACATCACATGATCATCTCATACATCACATATATCTCATCATGTAATTGGCCATATCTCATCACAACATACCCTGCAAAAACAAGTTAGACGTCCTCTAATTGTTGTTGCATATTTTACGTGGCTGCTACGGGTATCTAGCAAGAACGATTCTCACCTACGCATAAACCACAACGGTGATACACTAGTTTGCTTTTCAACCTTCTCAAGGACCGCCTTTGTCGAATCCGATCCAACTAAAGTGAGAGAAACTGTCACCCGCAAGCCATCTAGGCAACAAGTTGCGTCGAGGGAACTGGTCTCTCGTAAGCGTACGAGTAATGTTGGTCCAGGCCGCTTCATCTCACAATCCCGCTGAACCAAAATACGACCAAGGGAGGAAGCAATCTAAGCATCAACGCCCACAAACCTTTTGTGTTCTACTCGAGATCTCATCGAACCATCAACGTAGCTCATGATGCCACTGTTGGGGAACGTCGCATGGGAAACAAAAAATTTCCTACGCACACGCAAACCTATCCATGGTGATGAGCATCTACGAGAGGGAGAGTGGATCTACATACCCTTGTAGATCGCTAAGCGGGAAACGTTAAGAAACGCGGTTGGTGTAGTCGAACATCTTCGCGATCCAAATCGCCGAGCGTCCCGTGATCTCATCACGATCCGTCCCGCGATCTCATCAGGATCCATCTCACGATCTTGATCACGATCTGTCCCGCGAACTCATCACGATCCGTTCCGTGATCTCATCACAAACTGTCTCGCGATCTCGATCACGGTCCTTCCGATCTAGCGCCAAACGGACGACACCTCCGCGTTCAGCACACGTGCAGCTTGATGACGATCTCCACCGTATCGATCCAGCGAGAGGAGGTGGAGAGGAGAGAGAGTTCACTGGCAGCGTGACGGCGCTCCGGTGATGGTGGTGGAGTGATTCTGGCAGGGCTTCGCCTAAGCGCTGCGGAAAACCGATCTAGAGGAGAAACTGTGCACCGGTGAAACGGGTAGCACGTGGCCGGAAATTCTGTCCAAAAACCACCCAATCCACTAGTATATATAGGATGAGAGGAGAGGAGAGGCAGCCAAGGCCTTTGGGTCGGCCAAAATAGGAGGTGGGAGCAATCCTACTTCACCTCCAATCCTAGTTGGAGTAGGATTGCCTCCTATTGGCTGATTTTCCACTTTTTGCTTTAGGACTTTCTCTCCTGCCCCATGGGCCTTTGTGGCTGTTTTCCCAGCCCACTAAGGGCTGGTTATTATTATCCCACAGCCCATGGACCTCTTGGGGTCGAAATACCCCTCCCGGAGGTCCTCCGGTACACTACCGGCACTCCCGGTACAATACCGATACTCCCGGTACACTACCGATGAGCCCGAAACTTTTCCGGAAACCAAACTGGGACTTCCTATATATGAATCTTTACCTCCGGACCATTCCGGAGCTCCTCGTGACGTCCGGGATCTCATCCGGGACTCCGAACAACCTTCGGTCACCACCATACATAACTCTACACTACCGAAACGTCACCGAACCTTAAGTGTGCAGACCCTGCGGGTTCGAGAACTATGTAGACATGACCGAGACACCTCTACGGTCAATAACCAATGGAGGGACCTGGACGTCCACATTGGTTCCTACATATTCTACGAAGATCTTTATCGGTCGAACCTCTATGTCAAGGATTCAGTTAATCCCGTATATCGTTCCCTTTGTTCTTCGGTATGTTACTTGCCCGAGATTCGATCGTTGGTATCTCCATACCTAGTTCAACCTCGTTACCGACAAGTCTCTTTACTCGTTCCGTAATACAAGATCCCGCAACTAACAATTAGTCACATTGCTTGCAAGGCTTATTGTGATGTTGCATTACGGAGTGGGCCCCGAGATACCTCTCCGTTACACGGAGTAACAAATCCCAGTCTCGATCCATGCCAACTCAACAGACACCATCGGAGATACCTGTAGAGCACCTTTATAGTCACCCAGTTACGTTGCGACGTTTGATACACACAAGGCACTCCTCCGATATCCGTGAGTTGCATGATCTCATGGTCATAGGAACATATACTTGACATGCAGAAAACAGTAGCAATAAACTGACACGATCATATGCTATGTTTGTAGTTTGGGTCTTATCCATCACATCATTCTCCTAATGATGTGATCCCGTTATCAAATGACATCTCATGTCCATGGCTAGGAAACCTTAACCATCCTTTGATCAACAAGCTAGTCCATTAGAGGCATACTAGGGACATGGTTTTGTCTATGTATCCACACATGCATTTAAGTCTCCGATCAATACAATTATAGCATGGATAATAAACGATTATCATGAACAAGGAAATATGATAATAACTAATTTATTATTGCCTCTAGGGCATATTTCCAACACACCACCCTCTCGCCTGTCTTGGGTGTGCGAATCACCTATCCCTTCTTTGGTGCGCGGTGGTAGATGTTGGCGGGGAGGTAGCCGGCATCCTTGAGGTCCCGGATGTCCTGGTCGGTGATCATGGAAGCCTCCCACTTGCCATCGGAGCCCGCCATGACCAAGCTCGGAGGGGGAGTTGTGGAAAACCTAGATCTGTGCTCTAAAAGCTCAAGAGATTGGGGAAGCGGAGGATGCAAATTGGAAGCGTGTTTAGGCCTAGGGATTTTCTTTCCCATTTATGAGGCTTATCGCCGTTTAGCCTCCCGTTACTACGTCGTGAATCCCTCCGCTTCCCAAGACATGCATGCCATTATACGCGCATGATTAAACATATCCCGTGTGAAACGAGGCACGATCTGTGCGTTGATGGATCATGCTGACGAAAACGGCCTCGAATCACGAATCGAGTTTTTGCAACTGGTTTGGCGGTCGTGGTGGGTCATGACCTTTCGTCAGAAAGGTTGTCAGGGAACACTACTTACTGATGACCCACAAGTATAGGGGACCTACCGTAGTCCTTTTGGTAAGTAAGAGTGTCGAACCCAAATAGGAGCAGAAGGAAATGACAAGCAATTTCTAGTAAGGTATTGTCTACAAGCACTGAATTTATCGATAAATGTAGTTTATGATAAGATGATTTGTAATGAGTTACAAGTAACAAGTGTAGAAAAGGTGCAACAAGGTACCCAATCCTTTTTGTAGCAAAGGACAGGCCTAGAAAAACTCTTATATGAAGCAAAGCGCTCCTGAGGACACATGGGAATTTCCGTCAAGCTAGTTTTCATCATGCTCACTTGATTAACGTTCGCTACTTTGATAATTTGATATGTGGGTGGACTGGTGCTTGGGTGCTGTCCTTATTTGGACAAACCTCCCACTTATGATTAACCTCTCTCGCAAGCATCCGCAACTACGAAAGAAGAATTAAAATAAATCTAACCATAGCATGAAACGTATGGATCCAAATGAGCACCTTACAAAGCAACGTATAACCTAGGGTTTAAGCTTCTGTCACTCTAGCAACCCATCATCTACTTATTACTTCCCAATTCCTTCCCCTAGGCCCAAACAATGGTGAAGTGTTATGTAGTTGACGTTCACATAACACCACTAGAGGAGAGAAAACATACATCTCATCAAAATATCGAACGAATACCAAATTCACATGATTACTTATAACAAGACTTATCCCATGTCCTCGGGAACAAACGTAACTACTCACAAAGCATGATCATGTTCATAATCATAGGAGTACTAATTATCATAAAGGATCTAAACATATGATCTTCCACCAAGTAATCCAACTAGCATCAACTACAAGGAGTAATCAAAACTACTAGCAACCCACAAGTACCAATCTGAGGTTAGAGACGAAGATCAGATACAAGAGATGAACTAGGGTTTGGAGAGGAGATGGTGCTGGTGAAGATGTTGATGGATATTGACCCCCTCTCAACGAGAGGATCGTTGGTGATGACGATGTCTTCGATTTCCCCTACGAGAGGGAAGCTTCCCCGGCAGAACAGCTCTGTCGGAGCTCTAGATTGGTTTTGTCCAAGTTCCGCCTCGAGACGGCGGTGCTTCGGCCCGAAAGCTTCCTTCTTATTTTTTCCAGGTCAAAACCCTTCATATAGCAGAAGATGGGCGTCGAGGACCTACCAGGTGGGTCACAAGCCACCTAGGCGCGGCCAGGGGGTGGCCGCGCCTGGCAGGCTTGTCACCTCC
Organism: Hordeum marinum; assembly: GCA_022496015.1. Classification (NCBI taxonomy): domain Eukaryota; kingdom Viridiplantae; phylum Streptophyta; class Magnoliopsida; order Poales; family Poaceae; genus Hordeum; species Hordeum marinum. The sequence goes on from CM039676.1 coordinate 184,968,115, forward strand.
TGGTGGGCCCCCTCTGGTATTTGTTTCGCCCAATATTTTTTATATATTCCAAAACAATTCTCCATAAATTTTTAGGACTTCTGGAGTTGTGCAGAATAGGTCTCTCAGATTTTCTCCTTTTCCAGTCCAGAATTCCAGCTGGCGGTGTTCTCCCACTTCATGTAAACCTTGTAAAATAAGAGAGAAAAGACATAAGAATTGTACCATAACGTGTAATAACAACCCATAATGCAATAATTATCAATATAAACGCATGATGCAAAATGGACGTATCACCTCCCCCAAGCTTAGACCTCTCTTGTCCTCAAGCGAAAGCTGAGATCGATAAATATGTCCACAAGTTTAGAGATAGAGGTGTCGATAAAATAATATACGGACATGAGGGCATCATGATCATCTTTAGAAAAACAATACTTGTTGGTGTATGATTTCTTATGCTAGAGTAACTATTCATTCACAAGATAAAGTATGAACCGAGAACATTATTGACAATCAACAAACTATGCTCTCAGTCATTGATGCCATTAGCAATTTATCATAACATCGGAAAGAGTCAATATAAGAGCTTGTAAAGAAAATCCACATACTCAATCATCTTTTAGTATTTCATAATTGCTAACACTCACGCGGTACTCATGAGATCAAAGCTTTAATCGGACACAGAGAAAGATAGGGGCTTATAGTTTTGCCTCCCAACTATTCACCTCAAGGGTGATGTCAACAGTAATAACTCATGATCACCCACATTCAAGTGGATATGTACGTCTAGATCATTATCCAACACATAATGCTTGCCAAAAGAGAAAGGAGAAATATAGGAAGTGGTTAAGACCACCATGACTCTTGCATAAAGGTAAGTACTAAAAAGGTAAAAGTAACAGACAAGCCCTTCGTAGAGGGAAGCAGAGGTTGTCATGCGCTTTTTGTTTTGGGATGCGCAAACCTTTAATGCAAAGGAATGCAGCATGGTATTGCCCTTTGTGATAGCAACCTTTATTATGCAGTCTGTCGCTTTTATTTCTTTGCCATCACAAGTTCATACAACACTTATTTCCCTTACAATAAAGATTAACATATTTAGGAGCAATTCTTATTGCTTTATGCACCGATGACAACTTACTTTGAAGGATCTTTTTCAATCCATAGGTAGGTATGGTGGACTCTCATGGCAAAACTGGGTTGATGGTATTTGGATGCACAAGTAGTATCTCTACTTGATGCGGATTTTTTGGCTAGTATTAGGTGGAAGCAAGCACTACATGTTGAAGGATCTATAACCATATAACTTCTATTCGGAAGACATAACCCATTATGTTGTCTTCCTTGTCCAACATCAACTTCTTAGCATATAATATTTTAATGAGTGCCCACAATCATAAAAGATGTCAAAGATAATATATTTATATGTGAATCTCTTTTTCTTTATCACTTCCTTTTTAATTGCACCAATGACCAATTGCTATGTTTATCAACTCCTAACAAATTTCAATCGACATACTTCTTATATGTAAAGTCATCACTCCCCATAAGATCATTATATATACTCTTTTCTTTAATTCTAATCTTCTTTTATTTCTTATTCATTTTTTATCAAGATCATAGCAAGCAAGCAAAGCCCTCACATCAAAACTACTCTTCATCATGTAACTCTCGGACTTGCTTACATAAGGGGAACAAAAAGCAAAACTCAAATCTAGATCATACTAAAATCTTATTATACTAGATCAAAATAAAACCAAAAGGATTGACCTAAGAAAAACAAGAAAAAGAAAAGGTGTGATGGTGATACAATACCGGGGCACCCCCAAAGCTTGGCACAAGCCAAGGGGAGTGCCCATGCCCATGTGCTTAGATGTCCTTCTTCGCAGGCGATGGTGATGGAGTTGTTGATGAGGTTGGAGGCTTGTCCTCTGTCTTACAAGGCATAGGCTCACCATTGTAAAAATATGAATGAGTCTCCATAATCCTCAAATCTTCAGCCAAACTCATTCTCTTAAATCTATATTCATACTCAAAGTTTTGGTTTTGCAGATAATAGATCTGGGCTTGGAGATGCTCGATTTTCTCGTAAAGCTTGAACATGTGTTCCTCGATGTCCTTGGTGTCCAGCTTGTGTTTATGGGTAAACTCCAAGATCATCATATGATTGGCATTGAGTCCACGTTCTACCATCCCTTGGCACTTGAAGACTTGCTGCTCCATAGCTTCGAGCCTTGTTTCCATGCTTCCGATCTTGTTTGGCCCCCCAATGTCATGGATTTGCAGCACCCCCTCATGCATCTCAATGGTTTGAGGGTGTCGCAGCACCTCCGCAATATAGGGGTTGATTACCTTCTCGAAGAACTTGTCCTTCGGGGCACATGGGGACGCCATGACGATCTAAATTTGTAATAGAAACAGCTCAAAACGAAAATAGGAGGTATTGTCATGATACGAAAGTCCAAACCTTCAGGAGATTATATAATGATTTTTTTGCCGACCTGAAGGAGTGTACCACAAGAAAACGGAGTCTGGAGGGCGCACAGGGTGGTGACAAGCCAGCTAGGCGCGACCAAGGGGGTGGCCATGCCTGACAGGCTTGTCACCTCCTCGTGCGTCTTTCAGACTAATTGTAATTTTCCTAATTTAATAAATATTCGAAAACGGTGAAAAATAGCTATTGGAATTTTTTTGGGGTCGGTTTACTTACCGTACCACATACCTATTCCTTATTGAAGTCTGAAACGTTCCGGTAGGTCTCCCTAATATACTCCTCCGGAGTTATGGTATTGATAATATTGGTTTCAACATTTACGGGATACCTGAGATATAATGTTTGATTCTTTGCCCATTTACCACCTTCGGATTTGTGCCTTTGGCATTGTTGATCTTGATGGCACCGGAGCGATATACTTCCTCGACAATGTAGGGCCCTTCCCATTTAGAAGTTTTCCTGCAAAAATCTTAAACGAGAATTGTATAGCAAGACATGGTCACCTACATTGAATTCACGCTTTTGTATCATTTTATCATGCCATCTCTTAACTTTCTCGTTAAACAACTTGGCATTCTCATAGGCCTCGGTTCTCCATTCATCAAGTGAGCTAATGTCAAATAACCTCTTCTCACCAGCAAGTTTGAAATCATAGTTGAGCTCTTTGATTGCCCAATAAGCTTTATGTTCTAGTTCTAGAGGTAAGTGACATGCTTTACCATAAACCATTTTATACGGAGACATACCCATAGGGTTCTTGTAAGCAGTTCTATAAACCCATAATGCATCGTCAAGTTTCTTAGACCAATTCTTTGTAGATCTGTTAACAGTCTTTTGCAATATCAACTTGATTTCTCTATTGCTTAATTCTACTTGACCACTAGACTAAGGATGGTAAGGAGATGCAATTCTATGATTAACGTCATACTTAGCAAGCAATTTACGGAAAGCACCATGAATAAAATGTGAACCACCATCAATCATTAGATATCTAGGGACTCCTAATCTAGGGAAAATAACTTATTTCAGCACCTTAATAGAGGTGTTATGATCAACACTACTAGTTGGAATAGCTTCTACCCACTTAGTAACATAATCAACAGCAACTAGAATATGAGTATACCCATTGGACGTTGGAAAAGGTCCCATATAATCAAAAAATCCAACATCAAATGGTTCAATAACAAGAGAGTAATTCATAGGCATTTCTTGACGTCTACTAATATTGATAATTCTTTGACATTCATCACAAGACAAGACAGACTTACGAGCATACTTGAAGAGAACAGGCTAATAAAAACCAGATTGTAATACCTTATGTGAAATTCTATCTCCAGCGTGGTGTCCTCCGTAGGCCTCGGAATGACACTTGTGTAGGACCTATTCTTGTTCATGCTTAGGTACACAACGTCTAATAACACCATCTACTCTTTTATAAAGGTGTGGGTCATCCCAAAAGTAATGTCTTAAATCATAGAAGTACTTTTTCCTTTGTTGGTATGTGAAACCAGGCGGTTTAAATTTAGCAACAATGTAATTAGCATAATCAACATACCAAGGAGCATTATGCGAAGCATTTATGACAACTAGTTGTTCATCAGGAAGGCTATCATCATAGGTAGTGGGTCATCAAGAACATTTTCTAACCTAGACAAGTTATCCGCTACGGGGTTATAAGCACCCTTTCTATCAACAATATGCAAATCAAATGCTTGTAGCAGAAGAACCCATCTAATAAGTCTAGGTTTAGCCTCTTTCTTTTCCATAAGATATTTAATAGCAGCATGATCAGTGTGAACAGTTACTTTAGAATCAACAATATAAGGTCTAAACTTATCACAAGCAAACACAATTGCTATTAATTCCTTTTCAGTGGTAGCATACTTTCTTTGAGCACTGTCTAGAGTTTTGCCAGCATAATGGATACCATTTAATTTCTTATCAACTCTTTGTCCTAGAACAGCACCAACGGCATAGTCACTAGCATCACACATAATTTCAAAGGGTAGGTTCCAATCAGGTGGTTGCACAACAGGTGCAGAAATCAAGGCGTTCTTAAGAATTTCAAATGCTTCTACACAATCATCATAAAAACGAATGGAACATCTTTTTGCAAAAGATTAGTGAGAGGCCTAGAAATCTTATAGAAGTCTTTAATAAACCTCATATAGAAACCAGCATGACCAAGGAAGCTTCTTACACCTCTGATATCCGTAGGACACGACATTTTTTCAATAGCGTCAACTTTGGCTTTGTCAACTTCAATACCTCTTTCAGAGATTTTGTGTCCCAAGACAATAACCTCATTCACCATAAAGTAGCATTTCTCCCAATTCAAGACAAGATTAGTTTCTTCACATCTCTACAAAACATGATCAAGATTTCTCAAACAATCATCAAAAGAAGTTCCATAAATGGGAAATTCATCCATGAAAACCTCAACAATTCTTTCACAAAAATTAGAGAATATAGCAGTCATACATCTTTGAAAGGTAGCAGCTGCATTGCATAAACCAAAAGGCATACGTCTATAAGCAAAAGTACCGAAAGGAGAAGTAAAAGTGGTCTTCTCTTGGTCCTTTTTTGACACAGGTATTTGAGAGAAACCAGAATAACTGTCTAGGAAGCAAAAATGTGTGTGTTTGGATAGTCTTCTAGCATTTGATCTATAAAAGGTAGATGGTAATGGTCTTTCCTAGTAGCTTTATTTAATTTCCTAAAATCAGTTACCATTCTATACATTGTAACAATTCTTTGAGGGATCAATTCATTTTTATCATACGGTAATACCTCCCTTCTTAGGGACACAATGAACGGGACTAACTCGTCTACTATCAGCAATAGGATAAATAATACCTACCTCTAGAAGCTTTAATATTTCATTTCTTACCACCTCTTTCATTTTAGGATTTAACCGTCGTTGGTGATCAACAATTGGTTTAGCATCGGGCTCCATATTAATTTTATGCTGACATAGAATGGGACTATTACCCTTAATATCATCAAGAGTATATCCAATAGCAGCACGATGCTTGCTCAGAGTTTTCAATAATCTCTTTTCTTCATGCTTTGAAAGGTTAGCACTAATAATAACATGATATATCTTATTTTCATCAAGATAAGCATATTTCAGAGTATCCGTTAATTGTCTAAGCTCAAACATGGGATCACCCTTGGGTGGAGGAGGATCCCCAAGTATTTCAACAAGCAAGTTGTGTTTCAAAATAGGATGTTGATCAAAGAAAACCTTATCTATTTCCTTCCTTTCATTCATATGCATATCGTTTTCATGGTCTAGCAAATATTGTTCCAAGGGATCAGTAGGAGGCACAACAATAGAAGCAAGACCAATAATTTCATCCTTACTAGGAAATTCTTTACCATGGGATTTTCTATGAAATTTAGAGAAATTAAACTCATGAGACGTGTCCCCAAAACTTACAATAACAGTTTCCTTCAGATAATCTATCCTGACATTAACAGTATTCAAGAAAGGTATACCAAATATAATGGGACAAAAATCATCCTGTGGGGAAACAAGGACAAGAAAATCAGTAGGATATTTTATTTTCCCACACAAGACTTCAACATCTCTAACAATCCCAACTGGCGCTATAGTATATCTATTAGCAAGCTTAATAGTAACATCAATTTCCTCTAACTCAGTTGGTGTAATATCATTCATAATTTCTTTATATAAGGTAAAGGGAATTGCACTAAAACTAGCACCCATATCACATAAGCCATGATAACAATGATCTCCTATTTTAACAGAAACAACGGGCATGCCAACAACAGGTATATGTTTATCTTTAGCATCAGGTCTAGCAATTCTAGCAACTTCATCACAGGATTGAATAACATGCCCATCAATATTATCAACCAAGAGATCTTTAACCAAATCAATACCAGGCTCTACTTTAATTTGTTCAGGGGGTGTAGGTGTTCTAACACAGCTCTTATGAACTACAGTTGAAGCTTTAGCATGTTCCTTTATTCTAACAGGGAAAGGTGGTTTCTCAATACAAGCAACAGTAATAACAGGATCAATATTATAAGAAATAGTTTCCTCTTCAACTTTAATAGGTGCAACTAATTTCGCTTCAATGGGATGATGGTATTTAAACCACTTCTCCTTAGGGAGATCAACATGAGCAGCAAAAGATTCATAGAAAGAAGCTACTATCTCAGAGTCAAGTCCATATTTAGTGCTAAATTCACAAAAAGCATCGGTGTCTACAAAAGATTTAACACAATCAAACTTAAGGTTCATACCTCACTCCTTACCTTCGTCAAGTTCCCAATATTCAGAGTTGCGTTTAATTCTTTCCAATAAATCCCATTTGAAGTCAATATCCTTCTTCATATAGGAACCATCACAAGAAGTATCGAGCATGGATTGATCATTACGAGAAAGCCGAGCATAAAAATTCTGAATAATAATTTCGCTCGAGAGCTCATGATTGGGGCATGAATATAACATTGACTTAAACTCCCCCAAGCTTGAGCGATTCTTTCTCCTTCACAAGGCCAAAAATTATAAATATAATTCCGATCATGATGAACTAGATGCATAGGATAGAACTTCTGATGAAATTCCATTTTCAATCGGTTGTAGCTCCATGATCCAATATCATCACATAGCATATATCATGTCAATGCCTTCTCCTTCAAAGATAAAGGAAAGACCTTCATCTTGACGTGATCCTTGGGCAGACTTGCAAGCTTAAATAATCCACAAACTTCATCCATATAGATTAGATGCAAATGAGGATGTAGTGTTCCATCTCCTGCATAAGGATTAGCCAGCAGTTTCTCTATCATACCCGAAGAATTTCATAATAAATATTTTCAGTAGGTTCAGTAGGTTGAGGTGAAACTATTTGTTCTTCCGGTCGAGGTGAAGATACCCCGAACAAACCCCTCAAAGGATTACTTTCCATAGTAACAAGTGATAGTAAATTTCAGCACACTATATAAATTTTTCCTTACCAAATTCCACTTACCAAAGGCCACTCCCTGGCAACGGTGTCAGAAAAGCGTCTTGATGACCCACAAGTATAGGGGATATATTTTAGTCCTTTTGATAAGTAAGAGTGTTGAACCCAATGAGGAGCAAAAGGAAATGACAAGCGGTTTCCAGTAAGGTATTCTCTGTAAGCACTGAATTTATCGGTAACATGTAGTTTATGATAAGATGATTTGTAATGAGTAACAAGTGTAGCAAAGGTGCAGAAAGGTAGCCCAATCCTTTTTTTAGAAAAGGATATGCCTAGACAAACTCTTATATTAAGCAAAGCGCTCCCGGGGACACATGGAAATTTCCGCCAAGCTAGTTTTCAACATGCTCACTTGATTCATGTTCGTTACTTTGATAATTTGATATGTGGGTGACTGGTGCTTGGGTGCTGCCCTTACTTGGACAAACCTCCCACTTATGATTAACCTGTCTACAAGCATCCGCAACTACGAAAGAAAAATTAAGATAAATCTAACCATAGCATGAAACGTATGGATTCAAATCAGCCCCTTACGAAGCAACGCATAAACTAGGGTTTAAGCTTCTGTCACTCTAGCAACCCATCATCTACTTATTACTTCCCAATTCCTTCCCCTAGTACCAAACAATGGTGACATGTTATGTAGTTGACGTTCACATAACACCACTAGAGGAGAGACAACATCCATCTCATCAAAATATCGAACGAATACCAAATTCACATGATTACTTATAACAAGACTTATCCCATGTCCTCAGGAACAAATGTAACTACTCACAAAGCATGCTCATGTTCATAATCAGAGGAGTACATTAATTATCATAAAGATTTAAACATATGATCTTCCACCAAGTAAACCAACTAGCATCAACTACAAGGAGTAATCAACACTACTAGTAACCCACATGTACCAATCTGAGGTTTGGGCAAAGATCGGATACAAGAGATGAACTAGGGTTTGGAGAGGAGATGGTGCTGGTGAAGATATTGATGGAGATTGACCCCCTCTCGATGAGAGGATCGTTGGTGATGATGATGGCTTCGATTTCCCCCTCAGGGAAGGAAGTTTCTGTGGCACAACAGCTCTGCCAGAGCTCTAGGTTGGTTCTATCCAAGTGTCGCCTCGAGACGGCTACGCTTCGTCCCGAAAGCTTCCTTCTTATTTTTTCCAGGTCAAAACCCTTCATATAGCAGAAGATGGGCGTCGGGGCCCTGTCAGGGGGTCACAAGCCACCTAGGTGCGGCCAGGGGGGTGGCCATGCCTGGCAGGCTTGTCACCTCATTGTGGCCCCCTCTGGTATTTGTTTCGCCCAATATTTTTTATATATTCCAAAAAAATTCTCCGTTAATTTTCAGAATTTTGAAGTTGTGCAGAATAGGTCTCTCAGATTTGCTCATTTTCGAGTCCAGAATTCCAGTTGTCGGCGTTCTCCCTCTTCATGTAAACCTTGTAAAATAAGAGAGAAAAGGCATAAGAATTGTGCCATAACGTGTAATAACAGCCCATAATGAAATAAATATAAATATAAAAGCATGATGCAAAATGGACGTATCACTTACTCCTTGGCGTTTGGCCTTCGGGGCCGAGTTGTTCATTCTGTTTGGATCAGCCTTTAATCGGAAAAGTACATGTCATCGAAGGCCAAACTAAACTTGGAGGGAAGAACTCGCCTCGCAAGCCAAAGACTCTGATTATACAAAGTAGCTGAAGCTAAGAACCTTGGCGTTGGAGGCAAGTTCAGGGGCTACTGAGGGAGTCCTGGTTTAAGGGGTCTTCGGGAGATGACCTGTTCCTTATGGGCCGGACTGTATGGGCCATTTGCCAAGCCTTGGATCGATCAAAGGCCTTGTCTCCAGGAAGAATGCGTTGGGAATCGTGGCATGTCCTCCACGTTTGGAGTAGTGAATAGGCATGTTTTATCCCTTCGACGTGTAACCGACCATGTGTAAACCCTAGGTACCCTTGGTGTTTATATAAGCCGGAGGGTTCTAGGTTGTATACAGAGAACAACTCATCTAGGGTTTAGCTATTCGATCTTGAGGTAGATCAACTCTGTAACCTACATATAATCAATACAATCAAGCAAGACACAGGGTATTACCTCCATAGGAGGGCCCGAACTTGGGTAATGATCTTCTCCTTCATCTCCTGTTACCATTGATTCTAGTCTCACAGCTCGGGACCCCCTACCCGATATCCGCCGGTTTTGACACCGTCACGCATTATGTAATCTTTGGTATGTATACTCACTGAGAAATGATGAATTAACAAACATCAACATAGTAATATTTATAAGTATAAGAAACAAAAATCATTAATTTTTCAAAGTATACGATCCTATTAGAATGTTTACCCTATTCATCTTATTATATTATCAAGGAATGACTCTGTCTTCACTACATAGATACAAATGTTAAGCACCACGGTGTCCAAGTCGGGCAATTGGATCATACTTTTTGAATATGCATCATTTTTTGTTCTTCACGCAATACACGAGCATGAACAATTGGACATAACATATAGCTGGAATAGAATATGGTGGTAGGTATCGAAGGGGTAAAAACTGGAGAAGATAGTTTTGCATCAACTAGGCATACCAAAGAGCTATGGAGATGCGTATCGATAGATATCAATGCGATGAGTAGGGATAGCCATGCAAATGATGCACTAGAGCTATAAGTGTATGAAAGCTCAACTGAAGCTAAGTGGGGTGTGCATCAAACTTGCTTGCTCATGAAGACCTTAGGCGCTTGAGGAAGCCTGTCATAGGAATATACAAGCCAAGTTTATTATATGAAAAGGTAATTCCCACTAGCCTATGGAAGGGTCAACATAGGAGACTCTCTATATGAATAACATGGTGCCACTTTGAGGCACAAGTGTTGTAAAGAATAGTAGCAAAGTCCTTTCTCTCTTTTCTCTCATTTCATTTTTTATGGTGGGCTTTTCTCTTTTTTTACCATTTTCTTTTTTTGTGGGATCATCTGGACCCCCTATTTTTATTTCATTTTTCGTCCGGAGTCTCATCCCGACTTGTGGGGGAATCATATAGTCTCCATCATCCTTTCCTCACTGGGACAATGCTCTAATAATGATGATCATCACACTTTTATTTACTTACAACTCAACAGGAAGAACTGATAGAAAGATATGACTCCATATGAATGCCTCTAGCAGTGTACCAGGCTGTGCAATGATCTAGCATGACATGTATTAGACACATGATGAATGGTGGCTTCGCCACAAATACTATGTCAGCTCTATATGATCATGCAAAGAATTATGATGATGAACGAACTAGTCATGTGAAGTGACGATGGAATTTGTATGGCTATATATCTCGGAATTGCTATGGAAATGCCATAATAGGTAGGTGCGGTGGCTGTTTTGAGGAAGATATAATGAGGCTTATGTGAAACAAAGAATATCATGTCATGGGGTTTGGATGCATTGGCAAATATTTGCACCGATCCTCGAGGTGAGAATGGGCTATGCACGGTATCGAAGAGGCTAGCAAATATGAGAAGGTGGAGATGCGTATGTCCATGGTGTCACATTAGTCATAAAGAACTCACATACTTATTGCAAAGTTTTATTAGTTTTATCACAAACCAAAGTACTCCTCGCATGCTCTGAGGGAGGAGGTTCGTAGGAGTTAACCATCGTGCACCACTGACTCAAAACAACACTAGGATTTCAACGAGGAGTATAAATGCTCACACATCGTCACCATGCCTCTTTAAATTTTAGATGAATAACAAGTTAATACCCCTTAATATCAACACTTCTATGAATCAACAATTTGGGACTCACACCCTTTTCATATTACCACATCAATGTCATTAACCCACAACTTCACTGCATGTGCTACACGATGGTTTTGATTATCATTCATTTGAATACTTAATATTCTTGGACTAGTCTTATGACCCATGCAAATTACCGTCACTATTACTCAACTATCAACCAAATATAAGTGAATAACGAGAGCATATTATTTCTATAAAATCTACACACTGTCGTGCTCAAGAAGATATAAATGAAGTACTAAAGCAACTATCTAGCTCAAAAGATATAAGTGAAGCACATAGAGTATTCTAGCAAATTATCATGAAGGCATGTATTTCTCAAATAGGTGTGTCTAGCAAATGATTATTGTGAAAAACTGAAAGTAAAAGCAAACAAAAGCAATCGACGCTCCAAGAAAAACACATATCATGTGATGAATAAAAATATAGCTCCAAGTGACATACCGATGGATTAAGATGAAAGAGGGGATGACCTCCGGGGAATCCCCAAGCTTAGACGCTCGAGTCTCCTTAGAATTATACTTGGGGTGCCTTGGGAATCCCCAAGCTTGGGATCTTGCTACTCCTTATTCCGTAGTCCATCGTGATCACACCCAAAACTTGAAAACTTCAATCACACAAAACTAAACAAAACTTCGTGAGATCCGTTAGTACAAGAAACATATTGCATACTTGAGCTACTGTGATAAATTGATTCAAATTCATTTTTTCATAATAGGTACTATATTATAACTTCCCCATGGCTTACACCCCCCAATATTATCCATGGCATAATTTGTTTAAACAGAACAGTATGTAGCAATCTGTAAAGATCCCATACTTATGTAACACTAAAAATTCTGAAAAAATAGGATAACGTAAAGAATTTGTATATAAATAATGTGTTAAAATTTCAGCTCATTATAACTCTCTAGTAAAAAATGAAATTTCCTGCACTAGAGTAAAAGTTTCAGTTACAGATTCAGCATCGTTTCTACTCATCTTGTGAGTCATCCCAAAGGCTTTACTTGGCACAAAAACAATTAAAATCTAAAAAAATAATAATTACAGAGGAAAAAATCATGTTAACACACAAAAACAAAAATTAAAAAACAAAAATAAGATACATATTGGGTTGCCTCCCAACAAGCGCTATTGTTTTATTCCCCTAGCTAGGCATAATGCATAGTTTCAAGTGTTGTAGTAATCATGAAGATCGTCATGATAAAATCATATTCCCTTATTTTAGCAGAAAGTTTTCTAATGGGTTAACAAAAGTAACTGAAGGTACTAAACTTCACAACACAAGGATCCGGGAGGTCTATTCCGAGAGGAATAGGTGGTTCCTCCTTGGGTTTCTCATAGGTGATGACTATCTCCTTGTCGTATAAGTTTCGATAGAGATATTTCCTCAATGCTCTCTCAAGTTCATAACCCATTCCAAGTTTTTCTATAGAAAATTTATCATTGTGTTGAGAAATTTTATCAACTAGTACCTTGGGTGGAACCTTCTTTCTAATATTTTCATCATAAGCAACAAAATCCGTAGACTTCAATTTCCTCATGACTTGTAACTCATAAAGGATTCCTTCTATTGGTGGACACTCACAATTAATTCTATAATGAGAAAATATATTTCTAGTTTCTTGTGTGATAATGTAAAATTCTTGGACAAGAAAAATAGTTTCTAGACGTTTAGTAGAAGCTTCCTCAATATTAGAGAATTCTAGGAATAACCACCGTATGAAAGGATGCATATGAACAAAATGTCTTTCCAATTGTGTTATGAGAAAAGATATAGCATCAGCATAACTTTTAATTATATTATAAATGGTATCTCCTATCATTGTTAATGATCCTGCACAAGTGAAAAAAATCTTGAATAACACTTTTTCCAATAATATTCCCACTACCTATGTGGAGTTTCTTAGTTTCCAAAATAGGTTCACTTTTAGAAGGGTCATCATCCGCAAGATTATCAAGTTTTTACTTATCAACTTCATCAAAATTTCTTTTAGTATTATTAGCACAAGGTGAAGTTGGAATCTGAAGGACTTCCGCACTAGTGGCGGAAACACCACTAATCTCAAAATCAGACATGATAGTAACTTTCACGTAAACAAGCAAGCAAAAGGAAGTAAAGTAGTAACTAGCAAAGGTAAATATTTTTGTATTTTTGATTTTTATGAGACAAACTAAATATAATAGCAAATATAAAGAAGAACAAGTGAATTAAATTTTGTGCAAAGTTACTTGATAGTTGGTGATGGTATTCCCCGACAACGGCACTAGAAATTCTTCCTGCTACTCGTGATCTGTGTTGGGTTTTCCATGAACAGGAACGGGTAATATCAACACAAAGTGGGTAAGTATTTTTCTTAGTTATGAAACCAAGGTTTATTGAACCAATAGGAATACCAATTCTCAACCGTCTTTGGTGGCTGCACATAAAAGAACAAACAACTTGCACCCAACGCCGGCAAGAGGTTGTCAATCCCCTTGATCTCGTTTTTTGCAAGCAAGTGAACTATGTAAATAATTGTAGATAATAGTAATGTGCAAAATAAAATAAAAGGTAATAAATAACAGCAAGGTAATGATAGAGTCTGCGAATTTATAAGTGAATAGACCGAGGGACCGTAGAGTTCCTTAGTGGCATATCTCATAAGCAGAGCATACGGTGGGTAAAGAAATTACTGTTGGGCAATTGATAGAAAAGTGAATAATTATGTGATGTTCACGGCAATGACCATGTGTATATAGGCACCATGTCCATAAGAAAATAGCCCGACTCCTGCCGACACCTACTACTATTACTCCACTTCAAGAGCGCTTCTATGATTTCCTCTCTACGTATTAAGTTCATGACAAACGGAGTAATGCCATGATGTAGACAAAGTAAATTCAACTAAGATGAATAAAACCCATTGTTTTATCCTTGGTAACAATAACACAAAGATGCAACATGTCCCCTTCTGACACTGGGATATAGAAACTCGTTAGGTTGAACCTACTACAACACACCACTCCCATTGAAGAAATATCAATCTAGTTGGCCAAACTATCTCAATAGATCGAAGATCATTGGGAAGTTATGATGATCATGCAAATAAGAATCATAGTAATCAGGTTTGACTCAAATACTTTTCATGAATAATCTGAACATAAACTCACAACTCATTGGATCCCAACAAACACATCATACAAAGGGATTACATCGGATAGATCAAGGCGAAGATGCAATGAACATTGTATTGAAGATCGAGAGAGAGAGAGAGATTGCCATCTACGTACTACCTACGGACCCGTTCGTCTGTGGTGAACTACTCACACATCATGGTGAGGGAAGCAAGGTTGATGAAGAGCGCCTCCGTCATTGATCTCCCCTACGACAGGGTGCCGGAACGGAGCAGTAGATGGCCTCCAGTCAGAACAGAGACTTGCAGTGGCAGGAAAAGTGTTTCTGGAACGCTTTTGGTGTTTTTACGGTAGATGTGAATTTATAGGCTAGAGAACGACATCGGGAGACGCTCCAGGGGGCCACCACATATCTGGCCGCCCCCGCCCCCTTGGGGCGTTGACTGGATGTGTGGTGGGACCCTAGTGCATCTCCTGGCCCTCCTCCGAAGCTTCTAGGTCTTGTATTGGTCCAGAAAAAATCACCAAAAAGTTTTGTCGCAATTGGACTCCGTTTGGTATTGTAACTCTGACAAGGCAAAAACACGCAGAAAACATGAACTTGCACTAGGCACTGGGTCAATAGGTTAGTTCTCAAAAAACATTATAAATTGGTAAATAAATACCCAAAAAGTATCATAGAATGATAATATATCAGCATGGAACAATCAAAAATTATAGATACGTTGGATATGTATCAGTACACACACAACCAGGGGCAAGATTATGAAACCACTTCTTAGCATCACCCTTTAGTGAGAAAGGAAAAAAAGCTTAAGGATATATTAGTAGCAATTTTTTTCTCATTAGCAAATAGGGTGGCAATATCATTTAATTTGATAAGGTGTGCCACAACAGTTTCAGATTCATAACCTTGAAAAGGATCGGATTCTACCAAAGTAATTAATTCAAGATCAATAGAGAATTCATAGTCCCTATCGCTAACACATATAGGGGAAGAAGAAAACTTAGGATCATATTTCCTTTTCTCCCTCATAGATTTTTCTTTCAGTTTACTCAGTAGTTTCTTAAGATGAAATCTATCATTACAAGCAAGAAATTCTCTAGCTATCTCCCCATCCATGACACATCCATAAGGTACATCAGACATTTCAATTCTAGCAGGAGATCTATACATAGTAGTTGAATGATAGTTTCCATTAATTTTAGCATTCTCAAGTTCTCTAGACTTAGCAATTTGTTCATTAACAAATTCACCTAGTGGCACAGTTTCATCAAGCAAATTACTAGCATCGTCATGATTTTCATTTGAAATATAAGTAACATCATCAACTACTTGCGACATATTGGATTGAATAGCAGGTGGTGGTGTCGCAAGCTTACTCAAAATAGAAGGTGAATCAAGTGCAGAGCTAGATGTAAATTCCTTACCTGCCCTCGTCCTAGAGGGTACGATCTTGGTCTTAGCATCTTTCATATCTCCATAGTGATCAAGATATCCCAATTCCCAAGTAAACTCAATAAATAGAGCTATGCTCCCTAGCAACGGCGCCAGAAAAAGGTCTTGATAACCCATAAATATAGGGGATCGTGACAGTCTTCGAGGGTAGTATTTAACCCCAATTTGTTGATTCGACACAAGGGGAGCCAAGGAATATTTATGAGCCTTAGCAGTTGAGTTGTCAATTCAACCACACTTGAAAATATATTTCTACGGCAAAATGTTTAGTAGCACAGTAACATAAGTAATGAAAATAGAAAAAAGTAGCAGTTTGTAGTGATTGTCATAGTAGTTGTAGTGAAAGTAACTTAGCAAAGATCAATATAAAAAATGTTAGAAATATGCCCTAGAGGCAATCATGTGATGATTTCATTTCCTATGTATTCATGAGTATTTTCTATTGTCCTTGAACATCATCAGTGATATGTATCAATAAGTATGTGACTTATTTGTGAGACTATACATTGTATGATGATTTTTCTAATAGTCCCTAGCTATTAAGGTTATGCGGACACATATCCTTTACTAGTATACGATTCAATTGATGACTATGTTTCAAGAATCATGTGCATAGAGATGCTAAACTGATAGTATGGACTCAGGGATTGAGATCACCGAGTCGGACAAACCCACTTTCAGACACAGCGAGATAATGCCATATGTTAGTCTAAAGTAAAATGTATATGCCATGTCCTAGACCTGAGGTCCTCAGATGTTCTCGGTATGATGATTGACTTAATTAGGGGGTATCAAACGCTACTCCATAACTGGGTAATTATAAAGGTAGCTTTGGGGTGAGTCATGAGACATGGCGCGAGACATCGTTGACAAAGATGGGATTTGCCCCTCCATGAGGAGAGATATTCTCTGGGCTCTCTTGAGTGGTCAAATTCAGAAAGCATGGCCATGCGACATGGGTTAAGTGATAACCCGGTTCAAAAATCTGTATCAGGGTTTTGAGAAGAGATGTCGAGCTACCACAAGGGGGACAAGTACTCGCCTTGAGCTCGACAACCTATATCATGAGGCAAAAGGAATGTTGTATACGACATACTGTCAAGGTTTGTCTAATGACTTTCTGCACACATGGGAGTTGACACGTTCTTTTAGGAGCCACTACTGACTATCGACTCGAGCTGTGTCCATGCATATGTGAACATATAGGTTCGCACACTTAAGGGATTGCAGCCCATCCAGATTGGATCGGAATGGAAAATGGGACAAGACTCATTGTGGGCCTCAAGTGTTGAGCCCACCGCAGAGGTCTATATAAAGGGGACTGGGTGCAACTTTCAGGGTTGATCATTTTTCTCTCGTCGGCAGCCATCGTAACTCCCCATGCCACCATGCCGTGCGATCGGACCTAGCAGTACACTGCCCGACGATGCCCCCGTACGTGTGGATACCTTGGAGGCATCACATCTACGATGCTTGGACGAACTGTTCAAGGTATCCATGAGGATCTGCTCGTGGGAGATCACTGTTTGTGGGAGATCGGCTACACGAGGAGGAGACAAATTGGCTGATTGACTACACGCATCACCAACTCTACTTCCCTTGCGGTGACTACGCGTCTAGTGGTAAACCCGATCCATGATCTATTTCCAGCAGCATGTTCTTGAGTGCGCGGTAGAAAGTTTTATTTGGCGCTAGCGTAGCATACCGCGTGTTCCAATAGTGGTATTAGAGCCTCCACTGTGTGGTGATAGATTTGATGATTTTCATATGAGATATGTATATTGGTTCAGGTGCGGGTCGATGAGATCGGTAGTGCACGTTAGTGTTGAAGGTTGGTTTCGTGGTCTTGCTTCCGTGATCATGATGTAAAGGTCGTGACACGAATTACCCCTACCGGCCGGTTTTCGCCATCCGGGTACATAGTGGAACATAAATCCAGATGCAAGCATGCAAAGATCAATGAGATTGATCGCACCGGAACAAAGATCGACACCGTGGAAATGTAATTTCCGCAGTGCTGACATCTGTTGGAGCGGTCATAGTAAAACGGGCATAACTTTTGTATATGAACTCCGTTTGTGCTCTACGACCTGTCAAACTGAACAAACCGAAAAGATGCATTGGACCTTCGATGACTTTTTCGATTTTAGCACAATTTTCGAGGTTAAAATCCTCTTGGAAAATAGAGTTTCTGATGGTTTTATGTTTGGCGGTAGAACATCTGACTTATTTTTGCAAGGAATGCTTGTGATTTGGTATGGCCCATGAATATTGCTTGTAAATTATTAATCATGACCTGCGTGTTGTGAGTATGGCAAGCGACTGGAGCCATACGGTTGTCCCATTATTCCATTAATGACCTGTGTGTCAACATGAGATGCCTTGTCATGTAATTTACTCTCATAGCTATTAGTTTATAGTATCTTATGTAACACTTGGCGGTTGACACCATGTGTTGAGATGGAGATCACCACAAGGGCAACCATGCATGGAGATGGAGATCACCATGGGCATGCAATGCACGTGGAGATGGAGATCACCATGCATTAGTGAAAGGGCCTATACCATATCACACATATATAAACTGCATGTGAAAGTTGATCCCTTTTATGCGCCCTTCTTTTGCATGCTAGATGTTTTAAGTAGGGTGATCCCTCAAAGAATGTCAAGTAAAAATGCCTCCCCAATTGTTGCACCATCAAATGTTAAGTATTTTTAGTGGTGGGCCTATAGAATTAGGGTGCTGCTAATTCTCCTTAATGTGGTGTGTTTGTGTTGGACACTTACGAGTGAAGCATTGGTTAACTTGTCGTGTCTATCAAAGTAGTTTTGGGCCTCGAGGCATAATAGTTGGCATGGCATGAGATGTCCCCAACAAACAAGAGTCGTATAGAGATACAATTGGCAAGTGTTGCTTACCGAGTGATCTAGTCTTCTAGCGGCGATGCAAAAGCTTACTAGTTGACATGTGGATCTTGGATCTTGAATCACTAAGAATCAACAGAGGGTGTTGATTTTAGTGGTAGTAATGTTCTTATGAAAACGTTTAATTTGAATTACTCTTTATGAATACATGTCTTAGTGTTTTGCATATTTCTGTTGTAGGTTAAGTGTTAACCCGGTTCGGAAATCTGTATTACGGTTTCAAGAAGAGATGTCGAGCTACCACAAGGGTGGCAAGTACTCGCCTTGAGGTCGACAACCTATATCATGAGGCAAAAGGAATATTGTATATCACATATTGTCGAGGTTCATCTAATGACTTTGTGCACACATGGGAGTTGGCATGTTCTGCTAGGAGCCGCTACCGACTATCGATTCGGTGTCCATGTGTATGTGAACCTAAAAGGTCGCACACTTAAGGGATTGCAGCCCATTCAGATTGGATTGGATTGGAAAATGGGACTAGATGCGTCGTGGGACTCAAGTGTTGAGGCCACCTCGAAGGTCTATATAAAGGGGAGTGGGCGCACCTTCCAGGGTTGATCCTTTTTCTCCCGTCGACAACCACCACCACTTCCCATGCCACCATGTCGTGCGATCGGACCTAGCAATCATCCGCCGGACGCTGCCCCTGTACGTGTGGATACCTTGGAGGCATCGCATTTGCGGTACTTGGACGAACTGTTCGAGGGATCCGCGAGGATTTGCTCATGGGAGATCACTGTTCATGGGAGATCTGCTACACCAGGAGGAGACAATTTGGTTGATCGACTACACACATCACCAACTCTACTTCCGTTGCGGTGACTACGCATCTAGTGGTAAACCCGATCTCGTGATCTATTTCTAGCAGCATGTTCTTGGGTGCGCGGTAGAAAATTTTATTTGGCGCTAGCGGAGCGTACCACGTGTTCCAACACAAAAGTGTAGCCATTGGAGTGATGGATATTTGATTTGGATGAAATTCATCATGTAACAGTCACAACCTAAAGCGATATAGAACTAGCTCCAATTCATCAATTTAATGTAGACATGTATTCCGTATATAGTCATTCGTGCTTATAATAAGAACTTGCATGACATCTTTTGTCCTACCTTCCCGTGGTAGCAGGTTTCAAAGGGAAACTAAGGGATATTAAGGCCTCCTTTTAATACAAAACCAAAACAAAGCATTAACACATAGTGAATATATGAACTCCTCATACACGGACATCACCGGAGATGATCCCAATTTCTGTTACTTTGGGGTCTACGGATCATAGCACATAATAGGTGCATACTACTTATAAGATAGGATCCAAAACACTCTCATATTCATAAAACATAATAGGTTCAGATATGAAATCATGGCACTCGGGCCCTAGTGACAAGCATTAAGCATATCAAAGTCATAGCAACATCAATCTTACAACATAATGGATACTGGGGATCAAGCCCTAACAAATTGACTTGATTACATGACAAATATCATCCAATCCCATCACCGTCCAGCAAGCCTACAAAGGAATTACTCACTCCTGGTAGTCCGCATCATGGAATTGTTGATGGAAAAGGGTTGATGATGACGATGGCGACGCATTCCCCTCTCCGGAGCCCCAAATGAACTCGAAGAACAGGAGGTGCTAACGGCTCCATCTTGTAAAATGCGATGAATATTTGTTTCTTACTTTTTATAGGGTAAAAGAAACCTTATATCAAAAGATGGTTGTTGCCAATAGGTCCACGAGCTTAGGTGGCGCGCCCTGGGGGGAGGGGGGTAGGCGTGCCCCCTGGCTTGTGGCCATGTGATGGGTCCTCCACTGTTGGTTCTTTCGTCAATATTTATATATTCCAAATTATTCGCCATCAATTTTCAGCTCAATCTGACAACTTATATTTCTACACAAAAACAATACCATGATAGTTCTACTGAAAACAATGTCATTCCGTGTTAGTTCCATTCAAATCATGCAAATTAGAGCCCAAAACAAGAGCAAAAGTGTTTGGAAAAGTAGATATGTCTGAGACGTATCAGTGTCCTTACTATGTGACGAGAGGGGTTGCAAGGCATGTATTGTATTTTTGCTACTAAGGATAAAAACGATAGGGTTCAAACATATTGATTGGTCTTACTTTGTCTAGATTATGTCATATTGCTTAAAGCATTACTTTGTTTGTCATGAACTTAATACTTTGAGATGCATCCTGGATAGCGGTCTTGGGGTGGATTAATAGGTAGGCACCAGTAAGTTTGACAACCTAATTTTCATGGGCGTAATGCCTATATATGAATCATGTCAAGAAGAATCATAATCATAACTATGCGCTATTCTTTCAATTCCCCAATAGTAATGTGTTTACCTATAGACACTATGCTTATGAGAGATGCCTCTAGTGAACCTATGCCCCTCAGGTTCATTCTCCATCAATATAGAAAAACCTAGAATTTCTCGCTATTCTAGTTTCCATTTTATTTTATTTTATCTATCTGTCACTATCAGATTTAATCCTTGCAATTGGCGAGGATAAGGGGATTGACAACCCTCTTGCCTTCGTTAGGTGCAATCAGTTGCTTGATGTGTGTGCAGGTACCATTCACATTGTTTTTGTGGTGTATCCTATTTGTTTGATAAACCTTGGTTCTTAACTAAGGAAATTACTATCTGATACTATACTACTTCACCCTTCCTCGTCAGGTAATGCCAACACCTATCACAAGTATCAGAAGAATTTCTGGTGCCGTTGCTAGGAGACATCACCAAACAATCCAGGTTCCTACATTCACATTTATCAATTTGCTTGTTTTACCTTTCTTTGTCATTTGCCTTTATATGCCTTATCTTTTTCATCTCCCTCCTTCTCTATAAAAAATAAAAATACCAAAAATATTTGTGTCACTATCTCTGCTTGTGTTGCCATGTGCCTTCTATTTGCTTGCATCTTCGCTTGTTAAAACAATATTGATATGGATGCTCATCCACTAGCTAATCTTTTCAAAAAAGCCAATAAACCAATTGCTAGTGATGAAAATGTTAGTGCCATAATCTCTTCAAAAGAAAATACAAAAACATTGAGTGCACTTCATCTTTGTGAAGTTTTCATGTTTTGGGTGAGATCACAGTGGAAGAAAGCATAGGGAGCGGCAAGATCCTAAGATGGGGGATAGCCAAGGCACCCCAAGGTAATATTCAATTGAGATCCAAGAATCTAAGGTTGGGGATCCCCCGGAAGGCATCCCCTCTTTCGTCTTCAATCTATCGGTAATATCACTTGGAGCTATATTTTTATGCAGCACATGGTATGTGTTTTAATTGGAGAATCGTGTGTTTTTGTTTGCTTGTTTTCACAATCCTTGTTTCCTGATGACACCAATTAGGACACATATTCATCATAACATACAAAATTCTCATTGAACTTCACTTATATATTTTATTTCGAGTTAAGCCAATTGCTCATGTTCTTCAATTATACTCTCCCTCCATTTCAGAATATAAGGTGTATTGTTTTCCGTGCAAGTCAACCATTTGAATATTTGACAAATATTATAGAATAAACTAACGACATATACAATACCAAATAGATAAAATATGAAACTACTTTTCATGATGGATAAAATGGTACAAATTTTTTATTGTGTTTATTGATATATTCTTCTAAAAACTCGGTCAAAGATGGCCTCATTTGACTTTTGAAAAAACAAATACACCTTATATAAAGGAATGAAGGGAGTATCTTTTGAGCACGACGATACATATTTTTTTGTAGAAATCAATTTCACTCTCTTGCTTTATTTATATCTTTCTAAGAGTTAAATAGGATGGTAAATTGCATGGGTTATATGTTTGGTCCAAAAATGATAGGTATACAAGGGTGGTATAATAAAAACTTGCATGTTGACCACATAAAATGTTGCATTTGATCAACAATATTGTGGTTATAATATGAAGGCTTACTAGTTAATAATCTTGGTTTAGTAAAAATATTGATGTTAAGATTTTTATTTCCTGTTCATTAAAGTCTCGGTCATGGCATGGCTAGGAATTTGGAGTGTAATTTATCTTTGGTTGATTTCCTATGTGGAATCCGGATCGGGGGCACACAATTGTTAACTCCTTGCAACCTCCCTCCTAGGGTCGTGCGAGTAATACTTTTCTTCGAGGGATTCTAGGATTTCACAATAAATACTTGAGTTCTTTATGTCTAATGTGAGTTTTCGGTCTATAAGCACTTTCACCTATCCATATTTTGCCAACTTCTTCCGTACAATGCATTGCCCATTCTCACCTCGAGACTTGGTGAAAACTTTGTCTTTGCATCCAAACCTCCTGAAATGACTCGCTATTTCACAAATAAGCCTTATATACTTTTCTGCAAAACAGCCACCATATCTACCTATCATCACATTTCCATAGCCATTCGGAGATATATTGCCATGCAACTTCCGTCGTTACTATCTACATGACTCAAGCATTCATTGTCATATTCCTTTGCATGTTCATATAGAGATGACATGATATATTGTGACAAAGCCACCATTTATCATTGTTATACATGTTATGCTAGATCATTGCACATCTTGGTACACTGTCACAGGCATCCATATGTAGTCATCATATTGTTCATATATCGAGTTGTAACTAAAATAAAAGTGTGATGCATTCTTAGGGTGTACCCCTACTTGTGAGGATAAAGAAATTATTAAAAATAAGAGGCCAAAAATAGCCCAACAAAAAAATGAAAAAGAAAAAAAGAGAGAAAAATAGAGGCGGTGGCACACTACTATCATTTTACCACACTAGTGCTTCATAATAGAACCATTTTATTCATATAAAGAATTTTCATATATTTCATGATTATGCTAGTGGGATTTTACATTATAGAATTTCTCTTGTATATTCTAATGATGAGCTTCCTCAAATGCTCGAGGTCTTCATGAGCAAGCAAGTTGGATGCACACCCACTTAGTTGCACTAGGAGAGATTTCATATGCTTATAGCTCTACTGTATCCGTTGCATGGCAATCCCTACTCCTCACATTGGCATCGATCGTAAGGCCTCTCCATTGCCTAACTATCAACCGCGTCGATGCGGGACTTCCTCCACTTTTGTCTTCTTATAAACCCCAATCATCATTCTCTGCCATCCAAAGTTCTAAGTCCATGGCTCACGCTCATTTATTGTGTGAAGTTCAAAAAGCTAAAGTGATAAAACTATGGTACAATTGCTTGATTTGGCACTGGGTGTTCATGATTTATACTTTATGTTAGGAAGACCGTGCTATGTCATGCTTACATGATTAAATGTTTAGGAATACCATTTTTTAGCTTCCTTTATTTTGAAAGACAACATTTACTTTCTTGCACTCTCGCATATTATCATTGTGATATCAGTAATCCAATTGCTTCCCAATATTCATACCACAAAGGTTTACATGATTAAGACATGTTAGGTAGCATTTTACATCAAAAAATCTGTTCTGATCATTTACCTACTTGAGGTCGAGTAGGAATTAAGCATGGGGATGATGATACTTCTCCAATGTATCTATAATTTTTTATTATTTCATGCTATTATATTACATTCTTATATGCTTTATATGCCATTTTTGAACAAGCCTATTAACTTAGTGACCATTGTTGTTAACTGTTTTTTGACTTTATTTTGTTTTGCAGAAAAGCCATACCAAACGAAGTTCAAACACGATGAAACTTTACGGTGATTTTTGCTAGACCACAAGAGACCCTAGAAGGTCCACGAAGGCACCAAACAACAATCAAGGGGGGTGCACCACGTGAGTTTGTGGGGGTCCTTGTGGCTCCGTTTGCTCTAATTCCTGCCTATAAATTCACAAATATTTGCAAAGCCCTAGAGTGAGGACCGAAACATTTTTTCAAACATACTAGTGTTCATCTTCGCTTCGGGTGACCTTGAACGTAAAATGTTGTAGATCTCAAGGAAACTTGACTCTTGTACAAGTACAACTTGAGTTTGTTTTAAGATACAATCAAACTGAAGCACACCAGGGACAAACATGCTAGCGTATGAATCCTTCCTTCCATGCACACACGTACCTCTTCCCATGTAATGCATGCATGCATACGTGATACTAGGAAAGCAAATCCCTTTTTAAGTTACTTCTCCTAACCAGATCAAATTTTAACTCCGGCGGCCTTGCAGCTCAAACAAATCCGTCTTATCTCCTATTTTAATGGAATTCTAAACAAGACATAAATCTGGTCTATATAGTACTATAACAAATAATTCGTTGCCCTCGTACTTGCACGTGTCTACGCAATTGGCATATGCATGGGCCTCCTGATCCATGTCAAACATATGATAAGAAGCATGCAATATTTCTTTATGAACAATAACAATATCTTAAAAAAGTGCAACGTCAATATGAATGGAGCTAGGACTGGTCATATCATCCGCCCCCTCCTCAAGTGAATCCGTCTTCGGTTTCGAATCAATGACTTCAGCAACCTCTTTGTTCGTAGGATGAATGTGTGGTGACAAAATTTTAGTAGCTCCGGCCACCTTATTTTCTTGTTGTTGTTCCTTCAACCCCTGCAAGCGTACTTTTCTCCAAGCCTTGAATGACTTCTTTTCCATTGTCATAGGAATGTATTTTCTATCCCGTTCAACAGTGTATGTGTTGGTGACATAGGTGTGTGTAGCATTGTTTTTCTTACACCACGACTTTCCCAACAACATATGACACAAATTTGTCGATACCGAAACAATGTCGCATAAAACTTGGAAAGAAAATTTTCCAACCAAGAACAATATCATAGTATGATGCGTGATGTCGAGCTTGTCATAACACTTCCTCAATGAATATGGTCGCAGATGTGGTGTCATTGATAGATGCAACTTCTCCATCATGTCAATGCGGACCGCGTTGATTGAACTGTTGTGGTCAATCGTCATGGTGAAAACTTTCTTTCCCACTTTATAGTAGGTGTGAAAATGTTTATCACCACATCCTTTCTCCTGTAGCAAAAACTCGCCATATAGCCATAGTAGCTCCTCCTTGATGATGACGTGTCGGTCGTCTCCGTCGAAGTGCCATGAGCAACAACGGTATCTGATACCACTTCATGTGGATTGAACCTCGAGATGAGGGTTGATCTATTGTTGGTCTGATCTTTCATGTCATAGAAATCCATCACAACAAGAACTCGTTGCGGTTTTACGAAGAAACTCACAAACTCTTCAAAAACAACACGCCAACACCTCGATCTTAAGGAATGACATGGACGAACCTCATAACCCACAAGTGTAGGGGGTCGTTTGTAGCCTTTTTCGATAAATAAGAGTGTCGAACACAATGAGGAGCTAAAGTTAGAACAAATATCCCCTCAAGTTCTATCGACCACCGATACAACTCTACGCACGCTAATGCTTGCTTTACCTAGAACAAGTATGAAACTATTTTATAGGCGACACGATAGTTTGCACGAATAAAACTAGAAGTACTTTGCGGAAATAAAACTATGAGTAAAAGCAAGATAATAAAAATTAGTTGTTTAGTATAAAGCTTTTGTTAACAAGGAGGTTATTTGTCCCTAGGCAATCGATTACTAGACTGGTAATCATTCTTGCAATTTTACATGAGGGAGAGACATGAGCTATCATAGTTTCTCTACTTGGATCATATGCACTTATAATTGGACCCCTAGCCAGCATCCACAAATACTAGAGATCATTAAGGTAAAACCCAATCATAGCATTAAGTATCAAGTCCTCTTTACTTTCATACGCAACAACACCCTTACTCGGGTTTATGTTTCTGTCACTCAAGCAACCCACTATAAGAGAATCTTGAACATACTGCAACACCCTACAGCAGGGACCCCTCATGTTTGCGCGATACGGAGGGCACCGTAGGACAACACCATAATAAAATATACACTCAAACCAACCACGGTCGTCGATTATCCCACAGGACAAAACAGATCTACTCAAACATCGTAGGATAGCCATATATCATTGGGAAATAATATACAGCGGGAAAGAGGAGAATTACACCACTACATAGAGGGGGAGATAGATGGTGTTGACGGCAGCGAAATTGTTGGTGTAGATCGTCGTCATGATGATTGCCCCGGCGGCATTCTGGCTACACCAAGGGAGAAGGGGAGAGAGTCCCCCTCCTTCTTCTTATTCCTTGGCCTCCCCCTAGATGGGAGGAGAGCTCCCCCTTTGGCCCATGGCCGCCATGGCGGTGGAGGGGTGGGAGCCCCTCCTAGATTGGATCTCCCTCTTTGTTCTCTTCTATTTTTCGTTCTCGTTTTCTGGCCTAAAATTGTTTCTTATATTCCCTGAAATTTGTAACTCCGACTGTGGTGAGATTTTGAGGGGATTTTTATCTTAAAATTAGCTTTCTTGCGGCCAAAGGAGAGCTCCAACCGACTTACGAGGTGAGCATAACCCACCAGGGCGCGCTTGGGCCCTCGGTCTTGCCCTGGTGTATTGTGCTTGCTATGGGCCTTCGTTTGCGTTGATTCCGCTTCGCAAAATTCACAAATGTTCCAAAAAATCTCCGTAAATTTTTATCGCATTTGGAGTTCGTTTGACATGGAATTTCTTTGAAACAAAAAACACACAAAAATAGGAACTGGCATTGGGTAGTGGATCAATAGGTTAGTCTAATAAATCATATAAATTATTGCCAAAAGTAGGTGAAAGTTGTATAATATTGGCATGAAACAATCAAAAATTATAGATACAACGGAGACGTATCAGCATCCCCAAGCTTAATTCCTGCTCGTCCTTGAGTAGGTAACTGATGAAAAAGATAATTTTTGATGTGCCATTCTACCTAGCATAATCTTGATCATATATCTAATTATGGCAGGAATATTAAGACATGAGTGATTCAAAGCAATAGTCTGCCATTTAACATATAAAAATCAATACTCGGGCATCCCAACAAACAATCATGTCTTTCAAAGTATCAAGGCTAAAGACTGCTATCCCTACAAAATCATATAGCTTTATCATGCTCGGTCTTCTTAACACAAAGTATAAATCATGTACTAGCCCGGTGTCAGCCAAGCAATTGGTTCATACTTTTTAATGCACTTCAGCATTTTCAACTCTCACGCAATACACGAGCGCAAGCCATGGATATAGCACTATGGGTGGAATAGAATATGGTGGTAGGTTTCAAAGGGGAAAAGGTGGAGAAAAAAGTATCGCATCAACTCAGTGTATCAACGGGTTATGGAGATGCCCGTCAATAGATATCAATGCGAGTAGGGATTGCCATGCAACAGATGCACTAGAAGCTATAAGTGTATGAAAGCTCAATATGAAAACTAAGTGGGTGTGCATCTAACTCTATAATGAAAAATTACCACTAGTATATAAAAGTGACAACATAGGAGACTCTCTACATGAAAAACATGGTGCTACTTTGAAGCACAGGTGTGGAATTAGCATGCCCCTTCTCTCTTTGTCTCTTTTTCTTATTTTCTCTTTTTTTTTCCTTTTCCTTTTTTCTATTTTTTCTATTTTTTTGGTTCAGAGCCTCATCCCTATTTGTGGCGGAATCATAGTTTCCATCGTCCTTTCCTCACTCCGACATGCTCTAGTAATGAATAATGATGATCATCACACTTCTATTTACTTATAACTCAAGATTACAACTCGATAGTAGAACAAAGTATGATTCTATATGAATGCAATGATCTAGCATAGCAAAGATATCAAAAACGGACAAGCCGTGGAAACATCATGCTAGCTATCTTACGATCATGTAAAGCAATATGACAATGAATTCTCAAGTAATCAAAACAGAAGCGATGGAAGTTGCATGTCAATATATCTTGGAATGTCTATGGGAATGCCATAATAGGTACGTATGGTGGCCATTTTGAGGAAGATATAATAAGGCTTATGTGTAGAGCGTATCATATCACGGGATTTGGATGCACCGACGAAGTTTGCACCGACTCTCGAAGAGAGAAAGGGCAATGCACGGTACCGTAGAGGCTAGCAAATTGTGGAAAGGTAAGAGTGCATATAATCCATGGACTCACATTAGTCATAAAGAACTCACATACATATTGCAAAAGTTTATTAGCCCTCATAGCAAAGTACTACTACACATGCCCCTAGGGGGAGGTTGGTAGGAGTTAACCATCGCGCGTCCCCAACCTTCACACAAAGATAGACAATCAAGGATAAATTGTGCTCCAACTTGCTGGCATAACGGGAGACTATACGTGCATGTTTTGGGAATCACAAACCTTAACACCAATATCTTACTAAACACGATCATCCACTAGTATCTCGCACGTATTATCATATCTATATCGCAAAACTATTGCGAGGAATCAGACATAGCATATTCAATGATCCATAAGTTTTTTGTAGGATTTTATGACTAACCATGCAAATGAACGAGTTCCTGATAACTTTCTAAATAGATATAAGTGACGCAAGAGAGTTTATTCTTTCTAAAAAATACCATGCTCTAATAAATATTGTTGGGGAACGTTGCATGGAAAAAAAATTCCTACGCACTCGCAAGATCTATCCATGGTGATGAGCATCTACGAGAGGGAGAGTGGATCTACATACCCTTGTAGATCGCTAAGCGGGAAGCGTTAAGAAACGCAGTTGATGTAGTCGAACGTCTTCGCGATCCAAATCGCCGAGTGTCCCGCGATCCCATCACGATCCATCTCACGATCCAATCATGATTCGTCCCGCGATCCCATCATGATCCATCCCACGATCAAATCACGAATCGTCTCGCGATCCTCACAGTCCTTCCAATCTATCGCCGAACGGACGGCACCTCCGTGTTCTGCACACGTACGGCTCGATGATGATCTCCGCCTTCTTGATCCAGCAAGAGGGAGCAGAGAGGTAGATGAGTTCTCCGGCAGCACAATGGCGTGGTGGCGGTGGTGGCGAACTAATCCGGCAAGGCTTCACCTAAGCACCGCAGAACTAATCTAGAGGAGAAACGATCTAGAGGAAGAAGAGGGCAGCACGTGGCAATTAGGGTTAGATCTAGTATATATAGGAGGGAGGGATGGGAGGATTCAGCCTAAAACCCTCAAGGTTTGGCCGAAATTGGAGGTGGAGGAGTCCTACTCCAATCCTACTAGGAGTAGGATTCCTCCTTTCCACTTGGAAACCCTTTCCACCTTTCTACCTTTGGGTTTTTCCCACCCTTATCTCCATGAGCATTAGTGGGGGGTTCAACCAGACCACTAGGGGATGGTTTGACTCCTCCCACTACCCATGAGGTCCTTTGGGTCGAGACACCCCTCCGATGGCCCCCCGGCACCCTCCCGGCACTCCCGGTACACTACCGATGAGCCCGAAACCTTTTCGGTGACCAAAATAGGACTTCCTATATATCAATCTTTACCTCTGGACCATTCCGGAGCTCCTCGTGATGTCCAGGATCTCATCCGGGACTCCAAACAACCTATAGTCACCACCATACATAAATCTATACTACCGAAACGTCACCGAACCTTAAGTGTGCAGACCCTGTGGGTTCGAGAACTATGTAGACATGACCGAGACACCTCCATGATCAATAACCAATAGAGGGACCTGGATTCCCATATTGGTTCCTACATATTCTATGAAGATCTTTATCGGTTGAACCTCTATGTCAAGGATTTAGTTAATCCCGTATGTTGTTCCCTTTGTTCTTCGGTATGTTACTTTCCCGAGATTCGATCATCGGTATCTCTATACCTAGTTCAATCTCGTTACCGGCAAGTCTCTTTACTTGTTCAGTAATACAAGATCCCATGGATAACACTTAGTCACATTGCTTGCATGGCTTGTTGTGATGTTGTATTACTGAGTGGGCCCTGAGATACCTCTCCGTCACACGGAGTAACAAATCCTAGTCTTGATCCATGCCAACTCAACAGACACCCTGGGATGTACTTGTAGAGCACCTTTATAGTCACCCAGTTACGTTGCAACATTTGATATACACAAGGTACTCCTCCGGTGTCAGTGACTTGCATGATCTCATGGTCACAGGAACAGATACTTGACATGCAGAAAACAATAGTAATAAACTGACATGATCATAGTTAGGGTCCTGTCCATCACATCATTCTCCTAATGATGTGATCCCGTTATCAAATGACATCTAATGTCTATGGCCATGAAACCTTGACCATTTTGATCAACAAACTAGTTAACTAGAGGCATACTAGGGACATAGTGTTGTCTATGTACCCACACATGTATTTGAGTTTCCAATCAATACAATTATAGCATGGATAATAAATGATTATCAAGAACAAGGAAATATAATAATAACCCATTTATTATTGCCTCTAGGGCATATTTCCAACAGTCTCCCACTTGCCCTAGAGTCAATAATTTAGTTCACATCACCATGTGATTTACATTGTTACGAATCTAACACCAAATGAGTTCTGGGTTTGATCATGCTTTGCATGTGAGAGAGGTCTTTAATCAATGGTTCTGCGACATACAGATCCGTGTGTACTTTGAAAATCTCTATGTCATACGATAGACACTACTGCCACACTCCACTTGGATCTATTCCAAATGGCTTCTCCACTATACGTATCCGAATTGCTACTCAGAGTCATCCGGATTGGTGTTAAAGCTTGCATCAACGTAACCCCTTACGACGAACTCTTTTTCACCTCCATAATCGATAAATATTTCCTTAGTCCGCTAGTTACAAAGGATAATCTTGATCGCAATCCAGTGATCCACTCTTGGATCACTCTTGTACCCCATGACAGACTCATGGCAAGGCACACGCAGGTGCGGTACACAACATGGCATACTATACAGAGCCTATGAATAAGGCATAGAGGACGACCTTCGTCCTTTCTTTTTCTTCTACCGTGGTCGAGCTTTGAGTCTCACTCAACTCCACACCTTACAAATCAGGCAAGAACTCTTTCTTTGACTAATCCATTTTGAACTCTTTCAAAATCTTGTCAAGGTATTTACTTATAGAAAACTCGTATGAGGCTCTTGATCTATTTCTTATAGATCTCGATGCCCAACAATTAAGTATCTTCATTCCAGGTTTTCCTTTGAAAAACTCCTTTTCAAACAACCTTTATGCTTTCCAGAAATTCTACATCATTTCTGATCAACAATATGTCATCCACATTTACTTATCAGAAACTCTATAGTGCTCCCACTCACTTTATTGTAAGTACAAGTTTCTCATAAACTTTGTATAGAATCAAAAACTTTGATCACCTCATCAAAGCGTATATTCCAACTCTAAGATGCTTGATCCAGTCCATAGAAGGATCATTGGAGCTTGCACACATTTTAGCATCCTTAGGACTGACAAAACCTTCTGGTTGTATCTCATACAACCTTTCCTCAAGGAAGGAAACGATGTTTTGGCATCCATCTGTCAGATTTCATAATTGAAAGATGCAGCAATTGCTAACATAATTCCAACAGACTTTAGCATCGCTATGGGGGAGAAAGTCTCATCATAGTCAACTCCTTCAACTTGTCAGAAACTTCTTTGCGACAAGTCGAGCTTTATAAATGGTGACATTCACCATCATCATCTGTCTTCTTCATAGAAATCCATTTGTACTCAATGGCCTGCCATTCAACGGGCAAGTCTACCAAAGTCCATACACATGGATCCTTTCTCAGATTTCATGGCTCCTAGCCATTTGTCGAAATCCGGGCCCATCATCGCTTCTCCATAGTTCGTAGGTTCATCGTTGTCCAACAACTTGACCTCTAAGACAGGGTTGTTGTACCACTCAGGAGCAATATGCATCCTTGTCGACCTATGAGGTTCGATAGTAACTTGAACTGAAGCTTCATGATCATCATCATTAACTTCCTCTTCAACTAACGTAGCCTCCACAGAAACATCTTTCTGCGTTGCGCTACTCTTTGGTTCAAACAAAGGTTCAACAACCTCATCAAGTTATGTCTTCCTCCCACTCAATTCTTTCGAGAGAAACTCTTTCTCGAGAAATGACCCATTTCAGCGACAAACACTTTGCCCTCGGATCTGAGATAGAAGGTATACCCAACTATCCTTAGGGTATCCTATGAAGATGCACCTTTCCGCTTTGGGTTCGAGCTCATCAGATATAAGCGTCGCATTCCCAAACTCCAAGAAATGACAGCTTAGGTTTCTGCCAAACCATATGGTGTCATCTCAACGAATTTTGATGGTGCCCTATTTAAAGTGAATGTAGTTGTCTCTAATTCATAACCCCAAAACAATAGTGGAAAAAGGATAAGAGACATCATAGTACGCATTGTATCCAACAGAGCACGACTACGACGTTCGGACGCACCATCACACTATGGTGTTCCACGTGGCGTGAGTTGTGAAACAACTTCCACATTGTCTCAAGTTGTATACCAAAATCGTATCTCAGATATTCACCTCCACAATCATATCATAGACATTTTATCTTCTTGTCATGATGATCTCAAACTTCACTTTGAATTTTCTTGAACTATTCAAACGATTCAGACTTGTGTTTCATTAAGTAAATATACACATATCTACTTAAATCATCAGTAAAGGTGAGAAAATAACGATATCCACCGCATGATACAACGCTCATTGGACCGCATACATCAACATGTATCATTTCCAACAAGTCACTTTCCTGCTCCATCATACTGGAAACGGGGTCTTAGTCATCTTGCCCAAGAGGCATGGTACGCATGTCTCAACCGATTCGAAATCGAGTGAGTCCAAAGTTCCATCAGCATGGAGTTTCTTCATGCACTTTATACCAATATGACATTTAGCGGCAGTGCCACAAGTATGTGGTACTATCATTATTAACTTTGTATCTTTTGGCATCCATGTTATGAACATGTGTATTACTACGATCAAGATTCAATAAACCATTCTCATTGGGTGCATGACCATTGAAGGTATTATTCATGTAAACAAAATAACCATTATTCTCTAACTTAAATTAATAACGGTATTGAAATAAACATGATTTAATCACGTTCATGCTCAACGCAAACACCAAATAACCTTTATTTAGGTTTATCACTAATCCCGAAGGTAGAGAAAGCGTGCGATGGTGATCACATCAACCTTGGAAACACTTCCAACACTCATTGTCACCTCTCCCTTAGCTAGCCTCTGTTTATTCTGTAGCTTTTATTTTGAGTTACTAACATTTAGAAACTGAACCGGTATCCAATACCCAGGTGCTACTAGGAGTACTAGAAAGGTACACATCAATGACACATATATCTAATATACTTCTGTCGATGTTGCCAGCCTTCTTATCTACCAAGTATCTAGGGTTGTTCCGCTTCAGCGACCGTTCTCCTCATAATAGAAGCACTTAGTCTTCGGTTCATTTAACCTTGGGTTGCTTCACTGGAGCAGCAACTGACTTGCCATCCATGAAGTTTCCCTCCTATCCCTTGCCCTTCTCGAAACTAGTGGTTTCACTAACCATCAACACTTGATGCTCCTTCTTGATTTCTACCTTTGCGGTGTCAAACATCGCGAATATATCGGGGTTCATTATTTCCATCTCTGGCATTTTATAGTTCATCATGAAGCTCTAGTAGCTTGGTGATAGTGACTTGGAGAACTATATTAATGACTATCTTATGTAGAAGCTCAACTCCCACTCGATTCAACCGATTGTAGTACCCAGACAATCTGAGCACATGCTCACCGATTGAGCTATTCTCCTTCATCTTGCAGGCAAAGAATCTGGTTGGAGGTCGCATACCTCTCAACACGGGCACGAGCCTGAGATCCCAATTTCAGCTCTTAGAACATCTCATATGTTTCGTGATGTTCAAAATGTTTTCGGAGCCTCAATTCTAAGCCGTAATGCATGACGCACTGAACTATCAAGTAGTCATCAGAATGTGCGTGTCAGATGTTCACAACATCTACAAACAACGCTTGAGGGGGTGGCGCACCGAGCGGTGCATTAAGGACATATGCCTTCTATGCAGCAATGAGGACAATGCTCAGATCACGAACCCACTCCGCATTACTGCTACCATCATCTTTCAACTCTATTTCTCTAGGAACATATAAAAAATTCAAGGGAGCTACAGCACGAGCTAGTAATCTACAACATATTTTGCAAATACATTTTCACTATGTTTATGATAATGAGTTTAGTTAATCAAATTACTAAAGCTCACACTCAAATTTACATCCCTCAAGTCATCTGAGTGATACATGATCCAAATTCACCAACTCAGGTCCGATCATCACGTGAGTTGAGGTGGTTTCAATGGTGAACATCATCATGTTGATCATATCTACTATATGACTCATGTTCGACCTTTCGATCTCTTGTGTTTCGAGACCATGCATGTACATGCTAGGCTCGTCAAGTTTAACCCGAGTGTTCCGCACGTGCAACACTGGCTTGCACCCATTGTATGTGAACGTAGAGTCTATCACACCCGATCATGACGTGGTGTCTCGACACGACGAACTTTTGCAATGGTGCACACTCGGGGAGAACACAATTCATCTTGAAATTTAAGTGAGGGATCACCTTATAATGCTACCGCCATCCTAACCAAAATAAGATGCATAAAAGGATTAACATCACATGAAAATCATAAGTGACATGATATGGCCATGAACTTGTGCTTTTGATCTTTATCTTCAAAGCACCGGCATGATCTCCATCGTCACTGGCATGACAACATGATCTCCATCAACGTGTCGCCATCGGGGTTGCCGCATTGACAATTGCTTCCACAACTATTACTAACTCATAGCGATAAAGTAAAGCAAAAATGGCAAAAATAATTACAGACAACCCTATGGCTCATGCCGGTAGACATATTCATCGACATGCAATTCGTGATATTCTCTACAAAACATGATCATCTCATACATCACATATATCTCATCATGTAATTGTCCATATCACATTGATACGTCTCCAACACATCTATAATTTACGAAGTATTCATGCCATGTTTACAATAATTCTTTATGATTTGGTATGACTTTATTAGAACTAACCCGGACTGAAGTTGTTTTCAGCAGAACTATCGTGGTGTTGTTTTTGTGCAAAAATAAAAGTTCTCAATGATCTGAAAATTTACGGAGAATATTTTTGGAAAATATAAAAATACTGGAGCGAAGAGTCATCGGTGAGGAAGGATGAGGAAGCCACAAGCCACAAGGGCGCCCCCTAGGGCGCGTCCTCCTGGCTTGTGACTTCCTAGAGAACCTTCTAGACGTGGGACTGACGCCAATAATTCCTATAAATACCAAAAAAACAAAAACAAACCTAGATCGGGAGTTCCGCCGCTGCACACCTCCAGAGCCACGAAAAACCAATCTTGGCCCTCTCTAGCACCCTGCCCGAGGGGGTCACCATCACCGAAGGCCATCTTCATCGTCCCAGAGGGGCCATCAACACCATGGAGGCCAAGGACCAGAGGGAGAACCTCTCACCATAGAGGGGGAGGCCATGGAGGAGGAAGCACAAGGGGGAGAACCTCTCCCCCCTCTCCCAGTGGTGCCGGAGTGCCATTGGGGGAACCATCGCCACGGTGATCATCTTCATCAACATCACCTTCTTCATCACCATCCTCATCTCCTTTTAGCGGTCCACTCTCCCGCACCCCGCAGTAATCACCTACTTGAACATGGTGCTCTATGCTACATATTATGATCCAATGATGTGTTGCCATCCTATGATGTTTTGAGTAGATTACTTTTGTCCTTTGGGTTGATTGATGATCTAGATTGGTTTGAGTTGTATGTTTATTTTGTTGCTGTCCTATGGTGCCTTCCGTGCCGCGCACACGTGAAGGATTCCCGCTGTAGGGTGTTGCAATACGTTCATGATTCGCTTATAGTGGGTTGCTTGAGTGCCAGAAGCATAAACCGGAGTAAGGGGGTTGTTGCGTATGGGATAAAGCAGACTTGGTGCCTTAATGCTATGGTTGTGTTTTACCGTAATGATCTTTAGTAGTTGTGGATGCTTGCTAGAGTTCCAATCATAAGTGCATATGATCCAAGTATAGAAAGTATGTTAGCTTACGCCCCTCCCTCATATAAAATTGCAATAATGATTTCTGATCGTGTTAACAATTGCCTAGGATAATTCCGCACACCGACCCATCATTATTCCACACTTGCTATTTGTAATATATTTTAATACTATGTTAACAACACCTATTTTAATATTTTAGTTCTTCGATATCATGCAAATTTATCCTCTTCATACCCACAACGTAGTTTTATTTCTCGTTTCTAGATGGAAGCAAACGTTTGGTGTATGCAGAGTCGTATCAGTGGCAGATAGGACTTGAGATAACATTGATCTTACCTTTATCTCCTTGTGGGTTAGACACTCCATACTTATCACTTCCACGTTTGTAAATTTCTACGATTATTCTTTGCACTTGGGGATTATCAAGCTCTTTTCTCGCACCGTTGCTGCGGAGCAATAGTGTGGGGTCGATATTCTCGTGTGTGCTTGTTTGCTTTATTCACTATATAGATTCTGTTTTACCTTTTTTCTTTCCTTAGTTGTGGGTGAAACAAACAAAAAAAATAAAAATACAAAATACAAAAAGAGTTACTTCCCCCTTTTTGCCTAAGAAGTTTTTCAAAAAGAGAAGTGATTGGAAAGTTGTGCATTGGACAAGTGAGTGTCGACCTTGAACACTTGTGTTCATGCTCATGGAAACAATGTAGAATTTTTCATGGAAGCTTATGTAAAATAAGTATCACCTTGTATATATCCATTGTATCATAAAAATAATGTGCCAAAATTTACTTTTAGGATGATTAGATTGCTTGTTTGGTGTGTGCAGTGCAAAAACAGAAACTTTGGTCGTAGTGCGTGAATTTACGTTTTTTACTGGAACGTCAAAAGTTTCTGAATTTTTTACACAGTACTGATATGTAATTTTTTTTATTTTTTCCTAAATTTTCAGATTTTTTTGAGTTGCATAAGTACACCAAGTTTCCAGAATATTACAGACTGTCTTGTTTTTGACAAATTCTGTTTTCTATGCATTGTTCTCTTATTTTGATGAATCTATGGCTTGTATCGGGGGGTACAAACCATGGTGAAGTTGGAATATAGTATATATAATGCTAATATGAATTTGGAATGAGTTCACAACAGTACTTAAAGTAGTAATTTGCTTTAGTACACTAACGGATCTCATGAGGGTTTTGTTAAGTTTTGTGTGAATGAAGTGTTCGAAGATCGAGGAGGTATCGACATAAGAAGAATACAGAGAGACAAGGGTTCAAGCTTGGGGATTCCCAAGGCACCACAATTAAATATTTCAAGGAGAATCAAGCAGCTAAGCTTGGGGATGCCCCGTAAGGCATCCCATCTTTATTCTTCAACAATTATCTGTATACCTCGGTTTTTGTTTTTTTTCACATGATATGTGTCTTTAATGTTTTTATTTTCCTTTATGCTCCCTTATAGTATGAGATAGTCCTCGATGGATTTGTAGAATGCTCTTTGTTATTCACTTAAATCTTTTGAGTGCAGATTTTTAGAATGCTCTTTGTGCTTCACTTAAATTTTTTGAGTATGGCTTTATAGAATGCTCTTTGTGCTTCACTTAAATCTTTCGAGTATGGCTTTATAGAATGCTTCGTATGCTTCACTTATATATTTTGAGCTTGGATATTGGTTAATATATATTATTTAAGAATGCGCTATGAACTTCACTTATATATTTTAGAGTATGAATATAATGATCATCGGAATTTGGCTTGGAAGAGTATCATTGAAATATCATGCCTAGCTAAAAAGGCATTACAGAAAAGCACTTGTTGAGAGACAATCCAACACTTTTACTTTATGTTTTGATGTGTTAACATTATTAAGCTACTGTATTAATCATGTTTTTCTCCTTTTATTTCAATAAAGTTCCAAGTAAAGCCTTTGCGATAGTGTGGATACTTGCTTGTTTGATTCTGTGCAAAAACAGAAAGTTTTGCGTCCAGTATATGAATTGTATGATTTTACTGGGGAGTCAAACAATTCTGAAATTTTTATACAACATTTCTATGCAAGTTATGAGATATTTCCTAATGTTTCAGAATTTTTAGAGTCAGGAAAGTATGGTGATCATTCAGATCTTTACAGACTGTTCTGTTTTTCACATATCCTGTTTTGCATGCATAGTTTGCTTGTTTCAAGTGTTCCTATATCTTATATTGAGTAATATAAATTATGGTAATGATATAATACAGTATTTATCATGGGGGAACATTTATGAATCTTGTATTGATAGCACCTAAGTGAATGATTTATCTTTATTACACTAACCCTTCTCACGAAGTTCCGTTAAGTTTTGTGTGATTGAAGTTTTCAAGTTTTGGGTGAGATACCGATGTGAGGGAAATAAGGAGTGATGAGAACCCAAGATTAGGGATGCCAAGGGCACCCCCAAGGTAATATTAAAGTAACACTCAAGCGTCAAAGCTTGGGGATGCCCCGGAAGGCATCCCCTCTTTCATTCTCAACATTATCGGTATATCTTACTTGGAGCTATATTATATTCGTCACATAATATCAATTTTGCTTGGATTGTCATTTTATTTTATTTTTCAATTTTAGGTATTATTTATAATCTTGTTTTTCAATAAAATTTCCAAGAATTTCATTAGGATGCTTGCTTCGCATGTTTTGATGTGTGCTATGTAAAAACAGAAACTTTTGCTAGAGAGTTTGAATTTTATTATTTTACTGGAACGTGCAAACTTTCTAAAAATTTTACAAAGTGTTTTCATATAAATTACTTAGCATCTCCTTATTTTTCAGAATTTTTTTGACTTACAGAGGTACACAATTATAATAAATTGCTACACACTGTTCTGTTTGGACAGATTGCTGTCATAGTTTTGTTATCTACTTATCCTATAGTTTCGATAGCCTATAATGGTAGATATAAATTGTGGAAATTATAGTATATAGTACCTAATGTTTTAAAATTATTGTGCAACTTGTCTTGGCAGTACATGAAGTGTTGATTTGTTCTTAGGTGTACTAACCTATCTCAGGAGTTTTTTTGAGTTTTGTGTGCATGAAGTTTTTGAGAATATGTGAGACCGGGATATGAGAGGATTGAACAAGATACAAAAGATCAATCTTGGGGATTCCCAAGGCACCCGAAGAAAATGTTTCAATAACTCTCAAGTATCAAATCTTGGGGATGCTACGCATCCTACCTCTCTTCATCAAAAATTATCGGTTAGCCTATGTTGAGCCTAAATTTGTATTCGTTCACATGATGCATGCTATTCTTCGAGTGAAATCTTTATTTTGTTTGTTGTTTCAATAAAAATCCTTGGATATGAAATTTTTAATAAGAGAGATTCCTGACGTGGCTATTGGACTAATTGACTATGCATTGATCTTCACTTTTATCTTTTTGGAGTAGTTTGTCATTCACTCTCGTGCTTCACTTATATCCTATGGGTAAATGGTTGAATGAACTGAATATCATAAATATGAAATTAAAAATGCTTCATATACTTATCCCATGGGGAGTAGTGACTTCACAAATAATAGGTATAGGTGGTGAATTTATTGAAAGTTAGCAAACACCGCATTGGTCACTTGAACAATTCATGAAAAAATATTGAAGGAAGAGATATTTCACATATAAATATACTATCTTGGACATCTTCTATGATTGTGAATACCCATTAATTATTTTCAAACTTGAGCAAATTATATGAAGTTGGACAAGGAAGACAACGTAATGAGTTATGCTTTGGTATATTTGTATAGAAGTTGTTGTTGGAAATATGCCCTAGAGGAAATAATAAATTAGTTATTATCATATCTCCTTGTTCATGATAATCGTTTATTATCCATGCTATAAATGTATTGATCGGAGACTCAGATACATGTGTGGATACATAGACAACACCATGTCCCTAGTATGCCTCTAGTACACTAGCTCGTTGATCAAAAGATGGTTAAGGTTTCCTAGCCATGGACATGAGATGTCATTTGATAACGGGATCACATCATTAGGAGAATGATGTGATGGACAAGACCCAAACTACAAATGTAGCATATGATCGTGTCAGTTTATTGCCACTATTTTCTGCATGTCAAGTATATGTTCCTATGACCATGAGATCATGCAACTCACAGACATTGGAGGAGTGCCTTGTGTGTATCAAACATCGCAACGTAACTGGGTGACTATAAAGGTGCTCTACAGGTATCTCCAAGGGTGTCTGTTGGGTTGGCATGGATCAAGACTGGAATTTGTTACTCCGTTTGACGGAGAGGTATCTTAGGGCCCACTTGGTAATACAACATCACAACAAGCCTTGCAAGCAATGTGACTAAATGTTAGCCACGGGATCTTGTATTACGGAACGAGTAAAGAGACTTGCCGGTAACGAGGTTGAACTAGGTATGGAGATACCGACGATTGAATCTCGGGCAAGTAACATACCGAAGAACAAAGGGAACGTTATACAGGATTGACTGGATCCTTGACATAGAGGTTCGACCGATAAAGATCTTCGTAGAATATGTAGGAACCAATATGGTCATCCAGGGCCCGCTATTGTTTATTGACCATAGAGGTGTCTCGGTCATGTCTACATAGTTCTCGAACCCGCAGGGTCTGCACACTTAAGGTTCCGTGACGTTTCGGTAGTATAGAGTTATGTATGGTGCTGAACGAAGGTTGTTCGGAGTCCCGGATGAGATCCTGGACATCACGAGGAGCTCCAGAATGGTCTGGAGGTAAAGATTGATATATAGGAAGTCCCATTTTGGTCGCCGGAAAAGTTTCAGGCTAATCGGTAATGTACCAGGAGTGCCGGTAGTGTACCGGGAGACCACCGGGAGAGGTATTTCGATCCAAGAGGCTTCATGGGCTGTGGGAGAGTAAATACCAGCCTTTTGTGGGCTGGTGGAAGTCCCACACAAGGCCCTTGCGGCTGGGAGAAAAAGCCCAAAGGGAAAAAAGTGGAAAAAGCCCAAAAAAAAAGAGGAATCCTAGTCCTATTAGGATTGGAGGACGAGTCCTCCTCTCCTCCCCACTTTGGTCGACCCAAGGGATGTATTTTTGGCAGCCAAGACTCCTCCTCCTATCCTCCTATATATACTAGAGTATTTTAGGGTTTTGGCACGGAATTTTCAGCCACGTGCTACCCGTTCCTCTAGTGCATAGTTTCTCCTCTAGATCAGTTTTCTGCAGTGCTTAGGCGAAGCCCTGCCGGAATAGATCCACCACCATCGCCGCAGCGCCGTCATGCTGCCGGAGAACTCTTCTACCTCTCCGCTCCCTCTTGCTGGATCAAGAAGGCGAAGATCGTCATCAAGCTGTACGTGTGCTGAACGCGGAGGTGCCGTCCGTTCGGCGCTAGATCGGAAGGACCGTGATCAAGATTGCGAGACGGATCATGACGAGATCGCGGGACGGATCATGATGAGATCACGGGACGGATCGTGATGAGTTCGCGGGACGGATCGTGATTGGATCGCGGGACGGGTCGTGATGAGATCGTGGGACGCTCGGCGATTTGGATCGCGAAGACGTTCGACTACACCAACCGCGTTTCTTAACGCTTCCCGCTTAGCTATCTACAAGGGCATGTAGATCCACTCTCTCTCTCATAGATGCTCATCACCATGGATAGATCTTGCGTGTGCATAGGAAATTTTTTGTTTCCCATGCAACGTTCCCCAACAGTGGCATCATGAGCTAGGTCTATGTGTAGATGAGATCTCGAGTAGAATGCAAAAGGTTTGTGGGCGTTGATGCTTAGATTGCTTCCTCCCTTGGTCGGATTTTGGTTCAGCGGTATTGTGAGATGAAGCGGCTCGGACCAACATTACTCGTACGCTTACGAGAGACCGGTTCCCTCGATCGCAACTTGTTGCATAGATGGCTTGCGGGTGCCAGTTTCTCTCACTTTAGTTGGATCGGATTCGACAAAGGTGGTCCTTGAGAAGGTTGAAAAGCAACTAGTGTATCACCGTTGTGGTTTTTTGCGTAGATGAGAATTATTCTTGCTAGATACCCGTAGCAGCCATGTAAAACATGCAACAACAATTAGAGGACGTCTAACTTGTTTTTGCAGGGTATGTTGTGATGTGATATGGCCAATTACATGATGTGATATATGTGATGTATGAGATGATCATGTGTTGTATAGAATATCACGACTTGCATGTCGATGAGTACTGCAACCGGCAGGAGCCATAGGGTTGTCTTTAATTATTGTATGACCTGCGTGTCAATCATTAAGCGCTATGTAATGCTTTACTTTATCGCTAAACGGTAGCAATAGTAGTAGAAGCATGTTGGGCGCGACAACCCCGATGGCGACACATTGATGGAGATCAAGATGATGGAGATCATGGTGTCTTGCCGGTGACGATGGAGATCATGCCGGTGCTTTCAAGATGGAGATCAAAAGCACAAGTTCATGGCCATATCATGTCACTTATGATTTGCATGTGATGTTAATCCTTTTATGCACCTTGTTTTGCTTAGGATGACGGTAGCATTATAAGGTAATCCCTCACTTAAATTTCAAGATGAATTGTGTTCTCCCCGAGTGTGCACCGTTGCGAAAGTTCGTCGTGTTGAGACACCACGTGATGATGGGGTGTGATAGACTCTACGTTCACATACAACGGGTGCAAGCCAGTGTTGCACATGCAGAACACTCGGGTTAAACTTGACGAGCCTAGCATGTACAGACATGGCCTCGGAACACAAGAGACCGAAAGGTCGAAAATGAGTCATATAGTAGATATGATCAACATGATGATGTTCACCATTGTAACCACCTCAACTCACGTGATGATCGGACTTGAGTTGGTGAATTTGGATCATGTATCACTCGGATGACCGGAGGGATGTCAATTTGAGTGGGAGTTGTTAAGTAATATGATTAATTGAACTCATTATCATGAACATAGTCAGTAGTGTCTTTGCAAAATTGTGTTGTAGATTACTAGCTCACGCTGTAGCTCCCTTGAATTTTATATGTTCCTAGAGAAATAGAGTTGAAAGATGATGGTAGCAATATTGCGGACTGGCTCCGTGATCTGAGGATTGTCCTCATTGCTGCACGGAAGGCTTATGTCCTTAATGCACCGCTCGGTGCGCCAACCCCTCTAGCGTTGTTTGTAGATGTTGTGAACATCTGATAGGCACGTTCTGATAACTACTTGATAGTTTAGTGCGTCATGCATTACAGCTTAGAATTGAGGCTCTGAAACGTTTTGAATGTTATGGAACATATGAGATGTTCTAAGAGCTGAAAT
Organism: Hordeum marinum; assembly: GCA_022496015.1. Lineage (NCBI taxonomy): Eukaryota > Viridiplantae > Streptophyta > Magnoliopsida > Poales > Poaceae > Hordeum > Hordeum marinum. Next base: position 185,012,182 of record CM039676.1, read on the forward strand.
TAGGATCTCAGGCTCGTGCCCGTGTTGCGAGATATGAGATCTCCAACAAGATTCTTTGCCTGTAAGATGAAAGAGAATAGCTCAATCGTTGAGCATGTGCTCAGATTGTCTGGGTGCTACAATCGCTTGAATCGAGTGGGAGTTGATCTTCCAGATAAGATAGTGATTGATATAGTTCTCCAAGTCACTATCACTAAAGCTACTAGAACTTGGTGATGGACTATAAAACACCAGGGATAGAAATAATGATCCCTGAGCTATTTGCGATGTTTGACACCGCGAAGGTAGAAATCAAGAAGGAACATCAAAGTGTTGATGGTTAGTCAAAACCGCTAGTTTCGAGAAGGGCAAGAGCAAGGAGGGAAACTTCATGGATAGCAAGTCAGTTGCAGCTCCAGTGAAGCAACCCAAAGTCTAACCCAAACCCGAGACTAAGTGCTTCGATTATGAGGAGAACGGTCGCTGAAGCGGAACAACCCTAGATACTTGGTAGATAAGAAGGCTGGCAAAGTCGACAGAAGTATATTTGATATACGTGTTATTGATGTGTACCTTGCTAGTACTCCTAGTAGCACCTGGGTATTGGATACCGGTTCGGTTGCTAAATGTTAGTAACTCGAAGTAAAAGCTATAGAATAAACGGATACTAGCTAAGTGTGAGGTGACGATGTGTGTTGGAAATATTTCCAAGGTTGATGTGATCAACATTGCACGCTCTCTCTACCTTCGAGATTAGTGACGAACCTAAATAAATGTTATTTGGTGTTTTTGCGTTGAGCATGAACGTGATTAGATCATGTTCATTGCAACACGGTTATTCATTTAAGTTAGAGAATAATTGTTATTCTATTTGCATGAATAATACCTTCAATGGCCATGCACCCAGTAAGAATGGTTTGTTAAAACTTGATCGTAGTAATACACATGTTCATAACATTGATGCCAAAAAGATACAAAGTTAATAATGATAGTACCACATACTTGTGGCACTGCCGCTAAATGTCATATTGGTATAAAGCGCATGAAGAAACTCCATGCTGATGGATCTTTGGACTCATTCGATTTCGAATCGGTTGAGACATGCGAACCATGCCTCTTGGTCAAGATGACTAAGGACCCTGTTTTCTGTTTTGATGAAGCTGGCAAGTGATTTATTGGAAATGATACATGTTTATGTATGCAATCCAATGAGTCTTGTAGCGTGCGGTGGATATCGTTATTTTCTTACCTTCACTGATGATTGGAGTAGATATAGTGTATATTTACTTAATGAAACACAAGTCTGAATCATTTGAAAGGTTCAAGAAAATTCAGAGTGAAGTTTGATGATCATCGTGACAAGAAGATAAAAATGTTTGCGATATGATCGTGGAGGTGAATATCTGAGTTACGAGTTTGGCATACAACTTTAGACAATGTGAGAATTGTTTTACAACTCATGCCACCTGGAACACCAAAGTGTGATGGTGTGTCCGAACGTCATAGTCATGCTCTATTGGATATGGTGCATGCTATGATGTCTCTTATCATTTTGTTACTATAATTTTGGGGTTATGCATTAGAGACAACTACATTCACTTTAGATAGGCCACCATCTAAATTCGTTGAGATGACACCGTGTGAATTATGGTTTGATAGAAACCTAAGCTGTCATTTCTTAATGTTTGGGGCTGCAACACTTATGTGAAAAAGGTTTTCACCTAATGAGCTCGAACCCAAAGCGGACAAATGCATCTTCATAGAATACCCTAAAGATAGTTGGGTAAACCTTCTATCTCAAATCCAAGCATAAAGTGTTTGTTGCTAAAACTAGGTTCTTTCTCGAGAAAGAGTTTCTCTCGAAAGAATTGAGTGGGAGGAAGATAGAACTTGATGAGGTTGTTGAACCTTTGTTCAACCAGAAAGTAGCGCAGCGCAGGAATTTGTTTCTGTGAAGCCTACATTAGTTGAAGAGGAAGTTAATGATGATGATCATGAAGCTTTGGATCAAGTTACTATCGAACTTCGTAGGTCGACAAGGACATGTACTGCTACTGAGCGGTACGACAACCCTGTCTTGGAGGTCATGTTGTTGGACAACGATGAACCTACGAACTATGGAGAAGCGATGATGGGCCTGGAAACCAACAAATGGTTAGAGGCCATGAAATCCGAGAAAGGATCCATGTATGAAAACCAAGTATAGACTTTGGTGGACTTGCTCGTTGGACGGCAGGTCGTTAAGTACAAATGGATCTTTAAAATGAAGACATACGCTGATGGTAAATGTTACCATTTGTAAACCTCGACTTGTTGCAAAGTAGTTTACGACAAGTTCAAGGAGTTGACTGCGATGAGACTTTCTCACTCGTAGCGATGCTAAAGTCTGTTGGAATTATGTTAGTAGTTGCTGCATTTTTCAATTATGAAATCTGGCAGATGGATGCCAAAACATCGTTTCCTTCCTTAAGGAAAGGTTGTATGAGATACAACCAGAAGGTTTTGTCAGTCCTAAGGATGCTAAAAGGTGTGCGAGCTTCAGTGATTCTTCTATGAACTGAAGCAAGCATCTCAGAGTTGGAATATACACTTTGATGAGGTGATCAAAGTTTTTGAGTTATACAAAGTTTACGAGAAACTTGTATTTGCAATAAAGTGAGTGGGAGCACTATAGAGTTTCTGATAAGTATATGTGGATGACATATTGCTATTCGGAAATGATGTAGAATTTCTAGAAAGCATAAACGGTTGTTTGAAAAGAGTTTTTCAAAGGAAGACCTGGATAAAGCTACCTAATTGTTGAGCATCAAGATCTATAGAGATAGATCAAAATGCTTGATGAGACTTTCAATGAGTACATACCTTGACAAGATTTTGAAAGAGTTCAAAATGGATCAGTCAGAGAAAGAGTTCAAAATGGATCAGTCAGAGAAAGAGTTCTTGCCTGATTTGTAAGGTGTGAAGTTGAGTGAGACTCAAAGCTCGACCATGGAAGAAGAAAGAGAAAGTACAAACGCCATCCCCTATGCCTTAGCCATAGGCTCTGTATAGTATGCCATGCTGTGTACCGCACCTGTGTGTGCCTTGCCATGAGTCCAACAAGGGGTACAAGAGTGATCCAGGAGTGGATCACTGGACAGCGGTCAAGATTATCCTTAGTAACTAAAAGACTAAGGAGATGTTTCTCGATTATGGAGGTGATAAAGAGTTCATCGTAAAGAGTTACGTCGATGCAAGCTTTAACACCAATCCGGATGACTCGTAGTAGCAATCTGGATACATATAGTGGAGCAGCCATTTGGAATAGTACCAAGTGGAGCGTGGTAGCAGTGTTTATAGTTTGACATAGAGATTTGCAAAGTACATACGGATCGGAATATCACAGACCCGTTGACTATAAGACCTCTCTCACATGCAAAGCATGATCGAGCCCCAGAACTCATTGGGTGTTAGATTCATAACAATGCGAATCACATAGTGATGTGAACTAGATTATTGACTCTAGTGCAAGTGGGAGACTATTGGAAATATGCCCTAGAGGCAATAATAAATTAGTTATTATCATATTTCCTTTTTCATGATAATCGTTTATTATCCATGCTATAATTGTATTGATTAGAGACTCAGATACATGTCTGGATACATAGACAACACCATGTCCCTAGTATGCCTCTAGTAGACTAGCTCGTTGATCAAAAGATGGTTAAGGTTTCCTAGACATGGACATGAGATCTCATTTGATAACGGGATCACATCATTAGGAGAATTATGTGATGGACAAGACCCAAACTACAAACGTAGCACGTGTCAGTTTATTGCCACTGTTTTCTGCATGTCAAGTATATGTTCCTATGACCATGAGATCATGCAACTCATAGACATCGGAGGAGTGCCTTGTGTGTATCAAACATCGCAACGTAACTGGGTGACTATAAAGGTGATCTACAGGTATCTCCGAGGGTGTCTGTTGGGTTGGCATGGATCAAGACTGGAATTTGTTACTCCGTTTGACAGAGAGGTATCTCAGGGACCACTCGGTAATACAACATCACAACAAGCCTTGCAAGCAATGTGACTAAATGTTAGCCAAGGGATCTTGTATTACAGAACGAGTAAAGAGACTTGCCGATAACGAGGTTGAACTAGGTATGGAGATACCAACGATTGAATCTCGGGCAAGTAACATACCGAAGAACAAAGGGAACGTTATACGGGATTGACTGAATCCTTGACATAGAGGTTCGACCGATAAAGATCTTCGTAGAATATGTAGGAACCAATATGGTCATCCAGGGCCCGCTATTGGTTATTTACCGTAGAGGTGTCTCGGTCATGTCTACATAGTTCTCGAACCCGCAGGGTCTGCACACTTAAGGTTCGGTGACGTTTCAGTAGTATAGAGTTATGTATGGTGGTGACCGAAGGTTGTTCAGAGTCCTGGATGAGATCCTGGACGTCACGAGGAGCTCCGGAATGGTCCGGAGGTAAAGATTGATATATAGGAAGTCCCATTTTGTTCGCCGGAAAAGTTTCGGGCTAATCGGTAATGTACCGGGAGTGCCGGTAGTGTACCGGGAGACCACCGGGAGGGGTATTTCGACCCGAGAGGCTTCATGGGCTGTGGGAGAGTAAATACCAGCCTTTTGTGGGCTGGTGGAAGTCCCACACAAGGCCCATGCGGCTGGGAGAAAAAGCCCAAAGGGAAAAAAGTGGGAAAAGGCCAAAAAAAGAGGAATCCTAGTCCTATTAGGATTGGAGGAGGAGTCCTCCTCTCCTCCCCACTTTGGTCGACCCAAGGGCTGTCTTTTTGGCAGCCAAGACTCCTCCTCCTCCTATCCTCCTATATATACTAGAGTATTTTAGGGTTTTGGCATAGAATTTTCAGCTACGTGCTACCCGTTCCTCTAGTGCATAGTTTCTCCTCTAGATCGGTTTTCTGCAGTGCTTAGGCGAAGCCCTGCCAGAATAGCTCCACCACCATCGCCGCAGCGCCGTCATGCTGTCGGAGAACTCTTCTACCTCTCTGCTCCCTCTTGCTGGATCAAGAAGGCGGAGATCGTCATCAAGCTATACGTGTGCTGAACGCGAGGTGTCGTCCGTTCGGCGCTAGATCGAAAGGACCGTGATCAAGATTGCGAGACGGATCGTGACGAGATTGCGGGACAGATCGTGATGAGATCACGGGACGGATCGTGATGAGTTTGCGGGACGGATCGTTATTGGATCACGGGACGGATCGTGATGAGATCGCGGGACGCTCGGCGATTTGGATCGCGAAGACGTTCGACTACACCAACCGCGTTTCTTAACGCTTCCCGCTTAGCTAACTACAAGGGTATGTAGATCCACTATCCCTCATGTAGATGCTCATCACCATGGATAGATCTTGCGTGTGCGTAGGAAATTTTTTGTTTCCCATGTAATGTTCCCCAACAATTGTATTGTTTTGGATCCTCCAACATGTGGTGCTTGCTTCCACCTCATACTAGCCAAAACTTCCGCACCAAGTAGAAATACTACTTGTGCATCCAAACACCCTTAAACCAATTTTGCCATGAGAGTCCACTATACCTGCCTATGGATTGAATAAGATCCTTCAAGTAAGTTGTCATCGGTGCAAAAAGTAATAAAAATTGCTCCTAAATATTTAAGATCTTTTATTGTAAGGGAAAATAATCATTGTACGAATTTGTGATGACAAAGAAATAAAAGCGACGGACTGCATAACAAAGGTTGCTATCACAAAGGGCAATACAACATGACGTTCCTTTACATTAAGAGTTTGCACATCTAAAAACAAAAAGCGCATGACAACCTGTGCTTCCCTCTGTGAAGGGCCTATCTTTTACTTTCTAGTACTTACCTTTATGCAAGAGTCATGGTGATCTTCACAACTTCCTATATTTTTCCTTTTTCTCTTGGCAATCATCATGTGGTGGGGAAATATCCAAGCATATATGGCATCCAACTATATTTGATCATGAATTTTTATTGTTGACAATTATCTATATGATAAATAAGTTGGGAGGCGAAACTCTAAGCCCCTATCTTCATTTGTGTTCAATGGATGCCAATTGCTCTAAAAATATGCTTTGAGAGTTAGCAATCATGGAAGACTATATGATAGTTGAGTATATGGAATTTGCTAACAAAGCTCTTACATAGACCCTTCCTGAAAATAAGATGAATTGTAATTGTTCAATGACTAGGAATATGGTTTGCTGGTTTTCAAGAAACTTTATGGTCTATACTTTAAACATGTGAATAGCTTGTTACTTGATCATGAGAAGTTTTATGAGATGAGCTACTATTTATGGTTTATAATGATGCTAGAAAAAGTGTTTGGAATTATCATTGATCAAATTTATGCACTATACTAGCATTCACACTTCATAAATTATTTCTTTTATCATTTACCTACTCGAGGATGAGCGGGAATTAAGCTTGGGGATGCTAATCCGTCTCCAACGTATCTATAATTTATGAAGTATTCATGCCATGTTTACAATAATTCTTTATGATTTTGGTATGATTTTTTCATAACTAACCCAGACTGACGCTGTTTTCAGCAGAACTACCGTGGTGTTGTTTTTGTGCAGAAGTAAAAGTTCTTCGAATGAGCTGAAAAATTAGGGAGAATATTTTTCGAAAATATAAAAAAATACTAGAGCGAAGAGTCACCAGAGAGGAAGGCCGAGGAAGCCACAACCCACAGGGGTGCCCCCTAGGGCGCGTCCTCCTGGCTTGTGACTTCCTCGGGAACCTTCTGGACGTGGGACCAATGCCAAAAATTCCTATAAATACCAAAAAACCCAGAAACAAACCTAGATTTGGAGTAACACCGCCGCACACCTCCAGAGCCATGAAAAACCAATCTTGGCCCTCTCCGGCACCCTGCGGGAGGGGGTCACCATCACCGGAGGCCATCTTCATGGTCCCGGAGGGGCCATCAACACCATGGAGGCCAAGGACCAGAGGGAGAACCTCTCCCCACATAGGGGGAGGCCATGGAGGAGGAAGCACAAGGGGGATAACCTCCCCCCTCTCCCCCGATGGTGCCGGAGTGCCATCGGGGGAACCATCACCGCGGTGATCATCTTCATCAACATCACCTTCTTCATCACCATTCTCATCTCCTTTTAGTGGTTCACTCTCCCGCACCCCGCTGTAATCACCTACTTGAACATGGTGCTTTATGATACATATTATGATCCAATGATGTGTTGCCATCCTATGATGTTTTGAGTAGATTACTTTTGTACTTTGGGTAGATTGATGATCTAGATTGGTTTGAGTTGTATGTTTATTTTGGTGTTATCCTATGGTGCCTTCCGTGTCACACACATGTGTAGGATTCCCGTTGTAGGGTGTTGCAATACGTTCATGATTCGCTTATAGTGGGTTGCTTGAGTGACAGAAGCATAAACCCGAGTAAGGGGGTTGTTGCGTATGGGATAAATGGGACTTGATGATTTAATGCTATGGTTGGGTTTACCTTAATGATCTTTAGTAGTTGCGGATGCTTGCTAGATTTCCAATCATAAGTGCATATGATCTGAGTAGAGAAAGTATGTTAGCTTATGCCTCTCCCTCATATAAAATTGCAATAATGATCCGATCTTGTTAACAATTGCCTAGGATAATTCCGCACACCGACCCATCATTGTTGCACACTCGCTATTTGTAATATATTGTAATATTATGTTAAGAGCACCTATTTTAATATTTTAGTTCTCTGATAGCATGCAAAGTTATCCTCTTCATACCCACAATGTAGTTTTATTTCTCGTTTCTAGATGGAAGCAAACATTTGGTGTACGTAGAGTCGTATCAGTGGCAGATAGGACTTGAGAGAATATTGATCTTACTTTTATCTCCTTGTGGGTTCGACACTCCATACTTATCACTTCCACCTTTGGAAATTGCTACGATCATTCTTTACACTTGGGAATTATCACACATCACAACATACCCTGCAAAAACAAGTTAGACGTCCTCCAATTGTTGTTGCAAGTTTTATGTGGCTGCTACGGGTATCTAGCAAGAACAATTCTCACCTATGCAAAAACCACTACGGTGATACATAAATTTCTATTCAACCTTCTCAAGGACCACCTTTGTCGAATCCGATCCAACTAAAGTAGGAGAGACAGATACCCACCAGCAATCTTTGTGCAACAAAGTTACACATCAATCGATGGGACCGGTCTCTCGTAAGCGTACGAGTGAGGTTGGTCCGGGCCTCTTCATCCCACAATGTCGCTGAATCAAAACACGACCAAGGAAGCAATCTAAGCATCAATAGCCATAAACTCCTTTGTGTTCTACTCGTGATCTCATCTACACATAGACCTAGCTTTGATACCACTGTTGGGGAACGTTGCATGGGAAACAAAAAATTCCTACGCACACGCAAGATCTATCCATGGTGATGAGCATCTACGAAGGGGATAGTGGATCTACATACCCTTGTAGATCGCTAAGCGGGAAGCATTATGAAACGTGGTTGATGTAGTCGAACGTCTTCGCGATCCAAATCGCCGAGCATCCCGCGATCCCATCATGATTCATCTCGCGATCTAATCATGATCCATCCTGCGATCCCATCATGATCCGTCCCGCGATCAAATCACGAATCGCTCGCGATCCTAATCATGGTCCTTCCGATCTAGCACCGAACGGACAGCACCTCCGCGTTCAGCACACGTACGGCTCGATGACGATCTTCGCCTTGTTGATCCAGCAAGAGGGAGCAGAGAGGTAGATGATTTCTTCGGTAGCACAATGGCATGGTGGCGGTGGTGGCGAACTAATCTGGCAGGGCTTCGCCTAAGCACTGCAGAACTAATCTAGAGGAGAAACAATCTAGAGGAAGAAGAGGGCATCACGTGGAAATTAGGGTTATCTCTCCCCTCTAAATCCTCTAGTATATATAGGAGGGAGGGAGGGGAGGAGGCAGCCTCAAACCCTCAAGGTTTGGCCAAAATTGGAGCTGGAGGAGTCCTACTCCAATCCTACTAGGAGTAGGATTCCTCCTTTCCACTTGGAAACCCTTTTCACCTTTTCACCTTTGGGATTTTCCCACACTTAGCCGCATGGGCCTTAGTGGGGGTTTCGTCCAGACCACTAGGGGCTGGTTTGACTCCTCCCACAGTCCATGAGGTCCTTTGGATCGAGACACCCCTCTCGATGGCCCCCTGGCACCCTCCCGGCACTCCCGATACACTACCAATGAGCCCGAAACCTTTCCGGTGACCAAAATAGGACTTCCTATATATCAGTCTTTACCTTTGGCCATTCCTGAGCTCCTCATGACATCCGGATCTCATCCGGGACTACAAACAACCTTCGGTCACCACCATACATAACTCTATACTACCAAAACATCACCGAACCTTAAGTCTGCCGACCCTGTTGGTTCGAGAACTATGTAGACAAGACCGAGACACCTCTATGGTCAATAACCAATAGTGGACCTATATGCCCATATTTGTTCCTACATATTCTACGAAGATCTTTATTGGTTGAACCTCTATGTCAAGGATTCAGTTAATCCCGTATGCTATTCCCTTTGTTCTTCGGTATGTTACTTGCCCGAGATTCGATCGTCGGTATCTCTATGCCTAGTTCAATCTCGTTACCAGCAAGTCCCTTTACTCGTTTCGTAATACAAGATCATCTGTCTAACACTTAGTCACATTGCTTGCAAGGCTTGTTGTGATGTTGTATTACCGAGTGGGCCGTGAGATACCTCTCTGTCACACGGAGTAACAAATCCTAGTCTTGATCCATGCCAACTCAACAGACACCCTTGTATATACCTGTAGAGCACCTTTATAGTCACCCAGTTACGTTGCGACATTTGATACACACAAGGTACTCCTCTAGTGTCAGTGACTTGCATGATCTCATGGTCATAGGAACAGATACTTGACATGCAGAAAACAATAGCAATAAACTGACACGATCATATGCTATGTTCATAGTTTGGGTCTTTTGCATCACATCATTCTTCTAATGATGTGATACCGTTATCAAATGACATATCATGTCTATGGCCAAGAAACCTTGACCATCTTTGATCAACGAACTAGTTAACTAGAGGCATACTAGGGACACAGTGTTGTCTATGTACCCACACATGTATTTGAGTTCCAATCACTACAATTATATCATGCATAATAAACAATTACCACGAACAAGGAAATATAATAATTACCCATTTATTATTTCCTCTAGGGCATATTTCCAACAAATATAAGCGAAGCAAAAGAGCATTCTACAAATAACGGTTCCCTATGTGAAGAGAAACAGGCAATCCAAACTTCAAATGATATAAGTGAAGCACACAAAGCATTCTATAAACCCATACGCAAAAGATATAAGTGAAGTGCAATGAGCATTCTATAAATCATCCATGGACTATCTCATACAAGCGTGGTGCATAAAATAAAATTGAAAAATAAACACAAAAGACGCTCCAAGATTTACAGATATCACATGAACGAAACGAATTCGAAAACATATTGATACTTGTTGAAGAAAGATGGGATGCCTTCCGAGGCATCCCCAAGCTTCGATGCTTGAGTCTCCTTGGATATTTACTTGGGGTGCCTTGGTCATCCCCAAGCTTAAACTCTTGCCTATCCTCCTCCTCATATCGAGACCTCCTCGATCTTCGAACACTTCATCCACACAAAACTTAATAGAAGACTGGTAAGATTCGTTAGTATAATAAAGCAAACTAGCACTTTAAGTACTGTCGCAAACCCATTCATTTTTTTTATATTTGCATTATCCCAGCTGTGTTATAACTTTCCCATGGCTTATACCACCGATAAAATCGATAGTTTCATCAAAACAAGCAAAACAATGCATCAAAAACAGAATCTGTCTTAAAGAGGACAAACTGCAGTAATCTGAACTTTGATCATACTTATGTAACTCCAAAAATTCTGAAACATTAGAAAGAAAGAAAAATTTTGTATAGAAATACTGTGTAAAAATTTCAGAAACTTTCTACGTTCCAGTAAAAAATGTAAATTCACGCACTACAACCAAAGTTTTTGTTTTTACACCGCACATACCAACAAGCAATCTAATAATCCTAAAGGAAAATATTGGCACATATAATGAAATGGATTTGTACAAGGGGATAATTATTTTTTTGAGAAGTTTTTGTGATTCAAGATTCACAAAGTTTCCATGGGCATGAACAAAGTTCAAGGCTAGCCCCCACTTCAACGATGCTCATCATCTTTCTCACTTTCACCTTTCTTTTGTGAAGTTCTAGGTTCCCCTCTATATATATTTTTGTTTTTAAACTTTATAAAAGCAAAAAATAGAATAAAAAGACTCTCTAAAACTTCTGGGTTGTCTCCCTAGTAGCACTTTCTTTAAAGCCATTAAGCTAGGCATGAAGTGCTTAAGTAATGCATCCACCCAGATCCCAAGGTATATCAAATCCAATTTTAATTAACAATGATTTGTAATTTAGTAGTGAGCACAAAGTGATATATATCATGCAATGACGAAGTCTAACTCTCTTCCTATGCATTGGCATGTCATACAAGAACAATTCATGCACATTAAGTAAAGGCCAATGCATAGTATAAACAGTTTCTTGCCATTTTATAGTATTGGAAACATAGAGAGGTGAAGATGTAGTTCCTCTCTCATAATAATCACAAGTAGGAGAATCAAGCACATGCATATTATATTCATCAAAATCATCATGTGTAGTAGCAAAACGCAACCCATCTATATAATCCTTAAAAAGAGCAAACTTCTCCGATATAGTGTAGTTGGGAGAATTCAAAAAGATAATAGGACTATCATGCGTGGGTGCAATAGCAACAATTTCATGCTTAACATAAGGAACTATAGCAAGTGCATCATCATAAGAATAATTCATATTGGCTCATGTCCACAAGCATAGCAAGCATCAAGTTCATCAAAAAGGGATATTTCAAACGAATCCAAGGGATCATAGCATTCATCCTTCGATATGTGCAAAGGATAATTAAACAATATATGAGTTGAAGAGTTACTCTCATTAGAAGGTGGGCACAGGTGATCAATCCTCTATTCATCCTTTTGTTCTTCGCTCTCCTCCTCATCTTTTTCATCTAATGAGCTCACAATTTCAACAACTTCTTCTTCTATAGGTTTCTGCAAAATATTAGTCTCTTCCAAGGCAGCAGTCAATTTTTCAATAAATTATTTAACATAAACATTAGAAAGCATAGTTTTCATAGCAATATTTAAGTATGGCAAATTTTTCAGATTTGTAAAGAGTAGCATCAGACTTTTCAATCAAGTTAGCAATTTCATAAGCACCCTTAAAAGCAACAAATTCTTCAATTTGTTCAACATCATAATAACAATAGGCTTCTTTGGCATAAGAAGATAGTATTTCATTATCATTAAACACACATTGGTAGGGAAGGTGTTTTTTAGTTTCTTCAGAACAACAAGTAAAGTCATGTATTTCGCATAAATTCCAAGCATAGCAACACAAACTATTAATTTGATGCCATGAGAGTTTCCCTTTTTGAGATAAGTGGTGCCGCACATAATGAGCATGCTCATTTAATTATTTTCCCTCAACTAAGCTAGTTGAGTTTTCAACACGAGCATAAATGGATCGAAGATGATCCAAGCAATAAGCTTTGATAGCAGGGAACACTAGTGGTTCCTCAACTTTTGGAGCAACAAGTACATCTATTTTTTTTGCTATTTTGCGTTTCCTACCCATATTTAAAGATAGAAAACAACTAATAACAGAAAATAAAAATTACTTAGTGATAAAGCAAACAAGCACCCATGAGAATATTCACCCCACGCTATTGTTCCCCGGTAACGGCGCTAGAAAAAGGTCTTGATAACCCACATGTGTAGGGGATCATTTGTAGCCTTTTTCGATAAATAAGAGTGTCAAACCCAATGAGGAGCTGAAGGTAGAACAAATATTTCCTCAAGTTCTCGACCACCGATGCAACTCTACGCACGCTAATGCTTGCTTTACCTAGAACAAGAATGAAACTACTTGATAGGTGATATGATAGTTTGCATGAAACTAGAAGTACCTTGCGGGAATAAAACTACGAGTAAAAGCAAGATAATAAAAGTTAGTTGTTTAGTAGAAATCTTTTATCAACAAGAAGGTTATTTGTCCCTAGGAAATCCATAACTAGACCGGTAATCATTCTTGTAATTTTACATGAGGGAGAGGCATGAGTTAACATACTTTCTCTACTTGGATCATATGCACTTATGATTGGACCCCTAGGAAGCATCCACAACTAATAAGGATCATTAAGATAAAACCCAATCATAGCATTAAGTATCAAGTCCTCTTTACTCCCATATGCAACAACCCCCTTACTCGGGTTTATGATTCCGTCACTCAAGCAATCCACTATAAGAGAATCATGAACGTATTGCAACACCCTACAGCGGGGACCCCTCACGTTTGCATCGTAAGACAACACCATGATAAAGTATACACTCAAACCAACCACGGTCGTTGATTAGCCCATAGGACAAAACGGATCTACTCAAACATCATAGGATAGCCACATATCATTGGGAAATAATATATAGTGTTGAGCACCATTTTACGTAGAGATTACAGCGGAAAAGAGGGGAGTTACACCTCTGCATAGAGGGGGAGAGAGTTGTGTTGATGGTGGGGAAATTGTTGGTGTAGATCGTCGTCATGATGATTGCCCCGACGGCGTTCTGGCGCCACCGGGAGAGAGGGGGAGAGAGCCCCCCTCCTTATTCTTATTCCTTGGCCTCCCCCTAGATGGGAGGAGAGTTCCCCCTCTGGTCCATGGACGCCATGGCGGCGGAGGGGTGGGAGCCCCTCCTAGATTGGATCTCCCTCTCTGTTCTCTTCTGTTTTTCGTTCCTGTTTTCTGACCGAAACCGTTTCTTATATTTTCGGAGATCCGTAACTCCGATTACGCTGAGATTTTGAGGAGATTTTTATCTGAAAATTAGATTTTTTGCGGTCGAAGAAGAGCTCCAACCGACTTACGAGATGAGCATACCCACCACGGTGCGCTTGGGCCCTCGGGCTTGCCCTGGTGTATCGTGCTCGCTGTGGGCCTCCGTTTGCGTCGATTGTACTTCCCAAAATTAGCAAATATTTCAAAAAAAAAACCGTAAATTTTTATCGCGTTTGGACTTCGTTTGATATAGAATTTCTGCTAAACAAAACACAAAAAAACAGGAACTGGCACTGGGCACTGGATCAATAGGTTAGTTCAATAAATCATATAAATTGTTGCCAAAAGTATGTAAAAATTGTATAATATTAGCATGAAACAATCAAAATTTATAGATACGACGAAGACGTATCAAAACCGTATAGTCTCAGCTTGTAGCCACCTACACATCGCGTCATAGAAACTCACGCCAATAGAGATTTTTGACAAGATTTCTCTAAACTTAGTAATGACTAGCTACTGAAACGCACGTGTCCATTTCATCATAACATAACCTGGTTTTACAATGACTGTACCATCATTATAAATAGTATAGCTAGCCTACATGACTTGCCTAAAAAGTTGACCGAAGAAAATCTATCTCTATCTCCAATTCCCGATCAAACATATAAAAGACCAAAACTGATTAGGTACTTTATTTTAGTATGTAAATCATTACAAAAAAATAATACAAATATCTTTTGTGGCCCCATCCGATTTCTCTCAGGTTAAATAATCTTCACCATCCAGACATACCGGTGTGCACATCCGACTCTGGTGACCTTTAACATAAGAAGTAGTAGATTTCAAGCAAACTTGACTCTTGTACGTGTACAACTTGGGATTGTTTTGTGTGACCGCTTGTAGCTTTGTCTACTCCTTCTGTCTCGATGTATAAGTCATCTTTCGTTGTGCATTGTAATCAAGATGAAAAGAAAAACAAGAGAATTTAATGTTTATCTGTTAAGTAGTCTTAAGTCATTAAAAACGTATACGTCACACGTCTCTTATTGGTTGATTCTTTTATTCATGTTAAAAACAAGAAATGAGAAGGGAGTTAATGACCGTACCTAAATATTTTGGGATTATTTGATTTTCGTAAAATGACTTATATACCGAGAGAAAGTACAACTGGTTGAAGGTTTGAAGCTTTTTTGTAAGCGATTGCAACATCATGGTATGCGGCGGTTCTGCAAAGCCTCAGACACTGTCCATCGCCATTTGCATCCGCCAATGTGGAGCACCTCACGTGGCCGGGTTGCAGCAAAAATGGGCGACGGCCGTCTTCCGCGCTTTGTACTTCGGCTGTGCTCCATCGATGCGCGCCGCGAGCTAGGCTTGGAACTGCTGCGAGGAATAAGGAAGGGACAAGGATGAACGATTAAGAGGATAATGTTTCATAGAAAGAGGAAAAATGCTATGTGGGCCTACCTGTATCGAGCGCAGAGGGATCGCAAGGCACACAATTGAAAAAGATCACGCGGAGCACGAGCGTGAGGCGCGCTGGCCGAACGTCACACCATGGACAAACATGCAGTGTATGAATCCTTCCTTCCATGCACACACATGTAACTCTTCCCACGTAATACATGCATGCGTACTTGATACCAGGAAAGAAAATCCCTTTTTAAGTTACTTCTTCTAACTGGATCAAGTTTTAACACTGGCGGCCTCAGCAGCTCAAACCAACCCATCGTATCTCCTATTTTAATGGCGTTTCAAACAAGATCTAAATCTGGTGTATATATACCAGATAATTCTTTGCCCTGGCACGTGTATGTGCCATTATCATATGCATGCACATCCCGATCCATGTCAAACATATGATAAGAAGCATGCATTATTTCTTTATGCACAATAACAATCTTTTGAACAAGTGCAACACTAATATGACTGGAGCTAGGGCTGGCCATATCAACTACTATACTATTTCATCTTTTCTCTTTGGGGAATCCCAACACCTATCACAAGTACCACCCTCCGAGAAGAAAGGTCAAGCAATTTAGTGATAGAGGCGCAAAAGGCCAAAAGGTCTAATGTGAGGGTACTTCCAAATTATGCATACTCCCATGGACCTCCGAGGCTAGCCTTTTGTCTGCCTACTGCCGATCGCATGTCACCTCTATAACCATGACAAATTCCCTGCCCCTGTATATTGGAATGAAATCGAAGCTCCTACCCTTGACCGGAAGGCGTGTTTTGGGGTCTGGGTAGGGTCTTTTAGCTTTGCCGGACCTTATGACCGTTGTGGCTGGACGTATCACGTGTTGTGCTTCCCGGTATTGCACAATTGTGGCTGGCTAGATGGTGTATTCTGCCATATCTCCTAACGTCTTAATGTTGTTGTCGAGATGATTCCTGTGTATACCGCACTCTTTTGTGGATCGTCAATCATATGATCGGTTTGCCTTGTTTCCTTCCGCTCATGTGCTCCCGGATGGGGTTCTCTATTCAAATGCTTTAGGTCATTTACAGTGTGATTTGCATCTCTCTCGAGTCTCGACGTCTTAGTGCTGTTGTCTGGACGATTGACGTGTATGTCGCACTCTTTCCTAGATCGTTGATCATCTGATCGGTTTTAGCTTGTTTCCTTCCGCTCATGTGATCCGAATGGGGTTCTTGGTTCATATCTTTAGGTCGTTTTCCGTGGGATTTACATTTGGTTTTCTTTTAATCCGATTGGAGCGTGACAAAATAAAATGTATTGTCAATTCACTTTCCCGATCACCCTTTTTGGGCGATTTATTCAAGGAGTGTCTGCTATACGTGCCGCACATAGCTTGCTTAACTGATGGGCTTAGTTGGTCTTTGCGCGGTTAGAGACGATTGAGGGAAAATCCATCACGAACATAGTCTCATGTCGTCAAAAACAAATTGAAAAATAAAGATCTTGTAAATGATCATTGTGAAAACAAATAGAGACTTAATATGAACATAATCATTTGAAGAAAAGCCGAGGAAAAAAATCATTTAAATAGTTCACTTAACTTTTGGTCTACATTTGATTCCTACACCAATTCCCCCAACCATTTGGAAAAACTTTGGGTTAAATTCTTGGATTTGTAAGAGACAAACATTTGCAAAGGCATTTGTGAACGATGTTTATATCAATCAATAAAGAAAGTTGGCGGGTGGGGATCAAATATGAGGAAACGCTACAATTTCAAATAATTCACTTAGCTGTTGTTTGTTTTTGACTAACGAGACCTTTCTAGTTGGCCTAGTCATCTATTAGTTAATGTAAGAACACAATGAATTACAACGCATGCTATGAACCTGGCGTGGTTGGCTATAGAAGGCATTTAGGTTACTATCCGAGCAGAAAGGTCGGGCAATTTAGTGATAGGCGGGTGAAAGGCCAAAATGTCTTATTCAAGGGATGTGGTGTGCTGCCCAACATTACACCATTGAAGCTGGTCGTATGACATGTTTTGCCATCTCTCGACGTCTTAACGCTGTTGCCTGGATGATTGATGTGTATGTTGCGCTCTTTCTTGAATTGTCGATCGTGTGGCCGGTTCGCCTTGTTTTCTTATGCTCAAGTGATTCCGGGTGGGGTTCTTAGTTCGAATGCTTTAGGTCATTTGTCGTAGTATATGCGTTCGATTTTCTTTTAAGTCAGGTGGAGCATGATAGAATATGTATGATCAATTAACCTTCTCGATCATCCTTTTGGGATAATTAATTAAAGGAGTGTTTTGCTATATGTGACGCGCATGGCTTGCTTAACTTTCGGGCTTAGTTGGTCTTTCTGCTATTGCAGACGGTTGGGAAAAAATCCATCACGAACATAATCTCATGTCGTCAAAAACAAATCAACAATTAAAGATATGGGAAATGATCATTGTTCATATAAATAAAGGCGCAGTATGACCATAATCATCTGCTCACAACTGAAAAAATATCCTTCAAATTGTTTGCTTAACTTTTAATATGCAGTTGGTCTCTACGCCAATTGGCCCAAGGCTAGGAAGTCATACAAATATAGTACAAACATAACTACTTGCAAACCATTTTACGAGAAAGTATTTGTGCCAATGACTGTAGCACGTGTCTTCAGCTAATTTACTCAATTTTCATTTTATGTTTCAAATAGTTCACTTAACATCATTACTGCATTTGGTGTTTGTGCCAATTGGCATAACAGGTTATCTAGTTTGCATTATTGCTATAAGACTTCTTTCAATGCACATGTGCTTAGATGTGGTGCTAAGCACATTAAGAAGTCTAAGCAACTAAAGCCCCAGTGCGTAGATGCTTAACTTGTTATAACTAACCTCTCTTCATTTAATGATTTAGCAACTAAACTTTTGTATGCATTTGTAAACTTTTTTATTTAAGTGTTTTGTCTAGGTTTTCTTTCTAGGGTCAGCAAACTCATCTCTGTTTTTAATTATCTTGTCACATTAGATTTTTCATCTACATGGCAACCTTAACACATGTATAAGGTGGAGCATTGAGAAGGACCACGTGTACAGATTTTTTTTTGTCTGCGTGACAACCTTAGTAGAACTCTATTGTGTGGCAATCATTTTAATTCCGTACATTTACAAAGAAAGGAGACGTGTAATAATATAAATGCTAATGCATTTTTTGTTGATTCTCATTTAATTTTGTTAGTAGAGATTGTGTACAAGTTGCAATGCATAGAGATTTTGGTAGTAGACATTTTATTTTCTTATTTACGATGTGTGTATATATGTATTTATCTATTTAATAAAATTACCGTAGAGCTATTGTTCTATAGTTTCGGCTCAAAAAATGCATAGACCTTTTTGCTAGTCCATCATAAAAACGAAAAAAATCAATAAAACCAACAGAAAATAATAATAATGAACGATCGATGCTTCTAGAAGCTTCGCAAAACCAAATAATGGGTCGGCCCGAGACAACACAACACTACGTGTGCTAATCATGCTTTTTTTTAGATCAAAGCAAAGCTTATAACTTAACGGTGCCCCATCGCACATTCAGCCACATGGGCGAGTACATCAGACTCTCACTCAACATAGTGGTTCGGGTCAAACAAACAACCAACAGAAGCTAACTCATGTGCTACAACGTTCCCAGATCGCCTACAGACATTTATAACATGACGGGAAAACCACATTTTAAGCCGGTACTTCGTATCCTCAATGACAACTGCATATGCCGACGAGTCCGCCTTGTTCATATCCAGGGCCTCCAACAACAGTTGAGAATCTGTTTCAAACTCCACATTTATGATTCCCAGATCAGCAGCGAGCGACACGACGTGGGACATAGCATGAGCTTCAGCCGCAAATGCATCCATGACATTCTCCTGGCGACCTGCTCTTGCACAAATAATATTACCCTCTGAAGTTCGTGCAACCACACCCCAACCAGCATGGTTTTCTCTGGGAACATGAGACCCATCCAAGTTTATTTTGACCATATCATCTGTTGGCGGCCTCCATTGCTCCTTTGTAAGCTTCTCCGGCTGTGGGACGAATATCTGCAGGTACTCGAGGACATTGCACCTGGTGCTACTAGCGATTTCAATAGCCGACCGTGGCATCTCTCTTTCTCTTAGTTTATTCCTGTTGGACCACCATAGCCACCAGAAAGTGAGTACATGCAAGCGCTTCTTGAGATCCAGCCCCCACAAGTAGTCCAGCATTGCATGCACGGACGAAAATCTCCTCCAGCTCCATTCTTTCTTTTTCCATCGCCAGCTCCCTCCACACAGCCTTAACATTCTTGCACTTGATAAAGAGATGGGCGCCATCTTCATCAGCTCGGCCACAGAAGAGGCACTTCTTGTCATCAATTGGAATCCCTCTTCGCTCAACATTTGTTCGGAACGCCAGTGATTCATGTTTTAATCTCCATGCAAACATCTGGATGTTCCTAGGACATGGCAATTTCCACAACCTTTTCCAGGAGTCATCGGTTGTGCTATCTAGATTCCCAGCAACACTGGTACTCTGTCCTTGTCCTCCGTCTCGCTCCTGTTTTAGCAGCTGCACATGAAGTTTGTACGCACTCTTGACAGAGTGCCTTCCCTTACTATCAAACTGTCATGCAATGAAGTCCTGGACGCCCTCCCGCAAAGGAATTTTTAGGATGTATCTCACGTCGTCCGCCCAAAAGTTGTCCCGGATCAATCTATCGTCCCAAGAGCCCGTGGCTGGATCGATGAGGTCACAAACCCACTCCAAAATGTTACTTCCTCTGGGTTTTATAACCCACCGAGACCATGGTCTTGGAATCCACAAATCAGTCCATATTCTGACATTGCACCCATCGCTAATCCTCCATAGGTAGCCCTCTCTTATCATATCACATCCATTCAGCAAGCTACGCCAAGAATAAGATATACCCTCCTTGGGTGCAACATCTAGGACATCAACATGTGGGTAGTAGCGAGCTTTGAGGGTCCTCGCACAAAGCGTATCAGGGTTCTGTATTAGTCTCCAGATCTGTTTGGACAACATTGCTATGTTGAAGCTACACATGTCACAGAAACCCAAGTCTCCTTGTGCCTTAGACATGGTGAGTTTCTTCCGGCTAATCCAGTGTGTCGTATTATCCTTATCCCGCTGGCTCCACCACTAATTGCCGATGCGGGAGCTAATTTCTTTGCAAAATGTTTTTGTCAGGTCGAAACAAGACATTGCATAGGTTGGGATTGCTTGTGCCACACCCTTCACCAACGTCTCCTTGCCCATCTTAGCAATCAACTTCTCCTTCCATCCATATATTTTCCCTGCTATGCCACCTTTAATATATGCAAACGCCTTCCTCTTGGACTTGCCCACATGTACAGGTAACCCAAGATACTTCTCGCTCCATGACTCACTATGGATCTGTAGAGCATTTTTAACTGTTACCTTCTCATCCTCTTTTGTATTTGGACTGAACATAATAGCGTACTTCTCAAGGTTGACACACTGCCCCGAGCAGTTTTCATACAGGTCCAGGACCTCTCTTAGAGCCGTGCCTTCCGCGTAGTTGGCCTTCATAAGGAGGACAGAATCGTCCACGAACAGAAGGTGGGACACTACCGGTGCATTAGGACACACCTTAACACTAGTGATTTTGCATGTGCGTTCAGCATCATGGAGGAGAGCTAAGAGACCTTCCGCACATATCACAAACAGGTACGGCGACACGGGGTCACCCTTTCGTAGGCCGCAGGATGGACAAAATTGCTGGGTGAGGTCTCCGTTTAGCTTGATCTGGTAGCGGACAGTAGTTACGCATCTCATAATCAACTCCACCCAGTGCCTTATGAACCCAAGTTTCTGCAGCATTGCCCTAAGGAATGCCCATTCGACCCGATCATATGCCTTACTCATGTCCGCTTTGACTGCAACCACTCCCTCTTTCCCCTTCTTCTTATTCAACAGATAGTGTGAGATTTCATAGGCAATAAGAACGTTATCCGTAATCAGCCGGCCGGGAACAAAAGCACTTTGATTTTCAGATATGAGCATAGGCAGAATCAATCTTAGCGGATTAGCAATCACTTTGGACACCAACTTGTAAACAACATTGCACAAGCTTATGGGTCGGGGATCCTTAATTCTGCTTGGGTTTTTGACCTTTGGAATCAGGACTACAATTGTGTCATTCCACCCTTCCGGCATTGCACCTCCATCGAGCACAGCGAGAACTTCTTCTACAATTTTATCTCCCATGAAATGCCAATGTCGCTTGTACACAATGGATGGCATACCATCCGGCCCCGGCGCCTTCAAATCACCAATATGGTCCAGCGCCGCCTTAACCTCCTCTCGGGTGAACTCCATATCAAGCATTGAACACATGGCGTCAGTAATACGAGGCTGGACTTTATCAATTAGCTTATTCACCCTGTTGCCAGCGATAGAAGAAAACAGATCCTAAAAAAGAACACACATAGTTATTTAGTTCCTCCCCCTCCTTCACCACCGAACCATCTTCCTTCTTCAGCTCCTTCACATGATTTGTTTTCCTTCTAGCAGAGGCAAAGGCCATGAAGTAGCGGGTATTCCGATTGCTATCCCTTAACCAGTCCACATGTGATCTCTGTTTGGCCTTCGTATTCTTCTTCTCCTCGAGATCTTGCAGTACACATCTCAGCCTCGCCTCCTCTCTAACCTTTTCCTCTGAAACCGGAGCACGCATACATCTCTCCAGATCACCCTTGGCCTTTTTTATTCTTCCTTCCAACTCCCCTGCCACCTTCTTGTGCCACTTCTTCATCCTTCCTGCCACCTCCCTCATCGCGTGAGACACACAAGCATCCCCATCCCACCATCCTTTCTCCATACTTCTTGTATTTCATTGCTACATCCATCTTCTTGCAGCCACCATGCTTCAAAGCAAAATCCTCTGTCCCCCCTTGCCTCCTTCCCCTGTCTCCTTGGGTGTTGACGATGACCGGCCGGTGGTCCGAGTGGTGGGGATCGCCGTTCAAGACTGTAAAATCTGGAAACATCTCACACCATGCGGTATTAGCAGTAGCACGGTCTAACCGCTCACATATATAGTTATCCAGCACCCTCCTGTGATTTCTCCATGTAAATTTGTCCCCCATATAGCCAATTTCACTCAAACCGCAGCTCTCCAGCGCCTCCCTAAAGTTGTCCATGAGGTTTTGGGGCCGAGCCGCCCCTCCGCACTTCTCATCACACGTCAGGACCTCATTGAAGTCACCCAGGCAGAGCCATGGCCGCCCATCTTGATGCTGCTGTCCAAGAATCTTCAGATTTCTCCATGTCTCCTTTTTGCGCTCCGTGACCGACTCACCGTACATCCCTGTCAGCCTCCAGACCTTCCCATCATCCTCCGTGACGTCCACATCAACATGTCTCCTGCCATACGTTCTCAGTGTAATGTCCACTCCCCTTCTCCAAAACATCGCAGTGCCCCTACTCCTCCCTTCCAGGTTCCAAGCAATCATATGTGCTAGTCCCAACAACCATCTAAACTGCTCCAATTCTTTCATCGAGAGCTTCGTTTCCGCCAAGAGCAACACATCGGGATCCTCCATCCTCCCTAGCTCGAGGAGGCTACGAACTGCCGGGCCATTCCCGAGACCCCGGCAGTTCCAACCAATGATTTTCATTGCTCCCGACGGGGCTGCTCCAGCAACCCGGCCGATGTGCTAGTATTTGTGTCCTTCTCCTCCTCAACTTCCTTCCGCTGAGCCCCATCTGTAGCGTCATGCACCCTCCCTTTCTTCTGCTCCTTAACAGATCCATCATCCACCCTGCTTCTCTTTTGACCAAGCACCACTTCCCTTTTATTCTCATCATCCACCCTACGGTCCTGTCTCTCAATCTTCTTGTACTTCTTTACTCCTGGGTTCGAGCCCTTTCCACGCCTCACTTCCTTGCCCACTGATATCCCTGCTTCCACCTTACTCTCCTTCTCTTCCTGTGTGGCATCCTGTTTTCCTACCTGCTCGATCACCATGTCAGATGACTGCACCAGGGCTTTACTATTCTTTTCCTTCACTGCACATGTAACTTGACCTTCTGTTGAACCATGGTTTTTATGCCCTCCTGCAACATCCATGTTCAATTTTTTTGGGATCCCTGGTTTTTGCTGAATTATTGCCAGTTTGGATGGACTAGTCACTTCCTCTTCTCCCTCGTACTTCCCGTTGCCTCCCCCACTTGAGCGTGAGCCACTCTTACGCCAGGACAAGCTTTCACTGCCGCTACCAGACCTCCCACCAGACTTGTTGAACCCATAGCTCCTGCTTCCTCCTCCAAACCTTCCTGCATTCCTCCAACTGCCCTCTTCCGTGCCTCCCCTTTGTTACCCCATATCAGCTCGTAACCACCTTCCATACTGCTTGATGTCTCCTTTTTGCAGCTTAGTAGCGCAGTCTTTTTCCCCGTGTCCAATCCGACCACATGTGTAGCAGAAATCTGGTAAGAATTCATACTCAAACCTACACCACCCTCCTTTTTTGTCATCCTCCTTCCCATGTACTTCCTTCTCCTTCTTCTTTTGCATGGATTGCTTCTTCATGCCAACCTCATCATCCTTAAGGGTAAAACCCCTCATGATCGGCCTACCAATACACATCCTGATCTTAACCCGCATGTATCTCCCAATTGCATTCCCATCTAAACCAGTATTAGCTTCCACAAACTGTCCAATAATGTTGCCGATCTCCTCTGCCGACTCAATATTCATCATACCGAGTGGGAGATTGAACACACGGACCCAAATTGGAATATTATTGAATGTATAGTCCTCTATCCTCTTGCTTGGATCAAACTCCTCCACCACTACCAGATCCTTGTCAAACATCCATGGGCCATTGTCAATCGCCTTCCTCTTCCCCGATTCTTGATGGAACGTGATCAGGAACACGTTTTCCCCAACCTCCTTGCAGTTGGTACCTTTGATCGGGCACCACACTCTCCCTAGAGACAAGCTGACTGCATCTGGATGGGCTAATTTTTCTGAGAGGACCTTACCCATAGCCCGAGCCTCCATTGCTACGCCCTTATTTTTTGACGAGATCCGAATCTTCACTCCCTTCTTCTCCTCCTTCGAGAGCTTCAAGCCTTTCATCAAACCCGCCACTCCCTCCATGCTCAAACTTCCTTCAACCCCCCAACGCCACCTAGTGTTTGAGTGTTTTGTGTTTGAGTGTTTTATGACCGTGCGCCCTAGGGAACACACAGAAGGCTTATGGTGGATGGGACACAGGCACCGGGAGAGAGTTGGTGCAAGGGGAAAGGAAGAACGAGTATGAGTGCCTAGATCAAGATCCAGGAGCAAAGGACCAAGGAACCCTAGACTCCAACGTGATCGCCCCCGTGATCGCTGGACCAAACTGCCAACCGTCACCAGGTGGGACGGACTAGCGAGAGGGCTCATGCGCTAATCATGCTTGGTACTACACGGCCCGGACATGCACATTTACTAGACATGTCATGTCGTCTTGCCTTGCTCCCTAGCTTACACATCTTCTATATGTAAATAGCTAGCTTTCATTAATTCATTTTTCTCAATATGTAAATATGCCACCTCATCATTTAACATGCTTTGATATAGACCCACCACAACATGCAACTATGCATAACAAAAGCCACCTCAACACGCAAACATGCATGAGAAATTTACATACTATTATGACATTTATATTATACAATGACCAACATTACAAAACATTTTTTCTGTTATTACTCTACATATTCATGTTCCATACAACAAATTCTCACTAAATATATTGTAAAATATTTCCGCAACAACGTGCGGGATATCGTCTAGTTTAATAAATAGGTCGACCCGTGCCATGGTTAACATGTCTAGCACACGTGCTTTTTGGCCTACTTGCTGTTTTTGGCTTATTGGGATGTTTTTTATATCATATATATAATGGTTTTTTTAAACAAATAAACTAGTTTTGTAGTGCCGGTCCACGTGTCCAGCCTCCAGGTTCAGACACAACCCCTTACGTGTCACGTGTCGTGCCGTATCATGTCATGCGTGCATGCTAACGGGCCGGCCCAACTGGCGTGGATGAGAAGGCCAGAATATCACACAGGAGCTTCTAAAAAGCGCTTTCGGTGTCCCCAACAGATTGCCGCCCGTGTGACGCTACGTGGGCCATGGACCAATACCACACCTCTCGCACACACACTAGCTGCCCTGGAAGCTCGCTAGCTCTCATAAACCTTTTTTCTTTCTGCATTTTTTTTCCAGGTTTCTCTTATGATTGCCACTTTTTTCAATTAAAATATGTTCATAGATTTTTTAAAAAGTTCACAAATTTGAAAAAAATTCAACAAAGCTGAAAATTTTGAAAAAGTTCACAAATTGAAAAGGTCAGGAATTTGAAAAGGAAGTCACGAATTTTGAAGAAGTGTAAGAATTTTAAAATTTTCAAAACTGAAAAAAATCACGAATTTTAAAATGTTCATGAAATTGTGAAAAGATTCACAAATTTTAGAAAAAAATGCATTTTGCTAGCCACGTATTTCTAAAAACTTCATGAATTTGAAACAATTCACAAATTTGATAAATAAAATAACGAATTTGAAAATTCCAAGAAATTTTAAAAGTTCACGAATTTATATTTTGGAAAAAGTTTGTGAATTTAAGAAAAAAACTTCACGAATTTTAAAAGGTAAAAATAGTGATTTAAATGGGAGAGAAAAATAAAATAAATAGTAAAAACAACCGAAAACCGGCCTAAAGCCGGATAGAAATAAAATAATTATGGACAGCCAGAAAAAAAAGGCGTGATACGTGTCCGCCGGTTGATATTTTTAAAATATCAACCAGCGTCAGATTTGCCGCATTGAACGAACTAAGCACGTCTTGCAACACATGTCTCGTTTTAGAATTATTTCTGCAGCATAGACCTTGTTGCGGAATTTTTTTTATCCAACAACTGTTTTGATGCAAAAAGATTTGCAACTGAAATTTTATTGCAAATTTTGCAACTGAAGTCTTGTTGCAGAAAATTTTCGTAACAAAGTTTTTGTTATAAAATATAAACCCGTCACAGATCATTGCAGTACCTCATATGTTTTATAAATATAGACTTTGTTGTAAAAACGCGTTCAATTAAGAACGGTATATGAAAAGGTGTCATGCACGGAAGATGACAGACACGGTTGCTGTACTCCGCAAGTTGATGGTAAGTTTTTTCCCAGGAAAAAACGGAAGAAGACCAAAACTACCCCTACCGTGCTAGATTGGCCTGCCCGTTTAGGTCAGGTGGTTTGCGCCGCGTACTTGGGTATCACAGGGTTCGAACGGGCTGTGGATTCTCTACCTTGTCATGGGCAAGGCAGAGAGCTACAGTACCTCTGCCTTTCCTCTTCTTTCATCTGTTGGATCGAGAACGGATGCCAAGATTTGATGCAACAGTACAGTCGCTACAGCACCCCCATACAGTGATCTGAACAGGACCAGAAAACAGTGTGTTCGCTATAGTGCACTCGTTACAGTTTTGCCTGATCTGAACCGCCAACTTTTGATCCAATGTCTCTCGCACAAAGGTAGAGCACTGTAGTTCCTGCCTTGCCCATGGAAAGGTAGAGAATCCTCGCCCATTGGAACGACCCGGCATCCCTATATTCTCACCAATCGTACGTTTCTTCCAGAAAAAAAGGGTAAAAAACCAATCCCTGTCACCGTGCAGGCTTCGTCTTCCTCGCCACGCCGTTCGCGCGCCTTCCGATCGTTCAATTCCCAGGCCTCCACCTCCAACTCACCGACGCCCGTCTCCTCTTCCTCGTTCCGCCACTCTCCGTGGGCGCCGGGCGCATGGTGCTTGCGTCTTCCACCCCCGGTGGCTGGTGCCGCCCTCTTGCCGCTGTCGGGGCTCTCTTATGCACCGCGCGTTGAGGGTGTTCGACGGAATGTCCCACCGGTCGGCTGACCTATCGGTAAGCACAGCCGGAGGCGAACTTTTGTTTCCTGGCATTATTGTGCTCCGTGTTATGTGCGTGCGTGGTCGTGTACTTACTGAGGCCCTCCACACAGTGCCTGTCTGCTTGTTACATAATGCCTTGAAGAGGGGGGTGATGCTGCACTAGTGGCACTGGCATGTATCGTGTATGTGTAGCGCCTTCGCTGTAGATGCTCACGGTCCTAGGCTATAGGTCACGCGCAATAAGGATTTCTGCTGAGTTGCAGCTTTGGGTCAAGCTGGTGGGAGGGGTCTATAGCGTCAATGGTACCTGATTTTAGATGCAATGTTAGTTATAGTTATTAAATCAGGGTTGTTCACAATAAGGTTTTTCTGTTTGCCTATGTCCTGTGCTCGTGATGCATTTAGTACAAATATCTTGCTGTTAGATCCTTATTTCAAATGGAACACAACCCTAATGCTAAAAATTTGGAAGGAGCCATGGATTTAAGTTAGCTCTCAACTTCTGCGGCCACCAGAGTACTGTCTTTCACTTCCTTGGGCCAGTACTGTACCACCTCCCCGCCCACATTCGAATGGTTGAAAAGCAAGAATCTGGTTCCTGGTTCTTCTTATCATTTGAGTCACTTTTTATTTTTATTTTTAGAAGTATTAGCATGTGCTTTAGCAGAACCCATCACATTTTCTTATGCCCTTGCCATGAAAATTTATATTCTTTTACCTGTCTGGATTTTATTTACATGATCATATTTGCTTTCTGAAGAGGCGTCAAAGTTTCACAAGGATCATATAGTTGTGACTGACTTGCTTTTCTTCCAGATATTCTACTATCAGGAATTCGTACAGGTGGACTAATGAGAGAAGTGTCCATGCCATCCTGCAGTGCTCTTGACGGCATCTAAACATATTTCAGTTTAGTTGTCCCTTTCTGTGAGTCCTCAGAAAGCAGTGCAAATTTGGTTGGCGAAGTTCTCCTTTTCAGTCATATTCTGGATGTATCAGTAGCTGTGTTCCATGGATGGGTATTCCGTTTAACTACCCCGCCATAAATCAGAGCACAAAGTGTCCAAGTGTAGGATGGTCTGGAATGTGTCTTGCTGCTCGTTTTTTTTGTAACATGCGCAACCATAACAAT
Source organism: Hordeum marinum (assembly GCA_022496015.1). Lineage (NCBI taxonomy): Eukaryota > Viridiplantae > Streptophyta > Magnoliopsida > Poales > Poaceae > Hordeum > Hordeum marinum. The sequence continues at coordinate 185,040,647 of CM039676.1, forward strand.
TCCCTAAAGGATAAAAGACATGGTAGGATTGCCATAAATTTGATTGACATGTTTGCGGTCCGTGAGCTTCTGCAACTATGTGCAAAGAGGAGGTCCCTCCTGGTTGGGAAAAGCTGCCATGGGCTAGCCATTCAATTTGGTCTGGTAACAGATACTCTCACATGCAATATTCTAATCAACTTGTACACAAAATGTGCTCGGAATGATTGTGCTCGTCATGTTTTTGATGCAATGCTTGCCAGAAGCATAGTCTCATGGAATACCATGATTGCTGGATATACTCAGAGTGGAGAGGATGTACAAGCTCTGAAGCTTTTTCAAAGGATGCACCAAGAAGGGAGACAGCTGACTGAATTTACTTTATCCAGCACAATATGTGCCTGTGCTGCAAAATATGCTATCAATGAATGCAAGCAGTTACACACTATTGCATTCAAGCTTGCATTGGACTCGAACAGCTTTGTTGGGACAGCAATTCTTGATGTTTATGCAAAATGTAATATGATTAAGGATGCCTGCTGGGTTTTTGAGAAGATGCCCGAGAAAACTTTAGTTACATGGAGTTCATTGTTCGCAGGATATGTGCAGAATGGTCTTCACGAAGAAGCATTATATTTATTTCGGAATGCCCAAAGGGAAGGAGTAAAATCGACTGAATTCACTCTTTCTGCTATCATTAGCGCATGTGCAAGCTTAGCATTGAAGATTGAAGGGACACAACTGCATGCAGTTACTGTGAAATGTGGTTTTCATGAGAACTTCTTTGTGGCAGCATCCCTTGTGGATGTGTATGCAAGGTGTGGCCAGGTTGAAAAATCTTATGCACTATTTGCTTATATGGAACAGAAGAATGTTGTCATATGGAACGCAATGATTGCTGGTTTTTCGAGGCATGGCCATTCTTGGGAAGCTATGATTCTCTTTGAGAAAATGCACCAGTTATGTATTTTTCCGAACGAAGTTACCTATCTCTCCATGTTGTCACTGTGCAGTCATGCAGGTTTAGTTGAAGAGGGTCGTCATTACTTTAAGCTGCTAATATCTGATCTGACTGTTGAACCTAATGTCCTTCACTATTCTTGCATGGTTGATGTTCTGGGTCGATCTGGTAAGACTGGTGAGGCCTGGGAATTGCTTCACAAAATGCCATTTGAACCAACTGCTTCGATGTGGGGATCTTTGCTTGGGTCATGCAGGAACTACAATAATAGTGGCTTAGCCAGAATAGCTGCCGAACAGCTTTTCCAACTTGAGCCTGATAATGGAGGGAATCATGTTTTGCTGTCAAATGTATATGCTGCCAGTGGGAACTGGGAGAATGTTCTGATGGCAAGGAAATATTTGAAGGATAGTGGTGCCAAGAAAGAAATAGGCAGGAGTTGGATTGAAGCAAAGGGCAAAATTCATGTCTTTGTTGTTGGAGAGAGAAAGCACCCAGCAATCGCTGATATCTACAATAAGTTGGAGGAAATTTATCATGATATGAGAAAATTTGCTCACATAACCATAATAGAATGCGATCTGCATGATGTTCATGACGACCAAAAAGAGGAGCTGCTTAAACATCATAGTGAGAAGTTAGCACTTGCTTTTGGGTTAATCAGCTTACCTCCTAATATACCAATTATAATACACAAGAACCTTAGGATATGTGGGGACTGTCATTCATTCATGAAGGCTGCAGCCCATATTACTAAACGTCTATTCATTGTCAGAGATACCAATAGATTTCACCATTTTAAGGATGGCTCATGTTCTTGTGGGGACTTTTGGTGATGTAAGGCTGAATTGGAGAATGGTAGTCATCTATCAGTGGTACTCTATTCATGTATCAAATTACTGCCTGTTAGAAATATCTTTGACAGGACTGATCTTGACAGCTTTGCCATTCAAGTTAATAATGTCATGCTGCTGGCTCCATTGAATGTAATATCAACACTATCATCTGATCTGCTTATAAGAAATGGAAGCAGATGCAAGTCCTTGGTTAACTGAATAGTGAATACACTGCATCACCACAAAACTGTATCTTGTACATGACGAGCCACGTATTTTTCTGTGGTCCAATAAAGATATATATACACAGGAAGTGGATGCAATATTTGTTCTTACAGAAATAGACATGGGAAGTGGATTTCTTCTCACCTCAACACTTGCTGAATTCAGTGCGTGAAGAAGTCTGTTATGCCACTTACTTGATACTACCAGTGTAATTATTGAGAACTGTACCAGCTGATGCACATTGTGGTTCCAGCTCCTTATGATCGAATCTTTCTTGTCATTCTTTCCACTCCAACAGTGATGAACCCTGGAAAGTGGTACACCTTGGTCTCCTTCCCATAGCACTACTCCTGACATATTCAATTTCTGGAACAGTTCATTCCCTATACTGTATTTAAATATCTTGCATTTGAACATATTTTGTACTAGCAATTCGTGGCTTTAAGAAATTGAGTAAAACCTATCGTTGAAGGCTTCAAATCCAATCATGCATATTTGTTTTAATTCACCATAGCAAATGTTCTGATATAGCTTTAGTATTGAAAACTAAGTTTCCCTAGAGCTTTGCTCATATGTTAGGACAATTATACTTTTTTGTGAGCTTTCAGTTCACAAGTTACAGTAATCTGCCATTCTAGGCTTTGCTCCAGCATGACAAGGAGGAAAGCACTTGATACTTTAGAAATAACACCAACACACTGGTCCCCGTTTTATTACCGAATAACCTGAGGTTTCTTCTGTGCAGCACTAAGAAAACTTCTTATCTGATACTTCCTCAACTTTTGAAAAATCTTGTCACTTCAATTTCTGTTAACCATATCGTGCTACTGTCACATCCTCCAGGTCATGTTGGAGTCTGTTTTTGATGCATTTCCTCCCAAATTGTGGATGCCAACCTGTTTGCAGTTTCGGTTAGAGTTGCTCTTAGTTAGTCTAGAATGTTGCTACTTTGAGGCATACCCCATCAATAATATGCACATCTTTTCATCTCCTTGTACTACGGTATAACATAGCAAAGTATCAATAATTCAATACAGTGAAGTATCTGTCCTTTTTCTCGGAAATAAGATGCATGTCCTTGTCATTTGTCATCCTTACGACTTATTACTAGCTGTGCACGTTTTTTGCATCGTGGTACAACCAGACATAGCTTTGGTTCTTGCAGTCCCCACTGGTCCACCATCTGTGCATGTTACATCTGTTTCTCAAGGAAAGTACTGTTTGTGTACAAAAGCTGGCGTCTAGAACCACTAGCAGGCCCCATGGAAAAGGAAGCAATACATATGATAGAGGAGCATTCATCAGGTTAGCCATTCTTCGTGGACCATGCATCATGAACTTTGGACCATTTATCATGAACTTCATGAAGGCAGCAGCTTTTTGAAGGAAAGAGATCTTGTGCCGGATGCCTAATGGGTATACCATATCATTTTGTGCGTCCAGTTTGAGTTGCCCCCTAACACGCCAATTTTTGGGGTCAAGCCTTTGGTAGTCCTGTAGTCCATTATCTATGTTATGCATCCTCATCTCATATGGTTGCTTCATCTGCTAGTTGTTTCCATTGCTCGCCTACCAATTTACTGTCATTGGTTTGTCATACCTATTCTTGATCATGGGTGTTATGTCTCAGGATCTTGGGAACCAACGTTTGTCTTACCAAAGTAACTTTGATTGGAATTGCCCATGCTTACAAGTATGTTTTTTTTGGGCTGTTTGGCTCTTTTTTTTGAACTAAACTGGACAGCCATTTTGCAGACCTAGATTTTGGCACCACCGGAATTTGACTTGGTTTCAGTGGTCTGTTTGGGCATAACTAAACAGGCCAAACCTTCCTACATCGAAATGAAACTCCAGCTTTAGTCCCTATTTGGAATGGTGAGATTTTTTGTGTGAGCATCAATAGGCCCCTAGCTGTACAATTTTACGTGGGTAATGTGATTATTTTGTACTTAGCGGTTACTTCCTTTGATAATTCTTTTCTTTTCCATAAAAAGACAACCTCTTTTTCTTGGTATGCGTTAAGTAGACCAAGTAAAGGTCTACTTTACCATTATGGCACTCACATGACTCTTTGGTACTAATCAAGATAAACTATTTGATGTTGAAAGGCGTTAATCATGCAGCCCTGGAGTGCCCCGGATAAGGTTCATTGTCATTAGGGAAAGCCCCGCTGCACATGGCTCCTGTTCTTTTTTTCTCTCGAACACACACCGAAGTGCGTGTTATTTTGTATTAGAACATGGCTCCTGCTCTTGCTAGCAGACAGGAAATCTTGCTGTTGATACGGTCGTTAACCTATAGGTTCAATCATCATTACCAAAATTGCTGTGAGTTCCATTCAGATGAATCTGAAGCCTGCATCTCATTCATTTTTTTCACTGAACTAGGTCAGTATTCTAGCACCGTGTTCAATACTCTATCCGTACTGCATTTAGCAATTATATATAAACCTTTATCACTCAGGCAACTTGCAGTTGTGCAGTCTGCATACTAAGACGCGGGTCTTGCACCAAATTAGGTGAGCATGGTAACACATGATTTAATCTAGGTTCTTCAGCTACTTTGTTTTTAGTTTTGGTGTGTTTCACAAGTGGACAGGAGTCCAAATATTGTTTTACAGCTAGCTACTGTTTAACCCTAATTAAGAGCTAATGGGGCCACGTCAGTTGAGTTAGGCCATGTTTCTCCAGGCATCTTCTACTTTCAATAATTGGCAGGGCCGTCCGGAACAATAACCTGTAGTTTGCCTCGTACAACCCTTTCTAACATAGGCAACAAAAGCAGGAGACAGATCTCCAATTTTCCTTTTGATACGTGCTGCGGGGAATCCTGTTGATTATTGGAGCCTAGTGGCCTTTTGTGTCTGGAACTTGCCTCTTAGACCATCAACTTAGCCATCCTTTTTCTTTGTATCCTATTAGGGCAAATTGAGCCCACTTGCACACCTAAAACTTCTGCCGAGCCTTTCCTTCCCGAGGGAACAAAAAGGTGGAGACCGGCTATTAATAGAATAGTAAAAGATCAGGACATGGACATCCCCAGGTGTCGGCATCACTTGTGGCACATCAGTATGAATCTTGGCCATCACACTACCCTTCCCATTGTTTAGAGACGGTGAGAACTGCATTGTATATAAACTCATTATATTGCGTTGCGCGTACACTCACTCATTGCTTACCTTACGTGAATGAATGCATTTAATTTTTTGAGAAGGTAAGGTGACCGCATTTAATTTTTTGAGAAGTTAAGGTGAATGCATTGAATTTGACTTGAAACCATTAAACCAATTGATTGCCTGAGGTGTAGAACACCAGTACTGGAAGAGGCGAGACTGTAGAGAAGGGAGAGAACAAAATCCTCATTGGGGATATTACTTTGTTTTTTCAGGAGGCTGGAGAGGATACATCAAACTTCATAGTTCGTTCTTGGACCCACTACATACAGATGACACATACATACATGCTTGCTAAGCATGTCCTTTTGTTTTCATGTGTGTCACCATCCCTCTATCTCTCACTCCCTCTCCTTTTCAACCTGATGTTTCCTGAAACCTGCCACCTGCTAAGGTCCCCGTACTGTGATCGAGTAGGGTTTCCGGAAGACAAGAAGAAAGCAAACATAGAAAAAAAAGGGTACTCCGGGGATGGAAGGAAGATTGCCCGGGAAACAAGGGATCTTCCACTTCCTCTTCCTTTTCCTTTTCCTTCAAAGGGTCAATTCAAGCCTGTCACTTAGTCCAGGGTAGCCTAATAGGCTGGTAGTAACTAGTTTCACTGCTGGTTGTCAGGATCCTCGAGCATGGCTTCGGACCTCATCATCCTTATGAACTGCCCCTGTTGTGGAAAAAATATTTTTAATTTTTTTCTTGAGAAATTTTGTTATATGCCCTACTGAATTCTACTAGATGTACATGAATGCAATTGAACTTGGTGATATTTGCAGTACTCACCAGTAAGTTGGTACCGTGGCC